>JBBELK010000104.1:0-1200000 GCA_037783545.1 Henricia sp. BOLD:AAB3569 | reverse complement strand
TGGCGGAAAATACCGAGTACCTGGCGTGTGTGGACAGGGCTAAGAACGCCACATAGCTGGAGGTTTGCAACAAGGAATTGTGTGTGATATTAAGAGAACATCACTCGTGTCAAGATTCCGCTGTGTAGCGGTAATCACGTTCGCCTAACACGCGAAAGGTCCCCGGTTCACTCCCGGGCGGAATCACTTCAGATTTTGCCCTTCTGGATCCATACGCCGTGTCCTCAAATAATTATCAGACCTGTAGCTGTGACGGCGGAAAACTTGATCCTCGGACCTATGAATTTCAGATTCCGTGGTGTAGCGGTTATCACATTCGCCTCACACGCGAAAGGTCCTCGGTTCGATCCCGAGCGGAATCATGAACCTATCTCTTTTGGCAGGAATTAGTCATCTACTGCCGTCTTGGATGCACTAAAATACAGTACAAAGAATGGAACTCATGGCACGACCTGATTCCGTGGTGTACCGGTCATCACATTCGCCTCACACGCGAAAGGTCCTCGGTTCGATCCCGAGCGGAATCATGAACCTATCTCTTTTGGCAGGAATTAGTCATCTACTGCCGTCTTGGATGCACTAAAATACAGTACAAAGAATGGAACACTTGGCACGACCTGATTCCGTGGTGTATCGGTCATCACATTCGCTTTACACGCGAAAGGTCCTCGGTTCGATCCCGAGCGGAATCACTTAATCCACCTGGGTTTTTACCACGATTCTTATGACAGACTGATCTCACCATTGTCTTCTACAGCCTATTCACCTGCAGGCTGCAAACAGAGTGTCTGGAATGGTTGATGTGGGAAGGACCAGGCTACAGTCTCTTTTACTTGCACTGGCGGAAAATACCGAGTACCTGGCGTGTGTGGACAGGGCTAAGAACGCCACATAGCTGGAGGTTTGCAACAAGGAATTGTGTGTGATATTAAGAGAACATCACTCGTGTCAAGATTCCGTGGTGTAGCGGTAATCACGTTCACCTAACACGCGAAAGGATCCCGGGCGGAATCACTTTAGATTTTGCCCTTCTGGATCCATACGCCGTGTCCTCAAATAATTATCAGACCTGTGACGGCGGAAAACTGTTGGTGTGCGGAAGGACCAGGCTACAGTCTCTTTTACTTGCACTGGCGGAAAGTACCGAGTACCTGGCGTGTGTGGACAGGGCCAAGAACGCCACATAGCTGGAATTGTGTGTGATATTAAGAGAACATCACTCGTGTCAAGATTCCGTGGTGTAGCGGTAATCACGTTCGCCTAACACGCGAAAGGTCCCCGGTTCAATCCCGGGCGGAATCACTTTAGATTTTGCCCTTCTGGATCCATACGCCGTGTCCTCAAATAATTATCAGACCTGTAGCTGTGACGGCGGAAAACTTGATCCTCGGACCTATGAATTTCAGATTCCGTGGTGTAGCGGTTATCACATTCGCCTCACACGCGAAAGGTCCTCGGTTCGATCCCGAGCGGAATCATGAATCTATCTCTTTTGGCAGGAATTAGTCATCTACTGCCGTCTTGGATGCACTAAAATACAGTACAAAGAATGGAACACTTGGCACGACCTGATTCCGTGGTGTAGCGGTCATCACATTCGCTTTACACGCGAAAGGTCCTCGGTTCGATCCCGAGCGGAATCACTTAATCCACCTGGGTTTTTACCACGATTCTTATGACAGACTGATCTCACCATTGTCTTCTACAGCCTATTCACCTGCAGGCTGCAAACAGAGTGTCTGGAATGGTTGGTGTGGGAAGGACCAGGCTACAGTCTCTTTTACTTGCACTGGCGAAAAATACCGAGTACCTGGCGTGTGTGGACAGGGCTAAGAACGCCACATAGCTGGAATTGTGTGTGATATTAAGAGAACATCACTCGTGTCAATATTCCGTGGTGTAGCGGTAATCACGTTCGCCTAACACGCGAAAGGTCCCCGGTTCGATCCCGGGCGGAATCACTTTAGATTTTGCCCTTCTGGATCCATACGCCATGTCCTCAAATAATTATCAGACCTGTGACGGCGGAAAACTGTTGGTGTGGGAAGGACCAGGCTACAGTCTCTTTTACTTGCACTGGCGGAAAGTACCGAGTACCTGGCGTGTGTGGACAGGGCCAAGAACGCCACATAGCTGGAATTGTGTGTGATATTAAGAGAACATCACTCGTGTCAAGATTCCGTGGTGTAGCGGTTATCACATTCGCCTCACACGCGAAAGGTCCTCGGTTCGATCCCGAGCGGAATCATGAACCTATCTCTTTTGGCAGGAATTAGTCATCTACTGCCGTCTTGGATGCACTAAAATACAGTACAAAGAATGGAACACACCGCACGACCTGATTCCGTGGTGTAGCGGTTATCACATTCGCCTCACACGCGAAAGGTCCTCGGTTCGATCCCGAGCGGAATCATGAATCTATCTCTTTTGGCAGGAATTAGTCATCTACTGCCGTCTTGGATGCACTAAAATACAGTACAAAGAATGGAACACTTGGCACGACCTGATTCCGTGGTGTAGCGGTCATCACATTCGCTTTACACGCGAAAGGTCTTCGGTTCGATACCGAGCGGAATCACTTAATCCACCTGGGTTTTTACCACTATTCTTATGACAGACTGATCTCACCATTGTCTTCTACAGCCTATTCACCTGCAGGCTGCAAACAGAGTGTCTGGAATGGTTGATGTGGGAAGGACCAGGCTACAGTCTCTTTTACTTGCACTGGCGGAAAATACCGAGTACCTGGCGTGTGTGGACAGGGCTAAGAACGCCACATAGCTGGAGGTTTGCAACAAGGAATTGTGTGTGATATTAAGAGAACATCACTCGTGTCAAGATTCCGTGGTGTAGCGGTAATCACGTTCGCCTAACACGCGAAAGGATCCCGGGCGGAATCACTTTAGATTTTGCCCTTCTGGATCCATACGCCGTGTCCTCAAATAATTATCAAACCTGTGACGGCGGAAAACTGTTGGTGTGCGGAAGGACCAGTCTACAGTCTCTTTTACTTGCACTGGCGGAAAGTACCGAGTACCTGGCGTGTGTGGACAGGGCCAAGAACGCCACATAGCTGGAATTGTGTGTGATATTAAGAGAACATCACTCGTGTCAAGATTCCGCGGTGTACCGGTAATCACGTTCGCCTAACACGCGAAAGGTCCCCGGTTCACTCCCGGGCGGAATCACTTCAGATTTTGCCCTTCTGGATCCATACGCCGTGTCCTCAAATAATTATCAGACCTGTAGCTGTGACGGCGGAAAACTTGATCCTCGGACCTATGAATTTCAGATTCCGTGGTGTAGCGGTTATCACATTCGCCTCACACGCGAAAGGTCCTCGGTTCGATCCCGAGCGGAATCATGAACCTATCTCTTTTGGCAGGAATTAGTCATCTACTGCCGTCTTGGATGCACTAAAATACAGTACAAAGAATGGAACTCATGGCACGACCTGATTCCGTGGTGTACCGGTCATCACATTCGCCTCACACGCGAAAGGTCCTCGGTTCGATCCCGAGCGGAATCATGAACCTATCTCTTTTGGCAGGAATTAGTCATCTACTGCCGTCTTGGATGCACTAAAATACAGTACAAAGAATGGAACACTTGGCACGACCTGATTCCGTGGTGTAGCGGTCATCACATTCGCTTTACACGCGAAAGGTCCTCGGTTCGATCCCGAGCGGAATCACTTAATCCACCTGGGTTTTTACCACGATTCTTATGACAGACTGATCTCACCATTGTCTTCTACAGCCTATTCACCTGCAGGCTGCAAACAGAGTGTCTGGAATGGTTGATGTGGGAAGGACCAGGCTACAGTCTCTTTTACTTGCACTGGCGGAAAATACCGAGTACCTGGCGTGTGTGGACAGGGCTAAGAACGCCACATAGCTGGAGGTTTGCAACAAGGAATTGTGTGTGATATTAAGAGAACATCACTCGTGTCAAGATTCCGTGGTGTAGCGGTAATCACGTTCACCTAACACGCGAAAGGATCCCGGGCGGAATCACTTTAGATTTTGCCCTTCTGGATCCATACGCCGTGTCCTCAAATAATTATCAGACCTGTGACGGCGGAAAACTGTTGGTGTGCGGAAGGACCAGGCTACAGTCTCTTTTACTTGCACTGGCGGAAAGTACCGAGTACCTGGCGTGTGTGGACAGGGCCAAGAACGCCACATAGCTGGAATTGTGTGTGATATTAAGAGAACATCACTCGTGTCAAGATTCCGTGGTGTAGCGGTAATCACGTTCGCCTAACACGCGAAAGGTCCCCGGTTCAATCCCGGGCGGAATCACTTTAGATTTTGCCCTTCTGGATCCATACGCCGTGTCCTCAAATAATTATCAGACCTGTAGCTGTGACGGCGGAAAACTTGATCCTCGGACCTATGAATTTCAGATTCCGTGGTGTAGCGGTTATCACATTCGCCTCACACGCGAAAGGTCCTCGGTTCGATCCCGAGCGGAATCATGAATCTATCTCTTTTGGCAGGAATTAGTCATCTACTGCCGTCTTGGATGCACTAAAATACAGTACAAAGAATGGAACACTTGGCACGACCTGATTCCGTGGTGTAGCGGTCATCACATTCGCTTTACACGCGAAAGGTCCTCGGTTCGATCCCGAGCGGAATCACTTAATCCACCTGGGTTTTTACCACGATTCTTATGACAGACTGATCTCACCATTGTCTTCTACAGCCTATTCACCTGCAGGCTGCAAACAGAGTGTCTGGAATGGTTGGTGTGGGAAGGACCAGGCTACAGTCTCTTTTACTTGCACTGGCGAAAAATACCGAGTACCTGGCGTGTGTGGACAGGGCCAAGAACGCCACATAGCTGGAATTGTGTGTGATATTAAGAGAACATCACTCGTGTCAAGATTCCGTGGTGTAGCGGTAATCACGTTCGCCTAACACGCGAAAGGTCCCCGGTTCGATCCCGGGCGGAATCACTTTAGATTTTGCCCTTCTGGATCCATACGCCATGTCCTCAAATAATTATCAGACCTGTGACGGCGGAAAACTGTTGGTGTGGGAAGGACCAGGCTACAGTCTCTTTTACTTGCACTGGCGGAAAGTACCGAGTACCTGGCGTGTGTGGACAGGGCCAAGAACGCCACATAGCTGGAATTGTGTGTGATATTAAGAGAACATCACTCGTGTCAAGATTCCGTGGTGTAGCGGTTATCACATTCGCCTCACACGCGAAAGGTCCTCGGTTCGATCCCGAGCGGAATCATGAACCTATCTCTTTTGGCAGGAATTAGTCATCTACTGCCGTCTTGGATGCACTAAAATACAGTACAAAGAATGGAACACACCGCACGACCTGATTCCGTGGTGTAGCGGTTATCACATTCGCCTCACACGCGAAAGGTCCTCGGTTCGATCCCGAGCGGAATCATGAATCTATCTCTTTTGGCAGGAATTAGTCATCTACTGCCGTCTTGGATGCACTAAAATACAGTACAAAGAATGGAACACTTGGCACGACCTGATTCCGTGGTGTAGCGGTCATCACATTCGCTTTACACGCGAAAGGTCTTCGGTTCGATACCGAGCGGAATCACTTAATCCACCTGGGTTTTTACCACTATTCTTATGACAGACTGATCTCACCATTGTCTTCTACAGCCTATTCACCTGCAGGCTGCAAACAGAGTGTCTGGAATGGTTGATGTGGGAAGGACCAGGCTACAGTCTCTTTTACTTGCACTGGCGGAAAATACCGAGTACCTGGCGTGTGTGGACAGGGCTAAGAACGCCACATAGCTGGAGGTTTGCAACAAGGAATTGTGTGTGATATTAAGAGAACATCACTCGTGTCAAGATTCCGTGGTGTAGCGGTAATCACGTTCGCCTAACACGCGAAAGGATCCCGGGCGGAATCACTTTAGATTTTGCCCTTCTGGATCCATACGCCGTGTCCTCAAATAATTATCAAACCTGTGACGGCGGAAAACTGTTGGTGTGCGGAAGGACCAGTCTACAGTCTCTTTTACTTGCACTGGCGGAAAGTACCGAGTACCTGGCGTGTGTGGACAGGGCCAAGAACGCCACATAGCTGGAATTGTGTGTGATATTAAGAGAACATCACTCGTGTCAAGATTCCGCGGTGTAGCGGTAATCACGTTCGCCTAACACGCGAAAGGTCCCCGGTTCACTCCCGGGCGGAATCACTTCAGATTTTGCCCTTCTGGATCCATACGCCGTGTCCTCAAATAATTATCAGACCTGTAGCTGTGACGGCGGAAAACTTGATCCTCGGACCTATGAATTTCAGATTCCGTGGTGTAGCGGTTATCACATTCGCCTCACACGCGAAAGGTCCTCGGTTCGATCCCGAGCGGAATCATGAACCTATCTCTTTTGGCAGGAATTAGTCATCTACTGCCGTCTTGGATGCACTAAAATACAGTACAAAGAATGGAACTCATGGCACGACCTGATTCCGTGGTGTACCGGTCATCACATTCGCCTCACACGCGAAAGGTCCTCGGTTCGATCCCGAGCGGAATCATGAACCTATCTCTTTTGGCAGGAATTAGTCATCTACTGCCGTCTTGGATGCACTAAAATACAGTACAAAGAATGGAACACTTGGCACGACCTGATTCCGTGGTGTATCGGTCATCACATTCGCTTTACACGCGAAAGGTCCTCGGTTCGATCCCGAGCGGAATCACTTAATCCACCTGGGTTTTTACCACGATTCTTATGACAGACTGATCTCACCATTGTCTTCTACAGCCTATTCACCTGCAGGCTGCAAACAGAGTGTCTGGAATGGTTGATGTGGGAAGGACCAGGCTACAGTCTCTTTTACTTGCACTGGCGGAAAATACCGAGTACCTGGCGTGTGTGGACAGGGCTAAGAACGCCACATAGCTGGAGGTTTGCAACAAGGAATTGTGTGTGATATTAAGAGAACATCACTCGTGTCAAGATTCTGTGGTGTAGCGGTAATCACGTTCACCTAACACGCGAAAGGATCCCGGGCGGAATCACTTTAGATTTTGCCCTTCTGGATCCATACGCCGTGTCCTCAAATAATTATCAGACCTGTGACGGCGGAAAACTGTTGGTGTGCGGAAGGACCAGGCTACAGTCTCTTTTACTTGCACTGGCGGAAAGTACCGAGTACCTGGCGTGTGTGGACAGGGCCAAGAACGCCACATAGCTGGAATTGTGTGTGATATTAAGAGAACATCACTCGTGTCAAGATTCCGTGGTGTAGCGGTAATCACGTTCGCCTAACACGCGAAAGGTCCCCGGTTCAATCCCGGGCGGAATCACTTTAGATTTTGCCCTTCTGGATCCATACGCCGTGTCCTCAAATAATTATCAGACCTGTAGCTGTGACGGCGGAAAACTTGATCCTCGGACCTATGAATTTCAGATTCCGTGGTGTAGCGGTTATCACATTCGCCTCACACGCGAAAGGTCCTCGGTTCGATCCCGAGCGGAATCATGAATCTATCTCTTTTGGCAGGAATTAGTCATCTACTGCCGTCTTGGATGCACTAAAATACAGTACAAAGAATGGAACACTTGGCACGACCTGATTCCGTGGTGTAGCGGTCATCACATTCGCTTTACACGCGAAAGGTCCTCGGTTCGATCCCGAGCGGAATCACTTAATCCACCTGGGTTTTTACCACGATTCTTATGACAGACTGATCTCACCATTGTCTTCTACAGCCTATTCACCTGCAGGCTGCAAACAGAGTGTCTGGAATGGTTGGTGTGGGAAGGACCAGGCTACAGTCTCTTTTACTTGCACTGGCGAAAAATACCGAGTACCTGGCGTGTGTGGACAGGGCTAAGAACGCCACATAGCTGGAATTGTGTGTGATATTAAGAGAACATCACTCGTGTCAAGATTCCGTGGTGTAGCGGTAATCACGTTCGCCTAACACGCGAAAGGTCCCCGGTTCGATCCCGGGCGGAATCACTTTAGATTTTGCCCTTCTGGATCCATACGCCATGTCCTCAAATAATTATCAGACCTGTGACGGCGGAAAACTGTTGGTGTGCGAAAGGACCAGGCTACAGTCTCTTTTACTTGCACTGGCGGAAAGTACCGAGTACCTGGCGTGTGTGGACAGGGCCAAGAACGCCACATAGCTGGAATTGTGTGTGATATTAAGAGAACATCACTCGTGTCAAGATTCCGTGGTGTAGCGGTAATCACGTTCGCCTAACACGCGAAAGGTCCCCGGTTCAATCCCGGGCGGAATCACTTTAGATTTTGCCCTTCTGGATCCATACGCCGTGTCCTCAAATAATTATCAGACCTGTAGCTGTGACGGCGGAAAACTTGATCCTCGGACCTATGAATTTCAGATTCCGTGGTGTAGCGGTTATCACATTCGCCTCACACGCGAAAGGTCCTCGGTTCGATCCCGAGCGGAATCATGAATCTATCTCTTTTGGCAGGAATTAGTCATCTACTGCCGTCTTGGATGCACTAAAATACAGTACAAAGAATGGAACACTTGGCACGACCTGATTCCGTGGTGTAGCGGTCATCACATTCGCTTTACACGCGAAAGGTCCTCGGTTCGATCCCGAGCGGAATCACTTAATCCACCTGGGTTTTTACCACGATTCTTATGACAGACTGATCTCACCATTGTCTTCTACAGCCTATTCACCTGCAGGCTGCAAACAGAGTGTCTGGAATGGTTGGTGTGGGAAGGACCAGGCTACAGTCTCTTTTACTTGCACTGGCGAAAAATACCGAGTACCTGGCGTGTGTGGACAGGGCTAAGAACGCCACATAGCTGGAATTGTGTGTGATATTAAGAGAACATCACTCGTGTCAAGATTCCGTGGTGTAGCGGTAATCACGTTCGCCTAACACGCGAAAGGTCCCCGGTTCGATCCCGGGCGGAATCACTTTAGATTTTGCCCTTCTGGATCCATACGCCATGTCCTCAAATAATTATCAGACCTGTGACGGCGGAAAACTGTTGGTGTGCGAAAGGACCAGGCTACAGTCTCTTTTACTTGCACTGGCGGAAAGTACCGAGTACCTGGCGTGTGTGGACAGGGCCAAGAACGCCACATAGCTGGAATTGTGTGTGATATTAAGAGAACATCACTCGTGTCAAGATTCCGTGGTGTAGCGGTAATCACGTTCGCCTAACACGCGAAAGGTCCCCGGTTCACTCCCGGGCGGAATCACTTCAGATTTTGCCCTTCTGGATCCATACGCCGTGTCCTCAAATAATTATCAGACCTGTAGCTGTGACGGCGGAAAACTTGATCCTCGGACCTATGAATTTCAGATTCCGTGGTGTAGCGGTTATCACATTCGCCTCACACGCGAAAGGTCCTCGGTTCGATCCCGAGCGGAATCATGAATCTATCTCTTTTGGCAGGAATTAGTCATCTACTGCCGTCTTGGATGCACTAAAATACAGTACAAAGAATGGAACACTTGGCACGACCTGATTCCGTGGTGTATCGGTCATCACCTTCGCTTTACACGCGAAAGGTCCTCGGTTCGATCCCGAGCGGAATCACTTAATCCACCTGGGTTTTTACCACGATTCTTATGACAGACTGATCTCACCATTGTCTTATACAGCCTATTCACCTGCAGGCTGCAAACAGAGTGTCTGGAATGGTTGATGTGGGAAGGACCAGGCTACAGTCTCTTTTACTTGCACTGGCGGAAAATACCGAGTACCTGGCGTGTGTGGACAGGGCTAAGAACGCCACATAGCTGGAGGTTTGCAACAAGGAATTGTGTGTGATATTAAGAGAACATCACTCGTGTCAAGATTCCGTGGTGTAGCGGTAATCACGTTCGCCTAACACGCGAAAGGATCCCGGGCGGAATCACTTTAGATTTTGCCCTTCTGGATCCATACGCCGTGTCCTCAAATAATTATCAGACCTGTGACGGCGGAAAACTGTTGGTGTGCGGAAGGACCAGGCTACAGTCTCTTTTACTTGCACTGGCGGAAAATACCGAGTACCTGGCGTGTGTGGACAGGGCTAAGAAGTACCGAGTACCTGGCGCGTGTGGACAGGGCCAAGAACGCCACATAGCTGGAATTGTGTGTGATATTAAGAGAACATCACTCGTGTCAAGATTCCGTGGTGTAGCGGTAATCACGTTCGCCTAACACGCGAAAGGTTCCCGGTTCAATCCCGGGCGCAATCACTTTAGATTTTGCCCTGCTGGATCCATACGCCGTGTCCTCAAATAATTATCAGACCTGTAGCTGTGACGGCGGAAAACTTGATCCTCGGACCTATGAATTTTAGATTCCGTGGTGTAGCGGTTATCACATTCGCCTCACACGTGAAAGGTCCTCGGTTCGATCCCGAGCGGAATCATGAACCTATCTCTTTTGGCAGGAATTAGTCATCTACTGCCGTCTTGGATGCACTAAAATACAGTACAAAGAATGGAACACACCGCACGACCTGATTCCGTGGTGTAGCGGTTATCACATTCGCCTCACACGCGAAAGGTCCTCGGTTCGATCCCGAGCGGAATCATGAATCTATCTCTTTTGGCAGGAATTAGTCATCTACTGCCGTCTTGGATGCACTAAAATACAGTACAAAGAATGGAACACATGGCACGACCTGATTCCGTGGTGTAGCGGTTATCACATTCGCCTCACACGCGAAAGGTCCTCGGTTCGATCCCGAGCGGAATCATGAATCTATCTCTTTTGGCAGGAATTAGTCATCTACTACTGCACTGGCGGAAAGTACCGAGTAGGCCTACCTGGCGTGTGTGTACAGGGCTAAGAACGCCACATAGCTGGAATTGTGTGTGATACTAAGAGAACGTTACTCGTGTCAAGATTCCGTGGTGTAGCGGTAATCACGTTCGCCTAACACGCGAAAGGTCCCCGGTTCGATCCCGGGCGGAATCACTTTAGATTTTGCCCTTCTGGATCCATACGCCGTGTCCTCAAATAATTATCAGACCTGTAGCTGTGACGGCGGAAAACTTGATCCTCGGACCTATGAATTTCAGATTCCGTGGTGTAGCGGTTATCACATTCGCCTCACACGCGAAAGGTCCTCGGTTCGATCCCGAGCGGAATCACTTAATCCACCTGGGTTTTTACCACGATTCTTATGACAGACTGATCTCACCATTGTCTTCTACAGCCTATTCACCTGCAGGCTGCAAACAGAGTGTCTGGAATGGTTGGTGTGGGAAGGACCAGGCTACAGTCTCTTTTACTTGCACTGGCGGAAAATACCGAGTACCTGGCGTGTGTGGACAGGGCTAAGAACGCCACATTGCTAGAATTGTGTGTGATATTAAGAGAACATCACTCGTGTCAAGATTCCGTGGTGTAGCGGTAATCACGTTCGCCTAACACGCGAAAGGTCCCCGGTTCAATCCCGGGCGGAATCACTTTAGATTTTGCCCTTCTGGATCCATACGCCGTGTCCTCAAATAATTATCAGACCTGTAGCTGTGACGGCGGAAAACTTGATCCTCGGACCTATGAATTTCAGATTCCGTGGTGTAGCGGTTATCACATTCGCCTCACACGCGAAAGGTCCTCGGTTCGATCCCGAGCGGAATCATGAACCTATCTCTTTTGGCAGGAATTAGTCATCTACTGCCGTCTTGGGTGCACTAAAATACAGTACAAAGAATGGAACACTTGGCACGACCTGATTCCGTGGTGTAGCGGTCATCACCTTCGCTTTACACGCGAAAGGTCCTCGGTTCGATCCCGAGCGGAATCACTTAATCCACCTGGGTTTTTACCACGATTCTTATGACAGACTGATCTCACCATTGTCTTCTACAGCCTATTCACCTGCAGGCTGCAAACAGAGTGTCTGGAATGGTTGATGTGGGAAGGACCAGGCTACAGTCTCTTTTACTTGCACTGGCGGAAAATACCGAGTACCTGGCGTGTGTGGACAGGGCTAAGAACGCCACATAGCTGGAGGTTTGCAACAAGGAATTGTGTGTGATATTAAGAGAACATCACTCGTGTCAAGATTCCGTGGTGTAGCGGTAATCACGTTCGCCTAACACGCGAAAGGATCCCGGGCGGAATCACTTCAGATTTTGCCCTTCTGGATCCATACGCCGTGTCCTCAAATAATTATCAGACCTGTGACGGCGGAAAACTGTTGGTGTGCGGAAGGACCAGGCTACAGTCTCTTTTACTTGCACTGGCGGAAAATACCGAGTACCTGGCGTGTGTGGACAGGGCTAAGAAGTACCGAGTACCTGGCGCGTGTGGACAGACTGATCTCACCATTGTCTTCTACAGCCTATTCACCTGCAGGCTGCAAACAGAGTGTCTGGAATGGTTGATGTGGGAAGGACCAGGCTACAGTCTCTTTTACTTGCACTGGCGGAAAATACGGCGGAATCACTGAATCCACCTTGGATTCTTATGACAGACTGATCTCACTATTGTCTTCTACAGCCTATTCACCTGCAGGCTGCAAACTGTAAGTCGGTCAGCGAAAGGTCCTCGGTTCGATCCCGAGCGGAATCATGAATCTATCTCTTTTGGCAGGAATTAGTCATCTACTGCCGTCTTGGATGCACTAAAATACAGTACAAAGAATGGAACACATGGCACGACCTGATTCCGTGGTGTAGCGGTTATCACATTCGCCTCACACGCGAAAGGTCCTCGGTTCGATCCCGAGCGGAATCATGAACCTATCTCTTTTGGCAGGAATTAGTCATCTACTGCCGTCTTGGATGCACTAAAATACCGTACAAAGAATGGAACACATGGTACGACCTGATTCCGTGGTGTAGCGGTTATCACATTCGCCTCACACGCGAAAGGTCCTCGGTTCGATCCCGAGCGGAATCATGAATCTATCTCTTTTGGCAGGAATTAGTCATCTACTACTGCACTGGCGGAAAGTACCGAGTAGGCCTACCTGGCGTGTGTGTACAGGGCTAAGAACGCCACATAGCTGGAATTGTGTGTGATATTAAGAGAACATCACTCGTGTCAAGATTCCGTGGTGTAGCGGTAATCACGTTCGCCTAACACGCGAAAGGTCCCCGGTTCGATCCCGGGCGGAATCACTTTAGATTTTGCCCTTCTGGATCCATACGCCGTGTCCTCAAATAATTATCAGATCTGTAGCTGTGACGGCGGAAAACTTGATCCTCGGACCTATGAATTTCAGATTCCGTGGTGTAGCGGTTATCACATTCGCCTCACACGCGAAAGGTCCTCGGTTCGATCCCGAGCGGAATCATGAATCTATCTCTTTTGGCAGGAATTAGTCATCTACTGCCGTCTTGGATGCACTAAAATACAGTACAAAGAATGGAACACTTGGCACGACCTGATTCCGTGGTGTAGCGGTCATCACCTACGCTTTACACGCGAAAGGTCCTCGGTTCGATCCCGAGCGGAATCACTTAATCCACCTGGGTTTTTACCACGATTCTTATGACAGACTGATCTCACCATTGTCTTCTACAGCCTATTCACCTGCAGGCTGCAAACAGAGTGTCTGGAATGGTTGATGTGGGAAGGACCAGGCTACAGTCTCTTTTACTTGCACTGGCGGAAAATACCGAGTACCTGGCGTGTGTGGACAGGGCTAAGAACGCCACATAGCTGGAGGTTTGCAACAAGGAATTGTGTGTGATATTAAGAGAACATCACTCGTGTCAAGATTCCGTGGTGTAGCGGTAATCACGTTCGCCTAACACGCGAAAGGATCCCGGGCGGAATCACTTTAGATTTTGCCCTTCTGGATCCATACGCCGTGTCCTCAAATAATTATCAGACCTGTGACGGCGGAAAACTGTTGGTGTGCGGAAGGACCAGGCTACAGTCTCTTTTACTTGCACTGGCGGAAAATACCGAGTACCTGGCGTGTGTGGACAGGGCTAAGAAGTACCGAGTACCTGGCGCGTGTGGACAGGGCCAAGAACGCCACATAGCTGGAATTGTGTGTGATATTAAGAGAACATCACTCGTGTCAAGATTCCGTGGTGTAGCGGTAATCACGTTCGCCTAACACGCGAAAGGTTCCCGGTTCAATCCCGGGCGCAATCACTTTAGATTTTGCCCTGCTGGATCCATACGCCGTGTCCTCAAATAATTATCAGACCTGTAGCTGTGACGGCGGAAAACTTGATCCTCGGACCTATGAATTTTAGATTCCGTGGTGTAGCGGTTATCACATTCGCCTCACACGTGAAAGGTCCTCGGTTCGATCCCGAGCGGAATCATGAACCTATCTCTTTTGGCAGGAATTAGTCATCTACTGCCGTCTTGGATGCACTAAAATACAGTACAAAGAATGGAACACACCGCACGACCTGATTCCGTGGTGTAGCGGTTATCACATTCGCCTCACACGCGAAAGGTCCTCGGTTCGATCCCGAGCGGAATCATGAATCTATCTCTTTTGGCAGGAATTAGTCATCTACTGCCGTCTTGGATGCACTAAAATACAGTACAAAGAATGGAACACATGGCACGACCTGATTCCGTGGTGTAGCGGTCATCACATTCGCCTCACACGCGAAAGGTCTTCGGTTCGATCCCGAGCGGAATCATGAACCTATCTCTTTTGGCAGGAATTAGTCATCTACTGCCGTCTTGGATGCACTAAAATACAGTACAAAGAATGGAACACACCGCACGACCTGATTCCGTGGTGTAGCGGTCATCACATTCGCTTTACACGCGAAAGGTCCTCGGTTCGATCCCGAGCGGAATCACTTAATCCACCTGGGTTTTTACCACGATTCTTATGACAGACTGATCTCACCATTGTCTTCTACAGCCTATTCACCTGCAGGCTGCAAACAGAGTGTCTGGAATGGTTGGTGTGGGAAGGACCAGGCTACAGTCTCTTTTACTTGCACTGGCGGAAAATACCGAGTACCTGGCGTGTGTGGACAGGGCTAAGAACGCCACATTGCTGGAATTGTGTGTGATATTAAGAGAACATCACTCGTGTCAAGATTCCGTGGTGTAGCGGTAATCACGTTCGCCTAACACGCGAAAGGTCCCCGGTTCAATCCCGGGCGGAATCACTTTAGATTTTGCCCTTCTGGATCCATACGCCGTGTCCTCAAATAATTATCAGACCTGTAGCTGTGACGGCGGAAAACTTGATCCTCGGACCTATGAATTTCAGATTCCGTGGTGTAGCGGTTATCACATTCGCCTCACACGCGAAAGGTCCTCGGTTCGATCCCGAGCGGAATCATGAACCTATCTCTTTTGGCAGGAATTAGTCATCTACTGCCGTCTTGGATGCACTAAAATACAGTACAAAGAATGGAACACTTGGCACGACCTGATTCCGTGGTGTAGCGGTCATCACATTCGCTTTACACGCGAAAGGTCCTCGGTTCGATCCCGAGCGGAATCACTTAATCCACCTGGGTTTTTACCACGATTCTTATGACAGACTGATCTCACCATTGTCTTATACAGCCTATTCACCTGCAGGCTGCAAACAGAGTGTCTGGAATGGTTGATGTGGGAAGGACCAGGCTACAGTCTCTTTTACTTGCACTGGCGGAAAATACCGAGTACCTGGCGTGTGTGGACAGGGCTAAGAACGCCACATAGCTGGAGGTTTGCAACAAGGAATTGTGTGTGATATTAAGAGAACATCACTCGTGTCAAGATTCCGTGGTGTAGCGGTAATCACGTTCGCCTAACACGCGAAAGGATCCCGGGCGGAATCACTTTAGATTTTGCCCTTCTGGATCCATACGCCGTGTCCTCAAATAATTATCAGACCTGTGACGGCGGAAAACTGTTGGTGTGCGGAAGGACCAGGCTACAGTCTCTTTTACTTGCACTGGCGGAAAATACCGAGTACCTGGCGTGTGTGGACAGGGCTAAGAAGTACCGAGTACCTGGCGCGTGTGGACAGGGCCAAGAACGCCACATAGCTGGAATTGTGTGTGATATTAAGAGAACATCACTCGTGTCAAGATTCCGTGGTGTAGCGGTAATCACGTTCGCCTAACACGCGAAAGGTTCCCGGTTCAATCCCGGGCGCAATCACTTTAGATTTTGCCCTGCTGGATCCATACGCCGTGTCCTCAAATAATTATCAGACCTGTAGCTGTGACGGCGGAAAACTTGATCCTCGGACCTATGAATTTTAGATTCCGTGGTGTAGCGGTTATCACATTCGCCTCACACGTGAAAGGTCCTCGGTTCGATCCCGAGCGGAATCATGAACCTATCTCTTTTGGCAGGAATTAGTCATCTACTGCCGTCTTGGATGCACTAAAATACAGTACAAAGAATGGAACACACCGCACGACCTGATTCCGTGGTGTAGCGGTTATCACATTCGCCTCACACGCGAAAGGTCCTCGGTTCGATCCCGAGCGGAATCATGAATCTATCTCTTTTGGCAGGAATTAGTCATCTACTGCCGTCTTGGATGCACTAAAATACAGTACAAAGAATGGAACACATGGCACGACCTGATTCCGTGGTGTAGCGGTTATCACATTCGCCTCACACGCGAAAGGTCCTCGGTTCGATCCCGAGCGGAATCATGAATCTATCTCTTTTGGCAGGAATTAGTCATCTACTACTGCACTGGCGGAAAGTACCGAGTAGGCCTACCTGGCGTGTGTGTACAGGGCTAAGAACGCCACATAGCTGGAATTGTGTGTGATACTAAGAGAACGTTACTCGTGTCAAGATTCCGTGGTGTAGCGGTAATCACGTTCGCCTAACACGCGAAAGGTCCCCGGTTCGATCCCGGGCGGAATCACTTTAGATTTTGCCCTTCTGGATCCATACGCCGTGTCCTCAAATAATTATCAGATCTGTAGCTGTGACGGCGGAAAACTTGATCCTCGGACCTATGAATTTCAGATTCCGTGGTGTAGCGGTTATCACATTCGCCTCACACGCGAAAGGTCCTCGGTTCGATCCCGAGCGGAATCACTTAATCCACCTGGGTTTTTACCACGATTCTTATGACAGACTGATCTCACCATTGTCTTCTACAGCCTATTCACCTGCAGGCTGCAAACAGAGTGTCTGGAATGGTTGGTGTGGGAAGGACCAGGCTACAGTCTCTTTTACTTGCACTGGCGGAAAATACCGAGTACCTGGCGTGTGTGGACAGGGCTAAGAACGCCACATTGCTGGAATTGTGTGTGATATTAAGAGAACATCACTCGTGTCAAGATTCCGTGGTGTAGCGGTAATCACGTTCGCCTAACACGCGAAAGGTCCCCGGTTCAATCCCGGGCGGAATCACTTTAGATTTTGCCCTTCTGGATCCATACGCCGTGTCCTCAAATAATTATCAGACCTGTAGCTGTGACGGCGGAAAACTTGATCCTCGGACCTATGAATTTCAGATTCCGTGGTGTAGCGGTTATCACATTCGCCTCACACGCGAAAGGTCCTCGGTTCGATCCCGAGCGGAATCATGAACCTATCTCTTTTGGCAGGAATTAGTCATCTACTGCCGTCTTGGGTGCACTAAAATACAGTACAAAGAATGGAACACTTGGCACGACCTGATTCCGTGGTGTAGCGGTCATCACCTTCGCTTTACACGCGAAAGGTCCTCGGTTCGATCCCGAGCGGAATCACTTAATCCACCTGGGTTTTTACCACGATTCTTATGACAGACTGATCTCACCATTGTCTTCTACAGCCTATTCACCTGCAGGCTGCAAACAGAGTGTCTGGAATGGTTGATGTGGGAAGGACCAGGCTACAGTCTCTTTTACTTGCACTGGCGGAAAATACCGAGTACCTGGCGTGTGTGGACAGGGCTAAGAACGCCACATAGCTGGAGGTTTGCAACAAGGAATTGTGTGTGATATTAAGAGAACATCACTCGTGTCAAGATTCCGTGGTGTAGCGGTAATCACGTTCGCCTAACACGCGAAAGGATCCCGGGCGGAATCACTTCAGATTTTGCCCTTCTGGATCCATACGCCGTGTCCTCAAATAATTATCAGACCTGTGACGGCGGAAAACTGTTGGTGTGCGGAAGGACCAGGCTACAGTCTCTTTTACTTGCACTGGCGGAAAATACCGAGTACCTGGCGTGTGTGGACAGGGCTAAGAAGTACCGAGTACCTGGCGCGTGTGGACAGACTGATCTCACCATTGTCTTCTACAGCCTATTCACCTGCAGGCTGCAAACAGAGTGTCTGGAATGGTTGATGTGGGAAGGACCAGGCTACAGTCTCTTTTACTTGCACTGGCGGAAAATACGGCGGAATCACTGAATCCACCTTGGATTCTTATGACAGACTGATCTCACTATTGTCTTCTACAGCCTATTCACCTGCAGGCTGCAAACTGTAAGTCGGTCAGCGAAAGGTCCTCGGTTCGATCCCGAGCGGAATCATGAATCTATCTCTTTTGGCAGGAATTAGTCATCTACTGCCGTCTTGGATGCACTAAAATACAGTACAAAGAATGGAACACATGGCACGACCTGATTCCGTGGTGTAGCGGTTATCACATTCGCCTCACACGCGAAAGGTCCTCGGTTCGATCCCGAGCGGAATCATGAACCTATCTCTTTTGGCAGGAATTAGTCATCTACTGCCGTCTTGGATGCACTAAAATACCGTACAAAGAATGGAACACATGGTACGACCTGATTCCGTGGTGTAGCGGTTATCACATTCGCCTCACACGCGAAAGGTCCTCGGTTCGATCCCGAGCGGAATCATGAATCTATCTCTTTTGGCAGGAATTAGTCATCTACTACTGCACTGGCGGAAAGTACCGAGTAGGCCTACCTGGCGTGTGTGTACAGGGCTAAGAACGCCACATAGCTGGAATTGTGTGTGATATTAAGAGAACATCACTCGTGTCAAGATTCCGTGGTGTAGCGGTAATCACGTTCGCCTAACACGCGAAAGGTCCCCGGTTCGATCCCGGGCGGAATCACTTTAGATTTTGCCCTTCTGGATCCATACGCCGTGTCCTCAAATAATTATCAGATCTGTAGCTGTGACGGCGGAAAACTTGATCCTCGGACCTATGAATTTCAGATTCCGTGGTGTAGCGGTTATCACATTCGCCTCACACGCGAAAGGTCCTCGGTTCGATCCCGAGCGGAATCATGAATCTATCTCTTTTGGCAGGAATTAGTCATCTACTGCCGTCTTGGATGCACTAAAATACAGTACAAAGAATGGAACACTTGGCACGACCTGATTCCGTGGTGTAGCGGTCATCACCTACGCTTTACACGCGAAAGGTCCTCGGTTCGATCCCGAGCGGAATCACTTAATCCACCTGGGTTTTTACCACGATTCTTATGACAGACTGATCTCACCATTGTCTTCTACAGCCTATTCACCTGCAGGCTGCAAACAGAGT
Organism: Henricia sp. BOLD:AAB3569; assembly: GCA_037783545.1. Lineage (NCBI taxonomy): Eukaryota > Metazoa > Echinodermata > Asteroidea > Spinulosida > Echinasteridae > Henricia > Henricia sp. BOLD:AAB3569. Next base: position 1,180,646 of record JBBELK010000104.1, on the reverse strand, counting down.
GTCTGGAATGGTTGATGTGGGAAGGACCAGGCTACAGTCTCTTTTACTTGCACTGGCGGAAAATACCGAGTACCTGGCGTGTGTGGACAGGGCTAAGAACGCCACATAGCTGGAGGTTTGCAACAAGGAATTGTGTGTGATATTAAGAGAACATCACTCGTGTCAAGATTCCGTGGTGTAGCGGTAATCACGTTCGCCTAACACGCGAAAGGATCCCGGGCGGAATCACTTTAGATTTTGCCCTTCTGGATCCATACGCCGTGTCCTCAAATAATTATCAGACCTGTGACGGCGGAAAACTGTTGGTGTGCGGAAGGACCAGGCTACAGTCTCTTTTACTTGCACTGGCGGAAAATACCGAGTACCTGGCGTGTGTGGACAGGGCTAAGAAGTACCGAGTACCTGGCGCGTGTGGACAGGGCCAAGAACGCCACATAGCTGGAATTGTGTGTGATATTAAGAGAACATCACTCGTGTCAAGATTCCGTGGTGTAGCGGTAATCACGTTCGCCTAACACGCGAAAGGTTCCCGGTTCAATCCCGGGCGCAATCACTTTAGATTTTGCCCTGCTGGATCCATACGCCGTGTCCTCAAATAATTATCAGACCTGTAGCTGTGACGGCGGAAAACTTGATCCTCGGACCTATGAATTTTAGATTCCGTGGTGTAGCGGTTATCACATTCGCCTCACACGTGAAAGGTCCTCGGTTCGATCCCGAGCGGAATCATGAACCTATCTCTTTTGGCAGGAGTTAGTCATCTACTGCCGTCTTGGATGCACTAAAATACAGTACAAAGAATGGAACACACCGCACGACCTGATTCCGTGGTGTAGCGGTTATCACATTCGCCTCACACGCGAAAGGTCCTCGGTTCGATCCCGAGCGGAATCATGAATCTATCTCTTTTGGCAGGAATTAGTCATCTACTGCCGTCTTGGATGCACTAAAATACAGTACAAAGAATGGAACACATGGCACGACCTGATTCCGTGGTGTAGCGGTCATCACATTCGCCTCACACGCGAAAGGTCTTCGGTTCGATCCCGAGCGGAATCATGAACCTATCTCTTTTGGCAGGAATTAGTCATCTACTGCCGTCTTGGATGCACTAAAATACAGTACAAAGAATGGAACACACCGCACGACCTGATTCCGTGGTGTAGCGGTCATCACATTCGCTTTACACGCGAAAGGTCCTCGGTTCGATCCCGAGCGGAATCACTTAATCCACCTGGGTTTTTACCACGATTCTTATGACAGACTGATCTCACCATTGTCTTCTACAGCCTATTCACCTGCAGGCTGCAAACAGAGTGTCTGGAATGGTTGGTGTGGGAAGGACCAGGCTACAGTCTCTTTTACTTGCACTGGCGGAAAATACCGAGTACCTGGCGTGTGTGGACAGGGCTAAGAACGCCACATTGCTGGAATTGTGTGTGATATTAAGAGAACATCACTCGTGTCAAGATTCCGTGGTGTAGCGGTAATCACGTTCGCCTAACACGCGAAAGGTCCCCGGTTCAATCCCGGGCGGAATCACTTTAGATTTTGCCCTTCTGGATCCATACGCCGTGTCCTCAAATAATTATCAGACCTGTAGCTGTGACGGCGGAAAACTTGATCCTCGGACCTATGAATTTCAGATTCCGTGGTGTAGCGGTTATCACATTCGCCTCACACGCGAAAGGTCCTCGGTTCGATCCCGAGCGGAATCATGAACCTATCTCTTTTGGCAGGAATTAGTCATCTACTGCCGTCTTGGATGCACTAAAATACAGTACAAAGAATGGAACACTTGGCACGACCTGATTCCGTGGTGTAGCGGTCATCACATTCGCTTTACACGCGAAAGGTCCTCGGTTCGATCCCGAGCGGAATCACTTAATCCACCTGGGTTTTTACCACGATTCTTATGACAGACTGATCTCACCATTGTCTTCTACAGCCTATTCACCTGCAGGCTGCAAACAGAGTGTCTGGAATGGTTGGTGTGGGAAGGACCAGGCTACAGTCTCTTTTACTTGCACTGGCGGAAAATACCGAGTACCTGGCGTGTGTGGACAGGGCTAAGAACGCCACATTGCTGGAATTGTGTGTGATATTAAGAGAACATCACTCGTGTCAAGATTCCGTGGTGTAGCGGTAATCACGTTCGCCTAACACGCGAAAGGTCCCCGGTTCAATCCCGGGCGGAATCACTTTAGATTTTGCCCTTCTGGATCCATACGCCGTGTCCTCAAATAATTATCAGACCTGTAGCTGTGACGGCGGAAAACTTGATCCTCGGACCTATGAATTTCAGATTCCGTGGTGTAGCGGTTATCACATTCGCCTCACACGCGAAAGGTCCTCGGTTCGATCCCGAGCGGAATCATGAATCTATCTCTTTTGGCAGGAATTAGTCATCTACTGCCGTCTTGGATGCACTAAAATACAGTACAAAGAATGGAACACTTGGCACGACCTGATTCCGTGGTGTAGCGGTCATCACCTACGCTTTACACGCGAAAGGTCCTCGGTTCGATCCCGAGCGGAATCACTTAATCCACCTGGGTTTTTACCACGATTCTTATGACAGACTGATCTCACCATTGTCTTCTACAGCCTATTCACCTGCAGGCTGCAAACAGAGTGTCTGGAATGGTTGATGTGGGAAGGACCAGGCTACAGTCTCTTTTACTTGCACTGGCGGAAAATACCGAGTACCTGGCGTGTGTGGACAGGGCTAAGAACGCCACATAGCTGGAGGTTTGCAACAAGGAATTGTGTGTGATATTAAGAGAACATCACTCGTGTCAAGATTCCGTGGTGTAGCGGTAATCACGTTCGCCTAACACGCGAAAGGATCCCGGGCGGAATCACTTTAGATTTTGCCCTTCTGGATCCATACGCCGTGTCCTCAAATAATTATCAGACCTGTGACGGCGGAAAACTGTTGGTGTGCGGAAGGACCAGGCTACAGTCTCTTTTACTTGCACTGGCGGAAAATACCGAGTACCTGGCGTGTGTGGACAGGGCTAAGAAGTACCGAGTACCTGGCGCGTGTGGACAGGGCCAAGAACGCCACATAGCTGGAATTGTGTGTGATATTAAGAGAACATCACTCGTGTCAAGATTCCGTGGTGTAGCGGTAATCACGTTCGCCTAACACGCGAAAGGTTCCCGGTTCAATCCCGGGCGCAATCACTTTAGATTTTGCCCTGCTGGATCCATACGCCGTGTCCTCAAATAATTATCAGACCTGTAGCTGTGACGGCGGAAAACTTGATCCTCGGACCTATGAATTTTAGATTCCGTGGTGTAGCGGTTATCACATTCGCCTCACACGTGAAAGGTCCTCGGTTCGATCCCGAGCGGAATCATGAACCTATCTCTTTTGGCAGGAATTAGTCATCTACTGCCGTCTTGGATGCACTAAAATACAGTACAAAGAATGGAACACACCGCACGACCTGATTCCGTGGTGTAGCGGTTATCACATTCGCCTCACACGCGAAAGGGCCTCGGTTCGATCCCGAGCGGAATCATGAATCTATCTCTTTTGGCAGGAATTAGTCATCTACTGCCGTCTTGGATGCACTAAAATACAGTACAAAGAATGGAACACATGGCACGACCTGATTCCGTGGTGTAGCGGTCATCACATTCGCCTCACACGCGAAAGGTCTTCGGTTCGATCCCGAGCGGAATCATGAACCTATCTCTTTTGGCAGGAATTAGTCATCTACTGCCGTCTTGGATGCACTAAAATACAGTACAAAGAATGGAACACACCGCACGACCTGATTCCGTGGTGTAGCGGTCATCACATTCGCTTTACACGCGAAAGGTCCTCGGTTCGATCCCGAGCGGAATCACTTAATCCACCTGGGTTTTTACCACGATTCTTATGACAGACTGATCTCACCATTGTCTTCTACAGCCTATTCACCTGCAGGCTGCAAACAGAGTGTCTGGAATGGTTGGTGTGGGAAGGACCAGGCTACAGTCTCTTTTACTTGCACTGGCGGAAAATACCGAGTACCTGGCGTGTGTGGACAGGGCTAAGAACGCCACATTGCTGGAATTGTGTGTGATATTAAGAGAACATCACTCGTGTCAAGATTCCGTGGTGTAGCGGTAATCACGTTCGCCTAACACGCGAAAGGTCCCCGGTTCAATCCCGGGCGGAATCACTTTAGATTTTGCCCTTCTGGATCCATACGCCGTGTCCTCAAATAATTATCAGACCTGTAGCTGTGACGGCGGAAAACTTGATCCTCGGACCTATGAATTTCAGATTCCGTGGTGTAGCGGTTATCACATTCGCCTCACACGCGAAAGGTCCTCGGTTCGATCCCGAGCGGAATCATGAATCTATCTCTTTTGGCAGGAATTAGTCATCTACTGCCGTCTTGGATGCACTAAAATACAGTACAAAGAATGGAACACTTGGCACGACCTGATTCCGTGGTGTAGCGGTCATCACCTACGCTTTACACGCGAAAGGTCCTCGGTTCGATCCCGAGCGGAATCACTTAATCCACCTGGGTTTTTACCACGATTCTTATGACAGACTGATCTCACCATTGTCTTCTACAGCCTATTCACCTGCAGGCTGCAAACAGAGTGTCTGGAATGGTTGATGTGGGAAGGACCAGGCTACAGTCTCTTTTACTTGCACTGGCGGAAAATACCGAGTACCTGGCGTGTGTGGACAGGGCTAAGAACGCCACATAGCTGGAGGTTTGCAACAAGGAATTGTGTGTGATATTAAGAGAACATCACTCGTGTCGAGATTCCGTGGTGTAGCGGTAATCACGTTCGCCTAACACGCGAAAGGATCCCGGGCGGAATCACTTTAGATTTTGCCCTTCTGGATCCATACGCCGTGTCCTCAAATAATTATCAGACCTGTGACGGCGGAAAACTGTTGGTGTGCGGAAGGACCAGGCTACAGTCTCTTTTACTTGCACTGGCGGAAAATACCGAGTACCTGGCGTGTGTGGACAGGGCTAAGAAGTACCGAGTACCTGGCGCGTGTGGACAGGGCCAAGAACGCCACATAGCTGGAATTGTGTGTGATATTAAGAGAACATCACTCGTGTCAAGATTCCGTGGTGTAGCGGTAATCACGTTCGCCTAACACGCGAAAGGTTCCCGGTTCAATCCCGGGCGCAATCACTTTAGATTTTGCCCTGCTGGATCCATACGCCGTGTCCTCAAATAATTATCAGACCTGTAGCTGTGACGGCGGAAAACTTGATCCTCGGACCTATGAATTTTAGATTCCGTGGTGTAGCGGTTATCACATTCGCCTCACACGTGAAAGGTCCTCGGTTCGATCCCGAGCGGAATCATGAACCTATCTCTTTTGGCAGGAATTAGTCATCTACTGCCGTCTTGGATGCACTAAAATACAGTACAAAGAATGGAACACACCGCACGACCTGATTCCGTGGTGTAGCGGTTATCACATTCGCCTCACACGCGAAAGGTCCTCGGTTCGATCCCGAGCGGAATCATGAATCTATCTCTTTTGGCAGGAATTAGTCATCTACTGCCGTCTTGGATGCACTAAAATACAGTACAAAGAATGGAACACATGGCACGACCTGATTCCGTGGTGTAGCGGTCATCACATTCGCCTCACACGCGAAAGGTCTTCGGTTCGATCCCGAGCGGAATCATGAACCTATCTCTTTTGGCAGGAATTAGTCATCTACTGCCGTCTTGGATGCACTAAAATACAGTACAAAGAATGGAACACACCGCACGACGTGGTGTAGCGGTCATCACATTCGCTTTACACGCGAAAGGTCCTCGGTTCGATCCCGAGCGGAATCACTTAATCCACCTGGGTTTTTACCACGATTCTTATGACAGACTGATCTCACCATTGTCTTCTACAGCCTATTCACCTGCAGGCTGCAAACAGAGTGTCTGGAATGGTTGGTGTGGGAAGGACCAGGCTACAGTCTCTTTTACTTGCACTGGCGGAAAATACCGAGTACCTGGCGTGTGTGGACAGGGCTAAGAACGCCACATTGCTGGAATTGTGTGTGATATTAAGAGAACATCACTCGTGTCAAGATTCCGTGGTGTAGCGGTAATCACGTTCGCCTAACACGCGAAAGGTCCCCGGTTCAATCCCGGGCGGAATCACTTTAGATTTTGCCCTTCTGGATCCATACGCCGTGTCCTCAAATAATTATCAGACCTGTAGCTGTGACGGCGGAAAACTTGATCCTCGGACCTATGAATTTCAGATTCCGTGGTGTAGCGGTTATCACATTCGCCTCACACGCGAAAGGTCCTCGGTTCGATCCCGAGCGGAATCATGAACCTATCTCTTTTGGCAGGAATTAGTCATCTACTGCCGTCTTGGATGCACTAAAATACAGTACAAAGAATGGAACACTTGGCACGACCTGATTCCGTGGTGTAGCGGTCATCACATTCGCTTTACACGCGAAAGGTCCTCGGTTCGATAAAATACAGTACAAAGAATGGAACACACCGCACGACCTGATTCCGTGGTGTAGCGGTTATCACATTCGCCTCACACGCGAAAGGTCCTCGGTTCGATCCCGAGCGGAATCATGAATCTATCTCTTTTGGCAGGAATTAGTCATCTACTGCCGTCTTGGATGCACTAAAATACAGTACAAAGAATGGAACACATGGCACGACCTGATTCCGTGGTGTAGCGGTCATCACATTCGCCTCACACGCGAAAGGTCTTCGGTTCGATCCCGAGCGGAATCATGAACCTATCTCTTTTGGCAGGAATTAGTCATCTACTGCCGTCTTGGATGCACTAAAATACAGTACAAAGAATGGAACACACCGCACGACCTGATTCCGTGGTGTAGCGGTCATCACATTCGCTTTACACGCGAAAGGTCCTCGGTTCGATCCCGAGCGGAATCACTTAATCCACCTGGGTTTTTACCACGATTCTTATGACAGACTGATCTCACCATTGTCTTCTACAGCCTATTCACCTGCAGGCTGCAAACAGAGTGTCTGGAATGGTTGGTGTGGGAAGGACCAGGCTACAGTCTCTTTTACTTGCACTGGCGGAAAATACCGAGTACCTGGCGTGTGTGGACAGGGCTAAGAACGCCACATTGCTGGAATTGTGTGTGATATTAAGAGAACATCACTCGTGTCAAGATTCCGTGGTGTAGCGGTAATCACGTTCGCCTAACACGCGAAAGGTCCCCGGTTCAATCCCGGGCGGAATCACTTTAGATTTTGCCCTTCTGGATCCATACGCCGTGTCCTCAAATAATTATCAGACCTGTAGCTGTGACGGCGGAAAACTTGATCCTCGGACCTATGAATTTCAGATTCCGTGGTGTAGCGGTTATCACATTCGCCTCACACGCGAAAGGTCCTCGGTTCGATCCCGAGCGGAATCATGAATCTATCTCTTTTGGCAGGAATTAGTCATCTACTGCCGTCTTGGATGCACTAAAATACAGTACAAAGAATGGAACACTTGGCACGACCTGATTCCGTGGTGTAGCGGTCATCACCTACGCTTTACACGCGAAAGGTCCTCGGTTCGATCCCGAGCGGAATCACTTAATCCACCTGGGTTTTTACCACGATTCTTATGACAGACTGATCTCACCATTGTCTTCTACAGCCTATTCACCTGCAGGCTGCAAACAGAGTGTCTGGAATGGTTGATGTGGGAAGGACCAGGCTACAGTCTCTTTTACTTGCACTGGCGGAAAATACCGAGTACCTGGCGTGTGTGGACAGGGCTAAGAACGCCACATAGCTGGAGGTTTGCAACAAGGAATTGTGTGTGATATTAAGAGAACATCACTCGTGTCGAGATTCCGTGGTGTAGCGGTAATCACGTTCGCCTAACACGCGAAAGGATCCCGGGCGGAATCACTTTAGATTTTGCCCTTCTGGATCCATACGCCGTGTCCTCAAATAATTATCAGACCTGTGACGGCGGAAAACTGTTGGTGTGCGGAAGGACCAGGCTACAGTCTCTTTTACTTGCACTGGCGGAAAATACCGAGTACCTGGCGTGTGTGGACAGGGCTAAGAAGTACCGAGTACCTGGCGCGTGTGGACAGGGCCAAGAACGCCACATAGCTGGAATTGTGTGTGATATTAAGAGAACATCACTCGTGTCAAGATTCCGTGGTGTAGCGGTAATCACGTTCGCCTAACACGCGAAAGGTTCCCGGTTCAATCCCGGGCGCAATCACTTTAGATTTTGCCCTGCTGGATCCATACGCCGTGTCCTCAAATAATTATCAGACCTGTAGCTGTGACGGCGGAAAACTTGATCCTCGGACCTATGAATTTTAGATTCCGTGGTGTAGCGGTTATCACATTCGCCTCACACGTGAAAGGTCCTCGGTTCGATCCCGAGCGGAATCATGAACCTATCTCTTTTGGCAGGAATTAGTCATCTACTGCCGTCTTGGATGCACTAAAATACAGTACAAAGAATGGAACACACCGCACGACCTGATTCCGTGGTGTAGCGGTTATCACATTCGCCTCACACGCGAAAGGTCCTCGGTTCGATCCCGAGCGGAATCATGAATCTATCTCTTTTGGCAGGAATTAGTCATCTACTGCCGTCTTGGATGCACTAAAATACAGTACAAAGAATGGAACACATGGCACGACCTGATTCCGTGGTGTAGCGGTCATCACATTCGCCTCACACGCGAAAGGTCTTCGGTTCGATCCCGAGCGGAATCATGAACCTATCTCTTTTGGCAGGAATTAGTCATCTACTGCCGTCTTGGATGCACTAAAATACAGTACAAAGAATGGAACACACCGCACGACCTGATTCCGTGGTGTAGCGGTCATCACATTCGCTTTACACGCGAAAGGTCCTCGGTTCGATCCCGAGCGGAATCACTTAATCCACCTGGGTTTTTACCACGATTCTTATGACAGACTGATCTCACCATTGTCTTCTACAGCCTATTCACCTGCAGGCTGCAAACAGAGTGTCTGGAATGGTTGGTGTGGGAAGGACCAGGCTACAGTCTCTTTTACTTGCACTGGCGGAAAATACCGAGTACCTGGCGTGTGTGGACAGGGCTAAGAACGCCACATTGCTGGAATTGTGTGTGATATTAAGAGAACATCACTCGTGTCAAGATTCCGTGGTGTAGCGGTAATCACGTTCGCCTAACACGCGAAAGGTCCCCGGTTCAATCCCGGGCGGAATCACTTTAGATTTTGCCCTTCTGGATCCATACGCCGTGTCCTCAAATAATTATCAGACCTGTAGCTGTGACGGCGGAAAACTTGATCCTCGGACCTATGAATTTCAGATTCCGTGGTGTAGCGGTTATCACATTCGCCTCACACGCGAAAGGTCCTCGGTTCGATCCCGAGCGGAATCATGAACCTATCTCTTTTGGCAGGAATTAGTCATCTACTGCCGTCTTGGATGCACTAAAATACAGTACAAAGAATGGAACACTTGGCACGACCTGATTCCGTGGTGTAGCGGTCATCACATTCGCTTTACACGCGAAAGGTCCTCGGTTCGATCCCGAGCGGAATCACTTAATCCACCTGGGTTTTTACCACGATTCTTATGACAGACTGATCTCACCATTGTCTTCTACAGCCTATTCACCTGCAGGCTGCAAACAGAGTGTCTGGAATGGTTGGTGTGGGAAGGACCAGGCTACAGTCTCTTTTACTTGCACTGGCGGAAAATACCGAGTACCTGGCGTGTGTGGACAGGGCTAAGAACGCCACATTGCTGGAATTGTGTGTGATATTAAGAGAACATCACTCGTGTCAAGATTCCGTGGTGTAGCGGTAATCACGTTCGCCTAACACGCGAAAGGTCCCCGGTTCAATCCCGGGCGGAATCACTTTAGATTTTGCCCTTCTGGATCCATACGCCGTGTCCTCAAATAATTATCAGACCTGTAGCTGTGACGGCGGAAAACTTGATCCTCGGACCTATGAATTTCAGATTCCGTGGTGTAGCGGTTATCACATTCGCCTCACACGCGAAAGGTCCTCGGTTCGATCCCGAGCGGAATCATGAACCTATCTCTTTTGGCAGGAATTAGTCATCTACTGCCGTCTTGGGTGCACTAAAATACAGTACAAAGAATGGAACACTTGGCACGACCTGATTCCGTGGTGTAGCGGTCATCACCTTCGCTTTACACGCGAAAGGTCCTCGGTTCGATCCCGAGCGGAATCACTTAATCCACCTGGGTTTTTACCACGATTCTTATGACAGACTGATCTCACCATTGTCTTCTACAGCCTATTCACCTGCAGGCTGCAAACAGAGTGTCTGGAATGGTTGATGTGGGAAGGACCAGGCTACAGTCTCTTTTACTTGCACTGGCGGAAAATACCGAGTACCTGGCGTGTGTGGACAGGGCTAAGAACGCCACATAGCTGGAGGTTTGCAACAAGGAATTGTGTGTGATATTAAGAGAACATCACTCGTGTCAAGATTCCGTGGTGTAGCGGTAATCACGTTCGCCTAACACGCGAAAGGATCCCGGGCGGAATCACTTTAGATTTTGCCCTTCTGGATCCATACGCCGTGTCCTCAAATAATTATCAGACCTGTGACGGCGGAAAACTGTTGGTGTGCGGAAGGACCAGGCTACAGTCTCTTTTACTTGCACTGGCGGAAAATACCGAGTACCTGGCGTGTGTGGACAGGGCTAAGAAGTACCGAGTACCTGGCGCGTGTGGACAGACTGATCTCACCATTGTCTTCTACAGCCTATTCACCTGCAGGCTGCAAACAGAGTGTCTGGAATGGTTGATGTGGGAAGGACCAGGCTACAGTCTCTTTTACTTGCACTGGCGGAAAATACGGCGGAATCACTGAATCCACCTTGGATTCTTATGACAGACTGATCTCACTATTGTCTTCTACAGCCTATTCACCTGCAGGCTGCAAACTGTAAGTCGGTCAGCGAAAGGTCCTCGGTTCGATCCCGAGCGGAATCATGAATCTATCTCTTTTGGCAGGAATTAGTCATCTACTGCCGTCTTGGATGCACTAAAATACAGTACAAAGAATGGAACACATGGCACGACCTGATTCCGTGGTGTAGCGGTTATCACATTCGCCTCACACGCGAAAGGTCCTCGGTTCGATCCCGAGCGGAATCACTTAATCCACCTGGGTTTTTACCACGATTCTTATGACAGACTGATCTCACCATTGTCTTCTACAGCCTATTCACCTGCAGGCTGCAAACAGAGTGTCTGGAATGGTTGGTGTGGGAAGGACCAGGCTACAGTCTCTTTTACTTGCACTGGCGGAAAATACCGAGTACCTGGCGTGTGTGGACAGGGCTAAGAACGCCACATTGCTGGAATTGTGTGTGATATTAAGAGAACATCACTCGTGTCAAGATTCCGTGGTGTAGCGGTAATCACGTTCGCCTAACACGCGAAAGGTCCCCGGTTCAATCCCGGGCGGAATCACTTTAGATTTTGCCCTTCTGGATCCATACGCCGTGTCCTCAAATAATTATCAGACCTGTAGCTGTGACGGCGGAAAACTTGATCCTCGGACCTATGAATTTCAGATTCCGTGGTGTAGCGGTTATCACATTCGCCTCACACGCGAAAGGTCCTCGGTTCGATCCCGAGCGGAATCATGAACCTATCTCTTTTGGCAGGAATTAGTCATCTACTGCCGTCTTGGATGCACTAAAATACAGTACAAAGAATGGAACACTTGGCACGACCTGATTCCGTGGTGTAGCGGTCATCACATTCGCTTTACACGCGAAAGGTCCTCGGTTCGATCCCGAGCGGAATCACTTAATCCACCTGGGTTTTTACCACGATTCTTATGACAGACTGATCTCACCATTGTCTTCTACAGCCTATTCACCTGCAGGCTGCAAACAGAGTGTCTGGAATGGTTGGTGTGGGAAGGACCAGGCTACAGTCTCTTTTACTTGCACTGGCGGAAAATACCGAGTACCTGGCGTGTGTGGACAGGGCTAAGAACGCCACATTGCTGGAATTGTGTGTGATATTAAGAGAACATCACTCGTGTCAAGATTCCGTGGTGTAGCGGTAATCACGTTCGCCTAACACGCGAAAGGTCCCCGGTTCAATCCCGGGCGGAATCACTTTAGATTTTGCCCTTCTGGATCCATACGCCGTGTCCTCAAATAATTATCAGACCTGTAGCTGTGACGGCGGAAAACTTGATCCTCGGACCTATGAATTTCAGATTCCGTGGTGTAGCGGTTATCACATTCGCCTCACACGCGAAAGGTCCTCGGTTCGATCCCGAGCGGAATCATGAACCTATCTCTTTTGGCAGGAATTAGTCATCTACTGCCGTCTTGGATGCACTAAAATACAGTACAAAGAATGAAACACTTGGCACGACCTGATTCCGTGGTGTAGCGGTCATCACATTCGCTTTACACGCGAAAGGTCCTCGGTTCGATCCCGAGCGGAATCACTTAATCCACCTGGGTTTTTACCACGATTCTTATGACAGACTGATCTCACCATTGTCTTCTACAGCCTATTCACCTGCAGGCTGCAAACAGAGTGTCTGGAATGGTTGGTGTGGGAAGGACCAGGCTACAGTCTCTTTTACTTGCACTGGCGGAAAATACCGAGTACCTGGCGTGTGTGGACAGGGCTAAGAACGCCACATTGCTGGAATTGTGTGTGATATTAAGAGAACATCACTCGTGTCAAGATTCCGTGGTGTAGCGGTAATCACGTTCGCCTAACACGCGAAAGGTCCCCGGTTCAATCCCGGGCGGAATCACTTTAGATTTTGCCCTTCTGGATCCATACGCCGTGTCCTCAAATAATTATCAGACCTGTAGCTGTGACGGCGGAAAACTTGATCCTCGGACCTATGAATTTCAGATTCCGTGGTGTAGCGGTTATCACATTCGCCTCACACGCGAAAGGTCCTCGGTTCGATCCCGAGCGGAATCATGAACCTATCTCTTTTGGCAGGAATTAGTCATCTACTGCCGTCTTGGGTGCACTAAAATACAGTACAAAGAATGGAACACTTGGCACGACCTGATTCCGTGGTGTAGCGGTCATCACCTTCGCTTTACACGCGAAAGGTCCTCGGTTCGATCCCGAGCGGAATCACTTAATCCACCTGGGTTTTTACCACGATTCTTATGACAGACTGATCTCACCATTGTCTTCTACAGCCTATTCACCTGCAGGCTGCAAACAGAGTGTCTGGAATGGTTGATGTGGGAAGGACCAGGCTACAGTCTCTTTTACTTGCACTGGCGGAAAATACCGAGTACCTGGCGTGTGTGGACAGGGCTAAGAACGCCACATAGCTGGAGGTTTGCAACAAGGAATTGTGTGTGATATTAAGAGAACATCACTCGTGTCAAGATTCCGTGGTGTAGCGGTAATCACGTTCGCCTAACACGCGAAAGGATCCCGGGCGGAATCACTTTAGATTTTGCCCTTCTGGATCCATACGCCGTGTCCTCAAATAATTATCAGACCTGTGACGGCGGAAAACTGTTGGTGTGCGGAAGGACCAGGCTACAGTCTCTTTTACTTGCACTGGCGGAAAATACCGAGTACCTGGCGTGTGTGGACAGGGCTAAGAAGTACCGAGTACCTGGCGCGTGTGGACAGACTGATCTCACCATTGTCTTCTACAGCCTATTCACCTGCAGGCTGCAAACAGAGTGTCTGGAATGGTTGATGTGGGAAGGACCAGGCTACAGTCTCTTTTACTTGCACTGGCGGAAAATACGGCGGAATCACTGAATCCACCTTGGATTCTTATGACAGACTGATCTCACTATTGTCTTCTACAGCCTATTCACCTGCAGGCTGCAAACTGTAAGTCGGTCAGCGAAAGGTCCTCGGTTCGATCCCGAGCGGAATCATGAATCTATCTCTTTTGGCAGGAATTAGTCATCTACTGCCGTCTTGGATGCACTAAAATACAGTACAAAGAATGGAACACATGGCACGACCTGATTCCGTGGTGTAGCGGTTATCACATTCGCCTCACACGCGAAAGGTCCTCGGTTCGATCCCGAGCGGAATCATGAACCTATCTCTTTTGGCAGGAATTAGTCATCTACTGCCGTCTTGGATGCACTAAAATACCGTACAAAGAATGGAACACATGGTACGACCTGATTCCGTGGTGTAGCGGTTATCACATTCGCCTCACACGCGAAAGGTCCTCGGTTCGATCCCGAGCGGAATCATGAATCTATCTCTTTTGGCAGGAATTAGTCATCTACTACTGCACTGGCGGAAAGTACCGAGTAGGCCTACCTGGCGTGTGTGTACAGTGCTAAGAACGCCACATAGCTGGAATTGTGTGTGATACTAAGAGAACGTCACTCGTGTCAAGATTCCGTGGTGTAGCGGTAATCACGTTCGCCTAACACGCGAAAGGTCCCCGGTTCGATCCCGGGCGGAATCACTTTAGATTTTGCCCTTCTGGATCCATACGCCGTGTCCTCAAATAATTATCAGATCTGTAGCTGTGACGGCGGAAAACTTGATCCTCGGACCTATGAATTTCAGATTCCGTGGTGTAGCGGTTATCACATTCGCCTCACACGCGAAAGGTCCTCGGTTCGATCCCGAGCGGAATCATGAATCTATCTCTTTTGGCAGGAATTAGTCATCTACTGCCGTCTTGGATGCACTAAAATACAGTACAAAGAATGGAACACTTGGCACGACCTGATTCCGTGGTGTAGCGGTCATCACCTACGCTTTACACGCGAAAGGTCCTCGGTTCGATCCCGAGCGGAATCACTTAATCCACCTGGGTTTTTACCACGATTCTTATGACAGACTGATCTCACCATTGTCTTCTACAGCCTATTCACCTGCAGGCTGCAAACAGAGTGTCTGGAATGGTTGATGTGGGAAGGACCAGGCTACAGTCTCTTTTACTTGCACTGGCGGAAAATACCGAGTACCTGGCGTGTGTGGACAGGGCTAAGAACGCCACATAGCTGGAGGTTTGCAACAAGGAATTGTGTGTGATATTAAGAGAACATCACTCGTGTCAAGATTCCGTGGTGTAGCGGTAATCACGTTCGCCTAACACGCGAAAGGATCCCGGGCGGAATCACTTTAGATTTTGCCCTTCTGGATCCATACGCCGTGTCCTCAAATAATTATCAGACCTGTGACGGCGGAAAACTGTTGGTGTGCGGAAGGACCAGGCTACAGTCTCTTTTACTTGCACTGGCGGAAAATACCGAGTACCTGGCGTGTGTGGACAGGGCTAAGAAGTACCGAGTACCTGGCGCGTGTGGACAGACTGATCTCACCATTGTCTTCTACAGCCTATTCACCTGCAGGCTGCAAACAGAGTGTCTGGAATGGTTGATGTGGGAAGGACCAGGCTACAGTCTCTTTTACTTGCACTGGCGGAAAATACGGCGGAATCACTGAATCCACCTTGGATTCTTATGACAGACTGATCTCACTATTGTCTTCTACAGCCTATTCACCTGCAGGCTGCAAACTGTAAGTCGGTCAGCGAAAGGTCCTCGGTTCGATCCCGAGCGGAATCATGAATCTATCTCTTTTGGCAGGAATTAGTCATCTACTGCCGTCTTGGATGCACTAAAATACAGTACAAAGAATGGAACACATGGCACGACCTGATTCCGTGGTGTAGCGGTTATCACATTCGCCTCACACGCGAAAGGTCCTCGGTTCGATCCCGAGCGGAATCATGAACCTATCTCTTTTGGCAGGAATTAGTCATCTACTGCCGTCTTGGATGCACTAAAATACCGTACAAAGAATGGAACACATGGTACGACCTGATTCCGTGGTGTAGCGGTTATCACATTCGCCTCACACGCGAAAGGTCCTCGGTTCGATCCCGAGCGGAATCATGAATCTATCTCTTTTGGCAGGAATTAGTCATCTACTACTGCACTGGCGGAAAGTACCGAGTAGGCCTACCTGGCGTGTGTGTACAGGGCTAAGAACGCCACATAGCTGGAATTGTGTGTGATACTAAGAGAACGTCACTCGTGTCAAGATTCCGTGGTGTAGCGGTAATCACGTTCGCCTAACACGCGAAAGGTCCCCGGTTCGATCCCGGGCGGAATCACTTTAGATTTTGCCCTTCTGGATCCATACGCCGTGTCCTCAAATAATTATCAGATCTGTAGCTGTGACGGCGGAAAACTTGATCCTCGGACCTATGAATTTCAGATTCCGTGGTGTAGCGGTTATCACATTCGCCTCACACGCGAAAGGTCCTCGGTTCGATCCCGAGCGGAATCATGAATCTATCTCTTTTGGCAGGAATTAGTCATCTACTGCCGTCTTGGATGCACTAAAATACAGTACAAAGAATGGAACACTTGGCACGACCTGATTCCGTGGTGTAGCGGTCATCACCTACGCTTTACACGCGAAAGGTCCTCGGTTCGATCCCGAGCGGAATCACTTAATCCACCTGGGTTTTTACCACGATTCTTATGACAGACTGATCTCACCATTGTCTTCTACAGCCTATTCACCTGCAGGCTGCAAACAGAGTGTCTGGAATGGTTGATGTGGGAAGGACCAGGCTACAGTCTCTTTTACTTGCACTGGCGGAAAATACCGAGTACCTGGCGTGTGTGGACAGGGCTAAGAACGCCACATAGCTGGAGGTTTGCAACAAGGAATTGTGTGTGATATTAAGAGAACATCACTCGTGTCAAGATTCCGTGGTGTAGCGGTAATCACGTTCGCCTAACACGCGAAAGGATCCCGGGCGGAATCACTTTAGATTTTGCCCTTCTGGATCCATACGCCGTGTCCTCAAATAATTATCAGACCTGTGACGGCGGAAAACTGTTGGTGTGCGGAAGGACCAGGCTACAGTCTCTTTTACTTGCACTGGCGGAAAATACCGAGTACCTGGCGTGTGTGGACAGGGCTAAGAAGTACCGAGTACCTGGCGCGTGTGGACAGGGCCAAGAACGCCACATAGCTGGAATTGTGTGTGATATTAAGAGAACATCACTCGTGTCAAGATTCCGTGGTGTAGCGGTAATCACGTTCGCCTAACACGCGAAAGGTTCCCGGTTCAATCCCGGGCGCAATCACTTTAGATTTTGCCCTGCTGGATCCATACGCCGTGTCCTCAAATAATTATCAGACCTGTAGCTGTGACGGCGGAAAACTTGATCCTCGGACCTATGAATTTTAGATTCCGTGGTGTAGCGGTTATCACATTCGCCTCACACGTGAAAGGTCCTCGGTTCGATCCCGAGCGGAATCATGAACCTATCTCTTTTGGCAGGAATTAGTCATCTACTGCCGTCTTGGATGCACTAAAATACAGTACAAAGAATGGAACACACCGCACGACCTGATTCCGTGGTGTAGCGGTTATCACATTCGCCTCACACGCGAAAGGTCCTCGGTTCGATCCCGAGCGGAATCATGAATCTATCTCTTTTGGCAGGAATTAGTCATCTACTGCCGTCTTGGATGCACTAAAATACAGTACAAAGAATGGAACACATGGCACGACCTGATTCCGTGGTGTAGCGGTTATCACATTCGCCTCACACGCGAAAGGTCCTCGGTTCGATCCCGAGCGGAATCATGAACCTATCTCTTTTGGCAGGAATTAGTCATCTACTGCCGTCTTGGATGCACTAAAATACAGTACAAAGAATGGAACACTTGGCACGACCTGATTCCGTGGTGTAGCGGTCATCACATTCGCTTTACACGCGAAAGGTCCTCGGTTCGATCCCGAGCGGAATCACTTAATCCACCTGGGTTTTTACCACGATTCTTATGACAGACTGATCTCACCATTGTCTTCTACAGCCTATTCACCTGCAGGCTGCAAACAGAGTGTCTGGAATGGTTGATGTGGGAAGGACCAGGCTACAGTCTCTTTTACTTGCACTGGCGGAAAATACCGAGTACCTGGCGTGTGTGGACAGGGCTAAGAACGCCACATAGCTGGAGGTTTGCAACAAGGAATTGTGTGTGATATTAAGAGAACATCACTCGTGTCAAGATTCCGTGGTGTAGCGGTAATCACGTTCGCCTAACACGCGAAAGGATCCCGGGCGGAATCACTTTAGATTTTGCCCTTCTGGATCCATACGCCGTGTCCTTAAATAATTATCAGACCTGTGACGGCGGAAAACTGTTGGTGTGCGGAAAGACCAGGCTACAGTCTCTTTTACTTGCACTGGCGGAAAATACCGAGTACCTGGCGTGTGTGGACAGGGCTAAGAACGCCACATAGCTGGAGGTTTGCAACAAGGAATTGTGTGTGATATTAAGAGAACATCACTCGTGTCAAGATTCCGTGGTGTAGCGGTAATCACGTTCGCCTAACACGCGAAAGGATCCCGGGCGGAATCACTTTAGATTTTGCCCTTCTGGATCCATACGCCGTGTCCTCAAATAATTATCAGACCTGTGACGGCGGAAAACTGTTGGTGTGCGGAAGGACCAGGCTACAGTCTCTTTTACTTGCACTGGCGGAAAGTACCGAGTACCTGGCGTGTGTGGACAGGGCCAAGAACGCCACATAGCTGGAATTGTGTGTGATATTAAGAGAACATCACTCGTGTCAAGATTCCGTGGTGTAGCGGTAATCACGTTCGCCTAACACGCGAAAGGTCCCCAGTTCAATCCTGGGCGGAATCACTTTAGATTTTGCCCTGCTGGATCCATACGCCGTATCCTCAAATAATTATCAGACCTGTAGCTGTGACGGCGGAAAACTTGATCCTCGGACCTATGAATTTCAGATTCCGTGGTGTAGCGGTTATCACATTCGCCTCACACGCGAAAGGTCCTCGGTTCGATCCCGAGCGGAATCATGAATCTATCTCTTTTGGCAGGAATTAGTCATCTACTGCCGTCTTGGATGCACTAAAATACAGTACAAAGAATGGAACACTTGGCACGACCTGATTCCGTGGTGTAGCGGTCATCACATTCGCTTTACACGCGAAAGGTCTTCGGTTCGATACCGAGCGGAATCACTTAATCCACCTGGGTTTTTACCACGATTCTTATGACAGACTGAACTCACCATTGTCTTCTACAGCCTATTCACCTGCAGGCTGCAAACAGAGTGTCTGGAATGGTTGATGTGGGAAGGACCAGGCTACAGTCTCTTTTACTTGCACTGGCGGAAAATACCGAGTACCTGGCGTGTGTGGACAGGGCTAAGAACGCCACATAGCTGGAGGTTTGCAACAAGGAATTGTGTGTGATATTAAGAGAACATCACTCGTGTCAAGATTCCGTGGTGTAGCGGTTATCACATTCGCCTCACACGCGAAAGGTCCTCGGTTCGATCCCGAGCGGAATCATGAACCTATCTCTTTTGGCAGGAATTAGTCATCTACTGCCGTCTTGGATGCACTAAAATACAGTACAAAGAATGGAACACATGGCACGACCTGATTCCGTGGTGTAGCGGTCATCACATTCGCCTCACACGCGAAAGGTCCTCGGTTCGATCCCGAGCGGAATCATGAACCTATCTCTTTTGGCAGGAATTAGTCATCTACTGCCGTCTTGGATGCACTAAAATACAGTACAAAGAATGGAACACACCGCACGACCTGATTCCGTGGTGTAGCGGTCATCACATTCGCTTTACACGCGAAAGGTCCTCGGTTCGATCCCGAGCGGAATCACTTAATCCACCTGGGTTTTTACCACGATTCTTATGACAGACTGATCTCACCATTGTCTTCTACAGCCTATTCACTTGCAGGCTGCAAACAGAGTGTCTGGAATGGTTGGTGTGGGAAGGACCAGGCTACAGTCTCTTTTACTTGCACTGGCGGAAAATACCGAGTACCTGGCGTGTGTGGACAGGGCTAAGAACGCCACATTGCTGGAATTGTGTGTGATATTAAGAGAACATCACTCGTGTCAAGATTCCGTGGTGTAGCGGTAATCACGTTCGCCTAACACGCGAAAGGTCCCCGGTTCAATCCCGGGCGGAATCACTTTAGATTTTGCCCTTCTGGATCCATACGCCGTGTCCTCAAATAATTATCAGACCTGTAGCTGTGACGGCGGAAAACTTGATCCTCGGACCTATGAATTTCAGATTCCGTGGTGTAGCGGTTATCACATTCGCCTCACACGCGAAAGGTCCTCGGTTCGATCCCGAGCGGAATCATGAACCTATCTCTTTTGGCAGGAATTAGTCATCTACTGCCGTCTTGGATGCACTAAAATACAGTACAAAGAATGGAACACTTGGCACGACCTGATTCCGTGGTGTAGCGGTCATCACATTCGCTTTACACGCGAAAGGTCTTCGGTTCGATACCGAGCGGAATCACTTAATCCACCTGGGTTTTTACCACGATTCTTATGACAGACTGAACTCACCATTGTCTTCTACAGCCTATTCACCTGCAGGCTGCAAACAGAGTGTCTGGAATGGTTGATGTGGGAAGGACCAGGCTACAGTCTCTTTTACTTGCACTGGCGGAAAATACCGAGTACCTGGCGTGTGTGGACAGGGCTAAGAACGCCACATAGCTGGAGGTTTGCAACAAGGAATTGTGTGTGATATTAAGAGAACATCACTCGTGTCAAGATTCCGTGGTGTAGCGGTTATCACATTCGCCTCACACGCGAAAGGTCCTCGGTTCGATCCCGAGCGGAATCATGAACCTATCTCTTTTGGCAGGAATTAGTCATCTACTGCCGTCTTGGATGCACTAAAATACAGTACAAAGAATGGAACACATGGCACGACCTGATTCCGTGGTGTAGCGGTCATCACATTCGCCTCACACGCGAAAGGTCCTCGGTTCGATCCCGAGCGGAATCATGAACCTATCTCTTTTGGCAGGAATTAGTCATCTACTGCCGTCTTGGATGCACTAAAATACAGTACAAAGAATGGAACACACCGCACGACCTGATTCCGTGGTGTAGCGGTCATCACATTCGCTTTACACGCGAAAGGTCCTCGGTTCGATCCCGAGCGGAATCACTTAATCCACCTGGGTTTTTACCACGATTCTTATGACAGACTAATCTCACCATTGTCTTCTACAGCCTATTCACTTGCAGGCTGCAAACAGAGTGTCTGGAATGGTTGGTGTGGGAAGGACCAGGCTACAGTCTCTTTTACTTGCACTGGCGGAAAATACCGAGTACCTGGCGTGTGTGGACAGGGCTAAGAACGCCACATTGCTGGAATTGTGTGTGATATTAAGAGAACATCACTCGTGTCAAGATTCCGTGGTGTAGCGGTAATCACGTTCGCCTAACACGCGAAAGGTCCCCGGTTCAATCCCGGGCGGAATCACTTTAGATTTTGCCCTTCTGGATCCATACGCCGTGTCCTCAAATAATTATCAGACCTGTAGCTGTGACGGCGGAAAACTTGATCCTCGGACCTATGAATTTCAGATTCCGTGGTGTAGCGGTTATCACATTCGCCTCACACGCGAAAGGTCCTCGGTTCGATCCCGAGCGGAATCATGAACCTATCTCTTTTGGCAGGAATTAGTCATCTACTGCCGTCTTGGATGCACTAAAATACAGTACAAAGAATGGAACACTTGGCACGACCTGATTCCGTGGTGTAGCGGTCATCACATTCGCTTTACACGCGAAAGGTCCTCGGTTCGATCCCGAGCGGAATCACTTAATCCACCTGGGTTTTTACCACGATTCTTATGACAGACTGATCTCACCATTGTCTTCTACAGCCTATTCACCTGCAGGCTGCAAACAGAGTGTCTGGAATGGTTGATGTGGGAAGGACCAGGCTACAGTCTCTTTTACTTGCACTGGCGGAAAATACCGAGTACCTGGCGTGTGTGGACAGGGCTAAGAACGCCACATAGCTGGAATTGTGTGTGATATTAAGAGAACATCACTCGTGTCAAGATTCCGTGGTGTAGCGGTAATCACGTTCGCCTAACACGCGAAAGGTCCCCGGTTCAATTCCGGGCGGAATCACTTTAGATTTTGCCCTTCTGGATCCATACGCCGTGTCCTCAAATAATTATCAGACCTGTAGCTGTGACGGCGGAAAACTTGATCCTCGGACCTATGAATTTCAGATTCCGTGGTGTAGCGGTTATCACATTCGCCTCACACGCGAAAGGTCCTCGGTTCGATCCCGAGCGGAATCATGAACCTATCTCTTTTGGCAGGAATTAGTCATCTACTGCCGTCTTGGATGCACTAAAATACAGTACAAAGAATGGAACACTTGGCACGACCTGATTCCGTGGTGTAGCGGTCATCACATTCGCTTTACACGCGAAAGGTCCTCGGTTCGATCCCGAGCGGAATCACTTAATCCACCTGGGTGTTTACCACGATTCTTATGACAGACTGATCTCACCATTGTCTTCTACAGCCTATTCACTTGCAGGCTGCAAACAGAGTGTCTGGAATGGTTGATGTGGGAAGGACCAGGCTACAGTCTCTTTTACTTGCACTGGCGGAAAATACCGAGTACCTGGCGTGTGTGGACAGGGCTAAGAACGCCACATTGCTGGAATTGTGTGTGATATTAAGAGAACATCACTCGTGTCAAGATTCCGTGGTGTAGCGGTAATCACGTTCGCCTAACACGCGAAAGGTCCCCGGTTCAATCCCGGGCGGAATCACTTTAGATTTTGCCCTTCTGGATCCATACGCCGTGTCCTCAAATAATTATCAGACCTGTAGCTGTGACGGCGGAAAACTTGATCCTCGGACCTATGAATTTCAGATTCCGTGGTGTAGCGGTTATCACATTCGCCTCACACGCGAAAGGTCCTCGGTTCGATCCCGAGCGGAATCATGAACCTATCTCTTTTGGCAGGAATTAGTCATCTACTGCCGTCTTGGATGCACTAAAATACAGTACAAAGAATGGAACACTTGGCACGACCTGATTCCGTGGTGTAGCGGTCATCACATTCGCTTTACACGCGAAAGGTCTTCGGTTCGATACCGAGCGGAATCACTTAATCCACCTGGGTTTTTACCACGATTCTTATGACAGACTGAACTCACCATTGTCTTCTACAGCCTATTCACCTGCAGGCTGCAAACAGAGTGTCTGGAATGGTTGATGTGGGAAGGACCAGGCTACAGTCTCTTTTACTTGCACTGGCGGAAAATACCGAGTACCTGGCGTGTGTGGACAGGGCTAAGAACGCCACATAGCTGGAGGTTTGCAACAAGGAATTGTGTGTGATATTAAGAGAACATCACTCGTGTCAAGATTCCGTGGTGTAGCGGTTATCACATTCGCCTCACACGCGAAAGGTCCTCGGTTCGATCCCGAGCGGAATCATGAACCTATCTCTTTTGGCAGGAATTAGTCATCTACTGCCGTCTTGGATGCACTAAAATACAGTACAAAGAATGGAACACATGGCACGACCTGATTCCGTGGTGTAGCGGTCATCACATTCGCCTCACACGCGAAAGGTCCTCGGTTCGATCCCGAGCGGAATCATGAACCTATCTCTTTTGGCAGGAATTAGTCATCTACTGCCGTCTTGGATGCACTAAAATACAGTACAAAGAATGGAACACACCGCACGACCTGATTCCGTGGTGTAGCGGTCATCACATTCGCTTTACACGCGAAAGGTCCTCGGTTCGATCCCGAGCGGAATCACTTAATCCACCTGGGTTTTTACCACGATTCTTATGACAGACTAATCTCACCATTGTCTTCTACAGCCTATTCACTTGCAGGCTGCAAACAGAGTGTCTGGAATGGTTGGTGTGGGAAGGACCAGGCTACAGTCTCTTTTACTTGCACTGGCGGAAAATACCGAGTACCTGGCGTGTGTGGACAGGGCTAAGAACGCCACATTGCTGGAATTGTGTGTGATATTAAGAGAACATCACTCGTGTCAAGATTCCGTGGTGTAGCGGTAATCACGTTCGCCTAACACGCGAAAGGTCCCCGGTTCAATCCCGGGCGGAATCACTTTAGATTTTGCCCTTCTGGATCCATACGCCGTGTCCTCAAATAATTATCAGACCTGTAGCTGTGACGGCGGAAAACTTGATCCTCGGACCTATGAATTTCAGATTCCGTGGTGTAGCGGTTATCACATTCGCCTCACACGCGAAAGGTCCTCGGTTCGATCCCGAGCGGAATCATGAACCTATCTCTTTTGGCAGGAATTAGTCATCTACTGCCGTCTTGGATGCACTAAAATACAGTACAAAGAATGGAACACTTGGCACGACCTGATTCCGTGGTGTAGCGGTCATCACATTCGCTTTACACGCGAAAGGTCCTCGGTTCGATCCCGAGCGGAATCACTTAATCCACCTGGGTTTTTACCACGATTCTTATGACAGACTGATCTCACCATTGTCTTCTACAGCCTATTCACCTGCAGGCTGCAAACAGAGTGTCTGGAATGGTTGATGTGGGAAGGACCAGGCTACAGTCTCTTTTACTTGCACTGGCGGAAAATACCGAGTACCTGGCGTGTGTGGACAGGGCTAAGAACGCCACATAGCTGGAATTGTGTGTGATATTAAGAGAACATCACTCGTGTCAAGATTCCGTGGTGTAGCGGTAATCACGTTCGCCTAACACGCGAAAGGTCCCCGGTTCAATTCCGGGCGGAATCACTTTAGATTTTGCCCTTCTGGATCCATACGCCGTGTCCTCAAATAATTATCAGACCTGTAGCTGTGACGGCGGAAAACTTGATCCTCGGACCTATGAATTTCAGATTCCGTGGTGTAGCGGTTATCACATTCGCCTCACACGCGAAAGGTCCTCGGTTCGATCCCGAGCGGAATCATGAACCTATCTCTTTTGGCAGGAATTAGTCATCTACTGCTGTCTTGGATGCACTAAAATACAGTACAAAGAATGGAACACTTGGTACGACCTGATTCCGTGGTGTAGCGGTCATCACATTCGCTTTACACGCGAAAGGTCCTCGGTTCGATCCCGAGCGGAATCACTTAATCCACCTGGGTTTTTACCACGATTCTTATGACAGACTGATCTCACCATTGTCTTCTACAGCCTATTCACCTGCAGGCTGCAAACAGAGTGTCTGGAATGGTTGATGTGGGAAGGACCAGGCTACAGTCTCTTTTACTTGCACTGGCGTGTGTGGACAGGGCTAAGAACTCCACATAGCTGGAGGTTTGCAACAAGGAATTGTGTGTGATATTAAGAGAACATCACTCGTGTCAAGATTCCGTGGTGTAGCGGTAATCACGTTCGCCTAACACGCGAAAGGATCCCGGGCGGAATCACTTTAGATTTTGCCCTTCTGGATCCATACGCCGTGTCCTCAAATAATTATCAGACCTGTGACGGCGGAAAACTGTTGGTGTGCGGAAGGACCAGTCTACAGTCTCTTTTACTTGCACTGGCGGAAAGTACCGAGTACCTGGCGTGTGTGGACAGGGCCAAGAACGCCACAGAGCTGGAATTGTGTGTGATATTAAGAGAACATCACTCGTGTCAAGATTCCGTGGTGTAGCGGTAATCACGTTCGCCTAACACGCGAAAGGTCCCCGGTTCAATCCCGGGCGGAATCACTTCAGATTTTGCCCTTCTGGATCCATACGCCGTGTCCTCAAATAATTATCAGACCTGTAGCTGTAACGGCGGAAAACTTGATCCTCGGACCTATGAATTTCAGATTCCGTGGTGTAGCGGTTATCACATTCGCCTCACACGCGAAAGGTCCTCGGTTCGATCCCGAGCGGAATCATGAACCTATCTCTTTTGGCAGGAATTAGTCATCTACTGCCGTCTTGGATGCACTAAAATACAGTACAAAGAATGGAACACATGGCACGACCTGATTCCGTGGTGTACCGGTCATCACATTCGCCTCACACGCGAAAGGTCCTCGGTTCGATCCCGAGCGGAATCATGAACCTATCTCTTTTGGCAGGAATTAGTCATCTACTGCCGTCTTGGATGCACTAAAATACAGTACAAAGAATGGAACACTTGGCACGACCTGATTCCGTGGTGTAGCGGTCATCACATTCGCTTTACACGCGAAAGGTCTTCGGTTCGATACCGAGCGGAATCACTTAATCCACCTGGGTTTTTACCACGATTCTTATGACAGACTGATCTCACCATTGTCTTCTACAGCCTATTCACCTGCAGGCTGCAAACAGAGTGTCTGGAATGGTTGATGTGGGAAGGACCAGGCTACAGTCTCTTTTACTTGCACTGGCGGAAAATACCGAGTACCTGGCGTGTGTGGACAGGGCTAAGAACGCCACATAGCTGGAGGTTTGCAACAAGGAATTGTGTGTGATATTAAGAGAACATCACTCGTGTCAAGATTCCGTAGTGTAGCGGTAATCACGTTCGCCTAACACGCGAAAGGATCCCGGGCGGAATCACTTTAGATTTTGCCCTTCTGAATCCATACGCCGTGTCCTCAAATAATTATCAGACCTGTAGCTGTGACGGCGGAAAACTTGATCCTCGGACCTATGAATTTCAGATTCCGTGGTGTAGCGGTTATCACATTCGCCTCACACGCGAAAGGTCCTCGGTTCGATCCCGAGCGGAATCATGAACCTATCTCTTTTGGCAGGAATTAGTCATCTACTGCCGTCTTGGATGCACTAAAATACAGTACAAAGAATGGAACACATGGCACGACCTGATTCCGTGGTGTAGCGGTCATCACATTCGCTTTACACGCGAAAGGTCTTCGGTTCGATACCGAGCGGAATCACTTAATCCACCTGGGTTTTTACCACGATTCTTATGACAGACTGATCTCACCATTGTCTTCTACAGCCTATTCACCTGCAGGCTGCAAACAGAGTGTCTGGAATGGTTGATGTGGGAAGGACCAGGCTACAGTCTCTTTTACTTGCACTGGCGGAAAATACCGAGTACCTGGCGTGTGTGGACAGGGCTAAGAACGCCACATAGCTGGAGGTTTGCAACAAGGAATTGTGTGTGATATTAAGAGAACATCACTCGTGTCAAGATTCCGTAGTGTAGCGGTAATCACGTTCGCCTAACACGCGAAAGGATCCCGGGCGGAATCACTTTAGATTTTGCCCTTCTGGATCCATACGCCGTGTCCTCAAATAATTATCAGACCTGTAGCTGTGACGGCGGAAAACTTGATCCTCGGACCTATGAATTTCAGATTCCGTGGTGTAGCGGTTATCACATTCGCCTCACACGCGAAAGGTCCTCGGTTCGATCCCGAGCGGAATCATGAACCTATCTCTTTTGGCAGGAATTAGTCATCTACTGCTGTCTTGGATGCACTAAAATACAGTACAAAGAATGGAACACTTGGCACGACCTGATTCCGTGGTGTAGCGGTCATCACATTCGCTTTACACGCGAAAGGTCCTCGGTTCGATCTCGAGCGGACTCACTTAATCCACCTGGGTTTTTACCACGATTCTTATGACAGACTGATCTCACCATTGTCTTCTACAGCCTATTCACCTGCAGGCTGCAAACAGAGTGTCTGGAATGGTTGATGTGGGAAGGACCAGGCTACAGTCTCTTTTACTTGCACTGGCGGAAAATACCGAGTACCTGGCGTGTGTGGACAGGGCTAAGAACGCCACATAGCTGGAGGTTTGCAACAAGGAATTGTGTGTGATATTAAGAGAACATCACTCGTGTCAAGATTCCGTGGTGTAGCGGTAATCACGTTCGCCTAACACGCGAAAGGATCCCGGGCGGAATCACTTTAGATTTTGCCCTTCTGGATCCATACGCCGTGTCCTCAAATAATTATCAGACCTGTGACGGCGGAAAACTGTTGGTGTGCGGAAGGACCAGTCTACAGTCTCTTTTACTTGCACTGGCGGAAAGTACCGAGTACCTGGCGTGTGTGGACAGGGCCAAGAACGCCACAGAGCTGGAATTGTGTGTGATATTAAGAGAACATCACTCGTGTCAAGATTCCGTGGTGTAGCGGTAATCATGTTCGCCTAACACGCGAAAGGTCCCCGGTTCAATCCCGGGCGGAATCACTTCAGATTTTGCCCTTCTGGATCCATACGCCGTGTCCTCAAATAATTATCAGACCTGTAGCTGTGACGGCGGAAAACTTGATCCTCGGACCTATGAATTTCAGATTCCGTGGTGTAGCGGTTATCACATTCGCCTCACACGCGAAAGGTCCTCGGTTCGATCCCGAGCGGAATCATGAACCTATCTCTTTTGGCAGGAATTAGTCATCTACTGCCGTCTTGGATGCACTAAAATACAGTACAAAGAATGGAACACATGGCACGACCTGATTCCGTGGTGTACCGGTCATCACATTCGCCTCACACGCGAAAGGTCCTCGGTTCGATCCCGAGCGGAATCATGAACCTATCTCTTTCGGCAGGAATTAGTCATCTACTGCCGTCTTGGATGTACTAAAGTACAGTACAAAGAATGGAACACATGGCACGACCTGATTCCGTGGTGTAGCGGTTATGACCTTCGCCTCACACGCGAAAGGTCGTCGGTTCGATCCCGAGCGGAATCATGAATCTATCTCTTTTGGCAGGAATTAGTCATCTACTGCCGTCTTGGATGCACTAAAATACAGTACAAAGAATGGAACACTTGGCACGACCTGATTCCGTGGTGTAGCGGTCATCACATTCGCTTTACACGCGAAAGGTCTTCGGTTCGATACCGAGCGGAATCACTTAATCCACCTGGGTTTTTACCACGATTCTTATGACAGACTGATCTCACCATTGTCTTCTACAGCCTATTCACCTGCAGGCTGCAAACAGAGTGTCTGGAATGGTTGATGTGGGAAGGACCAGGCTACAGTCTCCTTTACTTGCACTGGCGGAAAATACCGAGTACCTGGCGTGTGTGGACAGGGCTAAGAACGCCACATAGCTGGAGGTTTGCAACAAGGAATTGTGTGTGATATTAAGAGAACATCACTCGTGTCAAGATTCCGTGGTGTAGCGGTAATCACGTTCGCCTAACACGTGAAAGGATCCCGGGCGGAATCACTTTAGATTTTGCCCTTCTGGATCCATACGCCGTGTCCTTAAATAATTATCAGACCTGTGACGGCGGAAAACTGTTGGTGTGCGGAAAGACCAGGCTACAGTCTCTTTTACTTGCACTGGCGGAAAATACCGAGTACCTGGCGTGTGTGGACAGGGCTAAGAACGCCACATAGCTGGAGGTTTGCAACAAGGAATTGTGTGTGATATTAAGAGAACATCACTCGTGTCAAGATTCCGTGGTGTAGCGGTAATCACGTTCGCCTAACACGCGAAAGGATCCCGGGCGGAATCACTTTAGATTTTGCCCTTCTGGATCCATACGCCGTGTCCTCAAATAATTATCAGACCTGTGACGGCGGAAAACTGTTGGTGTGCGGAAGGACCAGGCTACAGTCTCTTTTACTTGCACTGGCGGAAAGTACCGAGTACCTGGCGTGTGTGGACAGGGCCAAGAACGCCACATAGCTGGAATTGTGTGTGATATTAAGAGAACATCACTCGTGTCAAGATTCCGTGGTGTAGCGGTAATCACGTTCGCCTAACACGCGAAAGGTCCCCAGTTCAATCCTGGGCGGAATCACTTTAGATTTTGCCCTGCTGGATCCATACGCCGTATCCTCAAATAATTATCAGACCTGTAGCTGTGACGGCGGAAAACTTGATCCTCGGACCTATGAATTTCAGATTCCGTGGTGTAGCGGTTATCACATTCGCCTCACACGCGAAAGGTCCTCGGTTCGATCCCGAGCGGAATCATGAATCTATCTCTTTTGGCAGGAATTAGTCATCTACTGCCGTCTTGGATGCACTAAAATACAGTACAAAGAATGGAACACTTGGCACGACCTGATTCCGTGGTGTAGCGGTCATCACATTCGCTTTACACGCGAAAGGTCTTCGGTTCGATACCGAGCGGAATCACTTAATCCACCTGGGTTTTTACCACGATTCTTATGACAGACTGAACTCACCATTGTCTTCTACAGCCTATTCACCTGCAGGCTGCAAACAGAGTGTCTGGAATGGTTGATGTGGGAAGGACCAGGCTACAGTCTCTTTTACTTGCACTGGCGGAAAATACCGAGTACCTGGCGTGTGTGGACAGGGCTAAGAACGCCACATAGCTGGAGGTTTGCAACAAGGAATTGTGTGTGATATTAAGAGAACATCACTCGTGTCAAGATTCCGTGGTGTAGCGGTAATCACGTTCGCCTAACACGCGAAAGGATCCCGGGCGTAATCACTTTAGATTTTGCCCTTCTGGATCCATACGCCGTGTCCTTAAATAATTATCAGACCTGTGACGGCGGAAAACTGTTGGTGTGCGGAAGGACCAGGCTACAGTCTCTTTTACTTGCACTGGCGGAAAATACCGAGTACCTGGCGTGTGTGGACAGGGCTAAGAACGCCACATAGCTGGAGGTTTGCAACAAGGAATTGTGTGTGATATTAAGAGAACATCACTCGTGTCAAGATTCCGTGGTGTAGCGGTAATCACGTTCGCCTAACATGCGAAAGGATCCCGGGCGGAATCACTTTAGATTTTGCCCTTCTGGATCCATACGCCGTGTCCTCAAATAATTATCAGACCTGTGACGGCGGAAAACTGTTGGTGTGCGGAAGGACCAGGCTACAGTCTCTTTTACTTGCACTGGCGGAAAGTACCGAGTACCTGGCGTGTGTGGACAGGGCCAAGAACGCCACATAGCTGGAATTGTGTGTGATATTAAGAGAACATCACTCGTGTCAAGATTCCGTGGTGTAGCGGTAATCACGTTCGCCTAACACGCGAAAGGTCCCCGGTTCAATCCCGGGCGGAATCACTTTAGATTTTGCCCTGCTGGATCCATACGCCGTGTCCTCAAATAATTATCAGACCTGTAGCTGTGACGGCGGAAAACTTGATCCTCGGACCTATGAATTTCAGATTCCGTGGTGTAGCGGTTATCACATTCGCCTCACACGCGAAAGGTCCTCGGTTCGATCCCGAGCGGAATCATGAATCTATCTCTTTTGGCAGGAATTAGTCATCTACTGCCGTCTTGGATGCACTAAAATACAGTACAAAGAATGGAACACATGGCACGACCTGATTCCGTGGTGTAGCGGTTATCACATTCGCCTCACACGCGAAAGGTCCTCGGTTCGATCCCGAGCGGAATCGTGAATCTATCTCTTTTGGCAGGAATTAGTCATCTACTGCCGTCTTGGATGCACTAAAATACAGTACAAAGAATGGAACACTTGGCACGACCTGATTCCGTGGTGTAGCGGTCATCACATTCGCTTTACACGCGAAAGGTCCTCGGTTCGATCCCGAGCGGAATCACTTAATCCACCTGGGTTTTTACCACGATTCTTATGACAGACTGATCTCACCATCGTCTTCTACAGCCTATTCACCTGCAGGCTGCAAACAGAGTGTCTGGAATGGTTGATGTGGGAAGGACCAGGCTACAGTCTCTTTTACTTGCACTGGCGGAAAATACCGAGTACCTGGCGTGTGTGGACAGGGCTAAGAACGCCACATAGCTGGAGGTTTGCAACAAGGAATTGTGTGTGATATTAAGAGAACATCACTCGTGTCAAGATTCCGTGGTGTAGCGGTAATCACGTTCGCCTAACACGCGAAAGGATCCCGGGCGGAATCACTTTAGATGTTGCCCTTCTGGATCCATACGCCGTGTCCTCAAATAATTATCAGACCTGTGACGGCGGAAAACTGTTGGTGTGCGGAAGGACCAGGCTACAGTCTCTTTTACTTGCACTGGCGGAAAATACCGAGTACCTGGCGTGTGTGGACAGGGCCAAGAACGCCACATAGCTGGAGGTTTGCAACAAGGAATTGTGTGTGATATTAAGAGAACATCACTCGTGTCAAGATTCCGTGGTGTAGCGGTAATCACGTTCGCCTAACACGCGAAAGGATCCCGGGCGGAATCACTTTAGATTTTGCCCTTCTGGATCCATACGCCGTGTCCTCAAATAATTATCAGACCTGTGACGGCGGAAAACTGTTGGTGTGCGGAAGGACCAGTCTACAGTCTCTTTTACTTGCACTGGCGGAAAGTACCGAGTACCTGGCGTGTGTGGACAGGGCCAAGAACGCCACATAGCTGGAATTGTGTGTGATATTAAGAGAACATCACTCGTGTCAAGATTCCGTGGTGTAGCGGTCATCACATTCGCCTCACACGCGAAAGGTCCTCGGTTCGATCCCGAGCGGAATCATGAACCTATCTCTTTTGGCAGGAATTAGTCATCTACTGCCGTCTTGGATGCACTAAAATACAGTACAAAGAATGGAACACATGGCACGACCTGATTCCGTGGTGTAGCGGTTATCACATTCGCCTCACACGCGAAAGGTCCTCGGTTCGATCCCGAGCGGAATCATGAATCTATCTCTTTTGGCAGGAATTAGTCATCTACTGCCGTCTTGGATGCACTAAAATACAGTACAAAGAATGGAACACTTGGCACGACCTGATTCCGTGGTGTAGCGGTCATCACATTCGCTTTACACGCGAAAGGTCTTCGGTTCGATCCCGAGCGGAATCACTTAATCCACCTGGGTTTTTACCACGATTCTTATGACAGACTGATCTCAGCATTGTCTTCTACAGCCTATTCACCTGCAGGCTGCAAACAGAGTGTCTGGAATGGTTGATGTGGGAAGGACCAGGCTACAGTCTCTTTTACTTGCACTGGCGGAAAATACCGAGTACCTGGCGTGTGTGGACAGGGCTAAGAACGCCACATAGCTGGAGGTTTGCAACAAGGAATTGTGTGTGATATTAAGAGAACATCACTCGTGTCAAGATTCCGTTGTGTAGCGGTAATCACGTTCGCCTAACACGCGAAAGGATCCCGGGCGGAATCACTTTAGATTTTGCCCTTCTGGATCCATACGCCGTGTCCTCAAATAATTATCAGACCTGTGACGGCGGAAAACTGTTGGTGTGCGGAAGGACCAGTCTACAGTCTCTTTTACTTGCACTGGCGGAAAGTACCGAGTACCTGGCGTGTGTGGACAGGGCCAAGAACGCCACATAGCTGGAATTGTGTGTGATATTAAGAGAACATCACTCGTGTCAAGATTCCGTGGTGTAGCGGTCATCACATTCGCCTCACACGCCAAAGGTCCTCGGTTCGATCCCGAGCGGAATCATGAACCTATCTCTTTTGGCAGGAATTAGTCATCTACTGCCGTCTTGGATGCACTAAAATACAGTACAAAGAATGAAACACACCGCACGACCTGATTCCGTGGTGCAGCGGTTATCGCATTCGCCTCTCACGCGAAAGGTCCTCGGTTCGATCCCGAGCGGAATCATGAATCTATCTCTTTTGGCAGGAATTAGTCATCTACTGCCGTCTTGGATGCAATAAAATACAGGACAAAGAATGGAACACTTGGCACGACCTGATTCCGTGGTGTATCGGTCATCACATTCGCTTTACACGCGAAAGGTCCTCGGTTCGATCCCGAGCGGAATCACTTAATCCACCTGGGTTTTTACCACGATTCTTATGACAGACTGATCTCACCATTGTCTTCTACAGCCTATTCACCTGCAGGCTGCAAACAGAGTGTCTGGAATGGTTGGTGTGGGAAGGACCAGGCTACAGTCTCTTTTACTTGCACTGGCGGAAAATACCGAGTACCTGGCGTGTGTGGACAGGGCTAAGAACGCCACATAGCTGGAGGTTTGCAACAAGGAATTGTGTGTGATATTAAGAGAACATCACTCGTGTCAAGATTCCGTGGTGTAGCGGTAATCACGTTCGCCTAACACGCGAAAGGTCCCCGGTTCGATCCCGGGCGGAATCACTTTAGATTTTGCCCTTCTGGATCCATACGCTGTGTCCTCAAATAATTATCAGACCTGTGACGGCGGAAAACTGTTGGTGTGCGGAAGGACCAGGCTACAGTCTCTTTTACTTGCACTGGCGGAAAGTACCGAGTACCTGGCGTGTGTGGACAGGGCCAAGAACGCCACATAGCTGGAATTGTGTGTGATATTAAGAGAACATCACTCGTGTCAAGATTCCGTGGTGGAGCGGTAATCACGTTCGCCTAACACGCGAAAGGTCCCCGGTTCAATCCCGGGCGGAATCACTTCAGATTTTGCCCTTCTGGATCCATACGCCGTGTCCTCAAATAATTATCAGACCTGTAGCTGTGACGGCGGAAAACTTGATCCTCGGACCTATGAATTTCAGATTCCGTGGTGTAGCGGTTATCACATTCGCCTCACACGCGAAAGGTCCTCGGTTCGATCCCGAGCGGAATCATGAACCTATCTCTTTTGGCAGGAATTAGTCATCTACTGCCGTCTTGGATGCACTAAAATACAGTACAAAGAATGGAACACATGGCACGACCTGATTCCGTGGTGTAGCGGTCATCACATTCGCCTCACACGCGAAAGGTCCTCGGTTCGATCCCGAGCGGAATCATGAATCTATCTCTTTTGGCAGGAATTAGTCATCTACTGCCGTCTTGGATGCACTAAAATACAGTACAAAGAATGGAACACTTGGCACGACCTGATTCCGTGGTGTAGCGGTCATCACATTCGCTTTACACGCGAAAGGTCTTCGGTTCGATACCGAGCGGAATCACTTAATCCACCTGGGTTTTTACCACGATTCTTATGACAGACTGATCTCACCATTGTCTTCTACAGCCTATTCACCTGCAGGCTGCAAACAGAGTGTCTGGAATGGTTGATGTGGGAAGGACCAGGCTACAGTCTCTTTTACTTGCACTGGCGGAAAATACCGAGTACCTGGCGTGTGTGGACAGGGCTAAGAACGCCACATAGCTGGAGGTTTGCAACAAGGAATTGTGTGTGATATTAAGAGAACATCACTCGTGTCAAGATTCCGTGGTGTAGCGGTAATCACATTCGCCTAACACGCGAAAGGATCCCGGGCGGAATCACTTTAGATTTTGCCCTTCTGGATCCATACGCCGTGTCCTCAAATAATTATCAGACCTGTGACGGCGGAAAACTGTTGGTGTGCGGAAGGACCAGGCTACAGTCTCTTTTACTTGCACTGGCGGAAAGTACCGAGTACCTGGCGTGTGTGGACAGTGCCAAGAACGCCACATAGCTGGAATTGTGTGTGATATTAAGAGAACATCACTCGTGTCAAGTTTCCGTGGTGTAGCGGTAATCACGTTCGCCTAACACGCGAAAGGTCCCCGGTTCAATCCCGGGCGGATTCACTTTAGATTTTGCCCTTCTGGATCCATACGCCGTGTCCTCAAATAATTATCAGACCTGTAGCTGTGACGGCGGAAAACTTGATCCTCGGACCTATGAATTTCAGATTCCGTGGTGTAGCGGTTATCACATTCGCCTCACACGCGAAAGGTCCTCGGTTCGATCCCGAGCGGAATCATGAATCTATCTCTTTTGGCAGGAATTAGTCATCTACTGCCGTCTTGGATGCACTAAAATACAGTACAAAGAATGGAACACTTGGCACGACCTGATTCCGTGGTGTATCGGTCATCACATTCGCTTTACACGCGAAAGGTCCTCGGTTTGATCCCGAGCGGAATCATGAATCTATCTCTTTTGGCAGGAATTAGTCATCTACTGCCGTCTTGGATTAACTAAAATACAGTACAAAGAATGGAACACTTGGCACGACCTGGTTCCGTGGTGTAGCGGTCATCACATTCGCTTTACACGCGAAAGGTCCTCAATCCCGGGCGGAATCACTTTAGATTTTGCCCTGCTGGATCCATACGCCGTGTCCTCAAATAATTATCAGACCTGTAGCTGTGACGGCGGAAAACTTGATCCTCGGACCTATGAATTTCAGATTCCGTGGTGTAGCGGTTATCACATTCGCCTCACACGCGAAAGGTCCTCGGTTCGATCCCGAGCGGAATCATGAACCTATCTCTTTTGGCAGGAATTAGTCATCTACTGCCGTCTTGGATGCACTAAAATACAGTACAAAGAATGGAACACACCGCACGACCGGATTCCGTGGTGTAGCGGTTATCACATTCGCCTCACACGCGAAAGGTCCTCGGTTTGATCCCGAGCGGAATCACTTAATCCACCTGGGTTTTTACCACGATTCTTATGACAGACTGATCTCACCATTGTCTTCTACAGCCTATTCACCTGCAGGCTGCAAACAGAGTGTCTGGAATGGTTGGTGTGGGAAGGACCAGGCTACAGTCTCTTTTACTTGCACTGGCGGAAAATACCGAGTACCTGGCGTGTGTGGACAGGGCTAAGAACGCCACATAGCTGGAGGTTTGCAACAAGGAATTGTGTGTGATATTAAGAGAACATCACTCGTGTCAAGATTCCGTGGTGTAGCGGTAATCACGTTCGCCTAACACGCGAAAGGTCCCAGGTTCGATCCCAGGCGGAATCACTTTAGATTTTGCCCTTCTGGATCCATACGCCGTGTCCTCAAATAATTATCAGACCTGTGACGGCGGAAAACTGTTGGTGTGCGGAAGGACCAGGCTACAGTCTCTTTTACTTGCACTGGCGGAAAGTACCGAGTACCTGGCGTGTGTGGACAGTGCCAAGAACGCCACATAGCTGGAATTGTGTGTGATATTAAGAGAACATCACTCGTGTCAAGATTCCGTGGTGTAGCGGTAATCACGTTCGCCTAACACGCGAAAGGTCCCCGGTTCAATCCCGGGCGGAATCACTTTAGATTTTGCCCTGCTGGATCCATACGCCGTGTCCTCAAATAATTATCAGACCTGTAGCTGTGACGGCGGAAAACTTGATCCTCGGACCTATGAATTTCAGATTCCGTGGTGTAGCGGTTATCACATTCGCCTCACACGCGAAAGGTCCTCGGTTCGATCCCGAGCGGAATCATGAATCTATCTCTTTTGGCAGGAATTAGTCATCTACTGCCGTCTTGGATGCACTAAAATACAGTACAAAGAATGGAACACTTGGCACGACCTGATTCCGTGGTGTATCGGTCGTCACATTCGCTTTACACGCGAAAGGTCCTCGGTTCGATCCCGAGCGGAATCACTTAATCCACCTGGGTTTTTACCACGATTCTTATGACAGACTGATCTCACCATTGTCTTCTACAGCCTATTCACCTGCAGGCTGCAAACAGAGTGTCTGGAATGGTTGGTGTGGGAAGGACCAGGCTACAGTCTCTTTTACTTGCACTGGCGGAAAATACCGTGTACCTGGCGTGTGTGGACAGGGCTAAGAACGCCACATAGCTGGAGGTTTGCAACAAGGAATTGTGTGTGATATTAAGAGAACATCACTCGTGTCAAGATTCCGTGGTGTAGCGGTAATCACGTTCGCCTAACACGCGAAAGGTCCCCGGTTCAATCCCGGGCGGAATCACTTTTGATTTTGCCCGTCTGGATCCATACGCCGTGTCCTCAAATAATTATCAGACCTGTAGCTGTGACGGCGGAAAACTTGATCCTCGGACCTATGAATTTCAGATTCCGTGGTGTAGCGGTTATCACATTCGCCTCACACGCGAAAGGTCCTCGGTTCGATCCCGAGCGGAATCATGAACCTATCTCTTTTGGCAGGAATTAGTCATCTACTGCCGTCTTGGATGCACTAAAATACAGTACAAAGAATGGAACACACCGCACGACCTGATTCCGTGGTGTAGCGGTTATCACATTCGCCTCACACGCGAAAGGTCCTCGGTTCGATCCCGAGCGGAATCATGAATCTATCTCTTTTGGCAGGAATTAGTCATCTACTGCCGTCTTGGATGCACTAAAATACAGTACAAAGAATGGAACACTTGGCACGACCTGATTCCGTGGTGTAGCGGTCATCACATTCGCTTTACACGCG
The DNA here is from genome assembly GCA_037783545.1 of Henricia sp. BOLD:AAB3569. Taxonomy (NCBI): domain Eukaryota; kingdom Metazoa; phylum Echinodermata; class Asteroidea; order Spinulosida; family Echinasteridae; genus Henricia; species Henricia sp. BOLD:AAB3569. The sequence goes on along the minus strand of JBBELK010000104.1, from coordinate 1,142,823 downwards.
AAAGGTCCTCGGTTTGATCCCGAGCGGAATCACTTAATCCACCTGGGTTTTTACCACGATTCTTATGACAGACTGATCTCACCATTGTCTTCTACAGCCTATTCACCTGCAGGCTGCAAACAGAGTGTCTGGAATGGTTGGTGTGGGAAGGACCAGGCTACAGTCTCTTTTACTTGCACTGGCGGAAAATACCGAGTACCTGGCGTGTGTGGACAGGGCTAAGAACGCCACATAGCTGGAGGTTTGCAACAAGGAATTGTGTGTGATATTAAGAGAACATCACTCGTGTCAAGATTCCGTGGTGTAGCGGTAATCACGTTCGCCTAACACGCGAAAGGTCCCAGGTTCGATCCCAGGCGGAATCACTTTAGATTTTGCCCTTCTGGATCCATACGCCGTGTCCTCAAATAATTATCAGACCTGTGACGGCGGAAAACTGTTGGTGTGCGGAAGGACCAGGCTACAGTCTCTTTTACTTGCACTGGCGGAAAGTACCGAGTACCTGGCGTGTGTGGACAGTGCCAAGAACGCCACATAGCTGGAATTGTGTGTGATATTAAGAGAACATCACTCGTGTCAAGATTCCGTGGTGTAGCGGTAATCACGTTCGCCTAACACGCGAAAGGTCCCCGGTTCAATCCCGGGCGGAATCACTTTAGATTTTGCCCTGCTGGATCCATACGCCGTGTCCTCAAATAATTATCAGACCTGTAGCTGTGACGGCGGAAAACTTGATCCTCGGACCTATGACTTTCAGATTCCGTGGTGTAGCGGTTATCACATTCGCCGCACACGCGAAAGGTCCTCGGTTCGATCCCGAGCGGAATCATGAACCTATCTCTTTTGGCAGGAATTAGTCATCTACTGCCGTCTTGGATGCACTAAAATACAGTACAAAGAATGGAACACACCGCACGACCTGATTCCGTGGTGTAGCGGTTATCACATTCGCCTCACACGCGAAAGGTCCTCGGTTCGATCCCGAGCGGAATCATGAATCTATCTCTTTTGGCAGGAATTAGTCATCTACTGCCGTCTTGGATGCACTAAAATACAGTACAAAGAATGGAAAACATGGCACGACCTGATTCCGTGGTGTAGCGGTCATCACATTCGCTTTACACGCGAAAGGTCCTCGGTTCGATCCCGAGCGGAATCACTTAATCCACCTGGGTTTTTACCACGATTCTTATGACAGACTGATCTCAGCATTGTCTTCTACAGCCTATTCACCTGCAGGCTGCAAACAGAGTGTCTGGAATGGTTGATGTGGGAAGGACCAGGCTACAGTCTCTTTTACTTGCACTGGCGGAAAATACCGAGTACCTGGCGTGTGTGGACAGGGCTAAGAACGCCACATAGCTGGAGGTTTGCAACAAGGAATTGTGTGTGATATTAAGAGAACATCACTCGTGTCAAGATTCCGTGGTGTAGCGGTAATCACGTTCGCCTAACACGCGAAAGGATCCCGGGCGGAATCACTTTAGATTTTGCCCTTCTGGATCCATACGCCGTGTCCTCAAATAATTATCAGACCTGTGACGGCGGAAAACTGTTGGTGTGCGGAAGGACCAGTCTACAGTCTCTTTTACTTGCACTGGCGGAAAGTACCGAGTACCTGGCGTGTGTGGACAGGGCCAAGAACGCCACATAGCTGAAATTGTGTGTGATATTAAGAGAACATCACTCGTGTCAAGATTCCGTGGTGTAGCGGTCATCACATTCGCCTCACACGCCAAAGGTCCTCGGTTCGATCCCGAGCGGAATCATGAACCTATCTCTTTTGGCAGGAATTAGTCATCTACTGCCGTCTTGGATGCACTAAAATACAGTACAAAGAATGAAACACACCGCACGACCTGATTCCGTGGTGCAGCGGTTATCGCATTCGCCTCTCACGCGAAAGGTCCTCGGTTCGATCCCGAGCGGAATCACTTAATCCACCTGGGTTTTTACCACGATTCTTATGACAGACTGATCTCACCATTGTCTTCTACAGCCTATTCACCTGCAGGCTGCAAACAGAGTGTCTGGAATGGTTGGTGTGGGAAGGACCAGGCTACAGTCTCTTTTACTTGCACTGGCGGAAAATACCGAGTACCTGGCGTGTGTGGACAGGGCTAAGAACGCCACATAGCTGGAGGTTTGCAACAAGGAATTGTGTGTGATATTAAGAGAACATCACTCGTGTCAAGATTCCGTGGTGTAGCGGTAATCACGTTCGCCTAACACGCGAAAGGTCCCCGGTTCGATCCCGGGCGGAATCACTTTAGATTTTGCCCTTCTGGATCCATACGCTGTGTCCTCAAATAATTATCAGACCTGTGACGGCGGAAAACTGTTGGTGTGCGGAAGGACCAGGCTACAGTCTCTTTTACTTGCACTGGCGGAAAGTACCGAGTACCTGGCGTGTGTGGACAGGGCCAAGAACGCCACATAGCTGGAATTGTGTGTGATATTAAGAGAACATCACTCGTGTCAAGATTCCGTGGTGGAGCGGTAATCACGTTCGCCTAACACGCGAAAGGTCCCCGGTTCAATCCCGGGCGGAATCACTTCAGATTTTGCCCTTCTGGATCCATACGCCGTGTCCTCAAATAATTATCAGACCTGTAGCTGTGACGGCGGAAAACTTGATCCTCGGACCTATGAATTTCAGATTCCGTGGTGTAGCGGTTATCACATTCGCCTCACACGCGAAAGGTCCTCGGTTCGATCCCGAGCGGAATCATGAACCTATCTCTTTTGGCAGGAATTAGTCATCTACTGCCGTCTTGGATGCACTAAAATACAGTACAAAGAATGGAACACATGGCACGACCTGATTCCGTGGTGTAGCGGTCATCACATTCGCCTCACACGCGAAAGGTCCTCGGTTCGATCCCGAGCGGAATCATGAATCTATCTCTTTTGGCAGGAATTAGTCATCTACTGCCGTCTTGGATGCACTAAAATACAGTACAAAGAATGGAACACTTGGCACGACCTGATTCCGTGGTGTAGCGGTCATCACATTCGCTTTACACGCGAAAGGTCTTCGGTTCGATACCGAGCGGAATCACTTAATCCACCTGGGTTTTTACCACGATTCTTATGACAGACTGATCTCACCATTGTCTTCTACAGCCTATTCACCTGCAGGCTGCAAACAGAGTGTCTGGAATGGTTGATGTGGGAAGGACCAGGCTACAGTCTCTTTTACTTGCACTGGCGGAAAATACCGAGTACCTGGCGTGTGTGGACAGGGCTAAGAACGCCACATAGCTGGAGGTTTGCAACAAGGAATTGTGTGTGATATTAAGAGAACATCACTCGTGTCAAGATTCCGTGGTGTAGCGGTAATCACATTCGCCTAACACGCGAAAGGATCCCGGGCGGAATCACTTTAGATTTTGCCCTTCTGGATCCATACGCCGTGTCCTCAAATAATTATCAGACCTGTGACGGCGGAAAACTGTTGGTGTGCGGAAGGACCAGGCTACAGTCTCTTTTACTTGCACTGGCGGAAAGTACCGAGTACCTGGCGTGTGTGGACAGTGCCAAGAACGCCACATAGCTGGAATTGTGTGTGATATTAAGAGAACATCACTCGTGTCAAGTTTCCGTGGTGTAGCGGTAATCACGTTCGCCTAACACGCGAAAGGTCCCCGGTTCAATCCCGGGCGGAATCACTTTAGATTTTGCCCTTCTGGATCCATACGCCGTGTCCTCAAATAATTATCAGACCTGTAGCTGTGACGGCGGAAAACTTGATCCTCGGACCTATGAATTTCAGATTCCGTGGTGTAGCGGTTATCACATTCGCCTCACACGCGAAAGGTCCTCGGTTCGATCCCGAGCGGAATCATGAATCTATCTCTTTTGGCAGGAATTAGTCATCTACTGCCGTCTTGGATGCACTAAAATACAGTACAAAGAATGGAACACTTGGCACGACCTGATTCCGTGGTGTATCGGTCATCACATTCGCTTTACACGCGAAAGGTCCTCGGTTTGATCCCGAGCGGAATCATGAATCTATCTCTTTTGGCAGGAATTAGTCATCTACTGCCGTCTTGGATTAACTAAAATACAGTACAAAGAATGGAACACTTGGCACGACCTGGTTCCGTGGTGTAGCGGTCATCACATTCGCTTTACACGCGAAAGGTCCTCAATCCCGGGCGGAATCACTTTAGATTTTGCCCTGCTGGATCCATACGCCGTGTCCTCAAATAATTATCAGACCTGTAGCTGTGACGGCGGAAAACTTGATCCTCGGACCTATGAATTTCAGATTCCGTGGTGTAGCGGTTATCACATTCGCCTCACACGCGAAAGGTCCTCGGTTCGATCCCGAGCGGAATCATGAACCTATCTCTTTTGGCAGGAATTAGTCATCTACTGCCGTCTTGGATGCACTAAAATACAGTACAAAGAATGGAACACACCGCACGACCGGATTCCGTGGTGTAGCGGTTATCACATTCGCCTCACACGCGAAAGGTCCTCGGTTTGATCCCGAGCGGAATCACTTAATCCACCTGGGTTTTTACCACGATTCTTATGACAGACTGATCTCACCATTGTCTTCTACAGCCTATTCACCTGCAGGCTGCAAACAGAGTGTCTGGAATGGTTGGTGTGGGAAGGACCAGGCTACAGTCTCTTTTACTTGCACTGGCGGAAAATACCGAGTACCTGGCGTGTGTGGACAGGGCTAAGAACGCCACATAGCTGGAGGTTTGCAACAAGGAATTGTGTGTGATATTAAGAGAACATCACTCGTGTCAAGATTCCGTGGTGTAGCGGTAATCACGTTCGCCTAACACGCGAAAGGTCCCAGGTTCGATCCCAGGCGGAATCACTTTAGATTTTGCCCTTCTGGATCCATACGCCGTGTCCTCAAATAATTATCAGACCTGTGACGGCGGAAAACTGTTGGTGTGCGGAAGGACCAGGCTACAGTCTCTTTTACTTGCACTGGCGGAAAGTACCGAGTACCTGGCGTGTGTGGACAGTGCCAAGAACGCCACATAGCTGGAATTGTGTGTGATATTAAGAGAACATCACTCGTGTCAAGATTCCGTGGTGTAGCGGTAATCACGTTCGCCTAACACGCGAAAGGTCCCCGGTTCAATCCCGGGCGGAATCACTTTAGATTTTGCCCTGCTGGATCCATACGCCGTGTCCTCAAATAATTATCAGACCTGTAGCTGTGACGGCGGAAAACTTGATCCTCGGACCTATGAATTTCAGATTCCGTGGTGTAGCGGTTATCACATTCGCCTCACACGCGAAAGGTCCTCGGTTCGATCCCGAGCGGAATCATGAATCTATCTCTTTTGGCAGGAATTAGTCATCTACTGCCGTCTTGGATGCACTAAAATACAGTACAAAGAATGGAACACTTGGCACGACCTGATTCCGTGGTGTATCGGTCGTCACATTCGCTTTACACGCGAAAGGTCCTCGGTTCGATCCCGAGCGGAATCACTTAATCCACCTGGGTTTTTACCACGATTCTTATGACAGACTGATCTCACCATTGTCTTCTACAGCCTATTCACCTGCAGGCTGCAAACAGAGTGTCTGGAATGGTTGGTGTGGGAAGGACCAGGCTACAGTCTCTTTTACTTGCACTGGCGGAAAATACCGTGTACCTGGCGTGTGTGGACAGGGCTAAGAACGCCACATAGCTGGAGGTTTGCAACAAGGAATTGTGTGTGATATTAAGAGAACATCACTCGTGTCAAGATTCCGTGGTGTAGCGGTAATCACGTTCGCCTAACACGCGAAAGGTCCCCGGTTCAATCCCGGGCGGAATCACTTTTGATTTTGCCCGTCTGGATCCATACGCCGTGTCCTCAAATAATTATCAGACCTGTAGCTGTGACGGCGGAAAACTTGATCCTCGGACCTATGAATTTCAGATTCCGTGGTGTAGCGGTTATCACATTCGCCTCACACGCGAAAGGTCCTCGGTTCGATCCCGAGCGGAATCATGAACCTATCTCTTTTGGCAGGAATTAGTCATCTACTGCCGTCTTGGATGCACTAAAATACAGTACAAAGAATGGAACACACCGCACGACCTGATTCCGTGGTGTAGCGGTTATCACATTCGCCTCACACGCGAAAGGTCCTCGGTTCGATCCCGAGCGGAATCATGAATCTATCTCTTTTGGCAGGAATTAGTCATCTACTGCCGTCTTGGATGCACTAAAATACAGTACAAAGAATGGAACACTTGGCACGACCTGATTCCGTGGTGTAGCGGTCATCACATTCGCTTTACACGCGAAAGGTCCTCGGTTTGATCCCGAGCGGAATCACTTAATCCACCTGGGTTTTTACCACGATTCTTATGACAGACTGATCTCACCATTGTCTTCTACAGCCTATTCACCTGCAGGCTGCAAACAGAGTGTCTGGAATGGTTGGTGTGGGAAGGACCAGGCTACAGTCTCTTTTACTTGCACTGGCGGAAAATACCGAGTACCTGGCGTGTGTGGACAGGGCTAAGAACGCCACATAGCTGGAGGTTTGCAACAAGGAATTGTGTGTGATATTAAGAGAACATCACTCGTGTCAAGATTCCGTGGTGTAGCGGTAATCACGTTCGCCTAACACGCGAAAGGTCCCAGGTTCGATCCCAGGCGGAATCACTTTAGATTTTGCCCTTCTGGATCCATACGCCGTGTCCTCAAATAATTATCAGACCTGTGACGGCGGAAAACTGTTGGTGTGCGGAAGGACCAGGCTACAGTCTCTTTTACTTGCACTGGCGGAAAGTACCGAGTACCTGGCGTGTGTGGACAGTGCCAAGAACGCCACATAGCTGGAATTGTGTGTGATATTAAGAGAACATCACTCGTGTCAAGATTCCGTGGTGTAGCGGTAATCACGTTCGCCTAACACGCGAAAGGTCCCCGGTTCAATCCCGGGCGGAATCACTTTAGATTTTGCCCTGCTGGATCCATACGCCGTGTCCTCAAATAATTATCAGACCTGTAGCTGTGACGGCGGAAAACTTGATCCTCGGACCTATGACTTTCAGATTCCGTGGTGTAGCGGTTATCACATTCGCCGCACACGCGAAAGGTCCTCGGTTCGATCCCGAGCGGAATCATGAACCTATCTCTTTTGGCAGGAATTAGTCATCTACTGCCGTCTTGGATGCACTAAAATACAGTACAAAGAATGGAACACACCGCACGACCTGATTCCGTGGTGTAGCGGTTATCACATTCGCCTCACACGCGAAAGGTCCTCGGTTCGATCCCGAGCGGAATCATGAATCTATCTCTTTTGGCAGGAATTAGTCATCTACTGCCGTCTTGGATGCACTAAAATACAGTACAAAGAATGGAAAACATGGCACGACCTGATTCCGTGGTGTAGCGGTCATCACATTCGCTTTACACGCGAAAGGTCCTCGGTTCGATCCCGAGCGGAATCACTTAATCCACCTGGGTTTTTACCACGATTCTTATGACAGACTGATCTCACCATTGTCTTCTACAGCCTATTCACCTGCAGGCTGCAAACAGAGTGTCTGGAATGGTTGGTGTGCGGAAAGACCAGGCTATAGTCTCTTTTACTTGCACTGGCGGAAAATACCGAGTACCTGACGTGTGTGGACAGGGCTAAGAACGCCACATAGCTGGAGGTTTGCAACAAGGAATTGTGTGTGAAATTAAGAGAACATCACTCGTGTCAAGTTTCCGTGGTGTAGCGGTAATCACGTTCGCCTAACACGCGAAAGATCCCCGGTTCGATCCCGGGCGGAATCACTTTATATTTTGCCCTTCTGGATCCATACGCCGTGTCCTCAAATAATTATCAGACCTGTGACGGCGGAAAACTGTTGGTGTGCGGAAGGACCAGGCTACAGTCTCTTTTACTTGCACTGGCGGAAAGTACCGAGTACCTGGCGTGTGTGGACAGTGCCAAGAACGCCACATAGCTGGAATTGTGTGTGATATTAAGAGAACATCACTCGTGTCAAGATTCCGTGGTGTAGCGGTAATCACGTTCGCCTAACACGCGAAAGGTCCCCGGTTCAATCCCGGGCGGAATCACTTTAGATTTTGCCCTGCTGGATCCATACGCCGTGTCCTCAAATAATTATCAGACCTGTAGCTGTGACGGCGGAAAACTTGATCCTCGGACCTATGACTTTCAGATTCCGTGGTGTAGCGGTTATCACATTCGCCGCACACGCGAAAGGTCCTCGGTTCGATCCCGAGCGGAATCATGAACCTATCTCTTTTGGCAGGAATTAGTCATCTACTGCCGTCTTGGATGCACTAAAATACAGTACAAAGAATGGAACACACCGCACGACCTGATTCCGTGGTGTAGCGGTTATCACATTCGCCTCACACGCGAAAGGTCCTCGGTTCGATCCCGAGCGGAATCATGAATCTATCTCTTTTGGCAGGAATTAGTCATCTACTGCCGTCTTGGATGCACTAAAATACAGTACAAAGAATGGAAAACATGGCACGACCTGATTCCGTGGTGTAGCGGTCATCACATTCGCTTTACACGCGAAAGGTCCTCGGTTCGATCCCGAGCGGAATCACTTAATCCACCTGGGTTTTTACCACGATTCTTATGACAGACTGATCTCACCATTGTCTTCTACAGCCTATTCACCTGCAGGCTGCAAACAGAGTGTCTGGAATGGTTGGTGTGCGGAAGGACCAGGCTATAGTCTCTTTTACTTGCACTGGCGGAAAATACCGAGTACCTGGCGTGTGTGGACAGGGCTAAGAACGCCACATAGCTGGAGGTTTGCAACAAGGAATTGTGTGTGAAATTAAGAGAACATCACTCGTGTCAAGTTTCCGTGGTGTAGCGGTAATCACGTTCGCCTAACACGCGAAAGATCCCCGGTTCGATCCCGGGCGGAATCACTTTATATTTTGCCCTTCTGGATCCATACGCCGTGTCCTCAAATAATTATCAGACCTGTGACGGCGGAAAACTGTTGGTGTGCGGAAGGACCAGGCTACAGTCTCTTTTACTTGCACTGGCGGAAAGTACCGAGTACCTGGCGTGTGTGGACAGTGCCAAGAACGCCACATAGCTGGAATTGTGTGTGATATTAAGAGAACATCACTCGTGTCAAGATTCCGTGGTGTAGCGGTAATCACGTTCGCCTAACACGCGAAAGGTCCCCGGTTCAATCCCGGGCGGAATCACTTTAGATTTTGCCCTGCTGGATCCATACGCCGTGTCCTCAAATAATTATCAGACCTGTAGCTGTGACGGCGGAAAACTTGATCCTCGGACCTATGACTTTCAGATTCCGTGGTGTAGCGGTTATCACATTCGCCGCACACGCGAAAGGTCCTCGGTTCGATCCCGAGCGGAATCATGAACCTATCTCTTTTGGCAGGAATTAGTCATCTACTGCCGTCTTGGATGCACTAAAATACAGTACAAAGAATGGAAAACATGGCACGACCTGATTCCGTGGTGTAGCGGTCATCACATTCGCTTTACACGCGAAAGGTCCTCGGTTCGATCCCGAGCGGAATCACTTAATCCACCTGGGTTTTTACCACGATTCTTATGACAGACTGATCTCACTATTGTCTTCTACAGCCTATTCACCTGCAGGCTGCAAACTGTAAGTCGGTCAGCGTCTGAAAATCCCATGACGACGATGGACTGGCCGGACGCGTAATTTTTTTTACACCACTGCGAGGGGAAAACAATGGGTTTTGTACCCTTTTAGCGTCTTGAGAGGAGACTATATAATAGGTTAGGGTTCAGGGTTAGGGTTTAGGGTTAGTTATTTTAAAGAATTTAGGGTTTTGAATGCGGTCGGTTTGCAACCAACTTCTTGGTCTGGTTAGAAGAAAGCTCGACTTGTAATCATAAGGTCCCTGGTTCGAATCTCAGTCATATTTGGGATTTTTCGAAGTTTCTCGGTGTCTTCTTTTTCTCTAATAGTGAGAGTAAGAGTTGTGACTATTTCCAAGATTGTCACTTGAGAAGTATCAGTCATTGGAAACTTAGACTCTATTCGGGTTGAACAATTGGGGTGTACCGATCGATATGTGGACTATCGAAAAAAGGGCAAATGCTGGATTTTTCGTCAAGGGGGATTCTAGCTCTTTAATGGTTAAAGGCAGAGACTCGTCACTGCGCGCGTGAGGCGAAATTCGTACCACGAATTACGCAGCTCCATATAGCAAAGACATGGAGCTGCGTATTTCGTAGACTGGTTCCCGCTCCACATATTCTACATACAACGACTTAATATGAGGACGGCTACTGTCGTGTTCAAAATAGCACTTTAAGCATTACGTCATGCATTTATTTTTAGGAGCACATAACCGTTAATTTTCAAAGCGCGCTGCGCGCTATATGGCATGAGTGTACACCAATTTGAAAGGGGTTATTCCTTATTTGACCAATACAAATTTAATATATTAACCTTAAAATATTAAATATGCCCATAGCTATATAGCATCAAAAGAAAATTCAAACCTTGTCTGCATCACCCAGTAAGCTCCTACGGTTACCGTAACTATAGCCAATGCGTAGTTTTAAATCCGTGGCATCACCATAAATTTACACGCAGGGGCACGCGTACGTGCACGCGACGTCAATTCAAATTCTCGAAACAATGACGAAATGTACCCGACGATTAACAGTAACGTCCGGACGACCGGACGTGCATTCGGGTAACTTCGGGAACCTTTGGAAAAAGGAGGAATTCCTCCTGTTTCAAAATGGCGGAATTGGCGGCTGCCGGACGCGTGTTTTTTATTTACACCGCAGCGAGGGGTACACCCCAATTTTTCAACCCGAATAGAGTCTAAGTTTCCAATGACTGACACTTCTCGAGTGACAATCTTGGAAATAGTGACAACTCTTACTCTCACTACTAGAGAAAAAGAAGAAACCGAGAAATTTCGGAAAATCCCAAACATGCATAGATTCGAACCAGGGACCTTATGATTACAAGTCGAGCTCTCTTCTAACCAGACCACGAAGCTGGTTGCAAACCATCCTCTTGCAACAGTGCCCCTTTAACGCACTCCCTCACTCCTAGCGTACATGGCCCTGTTGAAAAAGGCCCCATTTGGCGGTGGGACTAGCGACAGAAATCCTGTCGCCTCTCCTGGACCAATCAGGACGCTGCAGTGCATTGTGCAGCACGATTGCAGGCATTCAAATGTCACGCGCGCAGTTGTAAACACCGTGCACGCATGTGATACATGTACTCGGTAATGCTGGCCGTTGTCCGCGTCGGCGATTGGCTGCTATTTAAAGCATACTGGGGAATCCGTTCCATTACATTCATCAGCATGCATCCCTGTTATTAATTTGGAAAACTGCGGAGTAAATAAGGTTCGTCGTTTGAAAGTTTGGTAGGAATGGGACAGTCATAAGGAACAGAACCCAATAGAATTTCTGGAAAGTATAGAAATTGTTTCTTTTCGGCATAACATGACCGAATTGATTAAATTACATCAAAATTACTCGGGCGTGAGTTGGCTCAAGACAACAGCCGGCTCGCTCCACAGATTTGCGTGTATTTCCTCAGGGTATTGTCACGTCGCTTTGCAGAGTAGAAATTCCCTGAAATCTCAGGATGGTTGCAAACCGACCGCATTCAAAACCCTAAATTCCTTTAAAATAACCAACCCTAAACCCTAACCCTGAACCCTAACCTATTATATAGTCTCCTCTCAAGACGCTAAAAAGGTACAAACCCCATTGTTCTCCCCTCGCAGTGGTGTAAAAAAAAATTACGCCTGCCGGACCTTAAATTCAGTCTAGTCAAAGAATGTTTGGTCCGGGTACCAGACTACGTATTTCGTTGCACAAATTTGGCCTCACGCGCGCATTGACGAGCCTGTGCCTTTAATCAGTGATCGATTTGTCATAAAATCCGAACACTTTTTAAATTTGCTCTTCGTATTTTGAATATTGGTGACCTTTGACCTAATTAGCCTTTGACTCGCCACCAGAAAAAATTATGTGTGTGTTCAGCAAATGTGTACGGAAGCGTATTTAGGACCTGGTGAAAAATATTTTTATTTCGTAGGTACGAATTACTATTCCGTACGTACGAATTACTATTTCGTACGTACGAATTACTATTTCGTACGTACGAATTACTATTCCGTACGTACGAATTACTATTTCGTACGTACGAATTACTATTTCGTACGTACGAATTACTATTTCGTACGTACGAATTACTATTTCGTATAGACAACCAACTCGCATGGAAGCACTCTTTGCAATGCCTGAGATATACCTCTCCCAACTGGTATTAGTGGAGATATCAAGTCCAAGAAGGCGAAAATCAGCTACCTCAGGCAAGGTCAATGGACCCATATGAATAGATGGAAATGTATCATCTCTAGAGCGAGACAGAGACAACAGTTTAGTTTTCCTTGCATTGAAGGTTACTAACCAATCGTTCCCCCACTTTAGCACATTCTCTAAGTCATTATTTAGTGAGACACCCACCTCACAACGAGAAGTGTTGGAAGAATTAGGGGAAACACAATAGAGGGTTGAATCATCAGCATACATGGCCAGCTGAGACAGAACTTCATCAGGCAAATCATTAATGTAAACAAGAAAAAGAGTGGGACCAAGTACTGAGCCTTGTGGAACACCAGAATTGATAGAACGGCCGGATAGGAGAAGATTGGCCCTCGAGGGCAACCTTCAACTTGCGGTTGGAAAGGAAAACAGAGAATATAGATAACATTCTGCCAGACACACCATATGACTGAAGCTTGTGGAGCAGGCCAGTACGCCATACTTTGTCGAAGGCCTTGGAAATGTCCAATGCTACAACACGAGCCTCACCCCTGCAGATCACCAGTTGAGCGGGAATGGCGAAACCCAAACTGGCAGTCAGTTAGAAGGTCATTGTCCTCTAGGTATCCAAGGAGCTGTTGATTAACAAAGCATTCAAAGATCTTACTTATTATGGGAAGCAAACTAATAGGACGATAATTGGTAGATTCAGAACGCTCCCCAGCACCCTTAAAGACAGGGACAACAGACGCCACTTTCCAGGATGAAGGAAACACAGAGACTGCCAAGCACATATTGAATAGCTTGGCAAGAATAGGTGAAAGTTCTGGGGAACACATTTTCAAAACAATTGCAGGGATTCCATCAGGGCTGGTAGCCTTGGAGGCATCCAAGGAATTAATAATCCGGGCAATATTCTTTGGGGTGATAAGAGGATCAGATACTACAGTGGCTGTTCGAGATGGAAAGGCAGGAAGGGAATGCCCCTCATCACTGAGCATGGAGTTAGATGCAAATATATCAGCAAAAAGGTTTGCCTTATCTTGAGGAGAAGTAAGAACTTCAGGTCCATGAAAGAGAGGAGGAATGGAGGACATGTTGCGGTTCAGTACACTATTGGCAATCCGCCAAAAGTCCCTAGAACCAAGCCGCTGTGTTGAAATAGAACTAGCAACAGAGTCTGCATACTGCTTCTTGGTGTGACCGGACCTACAATCATGCATGGTCGGTCACAGTTCAGCCCCAGTGTAGCCATTAGGTTTTATCTTTTAAAAATGCACATACCGATCATTCATGGTATTTGTGCCACTACCCTGATTGCTGGAGGGTGGTGACCATCTTGTGGAATTCTTTTGTATTTTTGGTATGTCCTCCTGATACAATATGTTTTGTTATTTATTATCCACCATAACTGTACACCAGATATAAGGGAGTGCTACTTGCTGGTCTAGTGAGTTCTTTCTGTCCTGACCGCCCGTGACACTGCCTTTCGGGCTGTGCTAGAGCCGTAGTGCTGCCAAGTTTCTGCTAGTTGACTGTCATTTAACACTATAAGCTACGGTATCGTTTGATAGTGCCGTTTTACAATCCTTTTTAACTTTCTGCATTTGTGAAAGTACCTGCCTGAGCAAATTGAGCTAAACAATTTGATAATAAAATTAAGCTTGAAGTGTCGATGTAAATACATTTATTAAATAAATCAAATGTATACCTGTTGGTTTGAATGCCCTCTGTTGTCTTGAATTTGTATTGTACACCGACTCGGTTACAATTGGCGTAGTCGGCAGGGTGGGTGTTCAAAAATACATTTGGTTTATATGTTGATAAAATAATCACATCCTTTAAAAAGAAATAAATATATAGAATAAAGTTGTTAAAAGACAGTCATATTATTACGAGATCATCGTTGTAGTGCTGCTACCAAGTTCCGAGGAGCTGTGTCCAACGAAGCTTGCACTTTTCCTGGCCAGGATGGATGACGGACTGAGAAGTTGGTACAACCCGCGGGGCATTACAGCTGTGCAGTAGAACTTTGTAGCACTACGGCATACATAATCGGATAAGTGCGGTGGTTTGATTTTCTTGGTCAGGACAGGGGAACTCATCAACTAATTTACCTTAATATTTTTATCAAATATTTCCTTTGAATATTTAATGTTGTTACAAATAATGTCCATTACGTGTTGTATATGACGGAGTTGGATGTCTGTTTTGTAAATTGTCCAAGTTGACTGTAATTATTAATGTGATAATTGTTACCATTAATAATTGTTTCGTTATTGCAGATTTTGGCTGTTGACTGCGGCTCTGGCGTGCTCGAAAGTACATGGACTGGAAGGGTATTTAAGGTCTCCCTGTTCTGGTGTGCATTCATGGTGCGTAGTTTATTTAAAGTAAACTGATCTTGGTGTTTTATAATTATACAGATTGTGTCGATAAGACTGACCTATTTTTTTAAAAGAAATTACAATTTTTTGGATACGATTTTAAAACAATGCAGTTCACAAATTTTGGTAATTATACAATTGTCAATTTTCTCTTGGTTGTATCCAATTTTGTCTGAAATGTTTTCTTACAATTTCAGACCATGGGCTTTTATTAATAGCATGAGAGATGTTGATTGGTTAACACTATGGATATTTTTATTCTCTCGAGCCTTGTCTCTTACTCGTATCATTTGGGAATTAGCAAGCCCAGATCGAGTATTTGACATTGGTTAGGGGTCAAATGATCCTATTTGGAATATCTTTTTTAAACGCAAGTGTATTTGCAGCCGTATGTTCTTGTGAATTACAAGATTCGGTAAATTTATTCCTTTTCGTGGTCCGAATTTGGACTGCATGAGAATATTAA
This sequence comes from Henricia sp. BOLD:AAB3569, assembly GCA_037783545.1. Classification (NCBI taxonomy): domain Eukaryota; kingdom Metazoa; phylum Echinodermata; class Asteroidea; order Spinulosida; family Echinasteridae; genus Henricia; species Henricia sp. BOLD:AAB3569. Next base: position 1,127,685 of record JBBELK010000104.1, on the reverse strand, counting down.
TTTTTAAATACGATATGTAGCCAGATTTGTAGGAAATTAGGAGTTGTGGTGACACATAGGCCGAATTAAGAGGTATTATTTTGTACCTGTCCATTTTGAGATAATCTCGTTTTCTCCAGGGACATCCTGGAGGTGGACGTTTTGGTATGTTTTCCTCTTGACCTTATATCCACCCGATATCTCCAAAGCCTATCCAGATAACATAACATTATTTGTAAATGCATTAATATTTTCCAATTAATTCCATATCTGCAGTTAGTCTCGCCGTGTACTGGATTATAATGAGGTAAACTCTTTTTCCGGTGTAAATGCTGGTTAGTCTACTATATTGATAAACATGCAAGTATAAAATGTTGAGCTATATAATGCAACATGTATAATGAATGCAATTTATTTCTTTTTTTCCAGGGGGTGAGTGTGACCGGACCTACATTCATGCATGGTCGGTCACAGTTCAGCCCCAGTGTAGCCATTTGGTTTTATCTTTTAAAATGCACATACCGATCATTCAATGGTATTTGTGCCACTACCCCGATTGCTGGAGGGTGGTGACCATCTTGTGGAATTCTTTTGTATTTTTGGTATGTCCACCTGATACAATATGTTTTGTTATTTATTATCCACCATGACTGTACACCAGATATAAGGGAGTGCTACTTGTTGGTCTAGTGAGTTATTTCTGTCCTGACTGCCCGTGACACTGCCTTTCGGGCTGTGCTTGAGCCGTAGTGCTGCCAAGTTTCTGCTAGTTGACTGTCCTTTAACACTTATAGGCTACGGTATCGTTTGATAGTGCCGTTTTACAATCCTTTTTAACTTTCTGCATTGGTGAAAGTACCTGCCTGAGCACATTGAGCTAAACAATTTGATAATAAAGTTAAGCTTGAAGTGCCAATGTAAATAAATTTATTAAATAAATCAAATGTATACCTGTTGGTTTGAATGCCCTCTGTTGTCATGAATTTTTATTGTACACCGACTCGGTTACATTGGCATCCTCTAAAACTCTCTTACATCGATTTCACTGTTCACATGCCGAGTGTATCTGATGCGGAGAAGCAGCTACACTGTGATTTGATGAGTTTTGCTACACGTTTGCCCTAGATTAGGGCTGATGACGTAGTAGCCGATGACTCTGGTGCAGACAGGGCGTGGCCTTGTCCGCTGAAGAAAGAGGCAAGATTCATCGAGGAAGATGGGCTGAAGGAGAAGATGTCTCCGCGCCGCCCAAATATAGTTCCCGATCGTTTCAATGGCAAAGTCCCGTGGACAGAGTATTACGGGCACGTTGAAAGCTGTCGGTTGGTTAACCGATGGGATGATGAGCAGTCAGCCCAGTACTTGGCTGCGAGTCTCCAAGGAGATGCTGTCCGCATCCTTGGAGAAGGTGCTTACAAAGAACGTAAGCTAAGTTATGATGAGCTTATTAAGCCGTTAGACAGAAGATTTGGGCCTTGTCAGCAGGCTGAGAATTTTCTGGTTGAGTTACGTCATCGTCGGCAGAAGCCGAAGGAAACTCTGCAGGAATTGTGTCAATCAATTCACGAGTTGGCCGTTAAGGCGTATCCAGAGATCCCCGTGGAGTCAAGGGATCGGTTGGAGAAAAATCACTTCGTTGATGCTGTGTCTGAACAGCAGATACCTGAGGGCGTGTTTCGGGCACGGCCCAAAGATTTGTCTGAGGCGCTGCAAGCTGCCTTGGAGACGGAGAACTTTCACAACGTGGAAGCTCGGAGGAGGATGGAGAAATCCCCTAAGTACGCAAGGGGTGCGGATCATGATATGGAGGATCGGATCCAATCTGTTGAGCAAGCTGTTAGGCAGCAAATGACGAGTGTCGGTGACCTCACGCGTCAGTTAGAGAAAGTCATAAGTACTTTGTTGCCATCGCAACAGCGCCACCAACCGTCGCCGGTTCTCCACCTGTAAGGCGGCGGGGAAAAACAGATTTGAAGTGCCATAACTGTGGCAAGCTGGTGCATTTTGCAAGAGAATGCCGGCAGCCGAAACCAAAGCGATTCCGTCACCAGGGAAACGAGAACCAGCCGACCGACGGGCTCGCGGAAAGGCTGGGGGAAAAGAAGGGCCCACAAGAGAAAGACAGCGAGGTCTGAAAAGAAAAAGTAAATATGAGGACGAGGATGACGTATTCAGTAGTGCGCCCTCAAGGCATGGACCAGCCCACGGATTATTCGTGGAGGGATCTGTGAGGTCAACAAAGTTTCGGTTGTTAATCGATACAGGGGCAACCGATACATTGATCAGCATGAGTGTTTACTACAGAATACCAGCTGAGCATGCAGCGACCCGTTTTGGAAAGTTGTGATAGCTGGGTAAGACAAGTGGACGGTAGTCCATTGAAAATACACGGTTGGGCCTTGGTAGACTTGCAAATTGGCAGGACGGTCCGCCAAACCACGTGTGGTACATGTAGATAGGCTCAAACCCTATCAAGGGGACCAAATTGAGCTATGGGGTACCACGGTCGAGGCTCAGGTTGAGTGTCAAAGGACGCCCCCTGTTGCCGAGAATGATTCGCTCCCAGAGCTGGACATTCAACAAGCCACGGGTGAAAATGACACCCAATAACAAGACACCCAGAGATCCCTCGAACCCAGACGGTATCCGAGGAGGGAACACAGGTGATTTACTCATTATAAGGTCCAGGTGACCAACCAATTATATTATAGGGCACGAGCGCTGCCTAAATAATTAACGTAAAAGTTCTTGTAAGTTGTACATTTTGCTGTTACATGTACTTAAATCTTTGTGAGATACCCCTTTAAGTTTCTTGTTCACGTGTTGCGGCCTGGGGTATCGTTTGTTTAAAAAGTATTTTGTTGTTGCTTAAGAGTTCTTATATCGTTATTAAAAGTTGTTTAAAGTAACTATGTTTTTTTTGTTATCTAATTAAAAATCACTGTCGCGTTAATTTATGATTTCCGGCTAATCTGAATGGGGACATCCAGGCCTGTCAGGAGGCTGTGTAACGCGGCAGGGGTATATGGATTGCTGCGGGCCGCCTAACAAGGGAGCGCACACATATTTTGCACACGGCACACTTCAAACACACCATGTAGTTCCAATACAGCAGCCGTGAAGCACCTCCCCGGTGCGCGCTGATTGGTCCGTGACGGTCACTGTGTATGTGACTGACGTGCGGGGTATTTTGTGTGTGTTCTACGGTGTCCGCAAGGCATCTATATGAGTCGTGTGCAGAGAGAGCTTGGCTCAGAGGGCGATCGGGTTGGCGTACGGGTTCTTTCCTCGCCTTTCACCTCTGGGGTCCCGGGTTCGAATCCGGGGCGTGTATGTGGATTGGGTTTGCAGTCCCTACTTGATCGCGTGGGTTTTCCCCTCGGGCATTTCTCAGGGGGTTTTCATCCCACTTCTAAAACTGCAACTCCTTCTTCGTCACCTCAAGTTGATAATATAGTATAGTTAAGGCTAAAACCGTATAGTTGATGGCATAAAGGGCCTTAGTTGCCGAAGATGCCATACAATATACAACAACAACAGCTTGGCTCAGTTCGATGCTGTGCAGCGTCGAGCCCACAACTGCTAGATCCTGATTAAAGGACTGGACAACGCTAAAGTTGGGCTGTATTCCTGATTGCTGGTAAGGATAACAACCGTGCATCAGATAGCCAGGACGTATAGTACGACTGAAACCTATACGTGTGGTGTAGTGTTCCGTATCCAGGAACACTAGAGAAGTCTGGGAACGATACCCGTGCCTTTGCATTGTCGGTTGCAAGGCGTGGACGGGTGACGTCATATCCCAGAGCTTAAAGGCACTGGCTCCCGTTATACGCTAGTTTGGCACACTGCTCGAAGTGTGTGTGCGGTATTCAAACTAAGCCTTTAGTCCGGGTGGTCTATGCATGTGTTCTGTCTGCAGAGCGCCCCCTATTGACCTGAGTCTGAGCCCCTGTGTGTTAACTAATAAAGAATCGTCACCGCTAATTAAGCTAATTAAGGACGCCCTCTATCAAGACCTAAGGGTCAAGTCATTAGCAAATCACATAAATCATACTAGTCTTCGCTCGAGGCGTTTATTACGTTACTTCATCGCATCCATTACTCATATACTGTTCAGTTAATTACCCCAAATACTGCAACCAATACTGGGACGGTATATTTCCATCCCAACGGACGCGTCTCTACCGCTCAGGGACGTTCCGGTCGTGCCGTCCGACGACCACACCCCCCAAAAGGGTGGGGCGTCACACAGTCATCAATAACGAGCATAGCCCTACCAATTGGAGTGGTTCTTTCTTTCACGAAGAAATACTCCCTGGTAAATCGTACGTACGGAATAATAATTCGTACGTACGGAAAAGTAATTCGTACGTACGGAATAGTAATTCGTACGTACGGAATAGTAATTCGTAAGTACGAAATAGTAATTCGTACGTACGAAATAGAAATTCGTACGTACGAAATAGAAATTCGTACGTACGGAATAATAATTCGTACGTACGGAAAAGTAATTCGTACGTACGAAATAGTAATTCGTACGTACGAAATAGAAATTCGTACGTACGAAATAGAAATTCGTACGTACGAAATAGTAATTCGTACGTACGAAATAGTAATTCGTACGTACGAAATAGTAATTCGTACGTACGAAATAGTAATTCGTACGTACGAAATAGTAATTCGTACGTACGAAATAGTAATTCGTACGTACGAAATAGTAATTCGTACGTACGAAATAGTAATTCGTACGTACGAAATAGTAATTCGTACGTACGAAATAGTAATTCGTACGTACGAAATAGTAATTCGTACGTACGAAATAATTTTTTTTTTAACCAGGTCCTAAATACGCTTCCGTACATAACGGACGTGGTAGGCGGAAGTGAATTAAGTCGATTTTACGTACACGTGTTTATATGGCGAGTAACGCCTTTGGCCGTTTCAAACTCGTAAAACGCGGTGAATTTGTGTTTTTGACACAAAATAACAACTGGTAATATAGAGTTCAGATACAGATTCAACCTACTGAGTATCTGTATGGGGCTTACATGGGCGTCTAGGGGTGGAAATTTTGAGATAACTGTCGAAAATCTGTGGTTACGGTATTGCGTGAAGCCGTGCGTGCATGGCGTCGCCAGTCATGGGTAGTGAGTCCCATGACTGGCAACGCCATGCACGCTAGGCTTCACGCAATACCGTAACCACATATTTTCGACAGTTATCTAAAAAATTCCACCCCTAGACGCCCGTATAACCTCAAAACAGATATATAGTAGGTTGAATCTGTATCTGAGCTTTATATTACCAGTTAGAAGCAATATTTTCCTTGTTCTGCTGCCCAAAGAGTGATCCATTATGATTTCCAGTAGTTTATCAGTGAAGCCTTGGTTTCAAGAGAACTGCATTAAATAATAAAAATAAATTAACAAAAATTTCTGTCCCTCTCTTCTCTCAGTACTAGCCATGCTATAGTGCAAAAAAATTTTAATCTTCAGTTTTTCTCACAGCTAAATTTGGTTTTTAAAAAATCAAATATGATGTTTGATACTGAAGGACAAGGAAATGACTCATCAAGTATTGGTATAAGTGTAGATTTGATGGGAAACTCCATATTTGTGAATATGAGAAAATTGTAACATTTTGCATAACATTTTTCGGTAAGAGTTGGGAAGTTGATCAGATTTTCTTTAAAATGACTCATCTATAAGCATTGGAATAGGCAGATTCTCGTACGTAATTTTGTACACAAGTCAATGGGTTAACGGAGTTCTTGGCCGCTTCAAACTCGTAAAACGCGGTGAATTTATGTTTTTGACACAAAATAATAACTGGTAATATAAAGCTCAGATACAGATTCAACCTACTGTATATCTGTTTTGAGGTTATACAGGCGTATAGGGGTGGAATTTTTGAGATAACTGTCGAAAATCTGTGGTTACGGTATTGCGTGAAGCCGAGCGTGCATGGCGTTGCCAGTCATGGGACTCACTACCCATGACTGGCGACGCCATCGACGAGAATCTGCCTATTCCAATGCTTATAGATGAGTCATTTTAAAGAAAATCTGATCAACTTCCCAACTCTTACCGAAAAATGTTATGCAGAATGTTACAATTTTCTCATATTCACAAATATGGAGTTTCCCATCAAATCTACACTTATACCAATACTTGATGAGTCATTTCCTTGTCCTTCAGTATCAAACATCAGTAGGCCTAAGTGCATATTTGATTGTTTAAAAACGAAATTTAGCTGTGAGAAAAACTGAAGATTTAAAAAAAAAATTTTATTTATTTGTTTAAATAGCCATTCTCATAAGTGCACTAGCATGGCTAGTACTGAGAGAAGAGAGGGACAGAAATTGTTGTTAATTTCTTTTTATTATTTAATGCAGTTCTCTTGAAACCAAGGCTTCACTGATAATAAACTACTGGAAATCAAAATGGATCACTCTTTGGGCAGCAGAACAAGGACTGAGAATATTGCTTCTAACTGGTAATATAAAGCTCAGATACAGATTCAACCTACTGTATATCTGTTTTGAGGTTATACGGGCGTCTAGGGGTGGAATTCTTTAGATAACTGTCGAAAATATGTGGTTACGGTATTGCGTGAAGCCTAGCGTGGATGGCGTTGCCAGTCATGGGACTCACTACCCATGACTGGCGACGCCATGCACGCACGACTTCACGCAATACCGTAACCACAGATTTTCGACAGTTAATCTAAACAATTTCCACCCCTAGACGCCCATGTAAGCCCCATACAGATACTTAGTAGGTTGAATCTGTATCTGAACTCTATATTACCAGTTGTTATTTTGTGTCAAAAACACAAATTCACCGCGTTTTACGAGTTTGAAACGGCCAAAGGCGTTACTCGCCATATAAACATGTGTACGTAAAATCGACTCAATTCACTTCCGCCTACCACGTCCGTTATGCACATGCGTGCATAAAATTTGAATTTATGTGCTCGCCCGAAAGCGTGTGTAAGCATGTGTGTGACGTAACGTTTCCACCACCTGGGAGCACCAGGGACGAGCACTCGAAAGCAGCCAAGGTATCTCGAGATCGACTAGACTTGTTCCCAGTCTATTCGCGACTACGCTGCTGCGGTTTACGAACCAACCGGTCCAGTTACCGACTTGACATCAAGTCTACCGTAGGCCGTATCGAGCACAATTATGTCTGTGGTGTCGAGTCTGCTGCACTTGTTTTGTACAGCGCCCTCACTGTTTTTGTCAGTCGGACAACCGCAACGTAACATATGCAGCTAGCTAGCTAGTGTTGTGCTGCAGACATTATGTGACATGTCTGACTTAGTATATTTTCGTGTTTTTGGATGCTGTTATGTGCTGTAATTTAACAATTATGTAAAATCAAACACCCACTTCTGCTGCATCGGCCACAGGATAGGTTAGTGGTTTTTAAAATACAACAAGACTACCCCAGCGGCGCGGCCGGGCCCCGCTGATGGCTTGCGGTCGCCAAGTGGAGATGCCGTGTGCATGTGGCGGGTGCAGGTCAAGTCGACCGTTTTCCAACTCGACTCCTACCAACTCGACCGTCGTACCAACTCGACCGTCGCGCGCTCGACCGAAGGAGTCAACTCGACCGTTGTATCAACTCGACTCCTACCAACTCGACCGTCGTACCAACTCGACCGTCGTACCAACTCGACCGTCGTACCAACTCGACCGTCGTACCAACTCGACCGGCGTACCAACTCGACCGGCGTACCAACTCGACCGTTGTAACCGTTGTACGTTTAACTGCAGAAGTCAACTCGTCCGTTCGACCATTGTGTCCCACTAAACTAGTACATCATGTAGTAGATAGCCGGCATGGCCGGCGTGAAAATAAGCATAATGTACATGCCTAATGTATAAAAAAAGGACAGCCACACGCACTAGTCGCCGCCGCCGGTCTTTCACGTTGGTGATTGATTCAGGCAGGATTTGCAAAACGTCTCACATTTCTACCTCGGCAGATGATTTTGGTTTAAGAAAACGTTTACGCCTATATAGGCTACATGTACTAATAATTCAAATTCAGTTTCCCACCTTTAAAGGTGAAATACCAACTTTCACCATGCGCGAGAGCGGAGAGGTCAACACAATCTAGACTGGTTCGCTGTCCTCATATTTACTTCCCTTCGTCTTACGACGAAGGGAAGTAAATTGAGGATGTGGAACCAGTCTAGTGTTGACCTTTCCGCTCTCGCGCATTTGATTTTTGGTGAAAGTCGGTATTTCATCGCACGGGGTCTCAAACTTTCCCCACGATTTCACCGAAACTAGACATCGGATCGATGCGTACTCTTCGGAATATTTGCAAACTGGGGTGAGTGCACCTATTGAGCAAATATCAGAGCCATGGGACAAATTTTATTTGCGTGAGTTTGCCACAGATTTGGAGTACATTAGACGACAGGGCTGAGGGTTTTCCCCGAAGCACTGCTCGCGGGTCTAACTTCCCACTTGCACTAGTTGTCGCAAATCTTTGTTCAATAGGCCTACGTACCGTACAAAATACCATCGATTACGATTCTTAAAGAATAAGAAACTGTTACAATTTAGCTAAGATAATCTCAGCTCTTGCTTTATCATTTTTCATTGGGATGTGGTCTTTTCACCAGTAGAGCTGAGAGGCTTTAAGAACATGAACACGCTATCACAAAACAGGACAAAATAAATGTGTCATTTTCTCACCGTGACACACTAATTCCCCCCTGGGACTTACCCAAACCTTGTCAGGCATAACCACTACGCAGGTCCTTGAGGGAAATAACCAGCCACGATGAATATTTAGCCAACAATTCCAGCGAAACAAACTGGTATGCTCATAGCCTAGCCGTTGTTATGTTGTGTTCACCAGACGTGATCTAAAATTTCCCTCAAGGACCTGCGTAGTGGTCCTTGGCCATCCGGCCATGTTTGACATGGTTCTGCACGCACGTGAGGTGAGTTTGTGAATTTGAGAAAAATGAAGCTGTGTACGCAAGTTTTAAGAGTATTACAGCCAGGGAGGTATGTAGAACGTGTAGAGATTTTGATTTTACCAAAAAATTGCAATTTCCTGTAAAAAGACTTGCCTAATAAAAGATTCCATTTTGAGCAAAGATTTTGATGGGGAAAAAAAAGTGCTGATCTTGAAAGTCAACCAGGCCAAGCAGAAGCAGCATAGCATATATCAGCAAAAAACAGGCCTGTGTGCCTTTCAGTATTTGGAAGTAGCCACGTGCAAGCTAAATGAAACCCCTGTTCTGTGACCAATAATGGTATAGTCCAACTCTAGGAAAAGCCCTGTTTCACGTATCTGTAAGCGAATGTCAACCAATAAGACCATTGAAAAAAAATCACATGACTCGTCATGGAGCTTCGCGGCATGCAGGTGTCAATTGAAGAAAAATTAACCAATCATATTGCACGTTTCTTCATTATTATTAAATAGCTATAACTATTTATACATGTATTATACATGTATTAGGTTATCGACATTTACGTACAGTAGTATGCATATTTTATGCAATGGTTAGACCAATCGGAAGCAATATCCCCTCTGTCATCTATTGACGATACATCAGGAGGCGGCATGTCATTTACGGTGGGCGTCTCAGATGCTTGTTACAGCCCGCGTACAGTGCGAGGGAAATAAATTTGACGTAAACAAAGGTGGGCTACGGGATTTATTGCTTCCTCCGAGTATTGAGGCACTTTCGGAGCCACCTCATGGCCAACGTCACAGATTCTTTTGTTAGTTCGTAAAATCAAAAATCTTCCAACAAACAAGTAACATTATTCCCTTGAAATTCCTGAGGACTTGAGCGAGGGATCTTTCGATCAGGCACCAACTAGGCATATATTTCCAAACAAAAGGTACAACTTTAAGATGGCGTATTACGATTAAATAAATATTCATACCGGTAGATCAGTACACCAATCAGTAACGTTCCTACTATGTAAGACCACTTTATGCCCAGCACGTTTGTTTATTTATTTGAAATCCAACAGCGGTATCATAAAGAAATTAAACACAAATAAATATGAATAAATATAATAAACAAACTTTAAAAAAAAAAATAACATGTACGTTGCTATATAAGCCTGCTGTTGTATTTGAATATGCATCATGTATGTACCGCCTCTCCGGCAATCGCCGGTTTCATTGGAAGGTTGGGATAATAATGGTTAATTCCATTAAGGGGTGTTCTGCCTTGCAGCACATCTTTTTGAAGGCAAATTACAAGTTGTTTTTTTACCGCTTGGGTACAAATTTTCTTCTTTCTTCCAGGATTAACCAATTCTTTTTTCTAAAAATTAACATTTACTGAGGTGATATTTTTATTAAAGTTTCAAACCATGAAGATCGGCGGTGTCAAAAATAACAGAAATTTGGATTTCTTAAAATAATTATACCAACAAATACTTTTTAATTAAACTAATACAGTTATAAAGCCTTAGTTATCAATTGACTGTGGAGAAAATTTAATGACATTTGGATCAGTATGAGGGAAGTTATGGCTTTTCAAAGTATCACATGCAAACGCACATCGTTTTTTTGCATAACCTATGGCAAAAAAGAGACGTCAATTTTCATGGTTCAACTGGCCTTTTCTTTTGTTTTAGGCAAAGTTGTAAAATTATCTTTACGTAGTCTTATTATTGACTCAAGACTGCTCAAGACTGCACATTTAAATTATTTTGTCACGTTCCTATGATAAAGCTAGGGCTGAGGAATGAGGTAACCTTGGCTTCATGATTTTACTAGCTAGGACATTCCTGAATTCGAGGAATAAACCTTATCGACGTTCTCAATGCATTATGGGATTGGATGACAAAATTGCCCAGCCAAATGTGCATAAACCTATGAGGCGGACGCCAACTCGGCAACTTTTTTACTCATTTTCACGAAAACCAAAAAGAGTTCAAGAATCAACCTCCCACCACTTTATCTTTGACACATATCAAACATTCTGACTAACATGTCACGAAACAGAAATGTTTCGTATCGGTAGAGTCCGAGTACCACGCTCACAGCTCGGTATGCGCTATGCAACACGCACCGTATCGGCACGGCGCGGGTTGGATTGAGTGTGCTGCACTGCAAGTCCGTGAACACAGACTCCCCTGGTAAAACTGTTGAGTTTCACAACACATTCCTGCCGTTTCTGAAATAGCGCATCTTTAAAAACATCCTCTAAAATATCACAACATTGTGCAATTCAAACCTTTTAAATAGATACTGAAAATAAAGCATCATTTCTGACGATATGCATTTTTTTAAACGATTTAAAAAAAATTATATTAGCCGGGGAGTCCGTGTACGCGGACTCGCAGTGCATGCAGCACACTCAATCCAACCAGCGCCGTGCCGATGCGGCACGTGTTGGGGAGCGCATACCGAGCTGCGAGCGCGGTACTCGGACTTTACCACTACGAAGGGAATCCCCGATGATTTCTCGCATTTGCAACATTTCTGTTTCGGGACATGTTTGTCAGTATGTTTGATATGTGTCAAAGATAAAGTGGCGGGAGGTTGATTCTTGAACTCTTTTTGGTTTTCGTGAAAAAGAGTAAAAAAGTTGCCGTCCGCCTCATAGGTTTATGCACATTTGGCCGGGCAATTTTGTCATCCAATCCCATAATGCATTGAGAACGTCGATAAGGTTTATTCCTGGTAGGCCTAGCTATAGGCCTATTCGGGGACAACATTTGTCCCCCTGGAAAGGCAGGACAGTTCCATGTTATTTGTCCCCCTAAAAGCGGACAGCCCACGTATCTGGGGATGTCCCCGAGTTGGGACGTGCGCCTCTACTGCTGGCTGACTTACCCCGACCGACACACCCCTTTGCCCACTTTCCCCCTGGCCATCTTGACCTCGGCCCGATTGTAAAAAGTGTCCCTTTTGAGTTCACGCAAAAGCGAACCATGGGAATTTGACGATGCCGCGATTCCGTAAATTTGCAGAAAGATGAACTACTGTTGTACGTATACATGTACACGTAGGTCTAGTTTGTGGGCAATTGTTTGACATGTTTTACGTTGGGACCAAGTTTGCAGTCGCTTTTGCATCATAACCGCTTGTACCCACCGCCCTACAGGGTGCTGGGATGGGCTAATCTGTTTGCGCCCTCATTGGTCAAATTATATACGACACGTGACCACCAGGTCGGGTCTTTTTTCTTGTAAACGGACGTGAAATTATTTTTCCAGCAGGCAAGGCAGGTTTTGCATACAGTACACTACACTCATTTCATTCATCAATCTGATATAAAGCATTAAGCATACTATTTATTAATTAATCTTCTGGCAGCAATTAGCAACCCACAATGCTCCGCACGTCTGTAGCTGTGACCTTTGCTTGACTTATTTCCTTCACAGAAATCTGTGAAGCACATCAGCCCATCCCAGCACCCTGTAAGAGCGGTGGGTACGAGCGAACTGCATCATAATGAACCGGGCTTTACATGGCCGGATGTTTGCCGCGACTAAACATTCTTTTTTGCAATCTGGATTATTTGGCGTGACATGTAAGCTGGTTTAAAAAAATAAAATTACAACCGGGATGGCTAACCATTACATGTTGTGGACGAAAATCATGGGCGAAAACGCAGAGCACGCAACTACATTTACATGTACGTACATGTACGAAGCGAAATTGCATGCCGGATTGTAGTGCAATCACAACACTGTTATTATTTTGTCCTACGTTAACAAACTTTACGACAACTGGAATACGGGGGCGAGTTGAACTGATTCCGTGCAGAGTCTATGGCTTATGGAACCTACAAGAAACTGTTGAATGTTTGTCATTTGTAAATTCACTTACCTTCAAGATATTCACATGTTTTGGTGTTTATTGAGTCATATTAGGGGCATTCCAGATGTTTACACCGTGTAACGGTGGTTTACACCGGGGAAAGCACCCAGAAGATGCAAAACGAACGACACGGGGTTGCGCTTTGAATTCTGTGAACACGGGTCAAAGGTTGACGGACAGGGCTTTATAAACACTATTTATCGTTTGACTCGCGATAAAAAATGAAGCCGGCGCTAGGCAGAATTACATGTAGTTGCTCTAAAAAATACCACAATAAACTTTGTCAATGCCCTATTCCCTCCTATTTTGTGTCATAAATTACTGTCCGCCATGTTTTACTACTCACGGTTACTAAGTGACGTCATTACACCAAGCCTTTACACTAGAGACCCTGCCGTGAGCTCAGGCATTGGTGGCTGCCACCAGGGCAAACTCGTGTATTTAAACGCGATGGCTAAAAGAACGCTCCGGTGTAAGTTGACCAGTGTTACACGGTGTAAGCATCTCGAACAGCCCTATTAATAAAGAAAAATTAGTGGCGAGTAGTAAACAGAATTCTTTCCTCAAAATTTGCATAGGTGTTCAATCAAGGGTATAAATACAGTACACGTTTGCCACTAATTCTTCCTAATATGACAAAATAATGCCTCAGAAAGTGTAAATTTGGTTAGGAATCTTTTTGTGTCATGCTCCATAGACTTAGTGCATGGAGTCTCAACTGGCGAACGTGTATGGCAGTTTTTCCCAATCATGAGCTAGCAATCTGGGAGTCGTCCTTGTCCATGGATAGTAATCTCTGAATTTAATAGTCAGATGTCTCCTAAGACCTCATGTGCAAATAAGACTGGCTGAAAACTGTCAGTTTTTATTTCAAGTAAAATCTTGATATTTTTCCTGCCAAAATGTTTTTTAAAATTTAGATCTATACTTGGTGATGTTCGACTTATACATTTATAGTACAGATGACCATGTGTTGTTTTTGCTTTCTTTGAATCTAGTAAACACTTGTAAGTTGTGGACAGCACAATGACGTCCAACTTGCCAATGAAACTAAAGTGGATGGAGCACCTAAATGCAGCGTGGGTGACCGAGGATTGGGGGCAGGTCGCAAACCGAGCTGGCGCCCTCGAGCTGTACGAGCGTCTTGTCGCAAATAAGGAGGTAATAAACACCCCGCGACAGACTCTGCACCTGCAAGGACCTCAGTTGCCCGACTATGAGCGAGAGCCCCCTTCTTTGGACGAGCAGGAGCATTTCTTGGAGGCTCTACTCGCAAACCAGCTCAGCCTTGCCAGAACGGTTTGCACGGAGTCTCCGTTCGCCTCGGCTCTGCAAAAACGCCTCGCCGTTCTCCGCCGTATATTCCACGCCATTTCCAGCAAGTTCCACGACAAGGAAAAAGTCAAGCAACAGCTGAGGCTAAAACAGGCCCATGGTGGTACCCTTGACAAAAAAGCTAGCATGAAACAGGCAACGTTTGGCACGGACGCCCTGGTCGAAATGGGTGTCCGTACTGGGCTTAGCTTACTGTTTTCCCTGCTGCGGCAGAGCTGGTCACAAGCTACTCCCACAGGGAACCCAAGTATCTGCAATGATGTCCTCCAAACTGCCATGGATGTCTTAGACTCGCTTCCACCTCTGTCTTTAGCCAATGAGAACAAGATTCCAACTTTAGGGACAGAATGTCTGAAACAGGTCACAGTGTTTCTAAAATCTGCCACGATGCCTAGTTCTAGAGCTGATGCCTGCGGCAAGCAGCTCGCATGTCAGCTTGTTTTGGGACTGGCCGCACAGCGCGGTTCCTTGCAGCACCTCCTAGATTGGGTCGAGATGGCCCTAGGATCTTCTGCCGCTGCCAGCAGCAGTCATGTCAGCACTGCTGAGCGATGCGAAGGGCCTAAGTCTGGTGCTATTTCATTTGAATTCTTCTCAAATGTGCTTGGCCAAATGCGTAGAGCCACGGTAAGTGTGCTTTTCAGATTTAAGGCAACTCATTATAATCCTTTTGTACTGACCCCACTTCAGATCCATAAAACTTCCATAGATATTAAAGGATTTTCATGTCATGCAGGTGAAACTGTGTAGTCTAATTGAAAAGTCAGGATTTTCCGCTATCTAGAAATAGCCAAATTCCACTTTTAAATAAAGATATACAGTCCGTGGTTCTCGGCAAATTATATTTTTTTTCTCAAAAGAAATTTTTTAAACATTTACTTTATTTTATATGACAAATGATATGGTATTAAAATCTCAACACCCATGGGAAAAAGGGTGTGGATACGCTCCGTTAACCTGAACATGCTACGGTTTTATTGCAGTACACCATTTCTGTACACTTGTAATGCATTTCCTGGCGACTCTAGTCACCGATAGCATGTTATGGGTTTAAATAACGAACGCAACATCTGGTATACAGTAGACGGCCGAAGTGAATACATGTACATCATCTTTTGTTAGTTGAACCGTGTCCCTGTTCTTTTGCCGTTTACCGACGGCCATGATGTTTAGAGCCATGGCAACCTACGTCACACTTCGGCTGTCTATTGTACCTACCGGTACACCTAATCACCACTGAAATGAAACAACCAAACTTGGGATGAGAGAAAAAACGTAAGGCCCTTACGATTTTTCTCTCATCCCAACTTTGGTTGTTTCATTTCAATGGTGATTAGGCACCATACCAGATGTTGTGTTCGTTACTTTGCCCAGTTGTGCTACCATGCAACACTGAGAGAAAAATTGGGTCCATCGGGAAAACCTGAGGGAGTATACCAACTGTGCCTTATAGCTCAGCTGGTAGAGTGTCTGCCCGGTGAGTGAAAGGTCTCCGGTTCGAATCCCGATTTTTCTCTCATCCCAAGTTTAGGTTTAAATAATTTAGACTTCTTCCCTGAACAGAATATTTCACTTTAGATTTTGACTGCACCCCAACTTCTTGCTCAAAAATTCTACAAGATGGAAATCTTTTTTCTTTTTGTGATGCAGGGTTCCTCAGCAGATAGAGGCTCCGTCTTGGCGGAGCTTAAGCGAGAGGATGGGGAGTGCCCCCTCTACCAAGCTGCTCTGTGTCTCATCGAAGAGGTAAGACTAAATTCACACTGAACCTTTTTGTGCATAAATGCAACGTGCGTCGCTTTGAGAAAAGATGGCGTAGAGGGAATTTGGAGTGGAATAATGCTCTCAAAATCACAGAATTAAAAAAACACTTTCCGCCCAACTTGATTTTGTGGTTTTCAGTGCATCATATCCCAGAGCACTCTTTTCTGAAGAGTAAGGGGATTCCCTGGTGTCTCGGATCTGGCCTTGACTGCCAATGGCACCACCTACCTATATATATGTATCTCAATGTTTAGGTGGAAGACACTTGTAAGGCTCTTGAAACTCAATGTTATGTTTCCCGTAACCCGCCCGCGTTAGGATTTTTCAGCCGCGTTTGAGATGCCAAAATCCTAAAACAATTCATTATTTTGTATTTTCCCCAAAAATATCAAGTTTCTAATTTTGTTTCTCCTGCCATTTTGGTTGGATTTTTAAAATCAGCGCTCGAATTTCACATTCTCGTCCTCCCGCCAAAAAAATGCATAATTTTCTTCCTCCATAAAAAAATATACCCCAGAAGCAGAGTATTGGCACGGCTGGCCGCCGGCACGTGAACGTTTGTAACAGTGAATTACAATAAATTCCTGGAGAAGACTTAGCGCTGCCATTTTTGTGCATGTACCCGGTGTGCAAAACCCTGCACGTACGTACGTACGTACGTACGTACGTACGTACAATGTACGCGCAAGCTCGGCGCGCTGCTGTACAAACACAACCGTCTGATCCATCGTAGTTATTAGATCGGTGGTTTGTAGCCGCGAGTGCTAGCCTAGAACTACACAAACTACACATGGGCGATTGTATTTATCGTTAGCGAGCGGCGCGGACCACAAATGGGCCATCGTACGTAGGCCTGCGGCTAGCTTTATACTACTATCGACGCTTAGAATCGCATGTTTGTCGTGTTTTGGAGAAGGTTGAATGATGTGAGACAGATAAAATGTTTGTGTCAGTGGAGATACAGGAAAGGGGTGTAACCAAGATGCCACGGACTATCACGACTGTGTCTCAAACATGGACTTTGTCGCAGTTATTTAAGTCAATTGTCAAACTCGGTAACGACAGTGTTAATCATGTTGTACCAATATCCGTCTATGTTGGATCTTCACAAAACTCCATGTCCAAAGCAGCTGTTGACCTGGCTCTCGAAATTTGTCAAGCTTTTGGCAATTTTGTGTGCTTTGAAGTACAAACAACTGTAGAGAGAGCCACCGGGAAGAGCCGTCCATTTCCATGACTTCTCAATCAATGGCTAGGCCTACATCTGGATCTGCATTTGATACCCTTTGGTTTTGTTATTTAAATATATCTTGATCCTTAAATAAATAATAAATACCTGGGAAATGGTGAAGGATATTTTAATAAATACAAATTTGTGTATAAATTGATCAGGGTTGTGTTTTAACACACTATCAGAGGGTATAGAGCGCGCTAAGTTTTGATCAAATAGCCGTTATTTTGCAAATAATGAAATGCTACAAAATAATGAATAATGAAATAGTTGCCTCATTTGGGCTTGACAAAAATGTTACGGGAAACATAACATTGAGTTTCAAGAGCCTAATGTGCAATGCATGTTAACACATTCATATGGATTGTGTGTTATATAAATGCAATCATTCTTTTACTATTTCCATGGTTCTACCGTACCAGTTCGTAATCGAGTCTTTCCACGGTAAAGGGGGCATTTTGGCAACACAGACCATATTTTCCAGAAAATACCTTTGTCTGGTCTCAAAATAAAAGAAATAAGTTTCCATTGTTCTGGAGAGATAACTTAAGCCCAAAAAGGGTTACAAATAGTGTGACAACATGCCTTTCCAAAAACCCTGTGTACAAATTTCCAATATAACGCTCCTGACCGTTCCGTCCCGTTTACATATTGGAAATTTGTACACGGGGTTTTTTAGAAAGGCATGTTGTCACACTATTTGTAACACTTTTTGGGCCAAAGTTATCTCTTCAGAACAACTGAAACTTATTTCTTTTATTTTGAGACCAGACAAAGGTATTTCCTTGAAAATATGGTCTGTGTTGCCAAAATGCCCCCTTTACTGTGGAAAGACCCAATTCCCAAGCAAAATGTAACTTTTACCGTAGCAGTCATCATCGTCCAATATGATTATTTTCAATAATTGTCCATTGCTAATGTGATAGTTTTAGTGAAATACAAGTCTCATTGCATTGCAATATAAATTGTTGACTGGTGTGGTGTGGGATATGGAGTTTTAACACCCGAGGGAGCTGCACCCGAGGCAACGCCGAGGGTGCTATGAGCTCCCGAGGGTGTTAAAACCCATATCCCACACCACACCAGTCAACAATTGTTTTGTTATATCCCGTCTCATGGTCTCCGTACAGCATAATAATATCGTTTCTATTATTTGGAATGTTGAAATTGTAAAAACAATTCGTCTCTGCACTTTCGCTAGTTTTCGGACTACTACATGTACCTGTGCGTGTGTAACATTGCGAAAGTACATGTAGCACGCGCACAGCGTGTGGAATAATGCGATGTGCGTGCGCGTTGTGCGCCTCTAGCGGGCGTAACACGCGGTTTCTTTTACTAATGGGGCCTCATACAGCGCGTTATGCGTGCTATGGACAGGGGCAAAGAACACGCATAGTACGGCCGGGTGATATGAAGTTAAATTCGCATACGGCAGGGTGATATGAGTTTTTATCACATGGACATGTGACCGTTCTGGACCAATGAAACTGCAGTATACCAAGACGGGGTATAACAATATATTTTGCGATTGTTGTTGCAATGATATCAACATTTCATGTATTGAGTCAGATTGGCACCTCACTTTACATTTTGTATTGGCCAGGTATCGCGTCTCGCCTCGGAGTATGCCCGTACCTGTGTTAGCCCCAGTGAGCGAAAACAGAACTGCCTTAGTGTGTCGGAGAACAGCGATGTCTACGTGTGGGGAAGTAACAGCAGCCACCAGTTAGCGGAAGGCAGCCAGGAAAAAATCCTGCAGCCAAAGTTAGCTAGCCTGTTTGCTCAAAGCCAAAAGGTAAGGTACTGTGGTGGAATTTTCTATAGCATGGACTATTAAAAGGAAGTGCAAATGAAGACCCTATTTAAAGTTGCACTCAAACACGGACAGTGCAACTTTAACTCTTTTACTGTGGAATTGTTTCAAGGTCCGTGACGGAATTAATTGAAGATCGGGTTTGTTTACAGGTAATAGTCTGGTCAATTTACCTAGAACTAATTGCAATAGAATGCATTCCAACATAAAAAAATCACTTATTAACATACTTAAAATCTAATATTTTCTAATGAGTGGAAATGTGATTTTTTTTCACGCCAATTCACAGTAAATTTTTTAATCATTACATTGAGGGCGCTATTTCGTATGTTACCTATCAGGAATCCGTCCACATTATGTAACAATCTTCGGGAAACTCGACTACTCGTAGCAGACGAAATATTTCCCGCTGTCTGCTATTAAAAGTTGAGGCATTATAAACGAAACAGACATGTTCTTTTATCACATTTTGGGGATTGTGTTTATAGTTAGTGGTCAAACAACTGCCCTACATGTACCTGTTATTCCTTCTTGTAAATTGGTTTGTAATAATTGTTAATTGTTGCTTGTGTGGATAAAATAGCAGTGTTGTATAGAACAATTATATAATATGGAGATAAGGTCCATGCCAAAAACAACAAAGGAAAATATATCTTAGATTTTTTCACTTTAACTTTTTTGGTTAAAACACATGTACTTCTTGTATTGTCAATGTGCAATTATTACAAAAAGAAATCCCAAAATTCTACCATCCTCATAGAAAAAAAGAGCGTTTTCCTTAAGCGAGCACCTGATTTAGACACTGCCGTCTGCTTGCAAGTGGTCGTGATTACCATGCACCTACTATTGCGAAACATGTAGGTTGAAGTACGTTACCAGACTAGTTTTTGAGACGCCGTCTTGGGCACGAGCTTCAAGAGCTGGCGAATTCGGGGAACTCCTGGTAAAACCCTTGGCGTCACGATGTTTACGAGTATACCACGAGTGTACTACGAGTTGGTTACGAGTTTTTCGATTTTGGTACGATTCGGTTATGAATTTGATACGAGCCTGGTACGAGTTGTCCCGATCGTGCACTGCGAGTTTTTCGAGTTAACTACGAGTTATTACGAAATAGGCAGGAGTTTCCCAAGCAAGTCACAAGTTTACTACGAGCTTTCCGAACTTACTACGAATTAGTTACAAGTGTGGCACGAGTTTGGTACGAGTTCCCGACTTCGGCATTTTGTGTGGGATTTGGTGCCAAACCATCTGAAATTTCACTGACTCTTGCAACTCGTGCATGGAGTCTTATAACTCGTGTACCACTCGTACAACTTGTATCAAACTCTACTTAAACTCGTGTAATACAGTTTGCTATGAGTGGCCTACAAGTTATACGAGTTGCATTTAAAAAAAAAAATTCCCACGAGTTGCGCACTAATACGATTTGTTACGAGTTGTGCCCGAGTTACACAAATCATCCTGATTTGTCACACGAGTTTTCCCGAGTTTCCCAAATTCACCAACTCGTGAAGTTCCTGATTTTCTGCATGTGAGAGGGCCTTTAGTGAAAGAGTTAAAGAGTTAAAGCCACATAAAGTTGTCTTCTTAAAACAGCTTAAACTTAGTTAAAGACATTTCTGCAAATATATTTTATTAGTCCGCATTCATATTAGAAAAATTGCTTCGCTCGACAAATATTGTTAATCATCATCATCAGGTAATAAATCCTGCATACACATCTAACTTTATAATGGAGTTCAAATGAAGAGCGGTACCGTTCACATTAAGCCACTGTAAACAAAGATCAAATTAAGCTGTGTGATGCCATTGTAACTGGTCGCTCATGTGTGTCGATCATCAAGCACCTGATGCTCTGAGAGCTAGCTCTCTGTGGGTTCTCAATTACGCCATTCACACGTGAGCGGCGTGTCAAAAACAAAACAGTCTTGCTAGACACTTGCCCGATGAGCATGTATGATCAGGGGGCGTTTTCACCAAACTCTTCGTAAGTTAAGGTCCATAATAAGGCTTGCGATGGATCGTAGGGCTGCGATGGATCGGAGCTATGATGGGTGCTGCGGTTGATTTCACCAAACCTACGTAAGCGTGCTGCATTCGATTATCGATTAGGGATATTTGCATATTTACTCTAAGGCTGTTTGCTGTGCTGAATTATGTTTTAAATAAAACGGTCGTCGGCTACACGAGTTCAAGAAGTCTCCGTGTCCGTTAAATGTGGCTCAAGGCTTACGGGACGGGTACCATACATTTCGTGCAGTCACCAAGCGCGTGAGCGCTTTTTGTTTTGCGCGTTTTTAAGTCGCGCGTAGGACGCATGTAACATTCAAATTTTTATTACGCGCACACAACGTTGTGGCCGACGTAGAGAACGGATGCAGCAAAAACATCGGACACTAAACAGTTTTGAAGCGACACTTTGTCACCTGCTAGTTCGTGTATACAAAATTTTACATTTTCTCTTGTTTATATCACGTAGCATAGAATCTATCAAGAGTGGCAATCAGTTTTTTTGGGGAGCCAGAGTTCATCTCGACTTCCAAAAACGGCAAAAACCACGACCATCGCTGGTCAAAATGTACACTACAATGACCCATTGCCTCATTGTAGCTTACGGTGCGTTGCCATGGCAGATACAGCATACATCGTTACACTCATCGCAAGTTTCTTGAAATCGTTCTTAGGACGCAACACCAGTTACGAAGCAGTAACCCATCGCATCTTGAGTTACGAAGGATCATAAGCGTTAGTGAAATCAACCCCAGGCCTGCCAAACTGCTTCATTGAACAAAGGTAGCATTTACACTACAAATTTACATTACCAAGCCAAATTTATGCAAAACAGGATGCGTGCGTGTAACGATGACCGATTTTCAATAGAGGGCCGTTTAGACATACATGTATAACAAAAAGCACATCGTCTATTAAACGAAGAGATTATAATCTTTGTCGAATGAAGAGCTGTGCATTCATATCGATAAATCTCTATCAAATAATCATCAACATTTTTTGAACGAAGCAATTTCCATATTGTTTGCTAAATTGCCCTTTCAACGTGTAAAGCCCCATGTCTGTGTACATGTACTACAGGTTGAAGCTGGACAGTACTGCACATTTGTCATCTCCGCCGATGGCACTGTCCGAGCCTGTGGCAAGGGAAGCTATGGCAGGCTAGGCCTAGGGGACTCCAACAACCAGACACAGCTCAAGAAAGTCAACTTTGACAGTCATGTCATCTCGAGGATATCTTCCTCAAAGGTATGCCATAACATACAAGTTGAGATACATGTAAGTGGCAATTCTGTGAAAAGGTGGACATTTCCACAATTTGGAATTATATATCTGCTTATGGGCTATTTCACAATAAGTGTACACTTTCAGTCTCACTGGCAAATGGGGGTCAAATTTTAAACTTGTCCAACTCACAAAAACTCTGTTGATCTAAAAACTTCAGGATGTATACTAATAATTCCTAAAATATCAGAGCGTGGCATTATGATTAACATGTTTATAATTGGTTGTCTGGAGAGGACATTTTGTTAAACACAGAATATCACAATATAATGGCCAGACTAAATGTTGAAATGGTAATGCCATGCAATGTCCTGTTCGAAGGAATGGTACTGTTAATTTTACAAACATAACATAAAATATTTCAATCATGGTTGACATGTTTATATTACAATTAACTGCTGTCCTGGAGAGGACAAATTTTTAACGAATTTTCCACAACCCTGAATATGATCTTGATAATATTTACTCAAATCTCTCCCACGATCAAATTGTCATATTTATTCCATCAAATGTGTCCTGTAGATGATACAAACATACTTGTGAGTACATATTTCCAAACTATTCCATTGTCATGAATACCTTGTCCTGGAGAGGACATTACCATATTTTATTTAACAGGAAATCCACTTTATTTTGAAATGTTCATAAAATTAACATTTTTCGACCGAATTACACCAACCCAAGTTTCACAATATTGTTGAACACTATATATCCATGATTGATCACCAAATTCACCACAATAATGCATCATCAACAAATGATTCCACTTAAACTAATGTAAAACTTGAAATGAGACTCCAAAATGGTGTTAAAAGTGCATGTAAATGGAGAAATTCAAAACGAATAACTCGTAGAATTATGTAAAAATAGTTCTGTAGCTTGTCCTTCATATTACCCATCATATAAAATCACTCATAACATGTATTTGCACTGATAAAGTTATCCAGGATGGGTTATACTGTAATTTACTCAAATGACCACTTATTGTGAAATAGCCCTTATAGACCAATCCGGTAAGCAAGGACGTACTCCGCCATGCTGAGGTGTCCCCAGGAACATGAACTGTACGTTTTATTTGCTGTTGGTGAAAACAAAATAATACAGTTTGGGATCCACACAAAACGTGGAGTTAACACTATGAGCAACTAACAATGGAAATTGGGCACAAACCATTGTTATTAACAATGGTGTGTGCCCAATTTCCATTGTTATTTGCTCATAGTGTAATGTGCCCAGGGACACCTAAGAAAGGCGGATACATAAAATAAGAAACGGATCGGTCTATAAACTAACTTTTAAATGATTGCATATGAAAACAGATTCTGCAAAAACATGTTTAGTGTTGAACTGTTGTGGAAAATGTACTGCAAATTTATTTTTGTGTGGGAAATGTCATATATTTGGTAGGCATGGGACAACTGTAACGTGACTCACTAACTGTAACGTTACTAACCATGATTTTTCAATAGTTCTTGAAACTGGAGTAGGTGTGACTTGGCATATATACAAAAACACATGCCAGTAAACAAGCAATGAGAGAAATATAATGGTTTGTTTCAGTTGTGTCCCATTTGAGGAAACTTTTTGTCTTAAGATGCTTTTTTTTTTCATGTCCTTTTTTGTAACATTACTGAGATTAAAATCTTTATTTTGGAGTCGAAATTAACCTGAATTTCATGCTGGTCAGACAGACCAGTAGAAATTTGGTGGTCCACCAGTGCTTTTCAAAATGGCACCGTCAACACTTTCTAAGTGCATATTGGGTGTCAAGATGGATAGGGGCAATTCCATGCAAACAGGGACATGGCCCCAAAAAATCAAATTCACTTATCTCTAAAAGTAATGGACCTATAGAGATAAACTTTACATAAATGTAAAGCTCTTGTAATAGCCTTTATTTTATAAAATAACATCAAAATTGTATCTCGTACCACAAACAAGTTATGTAAATTTATAACCTTTGACCTTGATTTGCAAAAATGCGTATTTTTCAAAATGCGCAATTGTTTTTTTATTTGTTAGCTTAAGATGTAAGGAACATTTCCAGAAAGATTTGGGATGGGCACTCTTACAGTTTTTAAGTTATGATAATTTTAACATGTAAATAACATGTAAATAACATGTAAATAACATGTAAATACATGTACAGCACATGTAAATACCATGTAAATAACATGTAACTGTGTATGTACATGTTATTTACATTTTGTTCATTGTAATTAGTATTTGAAGCACTCGGCACCCTCAAAATGTTTTCTAAAGGTTGTTTGAAAAGACATACATGTAGCCAAGACTTGATGAGAATTGTGAAAAAAAAGCTTCATTTTGTTCACAACTTAATGAACGGACAAACTGAAATGCGAGTGACAGCACTTTTTCCCTCTAACTTTAAAACAGTTAGTTGTTGCAAATAATTGTTACCCTCATTTATACTTCAGTACGGTAGGTATCTAGTACATAAACATTTGGTTGTTGTACATTTGGTTTGAGGAAACTTTTCAATTGAAACCAAGACAATTTTTGGCATGTCCATTTCATGAAATGCGAGTGACGGTTTTGTCGAACAGTGTCATGCTCATATTTAGTATCGTTTAATTTTCTTAATACTATTGGGTTAATGCCTTATATATTGAGTATTGCCATACCAAAAATAAAAGAGCAATTCCCTGTATTTTAAAAACTACATCACTAAGATTGTAAAAGTGTGCAAAAAAGTGAAATGGGAGTGACACCAACGTGTTAGCTAGCGAGCCGTGCAAGCCGTGTTAGCACGGCCGGTTGTGATGAAATCACGGGCAAAATTTTTCAGCACGACTTGGTCAAAGCCGTGCGTAAACTCTGAGGGATGTCAACCACGCGCGGATAATTCTCTCACAAGAAGCATTAAGTGTTTCGATATCGAGGATGGAAAAGTTGTACATGTAAAATTGGTACCATCGTAAAGCTGATTAATTGAAACTATCTTTAGTAGTTAATAAATTTACCATACATAAATTTTCTCTAGTGAAAAAAGAACCACAGAGAATTCATGGCAAACAATTAATTCATTCTGATTTGCACGTACGGTACGGCCGACCAAAAACAGCTCTCGATACGGTACAGACGGCCCAGCTGGTCCTCCTGGCGCCAGAACGTGCCTAGTCTGGTTTCCGGACCATAAGATTCTTGGCTTTAGTGGGGCGGTAACCAGTCCAACTCATGCTGATCACTGTTTTGTTAACTTGAACATCATTGGCCAGAATTTACTACCAACAGGTCATACTATTTTTATCAGCCAATCAGCATGCGTTTTACAACACGAGTTGGCCTCTTACTCTGAAAGGGAAATCCCCTGCATGAGAAATCCCCTGCATGAGAAATCCCCTGCACATACATGACATAGCTGGGTTGTCGGTCGTAATTTTTGTGATCGTTTTTTTCGTGCATCGCAGCAACCAGCTTGATCTACATTTTTATGGAAAATATCGTCAACTCCCATGGATAATGTGCGGTATGGAAAGGAATTTAGTACATGTACGTTCATGTAGTTGATCATGGCTTCAAACCTTGTGTGCAAAACATGAGGCAGACTGAAATTTTTTTAGGAAGTGTTTCCACACAAAATATTAAAAAATTTCACTCAAAATTTTCGAGTTTTTCCATCAAATCTGCACTCACCAATGCTTTATTACATGTATTAGTCCTAGTCTTTTAAAGTTTTTGTTTAAAACAAAATTGTTTACATGTAGCTTAGTTCAAGACCCCAGACTAAATGCACTAGAAAACTTGTTGTAAAGTCACAAATTTTCCCGGGGCCCTTAAGTGGGCCCCGGACACCACGCCGTGGCTTCGCAGGTTATCGAGTCGTTACAGAATTGGGCCCCCACACATTTTCAATCAACTTGGGGAGAACCCTGTCATCTACAATAGCCAGAGCTTCCAGGACCCTTAAGCGGGCGCTGGACTCCGGCAGTGACTTCGCGCTGCTTCGGACACATTTTTTTTTACTTTACAAAGTTGCACTCCCACTTTTTCAATTTGCACTCCCACTTTCTCAATTCCTGGCTAAAACACTGAGTGACACTGGAATGGCCCATAGAATTACTTTTTAATCCAACACTGGGGCATGTCTGGAGAGATCAGAGAAAGAAATGTAGTTCATCTGAAAATGTCTAAAGCAATCGGAAATTGTTTGTGGTAACCAGGAATACTTCGCATTGAGTAAGAAATGTTTACTGTGGATTAGGCAGAATGTGTAAATAAGTCATAAAAAGGTTTTCACTGGTCCATCGGACCAGCGTTTTTGATAGATCTAGCAGGTAATTTTGTACTGGTCTCGGACCACAGGACCAGTGTCAATTTCGACCCCTGTTATTACAGTTCACAAAATGGGCCTAAATTATTGTTTTATTACCGTACTGTTTAGTAGATGTTGGTGAGATGCATTGATAGTGCCAAAATGGAGAACTGACAGGCTTGCTTATTGATATAACAGGATAGAACTCCAGTAAATTGTTACATACATGTATGTAATGTTACTAACTGTGAAACAGCCCATAGGCCATGTGTTTCATTTTATGTTAACTTGTTCATATTTTTCCAAAAAATGGATTTGTTTTTAACCTAACAATCATACAAAATACACCCCCAAAAACGGGAAAATTGCAATTTTCAGCTTGGATGTGGTAGCAAAAAGGTTGGTTCAATCACTGCACTGCTTTATGGAGCCAGAGAAATTAGTTTAACATTGGTGGGTTTTTTTACGATATCCTTGAAAATATATGGATTGAGAGCGCGAAATTTCAGAAATGGTAATGAGGAAAATATGACAAATGATACGGTATCAAAATATCAACACCCATTGAAAAAAAAAAGTTTAAAAATGTGATCCGAACAAACTCTTTTAAGCATATTTTTATTTCTTCTTTACACTAGGGATCTGATGGCCACACACTTGCCTTGACCTCCGAAGGTCAGATCTTCAGCTGGGGCGATGGTGACTACGGCAAACTGGGTCATAGCAACACGTTGACACAGAAATACCCCAAGCTGATCCCTGGTATCCTGTCCAGCAAGGTGGTATTGTGTGTCTCTGCGGGGTACCGACACAGTGCGTGCGTTACCGAGGACGGACAACTGTACACGTGGGGAGAGGGGGATTATGGGAGACTAGGTGAGTCGGAGCAAAACCATTTTATTTTTTTCCCCTCATCATATGTGAGCCACTCCACCAAAAGTAGGCTCTTGCATAAAAAATGAAAATGGAGCTAATGATTTAATCAGATAGAGTATATTATAAGCTTCACAAAACTACAAACATTGTGTCAATCCGTCAAAAAATGACCAAGTTATGACCATTTCAATGATGATCAAGAGCACAATTTTTTAAGAATCGCTTTGGAGAAAAATGGCGTAGAAGGTTGTACTTCTGTTAAGGCATAAAGTCCCTAGCAACCATTCAAATTCTGACTCCAAAAGCCCTATACCTATAGGAAAACATGTGTGGGTGGTGTTTCAGCAAGAATGAACAAGAATAGCCGTCCTCAATGAAAATAAGCATGGAATATCGGTGATTTTCCCATTGTATTAGCCTAGTTTCATGAAGGTATGCTGGTAGTGTTTATTCACTTAAACTTCTTTAGGTGATGGATGGATACTTAATAGGTGGTCTCATGCAGAAATCCTGGTATCGATAAAAAATGCCCTACTTGACATACATGCATACAT
This sequence comes from Henricia sp. BOLD:AAB3569, assembly GCA_037783545.1. NCBI lineage: Eukaryota > Metazoa > Echinodermata > Asteroidea > Spinulosida > Echinasteridae > Henricia > Henricia sp. BOLD:AAB3569. The sequence continues at coordinate 1,099,733 of JBBELK010000104.1, read as the reverse complement.
TAGCCATTATCTCAGTTCTGGCCTGTGTGACAAGTGCCTACTTTCGGTGGAGCGGCTCACATATTTGATTATTTCATTTCTATGGTGTAAAGGCACTACACTAAATATGTGACCCGCTCTGCATAATAGGCCTATAAGTTGGGCAGGCTAGGTCGATTTTTCGCGACCATAAGAAGAAATCTGCGAAAGAGCCAGGCTCATTAAAATACAAAAACACAATGCAAATTCCAGGTGGAACACAGACATTCCAGGCAGTGTCTGGGCACTGCCAGGAATTTTAGTTGTGTTTTTGTATTTTAGTGAGCGTGGATCTGCTGCAAGATTTCTTCTTATGGTCGCAAAAACTTGACCTAGCCTGCCCGAATTAGCCTGCCTTTTTTGCAGAGCGGGTCACGTATAAAGTACATATATGTACTAAAGTGAAAATGTCGCCCTTTGTGCATTGCTAAGGTTACTGGGTCTCTACACTAAAACCAGTGAACTATTTCCCTGTTGTTTAGCAATGGACGTTTCAGATTACCAGCGAATGCTTAGACTCAGTTATCCTGGTAACTGATATACTTTAGTAGTCTACTGTGTTTGCTACTTTGTTCATTTGGCATCCAGCACTGATTATCGGTCCCTTGAAGAGTGCCATATTAAGAGTTGACAGCAGCAGCGACGTGTACAGGGTGTCCATAAAAAAGGAAACCCATCTTTAAATGCAAATTATCAGAAATCTGCAATATTTCAAAGAGAGGTGTGTATGTAGAGAAAGTCCAGACTGTCCTCTGTCCAATGGTAATAGGGTAATTATGTAACTGTCATGCATGACTGAGCAAACATGGCCATTATGAAAGGTGGTGAAATCATCAATGTGACAAGTTATTTTCCTGTGTGGACTGGTACCGGTAATGGATGTGTGGGCATCTTAATCTTTCTTTTGCGTTTACATAATGAAATTGATGGTACATATATAGGGCCTGCATCATTGTGTAATTGGTTGGGCAGTAACTCCATTATGTAAGAATCTTTTACCAGAAACATTTCCAAGCACAGGCACAATTGACAACTGAGCAGAGAGCATTTGTGGTTAAACGGTATCACGAAACGAGAAGTTTCATTGCCTTTCAAGAGGCCTTTCAGAACCGGTTTCCTGAGAGGAAGGTGCCAACAAAAAAGACCATCTTGAAAAAATGTGAGATAGTATGAAGGAACAAGTCTGAACCTCAACAAGGGAAACTCTGGGCGTAGACGAACTGGGAGGTCTGCTGAAAATGTCCAAACTGTAAGGGAGGCCATTGAAGTGAACCCTAGGATAAGCTGCTAACTTGTCACAGTGATGATTTCGCCACCTTTCATAATGGCCATGTGTGCTCATTCATGCATGACAGTTACATAATAACCCTGGTACCATTGGACAGAGGACAGTCTGAACTTAAAGATAGTATACAATGATTGGTAAACTGTTACAAATAGTTTTATCCCCCTGTGTGATTGAGGATATGCATGATTAGAACCAACCTGAGCAAAAACCAGCTCCGTACTTCGTCTAACTTTTGAGAAAACGGTAAAAAAAAGGGTTTGCAGTCATTTCACTACAAAACCACTTCGCCACAAAACCATTTCACCCTGAACCATTTCGCCCTGAACCACGGCCTGTGCACGAAGTCGTTTTGTAGTGTTTGGACGAAGTGATTTGAGGCGAAATGGCACTCTGGCGAAGTGGTTTAGGGGCGAAATGGCACTTGGGCGAAATGGTTTTGGAGCGAAATGAATTTTCGTCTCGTGAGACGAAAAATAATTGTTTTACTCATTTCTCAAAGACTATAGTACTTCAGACAAAACCATTTCAGGGGAAGTTTTCTACAGTCATCATGTTTATATTGTGTAAGTTAGGCGTAAATCTGTGAACATTTCTGATTTTCGAGATACCAATCATGTATACTGCCTTTAACCTACATACACACCTCTTTTTGAAAAATTGCACAGTTTATTGATAATTTGCATTTAAAGATGGTTTCCTTTTTTTATGGACACCCTGTATATCATGGTATTTCCATGTTATTAGTCCTTGGTCATTCAAGCTCTTAATAGCATTCCTTATTACATTTAAAGGAGTGTAACCAGATAACATTTTTGAACCCCCCAACTCCCCTCGTTTTTCCCATGGGTGTTGAGATTTTGATACATACTATATCATTTGCCATATTTTTCTCATTACCATTCTGAAAGTTCGCACCAATCCATTTGTTTTCATGGATATCATTAAAACCACCGATGTTTTGTAAACTAATTTATCTGGTTCCATAAAGTACTGCAGTAATTACACCCACCTTTCTGCTTCCACATCCAAATTGGAGATTGCAAATTTCCTGTTTTCTTCCCATGGATAGTATTTTGTCGAGTGTGATTGTTAGGTTAAAATGAAATCCATTTTTGGAAAAATCTGGTCACGGTCCTTTAATAAAAATCTGCTTATATTTACGCAGGTCACGGGGACAGCAACACTCGTAATGTTCCTACCCTCGTGAAAGATGTCAGCAATGCTGGTCAAGTCATATGTGGCAGTTCACACACTATAACAATCTCGCAAGATGGACGCACAGTTTGGTCATTTGGTGGAGGAGACAATGGTGATTATACAACACGGGAACTACATTATAAGGAGTATCCGAGGACCCATAAGGCCTTTTCCCACTAGTCCAAATCTTGGGGGTGGCCGCGGGGCGCGCACTTGTAACTACTGGCAACTGGAAAAATCCCAGTTGCCGCGAGTTGCTCATGTTCTACTTTCTGGCAACTAGTTGTACCCAGTTGCGGTCAGTTGCGTCGATGTACGCGTACTTGCAACTAGTTGCTGTCAGTTGCACGCGTACATCTGATCACGTGCATGCACATCATCAGCAACTGCAAGCATCAGTTGTTTCCAGATGCAAGGTCAATGTACTGTAGTTGCCGTGTCGATGTGCGCGCTCTGGAAATGTACACATGGCTGGATGCTCCCAGTTGCCAGTAGTTGCGCAACTAATCAGTTGCGCAACTAATCAGTTGCTGTCAATGTACACGCTACAGTTGAGTTGCTTCCAGCTGCAAGGTCGATGTACATGTTCACTAGCCTTAAGATTGTGATATCAGAAACGAGAATAATGTTGTTGCTTGGCAGGTAAACTTGGCCATGGCGACACCAACAGGGTATACAAACCCAAGATGATAGAAGCACTGATTGGTCTAATCATACGCAAGATTGCCTGCGGCAGCCAATCATCATTGGCTTTGACGTCAACTGGACAGGTAAGACAATTGGTATGGTGAAAAGGCACCATACCAAATGTTGCTTCCTTTATTTTGGATTTTCAGGGATCAAAGTACATGGCTAGTTTCATATGTATGTTCATGTATCTCGATGTTTAGGTGGAAGACACTTGTAAGCTTCAAATTGGCTGCAAATCACTTAAAGGTGTTATGCCGTGGAGAGAGGAATTATAATTATTTTTGCATGTTTCTATTCTTTGATATATTAATTATCGATTTCTTATCTCGTTTTACATTTTATATTAATAAAAAAAGTGAAAATGTAGGCTTAATTCCAACCCATGATTTTCCTCTTTTCTGGAAACTGTCGAAATCCCGCCGCTGCGGGCAGCAAACAGATTTGGCCAAATTCGTGATGTCATTTTACGGAGACGTTTTTAGCCAAGAAAGGCTCGCGCACGATATCACTCCGCGCGCCAATACAATAGTCTGGTGTCGCACACATTGTGTAAGAAGAAACCTGTGTTTGGTCTTGATCCCACCGCTATGGTCGGTATGCTCGCCCGCGTGTGTGCGTGATCAAGTGCTTTGTGAAGTACACGCCGAACGAACGGCCCGCCAGCCGGTATGGTTTCAGCGAGTGCGCGCTGAACATTCTCGTAAACTTGTTACATTGCATGACACAGTCACATCACAAGACGCCCCCAAAACACGGCTGGATAAATGTTCTAGTGTTGGGATTAAATTTAACATACACAAGTATCAAATGAAGAGGAAAGAACAGGTCTAAGTTTTTCCATCAAACGGATATTTTAGGGTTTGGTTTTCGTCTCAACAACGTACGTTCATGGTAAGTTTTACGATGAATATAAATTCCACATTTACATGGTCTAAAAATTTAGGCAATCGGCTCAAACAAACATGGTACATTTACCATGAAAACGTCCAAGGACTAAATAATTATTGACGAAAAAGGGTTGAGAAAAAGTTGAGAAAGAAAGAGAAAGCCGAGGCAGTACCGTTCCAGTTTCCTGTTGTCGATTTCGGTCGTCGATTCGAACACCGGACTCGCGTTGTTCTCGGATTTCTTCCTTGGTTAACATGGTTATTTCTGGCTCAAACTGATACGGTTCAACCGTAGGAAATTCACTGGATGATTCTTCATCGCTGTCGTCATGAAATAAATGCGATGAGCAACAACAAACATCGCTATCTCCATCGGAAAAAAACGTCAACACTGGAGTCAATTGTCAACATGTTGTTCCAAAACGCCACGTTGTGGAATAACAAGAAACAGCCGTCGGCCGGACGCGTCCGTAAAATGACGTCACGAATCCGTTGATTTTCCAATGTCAAACTTTTAGGCCCGACGGCTGTTGTTCAGATTTTGCTTCGAGTTTGGGCTGAAAAGTGGGCCAAAAACTGCTGTTGTAAAGAAACATTCGCACAGTCTAATTTTTTTCTGAACAATTTTCCTGGCATAATTAGATGTATTTAATGGTTTAATGTGTAATTTTGGTAAATTCCTCTCTCCACGGCATAACATCTTTAAAGACGGAGGCGCGACAGACAAATTCGTGCCACGAATTTCACTGTGCTCCATACCTTGCCCTAGCAGCCGCTCTTATAATCCCAGAGGGTGTAGGGCCATGGTGCAGGCTAATAGCCTCATCCATTCTGCAAATAGGGTGTGTATCTTTTTAAAATCAAATATTTATTACAGAAAACACACCCTTTGTAAATTCATGACATTGAGTTTCAGCTAGATTCACATTATATTACAGATATGGTCACATTTGCTTCAAGAAGGTGTCATAGATGGTTGATTTGACCGTATGTGGCAACTCTTTGGTACAACACACACAACCCAGCACGCATGATGCAATTAGCCAAGCAACGCATAAACACACTGTGGCGAGCTCGCATAAATAATGAGCCTCCACCCTCTGGGATTGTAAGCGCAGCTGCCCTACTCGGGCAAGGTATGAAGTGTGATGCAATTCGTGGCACAAATTTGTTCGTGGTGTATTGACAAGCCTGCGTCTAAGTTGCTTAAACTTATTAATAAATAAAAATAAATTGAGTTGTAACATTCAACCTTTGTCCCATGCACACCTTGTTTATGTAGCATGTGGTGCTGGTGACTCCAATTGGAAAATTATACAGATCAGCTTTGGTCGAAAGCCAATTTCTGGCCAATAGACTGCTGAAGTAAATGTCACATTTTTGTTTGCCTAGGCAATGGTTCTGCGCTAAAAATCAATGAACCGTATCCTTGTGCATTTACAATGGATCCGACTGTTTCATATTTAGAGCCAATTACTATGGCAACCCACAGAAGGAATGTCGGGGTAAACTGTCCTGTAACAGGCACCAATAACAAAATTCATGATCGAAGGGTCGTGGGTTCGAGTCTCACTAGTACTAACATGTTTGTGTCCGTGGGCAAGACACTTAATCTCAATTGCCTCGTCAACCCGAGCGATATTTGGGGAGCTGTGTCACGGTTTGTGCATGCAAATCCTTTCAATTTTTGACATACGTGCGCGCTCAGATGAATGTAGTGCAATTTCGTTGCACAACGCCATTGGTTCGTGTGCGTAAATGTACATCGTGTACTTAACACGTGCTGCATGGGCAGTGTGTGTTCGTTCATGAATGTTTACAATATGCATAATTCAACTACATAGTACATCGTGTTGCGCGCCTTTGTTCGATTTGGCATCGCGCGCGCGCGATCAATGTCTACAAAAACAATCGGTACAGCGGCGGCGGCCACGGTCTTTCCATCGACAAGATACATGTATGCTGTAAAATTGCTGTCGGGACCAAATGAGCATACAAGTTTGGTAGAAATCAAGGTTGAACAAATTGCTGTATCCAACCTAGTCTTGGCCCAAAACTGTTGTAGTCGATATTGGTTTGTGTACGCGTTGGCCATTCCCGGAAGTGCGCCCTCTTGCAGCACTAACAGACCAGCCCTTTGTGCGACTACAATAGTCTTGGGAAACTCTCCCGGAAGGTTTAACTTTTTCTTTGTTTTTGCCTAGGCTTCCTAGGTAACCAATCAGCGAGTGACCCAAATACAGCAGAGCGTGGGAATGCAGCGAGCGACCCAAATACAGCGCGTCGGATGCAGAGCGTGACCCAAATACACCGCGTGCACGCGCTTCGAATGGTTTGAAAAATATAAGGCGGCTTACAAGAAACATCGAACAAGACCGTTTTATCGTTGCTAATATTTTCAGTGGCATAATTTTCTTGGCAAATGTTTGCGAATATATTTACAAACATGTTTGCAAAGGTGTATGACATCGCAAAATACATTTGTTTATGAAGATAATTGCGACATTGCAAATATTTGCAAAGATATCTGTGGTATGCCATGTCCCTTGTGTGCCATCATAAAACCCTGTGCAGCTACCCCCAATGCTGAACTTCCGGGAGGGTTTCCCAAGACTATTGTAGTCGCGCCAAGGACTAGTCTGTTAGTGCTGCAAGAGGGCGTACTACCGGGAATGGCCAACGCGTACACAAACCAATATTGACCACAATAGTCTTGGGCCAATATCATTCGATGTCGTTTCTGTCATGTTTTGTCGATTTTTTTAATGGTGATATTGATGTTTGGCGGCTTAAAAATACGGCAAACAACGCCATTTCAAGTAAAAAGTAATGCATCAGGACAACCTGGGTGTTGACAAGTACACCACTGCCAAAATTACTAAAGAATTATAAGGGATGGCAAAGATTGAATAGGATATGCAAAACCCAGCGACAAAATTTTAAAAAAAGTAAGCCCAACTTTTTCAAGTTTTGCTGCGCATGCAGGGGATTGCCACAATGTAACTGCTGACAGGGTTGTCCGTTGTGTGCCTTGAACGGGCAGCCACTTAGTTGAAGCGAAATGGGTCCGGTGATTCCCTGCATGATGGCAGTGATAATATTGGCAACAGCGCCAGGAGTATCCTGCTGGACATGCTGGATAGACATATGCGCTGTACAAGAATTCTCCATTATTAATTCACCATTATGTATTACCCACACACACACCTGTTGATTGGCAGGTATTTGCCTGGGGCCATGGGGCCTGTCTGGGATGTGGATCTGCCGAAACGACGGCCCTACGTCCTAAGCTAGTGGAGGACCTTCAAGCAACGCGCATTGTGGACATTGCCTGTGGAGACAGTCATTGTATGGCACTCAGCCATGGTAAGATTAAACAGCTTTAATAGTATACAAATATAGCATGGTTTATCTTGGGTGCCTAGTTGATATTCATCCTGAGATCTCGGGGAATTTCCACTGCGAAGTGACGTTGCAATACCCTGAGGAAACCAGCCCCATTTCGCTGGGGAACAAGCGACAGAAATCTTGTCGCCTCCTCTGGACCAATCAGGAAACTTGGCAGTGCATTGCAGGCATTCAAATGTAACGCGCGCAGATTGTAAATACCGTGGATGCAGTGTGTTACATGTACTCGGTAATGCTGGCTGCTATTTGAAGCATACTGGGAATTCGTTCCATTCACATTCGTCAGCATGCATCCCTGTTATTAATTTGAGAAGCTGCGGAGTAAATAAGATCGTCGCCGGGAATGTTGGTAGGAATGGGTCAGTCGTAAGGAACAGAACCCAATACAATTTCTGGAAAGTACCCGGTATATAAATTATTTCTTTTCGGCATAACATGACCAAATTGATTAACTTACATCAAAATGACTCAGGCGTGTGTTTGCTAGACGCAACAGCCGTGTTACTTTGCAGATTTGCGTTGAAAAAGGCTACCTTTTATTGATTTTACATCCAAACGAACAATAGCATGTCTTGCTGAACAAGTAATCCATCATGTCAAGCAAAGATTAGGCAAAACGTCATGGGCCGCATGTCATGGGCCCCTTAACCAAAACCAAAATCCGGCCCTGGCTAATATCGATTAGCCACCGAAAATAAACCATGTTGTATTTGTTTTACCATGCCTCATACATATTCCTCCCAAGTTCGGAATCACTGACCATAAGAAAGCGATGAGTAAAATATTTTGCATGTGCAGCCATATTTTTACTCAGCTTGCGTGCACTTTGTACTCGCGCGGTGCTGAGTCGTGTTCTGCACCCTGTACGCACCACACCTGTCAGAAAACACTTGCTAATGGACTTTTATAGTTTTGAAAGAAGTACCAAATTATGAATTTTTTTTTGGACTAAGTCCATTGTGTAAACTCACGATGCATGGTGTGCTGCATCCTCTTGCAACAGTGCCCCTTTAACGCACTCCCTAGCTTTAGTGGCCCTGTTGAAACGGGCCCCATTTCGCGGTGGAACAAGCGACAGAAATCTTGTCGCCTCTGCTGGACCAATCAGGACGCTTGGCAGTGCATTGCAGCATAATTGCAGGCATTCAAATGTAACGCGCGCAGATTGTAAACACCGTGCATGCATGTGATATATGTACTCGGCAATGCTGGCCGTTGTCCGCGTCGGCGATTGGCTGCTATTTAAAGGATACTGGGGAATCCGTTCCATTACATTCGTCAGCATGCATCCCTGTTATTCATTTGAAAAACTGCGGAGTAAATTAAGATCGTCGTTTGAAAGTTTGGTAGGAATGGGACAGTCATAAGGAACGGAACCCAACACAATTTCTGGAAAGTATAGAAATCATTTCTTTTCGGCATAACATGACCGAATTGATTAAATTACATCAAAATGACTCGGGTGTGAGTTGGCTCAAGACAACAGCCGGTTCACTCCACAGATTTGCATGTGTTTCCTCAGCTAGGGTATTGTTACGTCGCTTTGCAGAGTGGAAATTCCCTGAGATCTCAGGATGGGCGTGCTGTTGCATTCAATTATATCAAATACGTTAATTTATTGTGTCCGTCCATACGTTCTTGAAATTGATTCTCGTTTCCTTGTTCACAGACAATGAGGTCTACGCATGGGGCAACAATGCTATGGGGCAGTGTGGGCAGGGTCACACCACGAGCCCTGTACCCAGACCCAAAAAGGTCCAAGGTCTTGAAGGGGTCACTGTTCATCAAATATCAGCTGGTACTTCACACAGTGTTGCCTGGACAGCACTGCCCACAGATAGGTATGGTAGCCACCTTACGTAAACTTGTTATCGATTACAAAAGTGCAGTAGTCAATTTCTCCTCTTCTGGGAAAATTGGCAACTATTTTTGAGCCAATGATTTTAGACAAGAAAAGTTCTTTACAAAAATCCCAAATTTTGTTTCAGGTGGCAAAAATTGTTTCATACTTTTTAGTGAAACAAAGGTATTCATTTCTTAACCCTCAAATGAGGCACCTATTTCAACTTACTGGGAATGCGGTGCAGGGAAATTTTTAGTGACGCAAAGAAAAACAAAGAAATAAACATAGGCCCCTGGCAGAAATAAAGACAAAGATAAACGGACACCCTTGACATAATAGCAATGGCAAGTAATCTCCTAAGGCCTTTTCACACTACTTACTTCCTACCCGGGTAACTTTTTGCCCGGGTAGCTGCAAATAACCGGGGTTAAATTTATCCCGGATTTTTTTTCCACACGTCAAAGTTTAACCCGGAGAAAAACCCGGTTCGTCTCTTAGACGGGTCATCAGCGACCCTTTTTCCACTGCAGTTCTGCACGCGCACCTACCTGGATACACCAACCAGAAACTCGGTTTCCGATCATAGCAAGAAATGTATATTTCTGACATAATTACTGAATCAATGCTCAGCTTCAGACGTTATATATATAGTTGACGCTAATCGAGCCTTTTGGCAGGAGACTTTGTAACCAATGGACAATATAGATTAAATTTTCGAAATTTGTCTCGGCCATCCTGCCTGATCATGTGCAGCACGGACAGCCTGATTGTGATTAAGGCCGATGGCGTTGAGATCGACTACGATCTGTGAAATGTAAGTGTGGCGCAAGCTAAGTGTGGGTTCAAGAATATGGCGAGAGGTACCTCGGGCCTCCGCAATGCATGACCGATTAAGCAAAGACGACTTCTCCGAACAGTGGTTGTGGAGGTTAATCGTATCGGGAAGTGCACACCAAGGCAGTAGCGCATAAGAGCTCAATGACTAGCGTCAAGATGCTGCGCCATGGTCTCTGTGAGTGTTAGGGCATCGCAACTATACAGTAGCACTGACTCGACAGTTGACTTTAACAGCTGCATCTTGGCGCTATCGCTGGCTACTGAGTCCCACACAGGTGTGAGTTTTCGTGCTGCCACCCATGCCAGCTGTCGTCGCCGCTGAATTGCACTTCTGCTGTCCGTTACTTTGCATCAGACATTAAGCTGATGAAGAGTGACCATTGGTTGAACCCATGATTATCAGAAACATGTTTCTGGTCTCATAGCACAAAAACCAAAGTAATTGCGTGTGGGAAATCAATTGATTGATCATGTAGCATTTAAACATCATGGCGATCGACATGAAGACATCGCTGGCGATAATGCTTCTTGTAATTTTTTTTTTAAAGCTTTTGTGCCGTTTATCCACTGAGCTGTCAGTATAAAAGAGCTCAGAAGGTATATCGGAGCACTTTCATCGCAATCGGTGTTCAACGTGTTGTAACAATGCATTGGCTCTACAAATTTTTCCAACTGCATGCCGAGCACTCGCAGAGTGCCCGGGTCGGTACGCTAACCCGTTTCTCACAACAAACACTAACCCGGAGAATCGTATCAAGGCCGCCGTTAACCCCGAGATTGATGGGTTAAGTGGCATTTTTGGCCAGTTAACCCGGGTAATCCGTAACCCCGAGATTTGCCGGGGGAAACGAGTCCTTAACCCGGGTAATCTCGGGGTTAAAGTGTCGTGGGAAAAGGCCTATAGAGTCATTCATAACTTCGCCAGTGGCAGACAGATTGGTACCCAACCAGCTGCTCACTCTTTCAGTGGGGCAAAATTTGTTTTATACTAACCTATGAGCAGACATTTTCCCACCAATTGTAAGACAGCCAAAGGAACCTGGTATATTAAACTGAACCCCCTCTGAAAATAGTGCCACGCCCAACTTGCTAAGTCCTCGAATCTCGGCCACCCTCTATTTACTACAGGTAAGGGGGATAAAATAAACAATTTTGTTAAACCATTTTATTCTTTTAAAAAATGGGCGAACAATTTTTTGAATAGTTAATTATTTAAAAATGAACATGCATATTTCAACCCACACCGCCGGTAATACTTGCCAAACCCAAACCGAACAAATGTTCGGAAAGAAATTTTCGAACTTTTGCCAAACCGAATCGAACACGAACTTACGGACTTTATTATAGCACTAATTGGGGAGAATATGAATGTTAATTAGGGTTTCTTTTGCCCTTACCCGACGTAACTTGATTAGCACTGTATGCTCAGTGTTTCCCAAAGGCACTATGAGAAAGACTTCATAATGTGCTTGGATAGGACTTCCTGCATACAAGGCAGATGTCTTAATCACTCGACCACCGGGCTGGCCATTGTTGAATGACCGGTTCAGATCAATATTAAAGCTCTCATGTGCTTTTTTTAACCTATCTTTGTTTGTGTTTTCTCCCTGCAGACAAGTTGTAGCGTGGCACCGTCCATTCTGCGTGGATTTGCAGGAAGGCACCTTCTCGCATCTGCGATCGTTCCTAGAACATTACTGTGATGGCTTTGATCAACCGAGTCCACCATTACCTTTCCCCACAGCACGGTATTTATTTGATTTATAAAATCATTATTAACATTAGCAATGCCTCGATATGCAACTTTTTTGCAAATCTGCTGATTTCCGTGCTTTGCAAAAAAAGTTCCAATATTTAATTCATTTTTGGCTTGTATCAGCAGCCGATTTCATGAAAAAGTTGCATAGCTTGCACAATGGCATAAGCCCCATAGGCTTGCGTCTAATTATCACAGGAATGTTGCGCAGCTTACGCAATAAAAAGTTGCGCAAGCGGGCTTATGCAGTGCGTAAGGATTCGTTAAATCGGCTGCGGACTCGGTATATTTTCTAAACAGTAATACATATATGGTTTTGCGTGCGTCCCAAAATTATGTCACACCTCTTGTTTGCAAACAGCAACTGACTTTGAGCGTTTTAGAATTTTGGGCACCGAGGGTCGGAACTGAATTGCCTTTAATAAAGAAATAACTGCTGCTTTTAGGCGGAAAGAAATAATGATTGTATTATAGAAGCACATGCAGTAGGGCCTACTTGTAAAACTAAAATTGTTTGTTTTTTGTGGGGGTGGGGGAGTTTCTAGCTTTTTTTCTTTTCTTTACATGTTATGATGTACCTTGTGAGCACAAAAACATGTGAAGAGAGGACAAAAAGATTCTCATTTTTAGAGATGGGAGGAAAACCCCCTGCAAGTGTGTAGTGGTAACCATGGAAAACCCAATCCACATTTCCACAATGGGTTATTTCATGAAAACGGGACACAGTGTTCCCCTTACGTCGTGACACTTCTGGAGTTGTTTTTTTATAATTACCCTAGGCATATGAAGAATATATGACCTCATGAATCGAACACCGCCTTTATCTGTTGATACTACCCAAAACATAACGAGAACGATTCAATAAACAAGTGCGATCTTGTAAATGCAAGTGTGACGCTTTGAAACTTTCACTCAAAATGCAACAAATTTTGCTCATAATGTAATTTGAATTGATAAAGTCCAGGTTCTACAGCTGGGTAAAATCAGCAACTACCTTTCCAAAAAGAAACTGGTCAAAAAGACTTGAAATGTAATCGCAAGAGTTGAAAAATGCCTTGGAGTCCCCCCTTACGTCGTGAAACAATTTTCTTGAATATTTTTAAGACTATGATACCAAGACATGTGACGTCTAACCCTTTGTAAATTATTTTAAATATTCTACAGTATATTATTTAGAAATTGCACAGAAATTTATTTAAACAATTTTGTTAGCCATTTTTACAAATGCATCAAAATGTCACACTTTGACTCCTATAGAAATAACGAAATCCGCAATTTTTTCTACAATCCACCTTTTTTAAGTGTGAATTTAATTGATCTCTTTCCTTTTTGCAGGGAACACCAACATTTTGTGTTACTTTGCTTAAAGCTCCTATGCACACACCTACAGTTGGCCCTCGCCGGGGGACTAACGAGCTGCGTCCTAGGGGGTCAAGCCAGGCCCCTTCGGCACCTGCTGTTTCGTCTCATGGACTCCAAGACTCCTGCATCTGTTCAGAAGGTATTTATGACTCATCGACCAGATGCTCTATACCAGCTGAGCTATAAGGCACAGTGGTAAACTCCCTCAGGTTTTCCTAATCCTTATAAACCCATTTTTTTTCTCGGTGTTGCATGAATTCCTAACTGATCATAGCAATGCCTAGCGTACATCGACATTGCAACTGGAAGCAACTCAACTGATCAGTTGCTGTCGATGTGTGCGTAGTGCGCTCATCGCTAGCAAATTGATCAGTTCTGCAACTGGCGGCAACTGAGAACGTCCAGTTTTCAGATCTCGCACATCGACACGGTAACTCGGTAAAGCCTAGAGTACATTGACCTTAAAACTGGAAGCAACTGTTGCTTGCAGTTGCTTGCAGATGCACGCGATCAACTGACAGCAACTAGTTGCAAGTACGCGTACGAATGCAATATTTGGTTTGGTGCCTTATGTTTGGTATGGCAATATTTGGAATGGTGATTAGGCACTGTACCCACAGTAGTTGCATAGCATAGATCTCATTGATAAAAGCACTGTTTGAGGGACCCTGTTTTTGTTTAATTATATTTTAAGGCTGTTAGTGAGACTCTGTCTATCGGAGCCCCACTTCTACTACCCCCGCTCAGAGAGCGCATGGAGCTTCTACAGTCACTCTTACCCCAAGGGCCTGATCGCTGGGACAGTTTGTCCAAGGGACAGGTAAGACAAGCCAGGCTTTGAATGTACAATGATTGCACTGAGGTGGTTGTAGCATCATGTCATAGCACACCCTAGTACACCCAAGTCTGGTTTTGGGCATTGCGTGACTTCTTGTGTCATTGTATTGGGTACACTATGGACACTGTGGAGCTAGTCTGATGCTTTTTTCTGACATGACTGGTGTCGTGTTTGCTAATTTATGTTGATCATGACTTCTCTTGCAACTTAACGTGACTTGCGATTTGGCTCGCAATTTGGCTTGCAACTTGACTTGGGAATTGCGACTTTGCTTGCGACTTTGCTTGCGACTTTGCTTGCGACTTGACTTGCGACTTGCTTCTCAACTTAAAACTTGCTTTTTGATTTGAGACTTGACTTGAAACTTTCAAATTTACTTGAGACTTGACTTAAGACTTGACCAAAAATGTCAGACTTCAGGCTCAAGATACTGAAGACTTGATGCTTGACTTGAGACTTCACTCAAGCTTACATTGTCCATCGATTGTCTCACGCTACAGCGAATGCAACTCGGTATCATTCTGACCAGTCTGCAAGAGAATCTCCACGTTGCGTCCCTTCTGGGCTTCACCTCGCCCCTTGACTGGGAGCCGGAGCCTGAGCCGGCCAGCATTACCACCCTCGGCCTGGTTCCTGGTCAGGATATGCACCTAGCTGAGGTCTTGATGAAGACACTGCTACGAAATCTGGGCTATCATACAGTAAGTAAACACCAGAATAAACTCTTGGAAAAAAGAAACTAAATTTTCTTCAAATATAACTCTTGCTTAGAACGGAAGTTTGTTGAATAGGGGAGCGTGGGGTTAAAAATGTAGTTGAAAAAATTTTCACAAAATTGTCCATAAAACACTAATGCCCACTTCAAAAGTCGCGCTTATGCTGTGTCAAATTAAATTCCAGTTCGAAGTTGGTCCGCAATTTTGTTCACAACTAGAAATGCGCATGCTCGCAGCGCGTATGTGAGTAAAGAAATGACCAACAAACAAAAGCATTAAAATAATAAAATGGCGACGTACAATGGACAGAATGGAAAAGGCACATGTACAACGTCCATGACGTGCACAATACTCATCCGCCATGTTGGACGTATTTAAGCTCGACTGGAAGTTTCCAATTAAGTTCGACATTTGAAGCCACTGCCGTGCTAACATCGTGCCAACGTCGTGCCAAGTTGAATTTAATTTGACACGGCATAAGCGCGACGTTTGAAGCGGGCCTAACAGAATTTATTAAAGAAAAAACAACTGTAATAAATGAAATAAGCTCCTTGATCTTTTGGTCAGATTATGATTTGTGTGTGTGTTTTTGTTTTTTTATAATGTACACACAAGAATTTCATTAAACAATCATTTCACTGTGCAAAAGTTTTACTACGAGAAGGTTGACAAACTTTCAACAGTGAAAGGGGTCACTTTTGAGTTGTATTTTGCCTAAATCAAACATTTTTTTCTCTCCCTTTTTTTTTTTTTACCCAATTTTCCCAATTTTTTTCAAAGTAATTTTGTTTTTTTTTCTTTTTTAAAAACAAAATATTGATTGTTTGGTGCATTTCTAAGACGTCTTTTCTTAAAATTGTGTCAAGAAGTTGTGTAAATAGCTATATTTTATCCTGGAAAGATCCTGAAAATTCCTGAAAGTTTGTGTTCTAATTTGTTTTGGAATCCTGAACATTAGTTAGGGATTAAAAGTAGGTTTGGCCAGTCTTAAACATACATTTAAAACTGGCTAGGGTCCTGGGCACTGATAATGCCGGTTTTAACACGTTGACTGCTGAGCGTAGTTTCACAGGGCGTTCCCAGAGGGTGTTTCCATTTTCTACGAGTATACTCGTACTGGCAAAATTACAGATTGTGTTAAACGGATTGTTTAAAACTGGCCAATCCTACTTTTAATCCCATTCATAAATACCTTTTTGTATAAATTGGTAAAACTCACCAAAATTAGCTGCTTGTTTTGCCATGTAAATTGCATTCACTTTCCTACATAGCAGTTGTATTAGCTGCTAGCTGAGCATCAAGTTGTTTTTGTTCGAACGTGGGCGTTACGCGTAAAGCAAGCGTGTTGAATGCGCACGCACACGACTGGATACTTGTCACAGTGCACATTTTGCTTTCGGGAGCGTGCAGTTTCTGTGTGCGTGTGTGTGTTCCATACGCGCTGACTAGTGCGCGCTGACCAGCGCGGGGGCGTTGCCACGAGCCATGCTCAAAATTGTTTAAGACTAGCTGGGCTTTTGTCGTCCGTGTAAAACTGCCCACGTGATGTGCTTTCAGCCAACAGGGCCAGGATGCGTAAACTCTCTAAGGTATTTATGAATATGCATTAAAAGCTTAGTCCGCTCATACTGGCGAGCTGAGCACCGACCCGATGGTTTTGTAAACATTACTTATGACACTGAACTCTTTGTACAGGAACAAGCCTTTGGCGAACTTGAAAAAAACAGCGACAAAACGCAGAAATCGATGGCGTGCGACGATGGGGCGCCCCCGGCCAACCTGCGAGAGTTGCTCTCATCGCTACAGAAGCATCTAGTGGCCTATTGTCACATCAACTCTGGGGACGAGGTTAGTCTAGAAAGAACCGCAGATTTCCACTGAAACCTTGAACTGAATACTGCTGAGAACTTGTGTAACTGCACCTTTTCATTGGCATATATAGCCGTATACAGCCGTGCTCGTGATCGAAGGGTTATGTGTTTGAACCCCACTTTTGCCAACGTGTTTGTGTCCGTGGGTAAGACACTTAATCTCAATTGCCTCATCAACTCAAGCAATATTTGGAGAGCTGTTAGGCCAAGAAAAAAAATAACTCTGTTTCCTTTTACAGTAGGTGGAAAATATCTCTTTATTTTGCTCTAAAATTTGTCAGCCAAAAATGTTAGGGTGGGATGACGGGCAGTATATTTTTTACCATTTGCACATTGCAAATATACAAGAGTGAGCCACTTTGTCATGTTTTTTGAAGGGGTAAAAAAATAAAGGCGATGTACACAAAATTTAGGTTTTAGGTAGGCACAATAGGTTTGTATTTTTTTATAGATTTTTTTGCAAAAAGATATAGGTTCTGCATGATTTTCTAGGTTGGGGCGGGTAATAGGAAACACAGCTATTTTTTTTCTTGGCCTTGGGGGAATACCACAATCTAACTGCCGATAGGGTTGACCACCTTGGCCAGGTATCCACCTAGTTGAAGCGAAATAGTTCTGGTGATTTCCTAATGGCAGCGGCGGTAATAATAATGGCAACAGTGCCAGGAGTACCCTAGGTTAGACATGTGCGCTGTACAGGTGTCCACCATTGCATAATACTTTTAGGCACCCCTCATTTGAATACTTTTGGGCACCCCTGATTTGCATTCTTTTAGGCACCTCCATGCTTCCAGTATGGTACTACATTATTTAAAGACAAATGTGGGTAAACTAGTCTGCAAAAAATTAAGCTAAATACACGTAGATGCATCAATGCTTTTAAAATCTTTAAAATCTATGCATGGTTTTTGTCTTGGTGAATTGTAAAAAAGTGTGTGCACACTTCTTTTTTTAAATTGTCTTCAGTTGTTATTTTTTTACAAAAAGTACTATCTTAAAAAGAAATAAACTTGTCGTCTTTGTTATTGTTAACATACATGTACGCATAATGAACAGACGAACCAAACGGGATTTCGCCGAACTTGGCACTTCAGAACCGGACTGAACCAAACATTTCACTCAGTTCGGCTGTTCAGGAGTGGTTAATCACTTTGGATTTCGCATCTTACATATTTTAACTGCAAATGTGAAAGAGAGCTGGCTTCCTGAATGTCAAAAACGCACTCAAAATGACTTCTTATACTTGCAAAAATGCTTCGTATTTAACTGTTGAACGTCATATGCACTGTACAAAATAATTCTTGTGCCTAATCAGATCAGACATTTTCAGCCCGGCACCGGCGCCCACCGTACTGATATGTATGACATGACTTTCCTTCCTCCATCCATATGACTTCACGATCGATATCTACACGGACGTCACTCGATTTCAACGTGCCAAAGCCATAGAGTTTCCGCGCAGTGCGCATCTGCACAATGTGCTGATAATTGTCAATTGATCGGAACAGTTTGATTGCAAACACCCTCTAGCGGCGTGGCATACATTTGCATTGTGAGAATGATGTATCAGGATTAATAAAATTACCATATTTTCTTGTACAGAATTATTCGCACAACATTGTGAAAAGCATTTTGACGGAAATCAATAAGCCCTCTTACAGAAACACGGGTACTACAAACAATCTTCGGAAAATTAACCCCATTGGCTAGGAAAAAATACCATCTCACGCAGTCTCACGATGGTTTGCACGTGGTGCAAATCACAAAATGCATTCACACCAAAAGTTTCGACAGTAGCGCCGCGCTCTGGCTACATATTCCCTTTAGTTTCCCGGGTCAATTTCATCCCACCAAAGCTGTTATCTTTTTCATTACGACAAATAAATCGTGTAAAAGAGCAGGTTTGAAGATAAAAAATTTGCATGCTTTATAAAGAAAGCCAGCTGCACGTGCGTGATCACTTTCAACCCACACCGCAGGTAAAACTTGCCGAACCCGAACCGAACAAATGTTCCGGAAGAAATGTTTGAACTTTTGCCAAACAGAACAGAATCCGAACTGTGTAAGAAACACAATGAAATTGGTCAAAGTAATGGGTTATTCAATAAGACAGCCAATGCTTACTGAGCTTATAATGGACATTTTTGTTAACAAATCAACTTTCACACTGTATCTGACAAAATGACCGTTATTGCTTCTCACTTTACGTTTTAACCAGATTTTGTCCAGCGTTAGTCTTCTGCATAAACACCTGAACCTTCTTCTTCCCCATGCTGTTGAAGTCCTGCAGCGGTCGATTAAACTACTCCAGCAGAGCGGCGGAATGGCGGGACAGGTCGTCCGTAATAAACTCAGAGGTAATAAGCACAGACAAAAAAAACGCATAGACCTAGAGTCGAGCATTTAAAACCAAGACTTCAAAAGTGCTCACGGCTGTTCCAAAATGCGCGTATGTTGTACATATTAGAATATGTGCTCCCATGCTGAAATATGGGTGATGGATGCACGATGTGTGCAAAATGTACCGAAAGCGCACAGGTGGATTTAATTATGAACTTCTTTTTTGGCAAAAAATTGCTTCATTTTACATATTAACACAGACAGCAGACAGTTTTTAGGGTTTTTTTTTTGTTAAAACTTAAAAATTTATATAATTTTTTTTAATGGAACATTTGGACTGTGCGTAAAATCTCTATACCGACGGGTGAATTTGCCCATATTTTTGTTTTTAGTCAGGCGCCGCGCAAACCACGAAATGCTGTGTCTATAAATTTTTCACTTTAATACTTGGAAATTGTCTGTTTTCTTGCCGTGGATATCAGGGTTCTCCCCAGGTTGTTTGAAAATGTGTGGGGGCCCAACTGCGAAGCCACGGCGTGGGGAAAATGTGTGACTTTACAAGCTTTCTTGTGCATTTTAGAGCTATCCTGGGGTGTTGAAGGGCTTGTTATGAATTCTTTAAGATTGTTTTTGTGCAGATGAATTTTTTTGTTTAAAAAAAAAATATTTAAAAGACTAGGACTAATACATATAATAAAGCATCGGTGAGTGCAGATTTGATGGAAAAACTCAAAATGTTTGAGTGAGAAAATTTTAATATTTTGTGTGGAAACACTTCCTAAAAAAATGTTCAGTCTGCCTCATGTTTTGCACACAAGGTTTGAAGCCATGATCATGTATTGTACATGTACTCAATTATTTTCCATACCGCACCCATTCATGTGGCTTTGGCCCTAGGCCTAAGTCTTCCGGGTTCCCGGTCTATTATCCGCGTGCTGCATGCAGCCAGAGTAGCAGCCCGCCCGGCAGGCTTGACGCGACACGGCCGGCGCGCCGCCGGTGACCATTCCACACGAAATATTCTCATTTCTCAAATACATTTTTGCACTGTATCCATGGGAGTTGACGATATTTTCCATAAAAATGACGATCAAGCAAAACACGGTCGCTGCGATGCACGAAAAAACGATCACAAAAATTACGATCGACAACCCAACTATCTACATGTACCATGGGGTACGGGTGTGGTTGAAACCCGGAGGTCGGAGGTAACCCGGAGGTAGAATTTTTTTGTGACCGTGTAGTACATGCTACAACCTACCTCCGGCTTGTTATTTTAATACCACGTAGCTCTGGAGCCACCGTCAACGCACCAACTACACGTTAGCAACAAAATCTACCTCCGGGTACCTTTGGGTACCTCCGACCACCTCCGAGTTTTATATATTTCCTGTACCATGTGTACGCACGTGCAGGGAATTTCACGTGCAGGGAATTTCCCGTTCAGAGTAAGAGGCCAACTTGTGTTGTAAAACGCATGCTGATTGGCTGATAAAAATAATATGACCTGTTGCTAGTAAATTCTGGCCAATGACGTTCAAGTTTTAAAACAAAACGGTGATCGGCATGAGTTGGACTGGTTACCGCCCCACTAAAGTCGGGAATCTTTTGGTCCGGAAACCAGACTAGGCACGTTCGGGCGCCCGTGGACCAGCACCGTACCGGGGGACCGGGCCAGCCGTACCGGCCGTATCGAGAGCTGTTTTTGAGCTGTATTTTTTGCCATGAATTCTCTGTGGTTCTTTTTTCACGAGAGAAAATTTATGTATGGTAATTTTATTGTATTCTTTAGCAGCACCATGTGTGATATTTTTGATTTTTTGTTGTGCATATCGGGAGCTAAATTTTTTGATCGGCAATTTTTCTGCGTATCGGGCCAGAATTTCAGCGTATCGGGCCGATACGCACGTTTGTACGTGGGAAGAACCCTGGATATGAGTGTTCAAGTTTAATAGATTGAAATACGTTTTTCAGAAAAATCCGCTCCTTTCAAAACAAATTTGTTCATGAGTACAAGTACAACATCATGAGTACGAGTCGGGTACATTTTCATGAGTATGAATACCATAAAATATTTTTTCGTGAGTGCGAGTACTACAACGTTGCTACGCACACCTCGACAGCAACTGATCAGATGAGTTGCTTCCAGTTGCAATGTCGATGTACGCTAGGCTTTAAACCACCCTAAATAAACCAAATATGTTTTTATTTGACTCCTTGCAAACAAACACTTCTTTTGTTGTTTTTGAAGATGTCCTGTACACCTCGGCAGCGGGCGCCATGCTGTCACAGCTTCTACACTCCCTGCTGCTCCTGCCAGTCAGTGTATCACGTCCCCTCATGCTATGCCTCCTAGCCCTACTCCCAGAATTAGACCAACTCAACAGACTGCTTCCTGCCTCGGCATTGCTGGACGAACACGAACTGGAGTGGCCACTTGCTGGTAAGGCTGGCTTCACACTGAGCTGCTTCACGCGTTAACATGCGTAAATTTGACGTGCATTACCACAACGAAAGTGGTGTGGAGGGAATTTGGTTTAAACAGGTCAGGTCAGGTGTCGGAGCATGTGCCGCGGCGGCACTTCACCACATTCACCTTCTTTGCCCACCCCTCTGGTCTCCTTTATATAGCGATCAATCGGGCCTGCGCTGGGCCCATCCCCCACCCCTCCAGGGAGTTCCCCAGCTGCGCCAACCACGACGCACGGGGTCGACCAACAGGTCGCCTCTACTCCGGTCCCTGAGGATCCGATTCACCGGATCCAACGGGGAGAAGCGAGCCGCGTTGCCGTAGAGGCGCAGCTGTCGCTCGCGGATCAAGCAGGTGACCCTCCCCATCCGTGCCCTATCGAGTACCTCCTGGTTCGACACATAGTCTATCCAGCGGTTCCCGAAGATGTAAACGCCGCCTCTTTATGCGACGATGATTAGAATCGCTTCATTCTATGAAGCAAATAGCTTCATTTGACGAAGACATCGCTTCATTCGATGAAGAAATCGCTTCATTCGATGAAACAAATTTGTAATGATAACGCTCCCTTCGTTCAAGGAAGCAATTTGGCAGGCCTGGTTGAACAAGCGCGTTGTGTGTCAAGTGCCGAGCAAGCGTTGTTTTTGAAATGCCACTGGAAAACCACACAGCGCGTCTAGACTCGCAACGTGCATGTACGACCTCCCACAGCTTTATTCGATCTTCGTTAGCGGTCGCTTATAATATTGCTTCTAATGTGTACGGTACCTCTCTTCATTCGATCTTCGTTCGGACTTCGTTAAGTGATATGTGAATACACGCTTCATTAACTAACGATGATTAACTAATCTTCGTCGAACGAAGCGATTTCTCTAGTGAGAACGGGGTCATGGCCACCGTTGCAAAGTGGTGGTTGTTGTTTATGGCATCTTCGGCAACTTCAAAGGATGTGTTAATTTTCGTATGATTTTCATATTTTCAGGAGCCCCCGGTACCATAGAGCCAGCTGCTATGCCCCTCCCCCAGCCAGCCAAGGGGTGGGTGTGGCTTGTGGACCTGGAGCGATGCTGTTCCCTGGTCGTTGGGCGCTGTCTTGCAGGGATGCTGGTCTGGGTTCCTGTCTCCAAGGAGGAGAGGGAGACTAGTGGCTGGATGGTCTCCAGACTACTCAGTAATGGTCTGGAGACCAACATCAAAAACCTAGGTAAGGCTAGAATTAGAACCAAAAACATGAGGCGTGTGCAGTAATGCAATACCGAATATTATTGTTGGAAGCACCAGTATGCTGCAACCAAAACAACTGCATTATTATTATTACATTTATATAGTGCATATTCCATATGGATATGCATTATAATGGGTTTTTACAAAGCTAATTCTCCACCTAAACATCGAGATACATAGGTGGGTGGTGCCATTGGCAGCCGACGGCTAGAGACACCGGGGAATCCCCTTACTATTCACGAAAGAGTGCCCTTCGGATCATTTAAGTGCATTACTCAACATACTGGACCAACGGCTTTACATCCCTTCCGAAGGATGGAGCAAGCATGTTTAAATACCTTGCTCAAGGGCACAGGTACCACAGCCGGGTATCGAACCTGCAACCCCAAGTTTTCAACCGAGTATTGCAAGTCAGTGGCCCAAACCACTCGGCCACAGTACATGTACCACACATGCAATCAAACATGGCCACTGCAAACAGCGCCAATTATAAAGCACGATGGCTATGTGCTCAACACAAACATTTTCATAATTACATTGCAAAAATTAAATATCCATCCACCACAAATGGGCTGTAAAATGTGGGTTTTATAGTTTTAGAAAGCACTCGGCTTTAAAATGATGCTTGTTTCAAGTTTGCACAAAAACCAGACATGGTCACTGAATGTGGCATGTCTAAATATACAAATGCAAGAAATTAGGTTTAAAGTCAAACGAAGCCTACCTTTAGAAAAAAAATAAGATATGAATCCCAGCACCTGGGATGTCTGGGGCCCATACCCAAAAGCTTAGAACAAAATAATACTTAGCAATATTTTTTTTGATAAGCAGATACTGGCAGAGTACCAGTCCAAATCAATACAGATGGCCTTATAGTTTAGCTGGTAACCTATTTTTGCTATTAAATTACAATTCTGTGCTAAGGAATATTTTCTGAGCAACACCACGAAATCGCACCCTTGATAAATGACAGTCATTTATGAATTTTTCCCCCACAGGGAAACTTGTCAGTAAGGTATCCGAGGCGGCCATTTCAGGAGATGATGATTACGACCTCTCTGATTTTAACATGACCCCTGACCTCACGACATTGCTTGACCTGTGCACTGGCAAAAGCAGAGAGCCAGCATTGTCAATATGGAACAACATGCAAGACTACGCACGCAACAAAGGTAAATGTCTAGGAATATTGTTAATACGCCATTAATTCAAACCATTAGTTTATTGTACAGTCAGCTCGCATTAGTTTAAAGGAGCGTGTCCAGATCACATTTTTGAGACCCCCATTTTTCCCATGGGTGTTGAGATTTTGATACCATATCATTTGTCATATTTTTCTCATTACCATTCTGAAATTTCATGCTCTCAATCCATATATTTTCAAGGATATCAAAAACCACTGATGTTTTGTAAACTGATTTCGGAACAGTCTAAATTTGTTTGTATTGTGTGTTGTCACCGAGAACGACAAGATTTACTCGCCCGAAAATATTTGCAAATATTTTCGGGATGACCTGGAGAGACGAATAAGAACCGAAGTCGCCCTTCTCAGGCTGAACAGAGCAGTAATCAGGCGTATCTTTGGTGTAACGCCGAGCGTGCAAATCTGTATGCAGAAAAAGACGGTCACATGGAGGACGGAAGGGGCTAGCTAAAACTGTCCAAAAAGCTGATAGCAAAGAAAGGACAAGTCAAATTGACTCATGCTCCTTGATCCTATTTTGCATCTTCCATTTTTTGGAAGTTAATTTTAGCTTTGTTTACAAAACTAGCCCCTGTTCACCCAGGCGTGATATTCCCAACATGATGACGACGTTAATGAAACATGAAACTTATGTCTACTGATATGTGTGAGCCAATTTTCTAAATATAATACAATTTCAATTTTATCTACAATTTTATGAGTGTATACTTTTTTGATACACCCTGTATATTTTCTCTTTGTAGACTGGGACACAAGGGAAGAAGTACAGGAGGAACTGTTAGACCGAGCCTCGCGGTGCCTGCTGGCCTGTCTGCTCAAACACTGCCACCTGCTCCCAGTGGCTGCACACAAACACAGGTGAGTTTGACATAGCGTACAGGAGGAGCTACTAGACCTAGCCTCGCGGTGCCTACTGGGCTGTCTGCTCAAACACTGCCACCTGCTCCCAGTGGCCGCTCACAAACACAGGTGAGTTTGACATAGCGTACAGTTGGAGCTGCTAGACCGAGCCTCACGGTGTCTACTGCCCTGTCTGCTCAAACACTGCCACCTGCTCCCAGTGGCAGCTCACAAACACAGGTGAGCTTGACATAGCGTACAGGAGGAGCTGCCAGACCGAGCCTCGCGGTGCCTGCTGGCCTGTCTGCTCAAACACTGCCATCTGCTCCCAGTGGCCGCTCACAAACACAGGTGAGTTTGACATAGCGTACAGGAGAAGCTGCCAGACTGAGCCTCGCGGTGCCTGCTGGCCTGTCTGCTCAAACACTGCCACCTGCTCCCAGTGGCTGCACGCAAACACAGGTGAGTTTGACATAGCATACAGGAGGAGCTGCTAGACTGAGCCCCACGGTGCCTGCTGGCCTGTCTGCTCAAACACTGCCATCTGCTCCCAGTGGCCGCTCACAAACACAGGTGAGTTTGACATAGCATACAGGAGGAGCTGCTAGACTGAGTCCCACGGTGCCTGCTGGCCTGTCTGCTCAAACACTGCCACCTGCTCCCAGTGGCCGCTCACAAACACAGGTGAGTTTGACATAGCATACAGGAGGAGCTGCTATAGACTAAGCCTCACGGTGCCTGCTGGCCTGTCTGCTCAAACACTGCCACCTGCTCCTAGTGGCCGCTCACAAACACAGGTGAGTTTGACATAGCATACAGGAGGAGCTGCTAGACCGAGCCTCGCGGTGCCTGCTGGCCTGTCTGCTCAAACACTGCCATCTGCTCCCAGTGGCCGCTCACAAACACAGGTGAGTTTGACATAGCAAACAGGAGGAGCTGCTAGACCGAGCCTCGCGGTGCCTGCTGGCTTGTCTACTCAAACACTGCCACCTGCTCCCAGTGACCGCTCACAAACACAGGTGAGCTTGACATAGCGTACAGGAGGAGCTGCTAGACCAAGCCTCGCGGTGCCTGCTGGCCTGTCTGCTCAAACACTGCCACCAGCTCCCAGTGGCTGCTCACAAACACAGGTGAGTTTGACATAGCGTACAGGAGGACCTGCTAGACCGAGCTCTACGGTGCCTGCTGGCCTGTCTGCTCAAACACTGCCACCTGCTCCCAGTGGCCGCTCACAAACACAGGTGAGTTTGACATAGCGTACAGGAGGAGCTGCTAGACCAAGCCTCGCGGTGCCTGCTGGCCTGTCTGCTCAAACACTGCCACCAGCTCCCAGTGGCTGCTCACAAACACAGGTGAGTTTGACATAGCGTACAGGAGGACCTGCTAGACCGAGCTCCACGGTGCCTGCTGGCCTGTCTGCTCAAACACTGCCACCTGCTCCCAGTGGCCGCACACAAACACAGGTGAGTTTGACATAGCATACAGGAGGAGCTGCTAGACCTCGGGTACAGATATTTTGCCAGCCTCCTGAACTATAGTCTTTATTTTCTATTTAGCTCCACTAGCAAGCCCTGGCGATCCATTGTCGAGGTGTACCACACTGTGTATAAAGTGCGTCGCAAGCTGGTCGCAGTGCGCATCATGCAGGGTCAGGGCTCCACGTCGGCAGTGACGACCGAAAGAAGTGCCGTAGCCGACAACGCGGGGCCATCGACGTTGACTACGACCGCGAGGGTTCACGTGAAGGCCAGAGGCAAGGGCCATGACGACGGAGGACAGAGGGGGACTTCAACATCCACCAAAACATTACGCTCGGTCACCTTAGAAGGTCATTTAATCTTTTCTGTTACATTTTCAAATTGTAGTTTTGATTGAATATTCATAAATACCTGAAACAGTTTATGCATTCCCATCAGTTAGGAGCACGTCACATGGGTGGTTTTAAATTAGCCGAAGGCACGGGCCATTATCAGCGTCCAGGCCCCTATCCGGTTTTAAATGGATTGTTTAAGACTGGCCAAACCCACTATTAATCCCATTCATAAATCCTTTTTTGTGTAAATTGGTAAAACTCACCAAAATTAGCTTGTCGTTGCAATCACTTTTTCCCTTCATCTTGTTGTTTGTGCGTGCGGCGAGTTGTTTGTTCAATAGAGCGCATTACGCATAATGCAGGGGTGTTGTCTACGCGCACGCACACGACCGGGTAGATGTCACAGTACACATTTTGCTGTCGGGAGCGTGTAGTTTCTGTGTGCGTGTTCCATACGCAGGCAGAAACGCGAGCCAGCTAGTTTTAACCACTGGTTATTATCATTCGTTTCAAACCGGCCACATGATATGTTCTCAGCCAATGAGGATGCGTAAACTGTCTTAGGTATTTATAAAATAAGGAATAAAAGTGGGTTTGGCCAGTCTTAAAAATACGTCTAAAACCGGATAGGGGCCTGGACGAGTGATAATGCGGCGATGGCCATTATCACTCGTCCAGGACCCTAACCGGTTTTAAATGGATTGTTTAGGACTGGCCAAACCCACTTTTATTCCCATGTATAAATACCTTTTTGTTTAAATCGGTAAAACTCACCAAAATTCTTCGATAATCTTGTCGTTTTGCCATGTTTTGCATTGTACATGTTTGTTCGTTAGATTGTTTTTGTTAGATTTTGCTCGTAATGCAGGCGTGTTGTACGCGCACGCACACCATCGGGTACTTGTCACAGTGCAGATTTTGCTTTCGGGCGTGTGCAGTTTCTGTGGGCGTGTGCGTGTTCCATAAGCGCTGAATAAGGCGTGGGCCCGAGCCAGGCAAGAAAGTGTTTAAGACTGACCGGTCTTTATCGTCCGTTTAAGACTGACACGTGACGTGCTCTCGGCCAATAGAGATGCGTAAACTGTCTAAGGTATTTATGAATGGGCGATAAAGGCTTGGGCCCAATTTCATAAAGCTGTTAAGCAGGAAAATTTGCTTAATCCAAAAATAATTGCTAAAATAGGTTAGCAGTCAAAATCGTATGTAATATGTATTACAATCGACTGGTGTTCTGCTACTCATGCTAAGAACACAAGTTGACACAATTTTGACTGCTTACCCATTTTTACAAAGCACAGAAATTTTGGATTAAGCAAATGTTTCTTCTAAACAACTTAATAAAATTGACCCCTGGCTAGTTTTAAGCACTTAATTTCTAGTCTGACCCGAGTCAGTTTTAGCGCATATGGAAAATGCACATACACAAAAACTGCACATGCCCGAAAGCAAATTAGATGCGGCTTGACAAAAATGTACATAAGTTTACCTGTGTACATGTGTGTACAACACACTTGCAATATGCATACAGCGCATGATCGATATAAAAAAACCAACCCGACGTGCAGCATTTGAATGAACGCGACACTTGGCAAAGTTTACTGTTAACGTGTTTAAGATATAATCGCTAATTCAGCCGTTAATCAGCTTTGGTTGTCGGAAAGCAAAGTCATTCACTGGTTTCGTTCAATGTCACAAACATGTTTCTGGTTATGACGGCCAAAACATGGCCCAGAGTCATTGTGGGGTCATGTGCCCCCCAAAAATGTTGTGCCTTCCCTTGTTCCTCTCCCCTTCCCCGCCGCTGCATTTGACCAGAGGTCTGCCTAGTATGCAGGAGGTCGTGGGTTCGAGTCCCACCCGAGCACGCTATAAAGTTTTTCTCATAGTGTCTCGGGAAAGTACTGAGCATACAAGTTACGTCGGGTAGCGCAAAACAAACAAATGATGACCAGAGGTCTGTTGGGTTGAAATTTCAAAAATTATTTTTCTTTCTGATGTTATTTTGCCTATATCTATGTACACAGATCTCATGACCCAATCAGAAAGCGAAGGGGACGATGAGAGCGCCCCCACGCCTCCCGCGACAAAGACGACAACCACCAAGGAGCGCGAGCAGTACAGCTTCGCAGAGACCTGTAAATCCATGATTAAACGCTGCATGTTTCTGCTGCTGGGTGTAAGTCCTGCCATTCCACCAAGCCTGACGGTCGCTGACAGCAATTCGGCAACAGCAGCTGGCTCAGAACCGAAGGAAAATAGCACCGAAGTGTCCACAAGTGAGTATTGTATGATTGAGCCTCTACAGTCGGTATCAAGTGTATGCAGGGGCGTGTTCAACAGCGCAATACTGAAATACGGTTGGCAACGTCGGTATGCTGCAAAAAACAGCATATTTAACGACTGCATTTCAAAACATAAAATCAAACATGGCCTCGGTAACAAACGCTGTTTGTTAAGCTGCACGCTTAACGTGAAGATTGTGACAAAATACATCACAGATAAAAAACAATACTAAAAACTGCTAACTCAGCTAACAGTGGTCTTTCGTAGTCAAAGAATAAACACTTCAGAATTCTACCCGGCACTCCGAACGTTGAGGCAAAATATTGACTTGAAACCCTTGAAAAAAACATGCACTGATTTTGAAGGTTTTCTGAAGCACTATTGATAGCTTTCGACCATGTGCACATCCGGAAATGTTTGGGTGTCACCGGCCACACGCGTACACGCGAGTGCCAATAGACGCACGTGAACATGTGTAAAAAATACCCACCAGCGTATTTTCATTGGAAAATGCCACACGCTTATTGAGCATGTACTCGGCTTGTAAAAAACGAAAGTGTTTTTACTTGATCACGATTTAGCCTGAAGAAAGACAGGTTTTATCTTTCTCGATACAGCCGTGGCGCAACAGAGGTAAGTGCAACCAATGCGCTTTTCTTGCTTTTTTGGTGGTTAGCACTCGGGCCACGTGGGTCATGATTGTCAAATGACACCCAAAATGGTGGAAGGCGTGACGTCACCGTAAAGCTATCAATTGCTTCTACATGTATGTAGTGGCGGAGTAGTTTACCAACATTCTTCATTTGACATTTGAGGGCCTTTAAATTCAAGTTATTTTTTGTTTTTTGTGTTGTTTTTTCCTCTTCCAGCATTACAACTAAGTCATTCTCAAAGCGAGCCTGATCTAGCCCAGGCAGATGAAGTACATGCATTACCTACTGGGGCTAGGGTAAGCATGTCATGTTTAATATCAAGTAGGAACTTATTTGAAGAAATTCCATCAAGTACATGTAAGCTTAAGGTTAGAACACATCATTGGTAATCTCGAAAATCACAAATGTTCACAGATTTACACATAACTTACACAATATAAACATGATAGTAAACTTCCCCTGAAATGGTTTTGTCTAAAGTGCTATAGTTTTTGAGAAATGAGTAAAACAATTAGTTTTTGTCTCATGAGACAAAAATTCACTTCGCCCCAAAACCATTTCGCCCTGCACCACTTAGCCCTGAACCACTTAGCCCTGAACCACTTAGCCCTGAACCACTTAGCCCTGAACCACTTCGCCCCAAATTTCACCTTGCCCCAAAACCACTTCACCCTTACACCACTTCGTCCGAATCCCACTTCGCCCCAAAACACTTCGTGCACAGGACGTGGTTCAGGGCGAAGTGGTTCAGGGCGAAATGGTTTTTGGGCGGAGTGACCGTAAAGCCTTTTTTTACTGTTTTCTCAAAAGTTAGACAAAGTACGGAGCTGATTTTTGCTCAGGTTGGTTTTAATCATTCATATCTTCAATCACAAAGGGAGATAAAACCGTTTGTAACGGTTTACCAATCATGTGTTCTGCCTTTAAACCATTCAGTACTTAAAGAAGTGTGACCAAATTTTGTTAAAAATGGATTTCGTTCTAACCCTAACCACTCTCTCAGAAAGTGCCCTCCCTGACAGAAACGCTTAGTGATGCCATGTATTGTGAAACGCCCGAATACATCGTGCCTTTTTCTTTCAGGACTCTGTGCGTAGTCTGAAGTCTTCACAAAGTGAACCCCTTCCAAATGGCCAACTGGATTCCAATCCGGATTCCCTAGAAGTCGTCCGCGCCACATGGCGACGTCTGAACTGGAGACAAGCCCGGAGTGGCATGGTCGTGGCCGTCCAGCCAAGTGACCACCAGGGGCATGGATTTCTAGGTCAGTTTCTGCCAGGGATATAGTCGAGACCTTTCAGAGATTTTGCCAAGATTTGTCTAAAATGAAAGGTCTTGGCACTGAACAAAGGCTGTCCAATATCCGCACTGTTATCTTAGTTAATAATAATGTTAATATTTTTATAGTTTGACACTTTCACATTCAGATGTATAAAATTTAGGTAATTTTCTGTCTCACTGAGACCGTTTGAGACCCTTTTTTTACAAATTGGTTGTAAATAGTACTAATTAAAATAATGTGTCCATTCCAGGGTTGTAGTCGAGTCCATCACAAGTCCTCACAAGCCTTCACAAGTCCCTGGGTCGTAATTCAAGTCACAAGCTATTCAAATGAACACTTCAAAGGAATTATTTTGTGCGTGTTCATCCTTTGCTTCTTGTTACTGGACTTGTGACGGACTTGGGGGTGCAGTCCATAAAGTACGTACGCACGAAATGCCGACGTATAATTTGTGACGTCACCCATATGTTTTAAAGTTGAGTGTACACATTGGCTCTAACTCCCCCTCACCCTCCCCCTCTGTGTGAATGTACTTTATGGACGGCCCCTTGTGCGGGACTTGTGGCTCTGGACTTGTGATAGACTTGTGATAGACTTGTGATGGACGCGACTACAACCCTGGTCCATTTTAAATCTTGTTAAAAGTATTATACGAGACTACAAATGTGACTCCATTTTTTCATTACTTTTAATATTCTGATTTATTTAAATAGTCTGGGAAAGGGAATGACTAGACCGAGCAACAAAAGAAACACAAACTTTAACTTTAAACAGCTAGAATCCCCCCATCCACATTTTTTTGTTTTCCTGTTTATCATGGAGGTTTATGTTTCTACAACGCGATTACAACGTGTTTTCCGCCAAAAACCGACAGTCTTTTGTTTAAAACACAATTCAGTTCCGACCCTCTTCACCCGAAATTCTGAAACGCTCGAGGTCACTTGGTTTGTTTGCAAACAGGGGCGTGACGTTATCCTGAGAAGAACTCAAAACGGCCTGTGTAGTATTGAATGGAAAACATACGAAGTGTATGTTCATCATGCCTGTTTCGTCCTTGTAATTCAAATTACAAACGTGAAAAATACTTTCTGTACTATGACAACAATGTATTGTTATCTTTTTGTGAAAAAAAAGGAAATTGTGGCTCACAATGATGCTCTTTTAAAGTAAATTTTAGTTAATCGCGGCCGTTGGTTTTGACACGAACGGCCGTCTTGAAATTGAAAAAAAATATTAGTTGGGTATGAATTTAGGAATTTAATTCCACATCTTGTTACGAGCTGTAAACCACGAAACAGTGAGAGTTTGATGGGAAAAAAAGACGACTGAGACAAAGTTATGATTTTTACTGAAACAAAACACATGAGTGCCACAGCGGCAGTTGGCAAACGGTCGAGCGTTGTAATTAGTCAAGTTGACTGTTGCACCAGCTCGACCGTTGTTAGCGACTTATATTTATTTTAAGTTAAAACCACTTTCAAACAGCAGACCAGCTGCAACAGATTTCAAAAATACCTTTGTTGCACAAATTCATCAAGCAGTTGGTGTTTTAGGCTTGTTAAATTGCGTCCAATTTACGTGCGGAATCGTCAATGAAAATGAATAGACAGCTAGTTCAAAAATTGTGATGTGATGCATAGCCCCTATACGTGCGCACACACGGCAGCCTAGCCGTACACATAACCCAACTCACGGCAGCCTACCCGGTACAAGTTCGCCTATAAAAGTATAAGTACACCTTCGCGCGACTCATTTTTCTCATTCTTCGAAATAATAAAGAAAATGTTTCTGCTCTTTTTTTTTTCATAGTGTCTGGTAAAACATACAACCACGCAACTACTGGGCATATCTCTGGCTTTTTGGACCAAAAAATTCTTCAAAAAACACCATCTAACAGAGACGGTTTTCCAAGTTGTTTGCGTGTAAACGTATGGAGCTAACAATCGTGTTGACTTCTCTTTCTCAGGATTGCGTCACGGGGTCACGCGCATATCATTAATACCTAATGAGCGTTTCAGAAATCGCGAAAATCTCATTTTCGAAAAGCGCACTTTTGCTTGCAATTTATCCACTTAAAACCGACAATTAAAAAAAAAAAAATACACGTCGGCAAGAGGGATGTTTGGACTATCGAAAAAAGCCTAACTGCTAGATTTTCCTTCAAGGGGGATTCTAGCTCTTTAAGAAAAATTAGAACTTTTTTTTTTGTAATTATAAATCCCTTTAGCTAGGAAAAAATACCGTCTCACGATGGTACAATGTACCACGACCGTGCATTGCACTTTGCACGTGGTACAGTACAAATCACAAAATGCATGCACACCGCAAGTTCCTACAGTAGCGTCGGCGCTCTGGCTGCTGATTCCATTCAGTTTCCCGAGTCAATTTCATCCCATCAAAGCCGTTATCTTGTTCATTACGACATAAATCGTGTAAAGCGGGTTTGAAGATAAAAAAACACATAGTTTATAAAGAAAGCTGGGTCTTTCTATAAATTAGGGGTCCAAAAGTGTGACATTTAGTGTCCCCCGTTACACCTGATATGTGTTATTTTTCGTACAAAAATCATTAAAATGGCTTTTAAACCATTTTTTATGAATTGTACTTTATGTACTCACTCTTTGAGATGGAAAGTATTTAAAGAATGTGTCCTGAATTTACAAAAACAAGATGTAAAATGTAACGGTGGACACCAAAATTGGACCCCTAATTTATAGAAAGACCCAGCTAGCTGCACGTGCGTGATCACTTTCAACCCACACCACCGGTAATACTTGCCGAATCTGAACCAAACAAATGTTCCGGAAGAAATTTTCAAACTTTTGCCAAACCGACCAAACCCGAACTTGCGGACTTTGTTACAGCATTATACATGCTCGGTCTTTGTTACCAGTCACTAGTCCAATACATGATGGCCCCAGTTTTGAAAATGTCAAGTTCTCAATTATTTCACATTTCCTATTCAATGAACATGATTTGTTTGCACCCAAGTCATTGTTCCCCACCATGTGAAACACTACAAGCTTTTTAACAAGGCAGTATTTAATTATTTCTGCAATTAATAATGAAAATTGTACCCCTGTTTCAGAAATCGTTTAGCTCTTAAAGGAGCGTGACCAGAGTTTCTGGAAAATAGTTTTCGATGTAACTTACCAGTATTATCAAGTAACTCCCATACACACCTCCCATGTCCCAAAAACCCGAAAATATTCGCAATTTCCAGTAAAAAATTGAACAAAACTATCGAGTAGGCCTATGCTTTCAGCGGATAAACGTTGATACTGGAAAATTAGTTTACAAATAATCGGTGGATTTTCGACGATATCCTCGGAAATATGCGGCCTAGAAGCGCGGGAGTTTCAGTTTCGTAATCAGAAAAATATAACGGATGTTATGATATAAAAATCTCATGACCCATAAGGTAAGTCCCGGGGAGTTATGGGTAAAAAAAAGTGATCTGGTCACACTCCTTTAACAAGGCAGTATTTAATTCTTTCTGCAATGAATAATGAAAATTGTACCCCTGTTTCAGAAATCGTTTAGCTCTTAAAGGCACAGGCTCGTCAGCAATGCGCGCTCGCCAAATTCATGCCACGAATTACGCATCTCCATGCCTTTGCTATGGAGCTGCGTATTTTGTGGCACCAATTTGGCGCGCACGCATTGCTGACGAGCCTGTGCCTTTAATTTCAAATTTAGTTATCAAGGTGAAATCGATATCACTAATATTTTCCAGGTTCTGTAAAGCACATCTGTAGTGAAGTCATCGGCTTTGCCTGTGGGGAGACCCTCATTGATTCCCCTGCTCTACCATCGGATGACGAACAGCTCTTGTACTGCACTGAACCAGCTACCGTCATCACGGCCATGGAACAACAGCAGTGCAGAGCGGAGGTAATAGAACCCGGATGGGAATCGAACCCAGACCATGTGGAAGGCGAGGAAAGTACTAATGCACCACCAACTTGATTCCCATCAAATTGTGTTGTATGAACGGACATTTTGTTAAAAAAATTACCAAAAGAACAAAATGGGAGTAAAAATATACCAAATACTTTTTGCACTGGCAACCATGACGGTGGACACTAATATTGTCACCATGCGTCATGCACGGGTAGGTACTTTGTGGATGTATTGACATATCATTTATATATGAAAACCTGTCATGGCCGCCGGTGTAAAAGGTCTATTGTTTGACCTTGAATGCCAAAGGTCAAACATGTGTATGCATGTGCGTTTGCATGTGGGTTTTTTCACAGTAAAGGGGGCATTTTGGCAACACAGACCATATTTTTAAAAACAATACCTTTGTCTGGTCTCAAAATAAAAGAAATAAGTTTCAGTTGTTCTGAAGAGATAACTTAGGCCCAAAAAGGGTTACAAATAGTGTGACAACATGCCTTTCTAAAATCCTGTGTACAAATTTCCAATATACGCTCGTAACCGGGACGGACGCTTGTGTTACATTTTAGGCCGTCCCGGTTAAGAGCGTATATTGGACATTTGTACACGGGGTTTTAGAAAGGCATGTTGTCACACTATTGACCTAAGTTATCTCTTCAGAACAACTGAAACTTATTTCTTTTATTTTGAAACCAGACAAAGGTATTTTCTGGAAAATATGGTCTGTGTTTCCAAAATGCCCCCTTTACCATGGAAAGAATCATGTGCATTTGTGCAAAACAACCAGCAGTGTTCAACTTTACATGAATGATGTATTTATGGTGTGTGTACTCATGGTCTTGGCAAAACTTAATCTTGAAATATCAATCGTTGGACAACAAAATAATCAATGAATGAGATATATAAAACAAACATTGACTGCTCTTTATTCAGGTGATGGTGCAAACGACTGTCCCTCAATGATCTTGAGACGGTAAGCCTGCTATTTCCACTCAGGCTGCGGCTTCAGGAAATAGGTGTACCGTCTCAAGATCACCTTGGGTCAACAGTTTGCACCATTATCATTATAAAGCCCCAGTACAGCATTTGCCATTACCCAAAATTTTTCTTCACAAGTTGACAAGAAAAATCTGACTAAAAGTGTTGATAGCAATGGTAACAAACCCCACATGATTTTTGTTCCTGTGTAAAATGGTACCTTTGTGGAAGAAGTTGCCAACTGAAGATCGTTTTTTGCAAAAAGGAATTGTCTGCAGATAACTTTATTACAATTCATTCAACACAAAAACCATGCATGGATTTATTTCAGATTTTCTGCAGTATTACTGCATGCACCTATGTGGATTAAATTTCTACAAGGCAGTAAAATCCTGTGTATTATAAGGCGCACCTCCAACTGTAGATGGCTGGCACAATAAATAATAATGAATATTTGTAATGTGCCGGTATCCATCAGAAAGATGCTCAGGGCGCAGCAACACAAGTAAATATCACAACCAAGGTACTAAAATATTAAGTTAATGCAATTTCATTAAAAAAATGTTTTAAGTGATGATTTAAAGGAGGCCATAGATGTTGAGAGTTTGATGTGTTCCGGTATCTTGTTCCATAATGTTGCGGCTGCTGATGCAAATTAATGTCCTGTCACCCCAGGATCTCCTAGACAGGGCTTTCTTGAGAAGAAGTTTGTTGTTTGATCGCATGGAGTCCCGGTTGGTATGATATTAATTGATGTAATTGTAGTAACTCTGATAGATACGGTGGTAGTCTGCCATTGAACGAGCGGTATACATACATAAGAATTTTGAAGGAAATCCTGTCCTTTATCGGCAACCAATGAAGTTTTCTCAAAACTGGTGTGATGTGTTCCCTAGCTTTAGTCCTCGTAACGATTCGGGCAGCCACGTTCTGGAGTCAAACGACCCAACTGGTTATCTAGAAGACAATACAAAAGATAATTCCCCATATCGAGGCGGCTGGTGACGTAAGCGTGAATGAGTTTCTTTGTGGCATCCACGAGTATAAGGCGCAGGCGTACCCATGTATAAAACACATCCCCAACTTTTGATTTTTTGCTGTGGGAGAAAAGGTGCATCTTAAACACGGGTTTTTACGGTATGTGGCTGAAATTTCTACAAGGCAGTTTATCAACATTATTCTTTATTTATGTTATGCTGTTCCTGTTTTATTTGTATTTGCATAAACTAGACGAGGCTGGATGCCCTGAACCAAACCATGTCTCTCTTGAATGGCAACGAGGGCGACGAAACCAAGAAACTGATGACACTGGACATCTTTGGCCATGTGGTGGCGCCCTTCAGCTCCATGTCTCTACTGGCCTCGGTCCATCTTCAGTTCCTCATGGGAACGTTTGGCCTCAGTTGCCTGGAGTCCTGCATCAGTGGGGAGATTGGTGCATCAACACAGCTACATCACTATAGGGTAAGGCTAGCCGAAACATAGTTGTACAGTATACAAATGAGGAGTTTCATCGCAAAAGGCTGTATATGGGTTAGCCACATTCTGTGGCCAAATGCTACGCGGGCTCCGTATGCTTGGCCACAGGGGCGTATATATAGACCTTTCGCGAACAACTCCGACCACGAATGCTTTTAAACTACACAGTTTTAGAAGCCATAACTCACACTGTTGTTGCCTTACTTCACCCTAAAAAGATATGCATTAGGTAGGGTGTCGTACGATGCCTACTTTCCGAGAAAATACAACGGGAATTCCACCCAAGTTTCACCTTTTTGTGCAGCACTCCCTACATCGAGTCCGACGGTATTGTGCATGCGCGTTGCGCCGTTGATGTGTTGAGAAGTGTGTGCGTTTCAATGCATGGAGTGCTGTACGAAATACGTGGTTGAAATGTTTTTGACATTGCAATTTGCAATAATAATAATTATAATAATAATAATAATAATAATAATAACCAATCCGGTAACTAAGGTCTTCTTTCCTGTACATCCGCCATAGCTGGGGTGCTTCCACTGAATGAACTGTATGTTTTTGCTGTTGCTGAAGCTGCATTTGTTTACTTTGAACAAGTTGCACGTCTTTGTAGGGTTGTGTACGCGAAGGTGGGCGTGTCGCGTTTACGCAGAGGAGGCGCGTCGCGTGCACGCTGAGGGGGCGCGTTCGTGCATGTAATGGATGAGCGCTTTTCGTTCTAACAGCAACACAAAACGCATAGTCCGTGCACTGGACGCCCCCCAGCTATGGAGGATATAAAGGGAAAGAGACCTTAGTTAATACTGGATTGGTCTATACCCGGGGTATAATTAAAATTCTAAAGACATGGGGCTTAGCTATTTCAGTGCCCCCACTTTTAATTAATAAGATGGTGGGAATCTATACATGAGGTATATAATCTAAATTTGCCTGGGTGGCCAGGCATCTGGATTTGTTTGCTGTATTTTGCAAAAATGGATTGCCAGCCAAAATCGTAAGTGATGTATATTGAAAGGTATTTTGCTACTCTTGCGAAGAACACAAGTTTGCGTATAATTTGGGCTTGTAATCCATTTAATAAAGCAAATAAATCCTGTGGTAAGCAAATTTTTGTGCTTAGCAGCGCCATATAGTCTGGCCTGCAACCGATTTCACGAATCCTTACGCACTGCGTAAGCCCTGCTTTCGCTACTATTTATTGCGTTAGCTGTGCAACATTCCTGTGGTAATTACAGGCAAGCCTATGGGGCTTATGCAATTTTTTTGTGAAATCGGCTGCAGGGGCCAATGCATAGTTCCGACCTGTCAATCAACCGAACCCGCCGACCAATCACAACAGAGCTAGCAGATATCACCGACATAGGTCAAAGTGCACTGTCTCACAACAACATGATCACGCGATATGTTCTGCCGGCCCCATACAATTTGTACAGTGTTGTATGCGATGATCCGGGTGAATTTTTGGTTTCAAGGCCGGTCGTTTCGTTGTTCAAAGGTACGAAAGCACGTATTTCATGATATGACATCCTTGTATTACTGGCCCTTTGCTCAGTGTGTTCTAAGATAACTGTCGACCCTGAAACATGAATGCCTTTGAGTTTTCTTCAATGAATCTGTGCTTTCCGTTGAAAGTCCCATTGCTTTGTGCGTTGCGCGTCGCCATAGCAACAATATCCACAGGGGCGGAGCTAACTAGGCAAACTCGGAACTATGCATTTCATGGGGGCCCAGGGCTGCTATAAGCACAAATTTGCTTAGCACGGAATATATTTGCTTTGTAAAAATTAGTTACCAGCCAAAATTGTATGTCAAATTATGTTTCTAGCAACAGTAGTAGAATGCAAGTAAAAATGCATCACATACAATTTTAGTTGACAAGCCATTTTTGTAATATTACATTCTGTGCTATTAAGTGCCTAGCAATGCCATGAAATTGGCACCAGCAGATGTTTGTAGGCATTTTTAAAATGTTAACTAATTTTGGGTTTCTTCAACATTTTTTAAGGCCTGTACTATGCACAGCTATGTTTTGAATTCATTTACATTTTGTGTTACCAGTTGTTTATATTGATGGCTCATCGCTGTCTATATTTTGTTTGTTCCTTTTAGGACGGTATTCGAGCATCCAGCAAAGCGACCCAAATGGAGATCGAGTTGGTAGCTCATCAGATCTATGAGCATCTAGTCACCATGCTAGCAGACAAAGTAGAAGAGCCTAAAGCATGCAAAGGTTTGTACTGTCTTAAAAGAGCATGTTCAGATTTTTCCAGAAAATGGATTTCGTTCTAACCTAACAATCATATAAAATGCCTCCCCAAAATACTATCCATGGGAAGAAAACAGGAAATTTGTAATCTCCAATCTGGATGTGAAAGCAAAAAGGTTGGTGTAATTACTGCACTGCTTTATTTAACCGGATATTTTACTGAACATAGGTGGTTTTTGACAATATCCCTGAGAATATACGGATTGAGAGCTCAAAATTTCAGAATGGTAATGAGAAAAATAGGACACATGATATGGTATCAAAATATCAAAATATCAAAACCCATGGGAAAAAATTGTGGGTCAAAATTTGATCTGGACATGCTCCTTTAAAGTTATCTTATACACACATGGACTGGCAATGATGTCACTAGTGCACATCTATGGGCCCCGAGGGACTGTGAGTGACCACAAGAGGGTTCTATTTCCCCGAGGCCGAGGGAAATAGGACCCTCTTATGGTCACTCACAGTCCCGCGAGTGTTTTATAACACGCCTCTGGCCAAAATATAAATGCAATGAAATATGCTAAGAAGCAATCCACCAAAGGCAGTTATGTAGGTTTTTTAACAAAAGGCAGGATTATGAACATTGAAACCTTCAACAATAAGCACCTCAAGAGCGAGGCAGTTCGTCAGTTAAACTTTAATGAAACTTTTGGCTTCCTAGCCTCAGTTTCTGAGTTGCTGTTCACTGACAGTTGGCAACCTCCAGAGGGCTCAGTAACCGGTCACTAGTTTTTGAGACTAGTGCCCGGTCAGAAACACTAGCAGGGAATCACCCGCCTGTGTAGTCTTGATGCTAAAGACTAGTTAGTCACATTACAGCTGTCCCATGCCTATAAAATTGATGACATTTCCCACACGAAAATAAGCTTGTTCCATGTCCTATCATTTAAAGTCACTTTATATTCAAATCTATAATTCCAAATTTTCATGGAATTGCCAAATGCAATTTGCATAAATTTTATATTCCTGATCCCCTTAACCCCCAGGTGCTTGGCACAGGTTACTGCTGGTCACCATCTTTGCCTTAAGCGTCAAGTACCAACCAGCCGACGTCTTGCTCACCGTTTCCAACGGGATTCTACCGTTGTTGGCCAGGCTGTGTGGTGAGGGCAGTCAGGCCGTCCTGGCCAGGCCGATTCAACCCATACTCAGCGGGAATATACCCTCCATGCACTGTGTGCTACAGGTTGCTAGTATGAGATTGCTGCAGATACTGGCAATAACCACAAGGTATTATGTGGTCGAGTAGTTGAGACGTTTCTGAATAAGGGAACATAGGTGTGGGTGGCCCTCTATTTTGGCTTGGGACCATCATCAGCATCCAGGGTCCTTATTCACAAAGCACCCGTAAATGTTTGGGCTCGTAAGTGGATGTTAAGGGCACGTAAGACTTGCGTTAAGTGTTATTCACGAAGCACCCTGAGAGTTTCCTTTGCAGACCCGCAAACTGCGGGCACACGCAACATTACGCAAACAGCAAAAAGAAATAACCTTGTACTGTTCCCAGGAGATAGCTTTTGCACAAAAAGGTAAGAAAATGCTGCCACAACATACATTTCTGAAAAGCTTGTGTACCAATTTTCCATATACGTATGTAACAGTGGACAGACAAAATTACATACGTAAATAGAAAATTTGAACACAAGCTTTTCAGAAATGTATGTTGTTGCAGCATTTTCTTACCTTTTTGGGCAAAAGTTATCTCCTGAGAACAGTACAAGGGAATTTCTTTAAGTTTGAGATAAACTGAAGACATCTGAAAGGAATTATTGACTTATTTTTCAAATAGGCCCATTAGCGTGGAAATACCCATGAACATCCAATTTGCTTGCTGGAGTGTATGGTTTTTTAGCACATTGTCCATAGACGCTAAAACTGATTATAGGCCAGACAGGAAAGTATTTAAAACTAGCCAGGCCTTATCATCCATATAAGACCACCTATGTGACATGTTCTCTGCCAATAGCAATGCATAAACCATCTAAGGTATTTATAAACGTGATGCTAAAAAGATTACGTTCAGTATCTTAACTTCTTCAAAGAACCATTGGGACAACCAAACAATCTTG
The DNA here is from genome assembly GCA_037783545.1 of Henricia sp. BOLD:AAB3569. Taxonomy (NCBI): domain Eukaryota; kingdom Metazoa; phylum Echinodermata; class Asteroidea; order Spinulosida; family Echinasteridae; genus Henricia; species Henricia sp. BOLD:AAB3569. The sequence continues at coordinate 1,058,215 of JBBELK010000104.1, read as the reverse complement.
AAGTTCAAATTTTCCCGATTCTTGACAACTGAATATTCATGAATTCTGTTTCATTTATATCCTATTAGCACTCATGCAGACGAGGTAACCGACTCCGTGTTACAAGCCCTGCTCAATCTTCTCCATGAACAGCTGTGCGGTCTTTTTATAACGGCATCCGGGGAGACTGAATGGACAGTGTTAACTAGCGACTTGTCTGCTCAGGCCAAGACGGATGATTGCAAGGGAACAGCGGATGGTAAAGACAAGCAACCTGGAACGCGAGGCTCTCAGCCAGCCGCAGGTACCACTAATGCACGCAATGTGTTGGATTCTACCTACAATTTGGGCGTTTATAGGTGCCACCAAGAGTTTGACGCGGAAAGGCTACATTCTATGTCGGGGGTAAAAAAGTTGACACGAGCATTGCTGGACGTGTGATAAAGCATATTATGATGTCATCTATTCTCGAGAAAAACTTCAACCTCTAAATCGGGTATTAGTTTTCAAATCAAATCTGAATTGTTTGTCAAAAAATGCCCTCTCAGACAGAAACGCTTGGTGGCGCTATGTATTGTGAAATGCCCGAATTTCAATGCAGCAAATTTCAATCACTTGATGGTTAACCTCGTTTAACATGAACCAAGAGTCGCATTTCTATGTTAGTGATAGTGTTGAAAGTCGTGCATAACCACAAATTTCAGTTTCGTTTGGCCGATATGTTTCGTTGGTAGAAGGTACAAAATGTATAAAGAAAGTGTTCAAACAAGCTCATAGTACAGAAACTGCGCGTAGAAACTGCCAAAATCTCCAATTTTTAGCCCAAATTTTGACGAAGTTTTGCTGATATGTCTACTTGCGAAAACTGCTGCAAAGCTATTCATTTACGTTGTACTGGTCTTGTAGATGATTAGGGCGCCCTCAATTGACTCTTTTTGTCTTAAAAGGGGTGAGAAATCTATGCAGATTCTCCAATGCATATTCATATCGTACAAATTTGTACGATTGACAGTTAAATGGTTAAATCTGTGTACTGATGAGCCTTTTGATTTGCCGCCCCTTAGGCAAGCAACGCAAGAGCAGACACTCGCGTCACCTCGTCCAAACGGCGCTAGGTGACTTCCTGGTCTTTCTGCGTCGCGTCGCCTTGAGCAGACGAGTCTGCGGATACATGGCCTTCCCTGAATGGACATCATTGCTGCTGGCCATTGCTGGGCACCAACCAAACACAGGTACCAGCAGTCACTCATATTAATTCTTCGAATCAGGCTGTTTTCATACACTTCTCAATTTGAACACAGAATACACTCGAGTTTAGTGTCTTCGTTTAAAGGAGCGTGACCAGATCACATTTTTTTACTACCCCATTTTTCCGTCTGTATTGAGATTTTGATTCCATATCATGTGTCATATTTTTCTCATTACCTTTCTGAAATTTCACGCTCTCAATCCGTATATTTCCAGGGATATCGTCAAAAATCCACCAAAGTTTAGCAGACTAATTTATCCGGTATTAAACATAGAGCAGTGCAGTGATTAAACCAACCATTTTGCTTTCACATCCAAATTGGAAATTGCAAATTTCTGGTTTTCTTCCCTTGGATGGTATTTTGGGGAGGTACATGTATCTTATATGATTGTTAGGTTTAAATAGAACAAAATCAATTTTTGGAAAAATCTGAACACGCTTCTTTTAATAATTGACTTTTGTGGCCCTTACTTTAAATGGCCTGTGGGTCTTGTAATCAGCAACTTGCATGAGCTTTTTTTTCGTTAATGTAGGTTTACCAAGGATTGAGAACATTCGCACCAGGTTGCTGGTTCTACATCTATTGGAGGCAGTCCTGCCAGCATGCCCCACGGACATGCAAGCACAGGATGGCCACCAACAACAGGTAATGATAATTCATAAAGTCATATTGCGCATTTCTACTAAATGAGATTTTAGTGAGTAATTGATTCAGCTTACGTCGGGGAGAATGAAAGTTAATTAGGGTTTGTCTTGCCCTTACCCGACGTATATATTAGCATTGTATACTCGGTGCTTTCCCGAGACACTATGAAAAACTTCATAGAGTGCTTTCCCGAGACACTATGAAAAACTTCATAGCGTGCTCGGGTGTGATTCGAACCCACGACCTCCTGCAAATAAGGCAGACGTCTTAAAGGCCCTGTAGATGATCTGTTTTTGAGCGATTCTGCGAATAAAACCATTATAAATCAAAAGAAAGACATCAACAAATTCATCCGAACAAATTTCAGCTTTGTCAAATGTACCACGTTTAAAAAAAACATGAAAATCCATATGCGTTTTCCTGGTCTTGGCGGGGTGTTTCAAATATTTGTTCTCAGTTGATCGGGTGTACTATGTGGCTTGCGTCATGCACTCTGTGGCGCACATCATATACTGCGTGTGCGCGCGATTCGTTAAAAATGCATCGCGTTGGAACACGCACACGCAGTACACAGCGCCCATGCATTTTGGACTGCGTAGATGCGAACCAAAAATAAGTAAATCGTTTGCAAACGATCTAAATAATTTCATATTTACGGATTATTTTCTGGTAAAATTATATCATTTTGAGCGGAAACCTTTCATTGGGTAGTTGCTATTAATTCAATCTTTACTTTCAGAACTTTTCCCCAGTGAACTCGTTGATTACTTTTTGGGGTCATTGCAAATGATACACTGGGCCTTTAACCACTCGACCACCGAGCTAACCGGTGTTAAATGGCCGGTTCGACCCACGTACCGAGCTTCACATCGGCACCGAAATTCATAGATAACATTGTTAAGTTGTGTGGTAGGTAGTACGTCTTTACGGACTGACGGAAGTAACTTATGCACAGTGAATATTCTACGCGGCTGAACGGTGAAGTAGGCGCGCTTTACTGCTTTTGTCACTTGTTGTTCAAATGTTTGTGAAACTTTTCCTCTCCATGGTACTTTGAGATACCCAGGACATTTGTTCGGTCCATGAGGTCGCGGTTTAGAGCGGTTTGCGAGCGAGAGGGTTACATGTTTGCTTATTACTGATTCAGGATAGCTGTTTTCACTGAGGATTGACTTGATAATTTGTAAATATTTCGTGTGAAAATAATGTTTTCTGTGTGATGTTTTGTTCCAAATGCAGGTGGTCCAGCAACTGTTGAATAACCTCTCAGAGTGCATGTGGCGTGCCCCACAAGCTTTAGCCCTTCACAGATCACAAGCGAAACTCACAGACGCCATGGGACTCTCCAAGAACACACCCCCGAACCCCAACGCTAAGAAAAGATCATCGTCCTCCGTTTCTGAAAGCGGTGACGATGATGAAGACTACGATGACATTGCCCTACAAGACACAATCTTCGACGCGGAGAAGGGCGTGTGCTGCAGCGTGGAGACGGGCCACACCCTCGTTCATGGGTCCGGTGGGAGGGGTTATGGGCTTGGGGCAACTGGGATAACGGCTGGATGTTATCAGTGGAAGGTTAGTTGGTGCTTGAATCAAAAATAGGTTGTGGGTTCAGATCCTGATCTAGTCCATCCATGGTGCAAGGCACTTTGCCATACATTGCTTTTCTCGGCCCAGGAGTAAATTAGCACCTGAGAGGGTAGTAAATGTTGATGTACAGGGCGAGTAAAAAAAAATGCTCTTTTTGTTTTATAAATGGGCCTTTTCACAGTAAAGGGGGCATTTTGGCCCAAAAAGGGTTAAAATAGTGTGACAACATGCCTTTCTCAAAATGTCCAATATAAGCTCATAACCAGGACGGACACTTATGTTACATTTTAGGCCGTCCCGGTTACCAGCAGAAAATATTTATTTTTATTTACACACACACACCACTTAAATTTTGTGTGTGAATAAGGCACCCAGGTTAATGCAAACTCATTCAATATCATGGAACAAATTATGAGCCTTTATGGTCTTTTGTTTCAAATATTTATCAGTAATCAGAGGACAAAATATTCAAGACAATGATGCTGTCCCCTATAATCACAGGCCACGGTCTATTACTGAGAATTTGTGATCATGAGTGGCGATTTTTGAAGCACAGGGTGTCGTACATAACTGGGACACCAAACGTTTTTGACCCCTAATTTTAGGAAATTACCCAATACATCTTTTGCAGTCACCTAAAATTTTACTTAACAAGTTGACAAGAAAAACCTGACTAAAAGAGTGTCAATAGCACTATGTTTTTCCCCTGTGTAAAATGGTACCTTTGTGGAAGAAATTGCCAACTGAGGGTGCTTTTTTCTTTTTTAAATCATCTGTAGATGATTATTTTTATCATTTATTCAACACAAAAACCATGCATGAATTTTTAAGGTTTTCTGAAGTATTACTGCATCTATGTGGCTGAGATTTCTACAAGGCAGTTTATCAGTATACTAATAGTAATATAAAATATTCTTTTGTTTTGTAATGCTGCTGTTAAAAGTTGTAAAAGTTTTACAATTTTCTTCAACTTCACCCATTTTTTAAATGTTTTTTTCCCCCTCTCTTTAGTTCTACATTGTCAAAGAAAACAAAGGCAATGAAGGTACATGCGTGGGCGTGTCTCGCTATCCAGTGCGTGATTTCAGCCACCGAACCACATCAGACATGTGGCTATACCGTGCCTACAGTGGTAACCTATACCACAATGGGGAACACTCGCTAACTCTACCTGGCTTCACGCAGGGCGACTGCATCACGTGCGTTTTGGACATGGAGGCACGGACATTGTCATTTGGCAAAAATGGCGAGGTAGGGGGACGTTCTAAAGTTGTCCACATTTGTGTCGAATTCATTCACCCCGACGGTCCCTGGGTCATAATCCCTAAAAATAATCACTTATTCGTACTTGAAACTTAATGAGAAAGAAAAAACTTGCAGAAGGTTGATTTCTCTCTGCAAGATATTGCCAGCATTGCAAATAAATGCGCAAAAAATAGGCGCCTTAATCGGGATTTCCCCGGATAAGTGCGCGGTATAAATCCATATCATTATCATTATTATCACATGAAAGATTTATTTCAAACCCTTCTCACCATTTGAAAAAACACCTACTGAATCTGAACTGTATTATATCTTTGCAGGAGCCCAGACTAGCTTTTGACGATGTTGAAGCTACTGAACTATATCCTGTTGTCATGTTCTACAGCAGCAACCCTGGAGAAAAGGTTAGGTCTAGTTTCTTTAAATTTTAATACCTGGTTATATATTTGGTCATATTTATAAGGCAAAGAACTCGGTGTTAAAACAGGGAAAAAGATAAACTTGACATGAGAAACGAACTATTCTGATTTTTTTTTTTTTTTTTTACCAGATAAGCAAACTATAGACTTTATGTTGTAACTTGCATAATGGTCTCTCGCCAGAAGAGTTTTTGCAAGAATTATCGTCTGCTCTAACCATAGACCTTGTGTTGAATTAGCCTTGTCCAAGTCTGTGAGCTTGAGCTTGTCTTACGATGGTGGCTGGCAAAATCTAGGCCCGTATGACTGTGAGGAAATCACAACGCGGTTGCATTGAACAGCAACCTCACGGCGAACTGTAGCCAGCAAATAGGCTGGTTACTGAAATATCTTGGTCTAGAAACCCAGACTATGCGCGCGAGGCTCAATCACAGCTTTGTTCTTTTTGTCCATGCCATGTTTTATGGGCGGGGACCCTTTATGCTAATTTTTCAAAGAGAGTATCGAGACGTAAAAGCTTATTGGTTGTTTTGACAGAACAATACGGTGCTGTTTGAAAAATAGCAGATTTTCCGTACGTATACCCAGTTGGTAAGTTCACAAACAAGTCGTACCTTTACAGAAAATATGGTCTTTGAGAAAGTCATCAATTTGCAATTTGTCGGTTGTATAATTCAAACCACAGATATTTCCTCGATCTGTCGAAATACTAATGCATTGTGTACGCACTCATGACATGCAACACGCACGTACAATGCAAAAGCAACGACAAGCATATCACATCACTGTGGCATACATATGTACGTACGAGGTACACACTGTATCTACATGACATGCTTGCAATCCCGGTCGATCGGCCACACGGTAAAAATAGTGAGCTATGATTGGATGTTATGCAAGATGTGAATATTTATAACCACTCAGGTTTCGCATAAGTAATTGCGTCGGATTTTTAACGCAGATATAAAGAATCACATAAAACGGCATGGACAAAAGGAACAAGGCTGTGATTTTAGCCTCAGTTGGGAGTCTGTTTCTAGACCAAGATATTCCGGTAACCAGCCTATTCGCTGGTTACAGTTACCGGGTGAGATTTCCTCATAGTCGTATCATACGGGCCTAGATTTTGCCAGCCACCATCGTAATACAAGCTCACGCTCACAGACTTAGACAAGGCTAGTGTTCAATGTGTTGTGTCTTGTACACTGGACTCGCAGTTGGACACAAATGTGACATCAAAGCGACCGCTTCGGCGATAGAAAAAGGGATTTTCACCTTTTCGTAACTGAATGATGTTTGGTTTGGAGTGGAAAAGCACATACCGAATACATGCCGAATATTCAATTCGGTAAAATGCTATTCGAATATTCGATGGACGATCAAATATTTGAATATTTGATCCTTTAGGCACAGACTTTCCTTGCACATGTCACATGACCCTTGTACAGGTGAAAATAGGTGTCTTTCTCAATGTCATACAGGTGAAGATTGGTGAGATGCAAGTGCGAGGTGCCCCCCGCGACCTCCAGCCAGGCGACCCTCTCTGTGCCCCCAACACCTCGGTCCTCAGCGAGGCCCACATCACCCTGCTGCGATCCCTGCACTCCCAGCCTTCCTGGCAGGCCTGTATCACCCGAAGCATTCACGCACGGCTCGGTCAAATCAAGATGCTTCATCGCTCGGGATCGACGGTCGGCATTGCAGAGCCCAGCTCTTGCATTCCGGGAGAAAACTCTCTGAAGAAACGGGAAAAATTAGACACGCTTGCAAAATCTGACAAGGAAACGTCCAAACTAGGGGATAAAGCAGAAAAGGACGTTAATCTGCAGACGGAAAATGCAAATAAAACCTCGGACGATGACCAACCCAAACCAAAATCGGACCAAAAGACAAAGGAACCGGAGGAAAGTCTCAAACCTGGAAAACAGGACGAAGAAAATAACCTTTTGGGAGGAGAGAAAAAAGGAACACTTAAGGAAGAGGAGAAAACATCAAAGAAATTGCCAGAGGAAGGTGACTCTACTACGACAAAGGAAAGTTTTCAAGAGAAGGATAGTGCTGAAGACGAAACAACACCGAAGACAAAAGACCACGATGAGATGGAAAGTCAGTATCAAAAGTCCAATTACATGTATCAATTCTAACTTTGTAATTGTGCTTAATTTGTAATGTTAACTTTGTGCTTCGCTTAACTTTACCCTTAATTGACCATAGCAGCCACAAGCGTCCTGAAGCTTAATACACGTTTCGTCTAGTGGGTACACAGCCATTCACGTGATCGAGGGGTTATGGGTTTAAGCCCCAATGTGTTTGTGTCCGTGGGCAAGACACTTAATCTCGATTTCAAGTGGAAAACAAGAATTTTAAGTCACCCCGGGGCCACCCCCGAGATTTCGTATGGAAGGAAAGAACCTAAAGAATGCTGGGACGTCCTAACTTTTAAGACGTCGTAACTGTGAAATCACTATCTAATAAATATCACAACTTATTTTGTTCTGAGACACATAAATTTAAGATGTCTAAGATGTGTCCAAAGTTATATCTTCAGAAAATTGTTTTATATTTCCTGCCCAGTCCCTGGAAGAGAAACTTTGTGACTAGCATCAAATGTTCATTTTGGATAAAAGTGTCTTTCTTACACTAAATTTTCACTGAAAGATTACTACAATTCAAGCTAGGTCTTGGTTAATTCTAAAAGTTGTTTTTGCCACGTACCATGCGCATGGCAATAACTACCAGCAAGTAAATGTGTGCATGCATGACGTATGTAATGTGGTTGAAATCCTGTTCAAAACACTTAGACATACATACCTTTTTGTTTTAGCTAAGACCTCCCAACATTTGGATATTGCAAGACATTTTTCATTGTGCTGTAGGTAATACCCCTGTCACACTAACCCGCTATCACGCTGGCACTCCCACTGCGGCCTGAAAAGTATGAAAGCGTGAGGCAAAGCGCAGTAAGGTCTCTGAGAACGATATGGTGACGCATGGTAACTGTCAAGGACGGGAGATGGTCGCCATGAGCTACCTTAAGCGCCAATGCACAAAACAAGCACAGCGGGTCGGTGCTCTGACAAAGAGGTGTCGCCATGGCAGCGCAAAGCGAACTACATGAGCATATTGTGGACGTAGCAACAATGCATAGAAGCGACTTGGGTTCGCAGAAATCGTCCCATGCGACTGATGCTGTGCGACTGCTGTACGCTTATTGGGCTCTCAATAGACCATATCGAATAACCGCCATTTCGTGGGGCACCTTTTGTTACTTAAACCGTTCAACAATGGAAGCACAATATGTGCAACCATGCATGTCCTAAAGGAACAAAGAAACTGGCCCACGAAAAGCTGGCTATTCGATACAGTCTATAACGTGCCTCTCCCGTTCTTATTGCGCTGTTGCCGCGCTTCTACTACGCTTTATGGGCTCGTTTCCGCTCATTCTACGTCCACACTGCGCTGCCACTGAGATTATGGACGCTCGTAATACGTCCAAAGCATTGTTCCAACGTTTGCAATAGGATGCTAGAACCTTCCCTCTGGCAGCGGACTTCTTGGTTCTTAAAGGCGTGGTGCACACACAGCAGCTGAAAGTAGACTGATGCCCTCAGGTTGCAGGAGGCTCTATTTATACACGCCGTGCACGCGCAGTGAGCGAGTTGCAAACGTATTGAGAGCGTAACGAGAGCGCCTTGGATGCACTGAGAGCGCACAGCGCAGTGGGAGCACATTGAGAGCGCACCGATGATCAAACTGGGAATGCATAGGGTCGCAGTGAGAGCGTAATAAGCGAGTCAAAAAGAGTGTACTGTAAGTTACTGTCAGCTACCTGGTGTCATAGATTTCACAATTTTCGGCGATGTCACTGCAAAAAAATTTCAAAGTGCGGGAATGCAAAGCGTTCGCCGGCTGATCGCAGTAGAGTGTGACAGGGCTTTTAGATGTCATAAATTTAGTTAGGATCTATGATGTGTCCCAGATTTAAGACCGTTATATTGAAATCCACCCCAGAGACTTAATGTGCTACTTTTATTCATTCTTTTCAGGTACTGAATCCACCGATTGGATGCAGCTATGCACCTCCGTTCTGCCTGTCTTAGCATTAATCGGTGGCGTGGATAGGGGACTTCGGATTGGCGGTCGCTGTGTGCACAGACAGACGTGCAGAGAAGCAACATTACTGGGCATGCTCAAAGAGGGCGGGACTTCGGCTAAGGTGCAGTGGGAAGATGCAGACTCTACAATTAGGTGGGTGTGGTCTCGGAGCTGTTAATAAGGGAATAAAAGTGGGTTTATCCAATGTATTGTTTAATACTGGCCAAACCCACTTTATTCCCATTCATAAATACCTTTTTGTGTAAATCAGTAAAACTCACAAAAATTGGCCTGCTGTTTTGCAGTATATTTTGCATTGTATACAAAAACATACCACGTTTATTCAAACTGCTAGCTGATCGCGCACTACGCTTTATGCAGGCGTGTTGTACGCACACGACACGGCACATTTTGCTTTCGGATGTGTGCAGTTTCTGTGTGCGTGTGAGTCCCACCTGAGCATGCTATGAAGTTTTCTCTCATAGTGTCTCGAAAAAGCACTGAGTATACAGTACTAACCATGTTACGTTGAGTAGGGGAAAACAAACTATTCTGATATTCATTCTCTCTGACGCAGCTAAATTACATTCCCTAGTTCTTTTTTTTTCTTTCACAGTGATTGTGCAATATCCAATCTGGAAGCCATGGAACCAATGGGTTTTGACCCAACCCACCTAACCGGCTTCAGTTCCCAAGTGTTATACGACCTGGCTCTGCTATCGGGAATCGCGGACGAAAATGCACAAAGAGATTCCGCCCAAAACGACCAACCATCAAAACCCGAGTGTGAAACGCAGACGGAAAGCGTTAAAGAAAACCAAAAGGAGGCCACTAAGCCCGATGCATTTGAAAGATCACTGGATGCAGATATCGCCCGAGCCATGAAGGAAGAGGACGAACAAGTTTTGACGGGATCGTCGGTTAGAGATACGGATTCCAACGGTGAAGGCACGAATGTAGATTGCGTCAGCCCACCGTCGTCAACCCCAACAACCAAACTCTCAACACTGAAGCTGCATTTAGAAAAACAAGAGTCCCATTCATCAAAGCCTTCTGCTGTGGTGCCCTTAAGTCAAGTGGAGCAGTCGACTTTAGTCACTGCACAGATTAAAGTCTCGGATAGTTTGTCTCAGGAACTGGATGACCCTGGATCAAGGAGATTGTCTGTGGGTAGATCGACATCAGAGGCAGTAACAAGTGAGGAAATAGAAGGTACATCATAAGCCCCAATACATCAAATTTTACTTGACGAGTTGACAATAAAAACCTGACTAAAAGTGTTGAAGGCAATGGTAACAAACACCACATGATTTTTTCCCTGTGTAAAATGGTATCTTTGTGGGAGAAATTAATAATAATAATAATAATAATAATAATAATGAGATTTGTAAGAACTCTGGATGCGGCAATAGGGCGACATTTCGGGAAGCCTTTCCCCGGGGACCAACGAAATTTCGGCAAGAATCACTCAAATTTACACCTTATTTTTCTACCCAAAGCTTCCAAAAATGGTTTCAGACCAAAGAGAAACAGCTCTAGTCCTAAACAAAATGGTTTTTGACCTAAACAAAATGGTTTTTGACCTAAAAAAATGATTTTTAAAAAATAAAATATTAGGGCGACACCAAAATGTCGCCCTATTGAGCATGTCGCCCTAATATAGCTTTTTTACACACAAATTGTCGCCCTATCCTAGCATTCATAGTTTTTGTAAAGCGCACATATCCACCCTGCAGGGTGCTCAAGGCGCTGAAGGTGCTTTACCATTCATTTATGCACAAAAACCATTTATGGATTTTCAGGTTTTCTGCAGTTATACTGCATCTATGTGGCTGAAATTTCTACAATGTAGTTTTATCAACGTATGCTTTTAGTCACGGTTGGAATTTTTAACAGTTTAACAATTATATCTTTAACAGAAGGAGGTGTAAGAGAGTCGCCGGTACTAAGCCCAACAGATGCCACTTTGTCGGATGCCAGTACCCTGTCAGTCCAGGCAGAGACTCCCCAAGTAGAGCACCAGCTGTCTTATCCCACTGCTGCCACCATTCAAACGGAGGATACACGTCCAAAGTCCAGTCTTACTCTAGAAGACTCCAGCAAGCAGACGGATGCAGAACTAAAGAGCATCATGCTTGCCCATCTGCAAGTCGGTGCCTTGAAGACTCTAAGTGTGCTTATGGGGTGCAGCAAGTACATTGAAATGCTCCTGGTTCCCAAGACCCAAACTGAGAAACCAGAAAAAGATTCTGTGGACAGAAAGCAGCAGGGCAATTCCATGGTTAGTAAAGTTTCATTTTTTTAACAATTTAGTCTGTCTCAGGTCTAAAGCTCCTTTTGGTAATCGATGGTAATATTTTCCTGTAAGTGGTTTTATGTTCTGTAAAAATAAATAAAATATAGAATTAAGGAACGACAAAGACCTGCTAAAGCACTTTTCGTCTTGCACTCATCAGAGCAAAATGCAAGAATGGCGTCATGACGCTATTGACCACAGTGTAGTATAGGCTAAAGACGAGAATCACGTGATCAAAATGTTGAGCGCTAATTGGTCTGTAGCAAAATGCATGCTACAGTGCATGCGCAGCTAGATTACATGAAGTGTGCACAAATTCTTTCTGACGATACAGAACGGGTTTCATGAAGTGAACGTATGTAGCCTCGAGCATGCGCAGATGCACGATACTATGTGCTCTGGTCAGTAAAGCAGACTACTGTTCGCTGTATTGTTTCGAGCATTCGTGGTGATCCAGCAAGTGTCGTCTCATAGCAGATGTGCATTCGGGCTGTGTGGCAGCTTTGCACGCATCTTTGCATACATGCAGCGGAAAGCAGGCAGGTTGTTGCGGATGGAGGATGGAACGTGCTGTTTTATGCGATCAGACAGCCATTGAGACGTACAACCTACGTACCGAACTTCACATCGGCACCGAAATTCATGGATAACATTGCATTTTGCTACAGACCAATTAGCACTTGGATCATGTGATTCTCATCTTTAGCCTATACTGTTGTCAATAGCATCATGAGCCATTCCTGCGTTTTGCTCTGAGTGCAAGTCGAAAAGTGCTTTAGCATGTCTTTGTCGTAATTTATTTATATTTTCCGAATTTGTAGTACCAAACACCTATTCATTTAAAAGACATATCTTTAAGCTGTTCTGAGAAGATAACTGAGGCCCGAGAGGAGTAACAGATAACATACCTTTCTTCTTCTTCTCCCTGTACAAATTTCCCGTATAACTTATGTAACAGGACAGAAAAAGATGTGAAAAAGGTGCGCCTAATACAGGGATCATTTCTATTTGTTTTCCTTTTTGTCCATTTTTGCATGAAATTACTCAACAGCAGAAAAGCACCTCTCCCGTGGGTAGTCAGGAAAAGGACCAGGGGAATCCGAACAAATCAAGGGACGAAATGGAAGGTCTTCAGGCTGCCATGCGTAGCATCATGAGACAGCTGGTGAAACGTGCCGTCATGCCGTCACCGATTCGCAGAGTGGTCAATATGGCTGAGCTGGAGAGAGCTCATGCTATGCTCATTAAGCTCACAGCTCAAGCACCGTACTCGGATGGTAAAGAGAACACATCCAAACTTGGTAAATTGATGATCACTTCATTTGTTATTTCTCTTAGCCTGGGAAGCAGTAATACCAAAGACAAAATATTATAGATTATTATATAAAATGAAGCTGTGAGCGATACCGTGCATTTCTGTTACTGTACGTTATAGCGCCCTCTGTGGGTGGAAAATGTCACACACTGTACAGTAACAAAAAATACTGTACAACAGTATCGATTCTGCATGTATGCACAACCGGAACCAACCGAGCTCGCACGCGCACTTCAATTCCACGAAATGAAAAGAAAATGGCGAGCCCAGATTTGATACGATAGAAGACGATGAATACGATGACATCCTCCAAAATAGAGAAAGCGGAGCGACACGGAGAAGCACCACTAAAGCAGTGAACATTTTGAAGCTGTACTTGAGGGAAAAGGAATTGTCAGAGGACTTTGAAGACTTAAGCAAAATTGAACTGAATGCGATTCTCCGTAAGTTTTAGGCCTACGTGGGATTTACGAAAGTATTTGAAAACAGTTTCCATATGTGCCAGCATGGAGCTACAAAAGGAGCTCCATGGTGCCAGGGTGAAATGTTTACTGTTGCTTGTGGAACTTTCAACAATTTCGAATTTTAAATTATACTGTCTGAAAAATGTTACAAGTGTGTCAGCTTCATTTTATATAACAATAATAATATTGGATGTCTTTTCGGGTGATATGAGAATATACCGCACTCGTCATGAAAATACCGAACTCGCCTTCGGCTCGTTCGGTATTTTCATGACTCGTGCGGTATATTCTCATATCACCCTCAAAGCCATCCAATATTATATAAATCTCAAGGGCCAGGCCAAGCGGAGGTTAACATCGGTAGCAAAATATCAAACTTAATGAAATGGCTTCCTTTATGCCTGATCTTGAAGCCAACATTCTAGGGTGCACAGAATATCATGGTGTAATTATTGAAAAAAAGTTAAAAATAAAATTATACATGTATGATTCATTTTGAGTTCATTTTAATAGATAACCTACATTTGTAATCTATTAGGCATGTGCATTTTTTTATAATTTACTATTCGAATAATCAATTTCATTTTCGATCGAATATTCGATATTCGATGCGTGAATATTTTCCTAAGATTTTGACTAAAAAGTTTGCCGTGAAATTAATTGATTTTGGCACATCCGAGCTAACAGCTCACAGGAATACAGCAGCCTTTTTATTGCCAAATTTGCCGCCTCGAAAGATTATCATGTTGTTACTTGCATAGCAGTCTCTCGCCCGAAGAGGTTTTTGCAGAAATTATCGTCGGCCCTTTTACACTGGACACATCAAAGGAGCCATTTCGGCAAAAGACAAAGGTTTTTTACTTCTTCCTAGCTGAAAAACATGTGACAAATGATATTTCAAAATCTCAACACCCATGTAAAAAATGGGTGGAGTGGTTCAAAAATGTGATCTGGACAGTTTTTTTTATTTTTGTGCCTGGACACAAAATGTCACCTATGCGTTGCGATTCAGGTTAATTTCTAAATCCCACTTGCCACAGAAATGTTAGCAAGCCAAGCACGCCGATTGGAGCATGAGGCCTCTGCAGCAGCCAATCACGGCCACAACAGCCAGGACTCCCAGGCCACCACCACCTCCTCCTCTTCCACCACCGTTTCGGCTCCGCCAACCCCCTCCAGTTCCGTCCCCCCGCGCACCCGTTTCCGAGGGCCCGCTATGCGGATGTTATTGTCTCGCGGTGCACAGAGAATGTGTGGGAGGGCAGCGACCGTGTCTCCGCCAGTTTCGCCTCCGCCTCCGCATTCGCCGGACGAAGATATCGTTGCTGATGGTGGGTGATTAATTTCATTAGGATGAAGTCATTTCAAAGGTTTGCTGGTTCAAACGCCCATGGACCAATTCCATAAAACTGTTTAGCAAAAAAATTTACTTTAATAATGCAAAAAAAATTTGATTTATAGACGATGTGCCCTTTGGCGTCACAGCAAACCGAAACATGCCTGGTGTTATACACACGCCACGTGTTGTGCATAAATTTGGTTTTGGAGTGAGGTCGCTTGTCAAATCTTAGAGTCACACCTTATATCTGCATAAATGCTAGAGTCCCGTCTTTGCGCTATATAGCACTCGCGTACGAGTGAGTTCAAGCACTATGCTATACCTGGCAAATCGGGCTATTTCCAAGGGGTGCACGCTGGTGCATGGTAACCGTGCGGTACCTGGAATACCTCGCACATTACTCTATGTATTTTTAAGCTGGACCATGTTGATCGAACATGTTGATCGGCAACTTCAAACCCAAAATCGTTTCTCCACTTTCTTGCAGTTTTGAAACGTTTCAGCTCTCAAAGTTGACATCGATTTCAAGATGTATACTGCCTTTTTTTTTTATTTGGACGAAAATTCGCAATAAGTACATGTTCTAACATGTTCTGAAATGTTCATTTTAACATGTAATTTCAACATGTAATTTTAGATGGTCGAGCTTAAATATACACAGAGTAATGTGCGAGGTATTCCAGGTGCCGCACAGACTTTCGCGCCGGTTACTATGTACCATTGTGCGCCACCTAGAAACAGCCAGATTTTCCAGATAGTATGGTGCTCGACTCACTCGTACGCGAGCGCCATAGCGCAAGGGGGCGAGGATCTAGGATTTATGCAAATCAAGCAACTGGTCTATTAAGTTACCTTTGGCGCATTACCAAACCAAACGACAACCAATGGCGCATAACGACAACCAATTTTCAACAGAGGGCGGTTTAGATATAAACAAAGAGCACATCATTTATAAAAATGCGTTAGCACCACACTTTCTGCACCACACATGCCTTCGCTAAAGGTTAATTTAAGGTGCCCATACTGGCCAATTAGTGCACCCACATTTGGTTTCATAAACAGTCCAACATTTCACGCATACTTTGTCTGTCGCAAGACATAAAAATAACTTTAGCCTTTTGATCTTCTCTCAAAACAAAAGAAATATCTTAATGCGGATCTAAGGAGATAACTTCAGCTAAAGAACGTCAACAAATAGTGTCACGACATACCTTTCTGAAAACCTGGGCTGCGTTCCAAACACGCGAACATTGCAAACGTTTTCATCGTTCGCCAACAACCGGTACCCGGCTTTCCATAGACGAGTGCACAAAAGCATTGTAACCAGTGGCGAACGTTGCCAACGTTCGCGTGTTTGGAACGCAGCCCGGGTGTGCAAAATATCAATATACAAGGATACCAAAAAATGTCACAAAGTATGTGTCCTATGTTACATACGTTATATGGACAATATGTACACAGGTTTTTCAGAACGGTATGTTGTTGCACTATTTGTTGCCATTCTTAGGCTGAAGTTGTCTCCTTAGATCTGTCGTAAGAAAATTCCTCTGTTTTGAGAGAAGATAACAGGCATTGCACAGAGATATGATTCTGGTCAAAAGGTCTTTCGAATATTAAAAACAGACTCGGATGGAAGCAGTTTAAATATATTGTACTTGATTCTGTTTTGATATTGTTCTTGTTTCCTATAGCCCCGCCTCCTATTCCGTCTCCGCCCATTGCAGCACCTCTCTTTGAAATGGGATTCAGCATGCATCACATTCTGAAGGCAATGGCAGCCACAAGTACGTCATCAGATTTTGGTTACCTAATCACAATAATTGTCAAAAAACTCTGTTTGCTAGGATAGGGCGACAATTTGTGTGTAAAAAAGCTATATTAGGGCGACACGCTCAATAGGGCGACAATTTGGTGTCGCCCTAATATTTTTGAGATTAAAAACCATTTTTTTAGGTCAAAAACCATTTTTTTTAAATCGAGAACCATTTTTATTAGGTCTAGAACCGTCTGTCTTAGGTCTGTAACCATTTTTGGAAGCTTTGGGTATAGAAATTTGGTGTCAATTTGAGTGATTCTTCCCGAAATTTCGGTGAACCCCGGGGAAAGGCTTCCCCAATTGTCGCCCTATTGCTGCATCCAGAGTTCTTATAATTCTTAAACTTATTCTGTAACAAATAAGAAACTTGTCGGAGACCAACAGAAAAATGGAATTTGGTTTAAAACACGGAATTAGGGAAATAAAAGAATAATAAGAATAAAACGGAAATCACCTAAATTCAGTCATTTGGAACTCTTCCCGGCACAATATAATTGATCTGATTTGCAGCTGTTCAAGTTACGAAAAAAGTGTTCCTGCAGCGTGGCCTCAACCTCCTGTGCTTTACGTACATACTGCACTGCATATGCACATGCAATAATAGACCTTTATCACGGTGCGACCATCTTCCCTTTTCTCCTATTAAAATGAATTGATTTAAACAATACAGCGAACAGCAGTTCACTGTACTGGCCAGAGCACGCAGTATCATGCATCTGCACCTGCTAGAAGCCACATACATTCACTTCACTAAACCTGTGTTTTGTCGCCAGAAAGAATTTGTTCACACGCTACATGTTGTCTAACTGCGCATATGCAGTAGCGTGCTGCTGCTGTTGTCAGCTGACCAATCAGCGCGCAGCATTCTGAACACGTCATTCCCGCTTTCAGCATTATATTATATCGATAGCGTACCCACGCCATTCTTGCGTTTTGCTCTGAAAAGCTTTAGCATGTCTTTGTCTATACCTATTCCGATAAAGTTATTTAGCATTTCAGGGGCCCTTTAACTTTTGTGAAATCGATCCCCGGTCATTTCAGACACACGAGGGGACTTGGATGCACAACGCATCACAATCCTCGCCACTTGGATGATTGAACACCCTAGTTTAGAGGAGGAAGATAATTCACTGCTGCAGCAACAGCAGCAGCAGCAACAGAGCGGTCCCGAGGAACAAACTAGCGGCAGGCAGTCAACACCCGGAGCTGCTGCAGCCAACCGACTTGCAAGACCCACAGATTCAGAAAACTCCTCTGGACGATACGACGAACTCGAAGAGTAGGTTCAGTTTTTGAAGATGAATGAAGATGAAATTTATGGCATTACGCACGATTGAATAAAAACAACCCAACGTGCAGCGCATTGAATAAATGTGACGTGTGTAACGAGGCCTTTAGAAAAGTACGCAAATTGGCAAAACGGCAAAGTTTACTGTTGAAGAGTTTTGGGGATTTTACTGATTTACACACAAAGGTATTCATAAATGGGAATAATGGCTATTAACCAGTCTTAAACAACACATTAAACACTGGATAGGGACCTGGGTCCAATTTCATGGCACTGCTAAGCACAACAATTTGCTTAACACAGGATTTGTTTGCTTTATTTTGCAAAAATGGATTGCCAGCCAAAATCGTAAGTGATGTGTATTGAAAGGTATTCTCCTACTGTTGCGAAGAACACAAGTTTGTGTATAATTTTGGCTTAAAATCCATTCTATGAAGCAAATAAATCCTGTGCTAAGCAAATTTTTGTGCTTAGCAGCGCCATGAAATAGACGGATCCAGTAAGCTCCGCCTATTTTGGAATTGACCAATCACAGCCTCAGGTTCAGGTAGCCAAAAAGTAGATCACCATTTTGGATACCCTAGTCCTCAAAATGTTGTGCACAGAGCTACAGCAAAACCATTTCAGGGGAAGTTTTCTACGGTCATCATGTTTATATTGTGTAAGTTTATATTGTGAACATTTCTGATTTCCGAGATTACCAATGATGTATACTGCCTTTAAAAATTACAGCAAAGCCCGACTTACACGATCATACTTCTGTTCAAGAACTTGAACATCCAACATGTGCATGACGATGTTCAAGGGAAATGTTATATCATGTAAATTGGAATTTGAACATCTGCAAACAAGCTTGAACATGTACATTAATTTGAACAAATGTATGACAGTGTTCAGCCTCTAAGCCAATCAAGCTACAGATCTTGGTCACATGGTATTTTAGCTCCAATGACGAACCACAAAATCCATAAAATATTCGTGAACAATCTATGGTGTGAACTGTGACTTCTAGTGACCTTGAACAAGCGTGAACATCGTCATACAAATGAACAAACGTATGATCGTATAAATTGCCCTTAAAGGCCCTATGTATCATTTGCAAGATAACACTTTTTACAGATTCGTGGAATAAGAGTGTAACATATCTAAGGAAGAATGTTGGTAAACTAGCCTGAAGAAATTTCACCTACTTAGATGCATCAATGCTTCAGAAAACCTTGAAAATCTATATATGGATTTTGTGTACAAGTGAACTACGTTCGGTTGTCGATTTCCAACATGAAATACCATTTTGGACGGAAATAAATTCATGTGGTGTTTGTTACCATTGCTATCAACATTTTGAGTAAGGTTTTTCTTGTCAACTCATGAAAAACAAAATTGGGTCATTGCAGATGATACAACGGGCCTTTAAAAGGCTGTCCAAAGTTGTCGACATTTTCACGGTTCTACACAGCGTAGTATTTTTCAAGACCACCTCCCTCCCCCCGAAATACTATTTTTTGTTACTACCGTGAAATGTCAATATTTTACAGTGCATGTAAAGTCATACGCGGCCCTCAACCCCCCTCCCCCCTTCCTACACTCTGTAGAACCGTGAAAATGCTGACAACTTGGGACGGCCCCTAATCAGATTCACTCCAGAACTGTGACTGTTTGGAGAGCTTTATCCAAATGCGAACATAGTGGGAGGCTAATGGTACTGAATTCATGTTGGTGTTTTTAGCAGTTTGTACACTGAGACGGAAGATTCGCTGCAACGAGCACCATCAATGGAGCGTCCTCCGTCACGTTTAGAACGTTACCGAGCTGTAGCAGACTTGTCGTCACTTGCCAACACCGCGGCCCGGAATATGGACAGAAGTCCTTGTAAGTGTACACCGTTTGATAAAGAGCAAACTTCACTTTTAATACACTGACTGGTTCCAGGGCTGTAATCAATAGCGGTGTGCCAAACGATTCAAATATTAGATCTTCCATCGAATGTACGAATAGCATTTTACTGAATCAAATATTTGGTATGACCTTTTTTTTTTTCACGTGCAAACCGGCTCGGACCAAACCAAAAATATCATCTAGTTTGGAAGTGTTGTGGAATATATATCCTGTGGGTGAATCACAGGATGTTTTTATTGAATAATGCAGCTCTTTTTGTTGTCACATTTTGTGTCCAACCACAGTCCAGTGTACAAGTTACAACATGGGACTTATGGTTTGTACAGGGCGGAGCCAACATTAATTTATGACCTTGTTTTGCAAGGTGACGAATACGGTTACGAATACAGATATGATAACGGTAACCGTTCACGTCGATGCACACACTGAACTGGGTTTCGCACTGTGTGAATGTACGTGTACATATCTGCTAAATCTGCTCTGCGCTTGGCTTTGTTTTCAACAGAATTTCCTCGCTTTCACGTGGGCATCACACATTAAATTTGATCTATATTCACGGATTATACAAAATGCATACAACTTATTAATCCATCGCAGATAAAGCGAAAAATCTGCATAACCGGTATCCGTTTTTATGCTATGCGTATAAAGGCCGATAACCGTAGTCAACGCGTATGAAAATATGTGTACTACGGTTACGCGTCACACGAAGCGCATAAAGTCATGACGTATCCGTATCGGTATTCGTGATGGTGCGAAACCTCTCTAATGACTCAATAACAACAAAAATGTGTTAATATTTTAAAGGGAAGTGAATTTAGGAGTAAAAAAACATTCAACAATTTTATTGAAAATACTTAAACTTTTTCTGCCATGTTCTATAGACTTAACACATGGCAACGCAGTGGCGACCAGTGAACAGAATTCATACCTTTCCTATTTGTTGTTTTACAGACGCCCACTCAGACAGTTTGTTTGGCGAGCTGTACCCATACGAACAGCGACCCGATGGGCCTCAGGATGACATTGTCTTTGAAGATGATGACATGGATTTAGATGAAGAAGAAGAGGACAGTTTGATGACAGAGAACAGCGGTGATCGAGATTTATTGGGACTGTGGTACCCAGAGGTAGGGATTGCTGAGTCATGATAAAGGTCAAACATTAATGACAGAGAATTATATAATATTGGATGGCTTTGAGGGTGATATGAGAACGAGCCGAAGGCGAGTTCGGTATTTTTATGATGAGTGCTGTATATTCTCATATCACCCAAAAAGACATCCAATATGTTTTTTTTTTTATATAAAATGAAGCTTTGTTTTAAAAGATTTCCGCGAGATTTTTGTTTTGTCTGTTTGGTGTTGAAAACTTCAGTTTACAGCTGCGTGTGCTTTTGTTGTTGTTGTACAGTATTTTTTGTAACTGTACTCTTGCGCGCGTAGCACACGCGCAATCCATTCACTTGATGCACGATGCGCGCTTCGTGTGTGTTGGGTGCGCCCAGCAAGCACGCGCATCAGATTGGGGCTCTGTGCTGCACAGTATCAGAAACGCACGGTATCCGCAAACGCTTCATTTTATATAATAATTATATAATATTGGATGGCTTTGATGGTGATATGAGAATATACCACACGAGTCATGAAAATACGGAACGAGCCAAAGGCGAGTTCGGTATTTTCATGACGAGTGCAGCATATCCTCATGTCACCCGAAAAGACATCCAGTATTATTATTATAAAATGAAGCTTATACATTCTTTGCTTAGTAAGATTTCCGCAAGATTTTTGTCTGTTTGGTGTTGAAAACTTTAGTTCATGTTCGACGTTTACAACTTTATGCGCTTTTGTTACTGTACTCGCGTGTGTTGCACACACACACACAATGCATCGGTTTGGGCTCTCTGCTGCACAGTATCAGAAACGCAAGGTATCCGCAAAAGCTTTATTTTATATAATAAAGGTGGAGATTTATGGGTGCTTGGACTCTGATACTAACACAATTTCAGGGTCTTCCACTAGCTATTTTGTCTGGGCAAAAATCACCATTAACACCAGGACAAAAATTTGATGCCCGGACAAAAATAATCAATTTGTCTCTCAAGAAACACTTTAGAAGTAGGCTGATTCACTCCAAAAATTGTGTGTAAAGTCACTTGTGTATCCTTCATACCGGCAACCCCAGTTGCATACATCCACGTACAGTTGAAGTCAGAAGTATAAATACATGTACACCACTACCATCATCACCCAAAATGGTAAACAGGACTACCCGAACCATTGCAAGGTGTACAAGCTATGTTTTAAGTACTGCATGCACGTGAGGAATTCCACAAAATCAAGAATTTAGTAAAGACTGTTACAAAAATGGTGTAAAAAAATGGTGTAAGCGCACCAGTTTTAACACTTGGTTGCATACAGTTGTATTTATACTTCTGACTTTAACTGTATATTCACAGCCTCACAGCTGAAATTTTGCTGTGAGTTTGCTGCATTATTGGCAATATTTTCCCCCCAACACAATGTTGGGAGCGCGAGTGCGCCTAGTTATAGCCGGGTTTTTACCGTATATTTTTTAATGAACGAACGAAATTCATACTGACTTCGGTAAATGGCAGATGAAAAGCTCACAATGGCAGATCAAAATTGGTTTTGCTCAGACATTTTGTCCGACCACTTTTTTTGGTCTAATTTTACGCTCTGCATGTCATGACCTGTCATGGCCAGGAATCCAACCCACGTTCTAGTTACTTGACACAGGACGTCAGTTTAGATTATTAGACCACTAGACCTTGCAAAACAGTTTAGTCTGTATATGGTGATTAATGTGCAATCTTAATTTCACATCATATCAAATTCCTAATTTGGTGTACTTTAAAAATTTCAAATTTTTTTAACAGTTGAGCCGTGAGCTTGAAGATGGTGACAGTCAGGTGACATGTGAACTGTGCGGCGTGACCACCAACCAGTTTAATCGTCACATGCGCATCCAACACCCGGGATGTCGTCAAAGCTGCGGACACATGGGATACCGCAGCAACGGTGCGTACGTCGGCGGTTGGTTTGGGGGAGCCTGCGGAACCGGTAACCCGTACTTCCTCATGTGTACTGACTGTCGTGAGAAGTACCGGTCGGGAAGGCAGGCTCATGTGAATATTTCATCGGATTTTAGTACCGCGACTGACGGTGCTACTGATGGTGAGTTTTATTTTGAGAATCTATCTTTGTAAAATCTATTTTTTAGAATCTATCTTTGTATGGTGAAGTAATTAACTTTTCTCTTCTGGGCTTAAAGGAGTGTGACCAGATCACTTTTTTTTACCCATAACTCCCCGGGACTTACCTTATGGGTCATGAGATTTTTATATCAGAACATCCGTTATATTTTTCTGATTACGAAACTGAAACTCCCGCGCTTCTAGGCCGCATATTTCCGAGGATATCGTCGAAAATCCACCGATTATTTGTAAACTAATTTTCCAGTATCAACGTTTATCCGCTGAAAGCCGACTCGATAGTTTTGTTCAATTTTGTACTAAAAATTGCGAATGTTTTTGGGTTTTTGGGTCATGGGAGGTGTGTATGGGAGTTACTTGATAATATTGGTAAGTTACATCGAAAACTATTTTCCAGAAACTCTGGTCACGCTCCTTTAAAGGCCCATTGTATCATTTGCAATGACCCAATTTTGTTTTTCATGAGTTGACAAGAAAAACCTTACTCATAGTGTTGATAGCAATGGTAACAAACACCACATGAATTTATTTCCGTCCAAAATGGTATTTCATGTTAAAAAATTGACAACCGAAGGTTTTTTTTTTTAAAAGTCCCGTGTTACCATTCACATGTACACAAAATCCATATATAGATTTTCAAGGTTTTCTGAAGAATTGATGCATCTACAGATGAAGTCAGAAGTATAAATACATGTACACCACTACCATCACCCAAAATGGTAAACAGGACTACCCGAACCATTGCAAGGTGTACAAGCTATGTTTTTAAGCGCTGCATGCACGTGAGGAATTCCACAAAATCAAGATTTTAGTAAAGACTGTTACAAAAATGGTGTAAGCACACCAGTTTTAATACTTGGTTGCATACAGTTGTATTTATACTTCTGACTTCAACTGTATGTAGCTAAAATTTCTTCAGGCTAGTTTACCAACATTCTTCCTTAGATCATCCTCTTGCAACAGTGCCCCTTTAAAGCACTCCCTAACTCCTGCGTACCGTGGCCCTGTTGAAAAAGGCCCCATTTGGCGGTGGGACTAGCGACAGAAATCTTGTCGCCTCTGCTGGACCAATCAGGACGCTTGCAGTGCATTATGCAGCACGATTGCAGGCATTCAAATGTAACGCGCGCATATTGTAAACACCGTGCATGCATGTGATACAATACTCGGTAATGCTGGCCGTTGTCCGCGTCGGCGATTGGCTGCTATTTAAAGAATACTGGGGAATCCGTTCCATTACATTCGTCAGCATGCATCCCTGTTATTAATTTGAAAAACTGCGGAGTAAATAAAGTTCGTCGTTTGAAAGTTTGGTAGGAATGGGACAGTCATAAGGAATGGAACCCAATACAATTTCTGGAAAGTATAGAAATTGTTTCTTTTCGGCATAACATGACCGAATTGATTAAATGACATCAAAATGACTCGGGCGTAAGTTGGCTCAAGACAACAGCCGGCTCGCTCCACAGATTTGCGTGTATTTCCTCAGGGTATTGTCACGTCGCTTTGCAGAGTGGAAATTCCCTGAGATCTCAGGATGTCATTAGATATGTTACACTCTTATTCCACAAATCTGTAAAAAGTTTTATCTTGCAAATGATACATAGAGCCTTTAAACTAAGGTTGGTGTCTGTCATACACATCCTCAATCACACAGAGAGATAAAACCGTTTATAATAGTTTTCCCGATCCTATAATCTATTTTTAAAGCCCTAATCGTCTGCAGAAATGTTTGTACCATTCATTCAACACAAAAACCATGCATGGATTTTTTAGGTTTTCTGAAGTTTTACTGCATCTATGTGGCTGAAATTTCTACAAGGCAGTTTATCACCATTATTCTTTAATTGATGTAATGTTTGTAATCATGTAATGGGCAATATGAAGAGGTGGACATTTCCACAAAATTTGGAATTGTGTGGAAAATGGCTTTAAAATGGCTACAAAAACATGTTTGGTATTGAATTGTTGTGGAAAATGTACTCGTACAAATTTGTTTTCATGTGGGAAATGTCATAAAAGCTGTAACATGACTAACTGTAACGTTACTAACCATTATTTTTCAATAGTTCTTGAAACTGACGAGAGTAGGTGTGACTTGGCATATGGGTCATTCCATGAAGTTGAACAAAGTGTGACATTTCTTCATTTAAGAGAGCAATGAATCACCATTTATATAACGATGTTGCATGATGTGGTGGCTTACACTGTTTGGGGGTAATTCGGGGGTAATTTGGGAGTCTTCAGTGTTGACAAAGTGCTGCCATTTTGAATTATTTAACAAAGTGGTGGTTGTGGATGTAACTTGGAAACCAATTACAGTTCAACTGCTTTCACTCCAACTACAAATTTGTTCATGTTGAATTTGAAATAAACACACAGTTCTCAAACTAAACAATCCTTTTTAATTTGAATTTGGAGGATTCTAGATTATATTTCTGTGTGAATCAAGAAAATCTGCTAAAAAGCACCAAATGTCACACCTACATTTGAACAAAATTATATTTTTAAATCCATGAGGATTTTGTTACAAGTAATGAATGTTTTTAATTTCTCTCATGCAACAGCTTGAATTTCTGAATAGTATTAATTCATGGGGTTATCAAGGGCAAAAAAAAAAGTTTAAAAGGTTGTGGATGTAACACGGAAACCGTGTTCCTCAACTTCATGGAATGACCCATATACAAAAACACGCCAGTAAACAAGCAATGAAATAATTATAATAGTTTGTTCAGCTGTGTCCCATTTGAGGAAACGTTTTGTTTCAAGACATGCATTTTTTCATGTCCTTTTTTCGTAACGTTACTAACCAAGATTAAAATCTTTAATTCACAAAATGGGGCTAAATGATTTTAGTTATTACCGTCCAGTAGAGTTGGTGAGATACATTGATGATACCAAAATGGAGAACTGACAGGCTTGTGTGTTGATATAACAGAGGATAGAACTCCAATAAAATGCTAAATATGTAACGTTACTAACCGTGGAATTGCCCTGATTTGTCTTTAAGACGAGCACGGCTTGATGGCAGAAGACGACGGGAACCTCATCTCGGGCCTGGAGAACTTTGACCAAATCATGGGGCGACTCGGCCTGACGGAATCCCACTCCATCCCCGATCCGGTGAAGTTCCCCGAACCTGACCCTCTTGGTGCCAGAAGTTCTGCCGTGGGGACGGGCAGGGGACTAGGAGGGCCCTGTAATCTTGGTGAGTTTCATTGCTTTGGAGTAGTTCACATAAAATGCTATTCTTTTTAAGTTATTACAATTTTCGGGTATACTCGCTTCATTAAGGAACCAAAGCAGCTTCTCAAGGAACCAAATTCTAAACTAACTTGGGGCGCCAGATATTTTTCTGTTGCAGCTCCTCGACTTTGGAATTCATTGCCACTTGAACTCAGATCATGCCACTGTACAACTAGGTTTAAATCACTTCTTAAGACTTACTAGATGTCGCAAATTTTCAAGAATTAATTGTTGTTGTTTACAGCGCCATGAGCACCCTGCAGGGTGGATATGTGCGCTTTACAAAAACTGTTTGCTAGGATAGGGCGACAATTTGTGTGTAAAACAGCTATATTAGGGCGACACGCTCAATAGGGCGACAATTTGGTGTCGCCCTAATATTTTTTAGTTTAAAAACAATTTTTTTAGGTCAAAAACCATTTTTTTTAAATCGAGAACCATTTTTATTAGGTCTAGAACCGTCTCTCTTAGGTCTGTAACCATTTTTGGAAGCTTCGGGTAGAGAAATTTGGTGTCAATTTGAGTGATTCTTCCCGAAATTTCGGTGGTCCCCGGGGAAAGGCTTTCCGAATTGTCGCCCTATTGCTGCATCCAGAGTTTTTACAAATCTCATTATTATTAATATTATTAATCATGCATGTACCGACCGTAGCTTGCCACTATCCATGCACAATGCCAACATGATAATTCTCAAAGATGGCTGCTTTCGAATGGTGCAAAGGACGCTAAAATTGGTCAGAATTTGGGTCAGGTTTTGCCTCTTTAGAAACCTCCCCTTCACTGAAATCGAAAAAGTTTATGTCTGGAGAGATCATACTTTGATTTTTGTTTTTGTAAAACTTGACATGGAAAATGTTTAAACGAATTAGCTTCATGAAGCTCTGTGTTTGCTCTGTCGAATGTTGTAGAATGTATAGGCCTTTTCACACTATGAACGTCCGACCTGTGTCGAAATTCACACGGTTCCAACCCGTGGAGACTTTTTAAAATTTCAACATGGGTCAAATCGGCTATGTTTTCACACTACTATAAAAACGCAACACCGGCATGTTTTTTACACGTGTAATGTTTCGACTCGTGTATTGTGCACACTACACAAACGGCCGACCGGAAAATCCCCCACATTGCAGCAATTACTACAATGCGATGCTGCCATGCTCCCAAATCTACACGGGTCCAAACTTAACCCAGAGGCGTTCAGACTGTGGTTTTCAACATGTGTCGAACTTCTCTACACGGGTCGAGAGCTCTCAACTAACCTACCGAGGTGAGTTAGTTTCAACACGGGTCGAGCGCTCTACATGGGTCGAGCGCTCTACACGGGTCGAGCGCTCAACACGGGTCAGTGCCGTGTTGAAATGTTGTAGTGTGAAAACTTAGCACGTGTTGGACCCAGAGATTTTTCATAGTGTGAAAAGGCCTTATGCGTGTTGAAACTGACACCAGCATGATGAAGTACAATTTTCAAGGCCATTTGTCCAGTCCATTTTCTCCAGGGAATATTGGAATTTGGCCTGAATGGTTTACCTTGTTACGTATTAAAAGATGTCCTGGACCAACCAAAAACCATTTGTTCTTTTCAAAGGTGTGTTGGGGCTGGTAATGTGATAAGGGCTGGTAATTTTTCAGGTTTTCTGAAGTATTACTGCATCTATGTGGGTGAAATTTCTAAAAAGCAGTTTATCAACATTATACTTTAGTTATGTAATGCTGTTGTTCCTGTTTTTAAAAGTTTTCCAATCACCTAATCTGTCTTTAAAATGCTACTTCCAGATGGCAGCACTCCGCGTGAGTCATGCTTCCTAAACCGACTGAGTTTAGGGGAGCAGGTCGCGTTGTTATCCACCGCCCACGAGAGGGCGGTTGCCTTGAGAAAAACCACCGCGGCTGCCCAGGTGCTACTGGCGCGTTCTATGGTCATGAGGGCGCTCTCACTGCTGTCTGTAAGGTGAGCTAATCAGATTTAGTCTGCCTCATGCATATTTAGGAGATAATGGTCAATGGCCTACTGTTTTTTCAGGCAAGCCAATCAGATTTACTCTGCTCTTGCATATTTATGAGAGTGGTCAATGGCTTACTGTTTTTCAGGCAAGCCAATCAGATTTAGTCTACCTCATGCATATTTATGAGATAGTGGTCGCTGACCCCCAAACTGAGGGATAGACTCCATAACTACATGTAGGCCAAAAGATGACAAAATGACCAAGTTATGGCAAAAGTCTCTTTGATGGCAAAATGGTGGCCATTTTTGATTTTTTTTTACATTTTCAGCTGGGGCACCCTGGATTTTGCATTTTGTTCGTTCCTTTTTCTGAATATGGTGTCAGTACACATCGAGTCGTCAAACTAGGGTGTGATGAGCTTGATCTGAAAATGTCACCTTCTATAGCCCACTCCTATTCATTCTGTGTTTCACACCTACGTGAACCTGCAGCCGATTTCACGAAACTTTACGCGATTGCGCAAGTCCACTTACGCCATAAATTATTGCGCAATAAGTTATGACGCGTTTCACGAAAATTGCACCACATTTGGATATGGCGCAACTCGCCGACTTACGCGTAACTTGAGCAATGGTTTTTGGTGGCGTAAGTTGGAAAAATGTGTCGTAGGACAGTGAAAAATGGCGATAATGCAGCTAGCTACACGTGCTTATTTACCCCATCATCAACGAACTCGACCCCGGCCTTTCGTTAATAGAAAACGGCTTTTTATCATCAGTGAAATCTGCGACGCGACGCATGACATGCATGATGAGCGAGCGACATGAGCGATGGCAGCCATGATGACAGTGGAATATTTGTGACGTATGTTTTATATATGACTATTTTATCAAGCTCAAACATCAAATAGTCGTTGATAAACTAGAAATTATCCTCGTCCTAGAAGTTACAAGTGCTAAAGTGAAAAAATGAACGTTGTGCGGCTAAGGAGAGTTTTGTGAAATCGATCTTGGGTTTATTGCACAGCTACGCCATAAAGTTATGGCGTAAATCTTACGCCATGGCGCAAGTTGTGCAATGTTTCGTGAAATCGGCTGCTGATCACATTACATAGCAACAACAATTTAGTCTGATCGTTTGGATACTAAGTCTACAAATGAAATTAAACAGCTAGTATCCCCCGTCCACAGTTTTTGAGTTTTTCTGTTTATCATGGAGGTGTATGTGTCTACAACACCATCACAACTTGTTTTTCACAAAAATTCGACAGGCTTTTGCTTAAAACGTAAAGCAGTTCCGACCCTCTTCACCCGAAATTCTGAAACGCTCGAGGTCACTTGGTCTGTTTATCAACAGGGTTTTGACGTCATCCTGAGAAACATACAAAACGGCCTGTGCAGTATTGAATGGAAAATACACGAAGTGAATGTTTATCATGCCTGTTTTGTGAAAAACACTTCGTGTAATGTGACAACAATCTACTATTACCTGTTTTGTGAAAAAAACGGTAAAATTGTGGCTCACAATGAAGCTCTTTTGAAGTAAATACTGGTGCATTGCGACGGGTGGTTTTGTCACGGAACGAACGGCATTCACAGCGGTCTGTCTGCAGCATTGAACGGTTCCCTGCGGGCCGTATAGTTCCCACGTGTTACATCGGCCGGTACAAGTTAGAATGAGCAACTAATTTTTCTCTCTCTTGGTAATAGAAAAGAAAATCTTTCTGCTCTTTTTGTTTTCATAGTGTCTGGTAAAACATACAACCACGCAGCTACTGGGCATATATCTGGCTTTTTGGACCAACAAAATTCTTAAAAAAACACCATCTAACAGAGACGGTTTTCCAATTTTTTTGCATGTAAACGTATGGAGCTAACAATCGTGTTGACTTCTCTTTCTCAGGATTGCGTCACGGGATCACGCGCATATCATGAATACCTAATGAGCGTTTCAGAAATCGCGAAAATCTCATTTTCGAAAAGCGCACTTTTGCTTGCAATTTATCCACTTAAAACCGACAATTAAAAAATAATAAAAATCCACGTCGGCAAGAGGGATGTTTGGACTATAGAAAAAAGACTAAATGCTGGTTTTTCGTCAAGGGGGATTCTTCCTCTTTAAGTACTTCAGCATACCAGATGCTATTCTTGTGAGACATACTAATTTCGTGCAAAACGCTATTTATATAACTCCAACCTTCTCTGAACTCCGCAGTGGCTCAGCATGCAATCTATCCGAGGGTCTAGACCAACTAGGTCTCTCCGACATCAGGCTAGTGGTACGCCTCATGTGCCTAGCCGCCGCAGGCCGGACCGACTTTGCTGCAACTAGTAGCGCTGGGTCGTCAACCGCTGCAGCTACCTATGGTACTCAGACCCTATTGGTGGATTCGGGCGGTTCTAGCGCCGCCGGCCCAATGGCGACATCGTCTAGTTTAGCCTACCTCAGCTCGGCAATCGGTGCTCTTGCAGCTTGTAATCCTGGGGCTGCTAAGATGCTCGTCCAGTTATGCACAAAGGTTAGAAAAATAAATATGTCCTACTTTTGATCTTAACCACTTCACGACAGGGAACTGCATATGAAGTGAGTGTCTTGGGGGCGGTTATACAGAATTAGCCCATGGGTCAGTACTACCAGGGCAGAGCTGGTCTCTCATCTTGTTGGTTTGGGGTCAAGTCAATTTTGGGTTTTTGACCTGTGACTTGACTCGGGAGAAAATGACTTGTGACTGGACTTGGGAAATAAGATTGATTTACGACTTGAAATAAAAACTAGTCATCAAGTCTGCAGCCCCAGAGACATACATGTATACTGTATAACCAAAACTGCAAGTGCAGTCTCCTGCTCCAGGAAAATAAATTAGAAAATGCCTAGCCTCCGCGAAGTGGTTAAATAACTTTGTCATTTTCTAACGGATTTAAACCACAATTTCAGATCATGTAAACGAGGCCTGATAAATTTTATTGAGTGAGTTTCATCAGCTTTGTCCAAGAGGGTGAGATTTTAAAGCCATACGAGAAAAAAAAGTAAATTTCAGAATTCACAACGTTCGACTTGGCCTCCTTCAATGTCAATATATTGCTGGAGATGGTGGTGGAATGTGCGTGCTGCAGCCGAAAGCTTCTGAAGAAATGCAGGATCACCCTTAATGTTATTGCAAACCATCTCGATCGTCTTGCGCAAAGCAGCACAGTACTGAGGTCCCTTTGCACCTCTTGAGTCTTTTTTTTTCCCGTTCATTCCAGGACCTATTATCAGCTGCTTGTGGCCTGAACGTAGCTGCCATTGACACCCGCCGTGGGACCACTACTACCACCAGAGATGACCCAGGGTCCTCTGACCAACGAGCTCTCTCCTCACCAAGTTTTGCTGTGACTCAGGCCCTGGTGTCCCTGCTGGCTGGTAGCACTAAGACACAGTTAAACCCAAGCCAGCAACATGAGGTTTCCCAAGGTATGGATGTAGCCTTTGGTTAACCCTCGGAGGCGAAAAGGGGAGCTTCCGGAAGACGCATTCTTGTATTTTTTTAATTACTAAAACACCTTTGGGCCAATTCCGCTCGAACTTAATATAATTCACAATTGATTACCCCTAGTCTGTGCTCATGTAGTCGCCTTTAATGTTGAGTTCACCTACCGGTCAGGTCCATCCTGGGAAATCTTGACCTCAAGCCCAGGCCCATTGATTTGTGTACAAACATAATGTTCTTTGAGTAAGGCCCTTTCACCGCTGTGCGTAAAAGCAGCTATCAATCATCCTATTGCGGGGCCCAGTAAACAGCTGTGTCTTGAAGGGACCTTCA
This sequence comes from Henricia sp. BOLD:AAB3569, assembly GCA_037783545.1. Lineage (NCBI taxonomy): Eukaryota > Metazoa > Echinodermata > Asteroidea > Spinulosida > Echinasteridae > Henricia > Henricia sp. BOLD:AAB3569. The sequence continues at coordinate 1,026,328 of JBBELK010000104.1, read as the reverse complement.
TTCATCTATTTAAGCCATCAGAGCGAGGATTGTGTCTGCCAAACAGTGTTATTTACGCTTTATACAAAGTGCCTTCCGGAGTCTTCCCTTGGAGCCTCCGTGCAATTTTTTGGGTGGTACATCTCCGAGGGTTAAGGCTTCACAGCAAGTCACAAAGTATGAGCGCATACAAAAGAATGCCATTCCAGAATTTTAAATATATGCCATGCTTACGCGGTCGCCGCGGCTCACACGCACGGTGAGCTAAGCGACGCGACGAACGGCAGAATAAAACGGAGCGTGATCCAATTCCGTCCCTCACGCGTGTCCCTCAAGAGACAAATGCCTTTCCTTCGTCAGCAACAAATGAAAACTATTAAGTGAACCTGTTTGTTTACCTTCTACTGATGTTAATACACACCCAGTTTATCACATGTTGAAATTGACTTTACAGTTTTATGCGGAGGTTGTTTTTATGCGTGAGGGACAGATAATCAATAAAAAAAATTTAAAGGCAATTTTTTACATGCATTTTTAACTATTTCTTAAAAATGTGATGGCACAGTGTGCCCAGTCAAATTTATTCTGTTAATTTTTGTAATATGATTGTAAAATATGGACATTTCTTTACAGATCGACGTATTATTTTGATTAATTTAAGAAATTGTTGAATCTTCATCCAGTGTTTACCAGTTTTGGATCACGCTCAACACCTAAATTTTTTAAATTACCAGAAAGTTACATCCAACATCTTACCTAATTTTTACAGTCCAGGATTTATGGTGTACATTGCCTTAAGAAACCTGTGGAAAAACAGTGTTTTGTCCCGTGTTTGGTATGTAATGTTCAGTGCAGTCTTCTTTCCGAGACAGAAGAAGAGATTAGACAGGCCACTAGTCCAGAGGGTGCGCATTACAGACTAAACACGGAAGTCAGACCTGGGCAAGTCTAGGTAAGGTGCAAAAACGGCCGTATAAAAACTGAGTTTTTCACAGGGTTCCCGATGTCTAAAAAACAACCAAAAAAAGAAGAATTCAAATAAAGTAAATGGTTAAAAAATTTGTTCAGAGAAAAAAATAGAATTTGCCGAGAACCACAGACAATATAACTTTAATTCTAATGCCTGCAGTATAAACAAGCTCATGGTTCTAGATTGCCGAGTCCAAATTTCAAAATTTGCAACTGTTTTTTTTCCCCAGATTCTAGTCGGTCTAACACCGAAGCAGAATCCGACCCTGCTGCCCCTGCTACTCCTGCAGCCATTGTCACCCCTCCCCTGCCCACCAGGACAGCACCTCTCCAGCTAGCCAATGCCCTGGCTGCCTGCTGCCTTTCCAGTCGCCTCGCTAGCCAACACCGGGAATGGGCTGCGCAGCAACTGGTCAAGACTCTATCAGGCCAGACGCGGCCTGGCCCTGGCGCGTCGTCGCTCCCTATGGTCGTTGCAGCTGATGTTCACGGTGATCTACCGACGTGTCCGGTGTCTCGAGTTGATGCGCATCAGGACGTGTTGACGGGTTGTGTGTGGACGCCCGTTAAAGCTTTGCTTGCAACAAGGTAGTGTTTCTATTGACCTGCCGTGGAGGGTCCTACACCCTCGCATGAAAAATGTGCCTCATTGGGACTCGAACCCAAGACCTCCCGGTTGATGCTCTACCAGATGAGCTGTGAGGCACATTGGTATACTCCTTTAGGTTTTCTCTACAAACTCAATTGTTTTCTCTCAAACTGGGTTCACCGCGAGGTCATGCTTAACTTCGAGTTTGATACGTGTGTCCACACAGGCACTAATTTCAACAGTCGCTCGTAGTTAGTGCGCTAACCAGCAAAGGGTGCACTGGAAGCCCCCCCTCCCTCCCAGTGTTCTCTACTGCCGATTTTGTCCGGGCAAAATCATCACGGTACCGTTAGCGCCAGACAAAAATTTGCCGCCCGCACAAAAAAATCGGCCGCCCGGACAAAAAATTAATAAATAAATGTTCCCCTCTATTAAAAACACTATGAAAGGACAGCCATGTCCAGTGTTCTCCAAGTGTATATTAAAGCATCATCGGGCGGCCCGCCATGCTATATTTTTGAGATTGGTAATCCCGCCATGCTTTAAAAATCGCCACAATGCTTAAAAACTTTGCCGCCATGCTTAAAAAAATCACTGCCATGCTACGAAAAATCACTCAGTTTAATAACTGAAGCACAAGTGCATGTAAAATGCCGAAGTTCAAAGCACTAATACGCGGCCGTATCAACGGAGATGCGCCAGCGTGTTTTACGAATCATACGAAAATACCTCGGCAGCTTGATCGGCTGGTGCAGGTACTAGGTGGTGTATCGTACGGCCGGGCGCAGCCGCACAGGACATGACTAGCGCGCGCTAGCCAGAGAGCAGCATGTGGGGCAGCATGGCCGAGCGGTGTGGCGTGTTGAATCCAAGATCGTGGTGAATCTACAGATCGTGGGTTCGAATCCCACCCCGGCTCGTCCATGGTGCGTGTGCCCTTGGGCAAGGCACCTTGCCACGAATTGTCTCTCTCCACCCGCAGGAGGAAATGGGTACCTGTAAGGGTAGTGAAAGCTGATGTGAAAGATCAAGGAATGATATTACTGAGCCCAATGACCAGGGGTAATAATGCAGAAAGCGCATTCAGAGTTCCGTCGGTTCTGAAATGCGCTATATAAGAACTGCCTATTATTATTATGGTTTGTACCAGAGACCTCTCTGATTGTACTTGTACATGTACCACACACACTGTACTGTGTTGTGTGGTGCATATGTCGTACTGTTTAGAGCATGTAGGCCTACATGTAATATCCATAGCAAATTGAACAACCAGAGAGAGGTAGGCAAATATTGGCCTTTACCGTCCTGGGAAAAAAACTTACGCAGCCAGAGATGTAAAGCTAGCAGAATCTAGCATAGAAGGGCGCCCTCTTTAGGCCGAGGTTAATCAGTTTAGTTTTTAACTGGGATTTTTACGAAATAGAAAGCTGAAAAGGTAAAATCCACCGCACTATTTTTATTCAAATGTATAGGTAACATAAAAATATAACTTATCAAAATGTTGAATAAAATTAAAAGAACCGCGCGTTTAAAATAGCCAGTTGCGAAGCGCAGCATGGACTCGTGCAAGTCTAGTCGCCCAGCCATGTGACATGCAGCTAGCCATGCACAATCTAGCTTACCTGCTTACCGTGTCTTGCGTGTGACAGTCCGGCGAAGCTCCGTTGATCGGCCGGCCGCTGTCGTGAAGCCGTGGAAAACATGTTATTGGCTCGTCTAAAGGTACATACAGTGTACTTATTTAAAATTAAACTGGTTTTTAAGCCCTGTATTTTTGTCGAAACATTGAAAGAAATCACGCGGTGATTTGACCGCCGGCAGTTTGCCGAGATGAAAAAAAGTTTCCCCTACCCCATTTTTGGGATACTTTTCCTTCCACGTACACGTGCATACATGTATTTTCATGTATAGTTTCATGTATGCCCATGTACATGTACATACATGTATTTTCATATATATTTACATGTGTATACATGGTTAAATACATGTGTATACATGTATATATGAGCAACTTCAGCGCGCCCGGAAAAAAATTGGAACCTATGGAGAACACTGCCTCCGGCTATAGTACAAGGAAAGAGACACTTCTTACCGCATTGGTCTGTTTGTGTGCCAAGTATTTTCTGCCATTTAACAGCTCCAATTTTGCCTGTGTGTATACTTTAAACCTGTTGGTCTTTAAATCTGGGTGGAAATCTCCCTTCACTTTAATGGTTTTCAACAGTATTCTTTTCTTTTTATATTCCTTTATGCACTAAGAACATTTTATTCAGAATTTCATCCTGGAAAAGTCAGAAAATTTCAGTCTTTTTCCGAGACTCTTTTCATGCGAAACTGAAAACAAAAGGTCACGTCAATCAACTCGAGCTATGTGTGTGACGTCATAGCGAGGAGACGCACAGAGCTGCTTCACTGACTGTGGTCGTGTACCTAGCTCCTCGCAGCAAACGCGTACACGTTGTATTCACGCATGGAACCGCGGATTTTCCACAAAGTTGCAAGTGTTACCACCAACAAGGCACGAAGCTGGCATTTTATTGATATCAAAAATTAATTCATTGTAACAACCACTGAGAAAATACATCGAAAACGTTTACAGAAAAATAACGACTGGTGGTTTATGCTATGCGGAAAGCATGTAACTTGCTTTGCAATATAGTGACTGTCTCCTCGCTATGAAGTAGCGGGGTCAATGCATAATATTATTATGACGTCATCACCCGTTTTTCATTTTGGCCTGTTGCCGGTTGACGAACACGGTCTAGTTTTTCATTTTTCTCTCTAATATACAGTCAGCAATAAAGATAAAAAAACCACAACTTTATCAAGTAACATCCGTTTTATAAAATAACTTTCTTCCTCGCCAAGTAGCTTCAAGCTCTCAGCCCGGCTTTAAAGCACCCTTATGTAGAGCCAAATGATGAAAATGACAAGGTCTCTTACAAATTCTGCATCTTGCGATAGACTTGACTCCAACCCTGGTTCATATTGTCTCTCATAACAGTGGAAGCGATGGTGTCGTGAGGCTATGGGGTTCTCTCTCACGCACTCAGCCCCTCCTACAACAATCCTGCACCTTTACTACGGACGACAAGGATTACAGCTCCTACATTAGCCCCAGGAGGCAGGGCATGTCCCTAAGCAACCTATGCTGTAATGCTAACGGGAGGGTCTTCGCAGCGTCCTTGGGGCACATGGTCAACATATGGTTTGCAACAGGTACAAGCTGATACAAGTACAAATTTAAGCTTTTCTCACAATAATGCACGTCATTAAATATTGTTCATTATTATACAGTGCATTGCGCAGCTAGTGACATTTCAATGCACTTTACAGTTAAAGGTAGTATACATGATTGGTAAACCATTACAAATAGTTTTATCCCCCTGTGTGATTGAAGATATGCATGATTAAAACCAACCTGAGCAAAAACCAGCTCCGTACTTCGTCTAACTTTTGAGAAAACAGTCAAACAATTATTTAGATACAAATGTGGACAAATGTGCATGATGAGTTTGGGAAATCTGGATGCAGTGAAAAGCAACTTAATTCACCCCGGCGGTCCCTGGGTCATTATCCCTAAAAATTATCACTTAATCATTAAAAAATTATTTACAACCACTTATCCCCGAACCACTTTGCCCCGAACCATATATTTCCCAAACCACTTCGCCCTGAACCACGGCCTGTGCACGAAGTTGTTTGGGGGCGAAGTGGTTTTGGGGCAAAATGGCCTTTGGGTGAAGTGCTTCAGGGCGAAGTGGTCCAGGAAAAGGTGGTTTTGGGGTGAAATAAATTTAAGTCTCGCGAGACGAAAAATAATTGTTTTGCTCATTTCTCAAAGACTATAGCACTTCAGACAAAACCATTTCAGGTGAAGTTTTCTACTGTCATCGTGTTTATATTGTGTAAGTTAAGTGTAAATCTGTGAACATTTCTGATTCCTCGAGATACCAATCATGTATTCTACCTTTAATTACAAAATGCCTACACACGGAGATATCTATATATATGCAGGTGATGCATTTAAGAAGCCGGAAAAGAAGTATTTTCTTCACTGGGGTTCATTAAGTGGGAATACTGCCTTATATCCCATCAAATGGATGGAGCAAATGTGGGTCAGTAACATGTATGACCCCCTCTTTTGGCAAGGCTGACTGCGCGCACCAGTCTGCCTGAAGTGCCTCTCTAAGCTCATGCACTTCTACGGCTGTTTAGGAGACGCGCGGCTCCAGAGGTTAGCTCATCCCATTCAGGTTGAAAACCTAACTGGTTTTCTGAGACGCCTTAACTTCAAGATTCTCCGAGAAACAGGAAATGTCACATTTCATTGCTGTATCAAACGGGTCTACTTGGACCTGGACAAAATCACTGAAGCAGAACTGTCTTGAAAGCGATTTCAAGAGTGATTGGTCGATCAGGGTCTTGCTATCCACAAGTTCACTGTATTCAATAAAAATTTGGTCTGATCAAGAAGTGATATTTGTTTTTTTAACTGCATAATTTATATGACTGCATAGGTGGGAGAGGACATTTGGACTGCCAACCCCATCTCATAACAGCCCTCGCCTGGCCGAGGTACAAAGGCTTACTGGAAGGGCGAGCAGGCACCACAACTGATATGTTAGTAATTGGCCGGATCAATGGAACTCTGGGTATGATTGAGGTGCTGGACCATTCCACATACCACCGGACAGAGCTGGATCAGTGCTATCGACAAGACGGTGAGTGTGTGCGAGAGAGTTGTGCATCGTTTCACTCCAAATTCCCCTCAAAACCGCTTTTTCTCAAAGCGATGCGTGTCACATTTACGTGCAAAAATGCTCGGTGTGAATCTACCCTAAATATACCCACCAATTTATTTTATATTACTGAGCCCAATGACCAGGGATAATAATTAGTCTAGGCTCTAGGGGTGAGTTCGTGTCCATCTCAAATGTACGAAGTAACCCATGATTTTATTGTTGTACGTACCAATACCTTTCAAAAAAGTTTGGGTGTCACGCCCAAATCTGTATACATTTTTCTGCAGACCCCCTCGAAGTTTTCCGCTTTCCCCCCATGGAGAAAATCTCATTTTCTCAATAAATCGGCCAATACACAACCAATCTTGACAAACCAGGTATCTTTTCCCATGTTTTCAGGGTCAAGGATCATGATAGGATTGGTTAAGTTATGAATAGAGTCAATTATGATGTCATAAATATGCAAATTAAGTTAATTGTCAATAAAATGCGTATTATGCAGCACTATACAATGTATATGTGCCAATCCACAACCAGTTTTGACAAATATGACATCTTTCCAATGTTTTCAGGTTCAAGAAGTATAATAAGGTTGGTTGTGTTACAAATGGAGTCTTTATGATGTCATAAATATGCAAATTAGATCCAAAATCGTCATTAAAATGACCCATTTACTCTAAGAATAAATTTACATTTAACACAGTCTCATATAAGTAGTCATTGAACATGCATACATTGATTAGAATGTTAAAACAAACTGTCTATGTTGACTGCTAGAATCATAATTTGGATTATATATAATGAATACATGTCAGCGGCGCAGCTAGAGGGGCCGGGTGGGGGTGTGATACCCTCCAGACCAATATTTATTTTCTCTGGCAAATTCATGGTGCTGTCGGCAAAAATATAAACAATTACAGAATCATAAAGGCACGGCTTTATCGGCAATGCTATTACGGCGCTGGTAATATCTATATTATATCGGTACTAGTTGCCCACCCCCTCCAGGGGTTTCCCCTAACTTTTTTTTTCACTCGCCCGCCGGACTAGTAAACCAACATTTTAGGTAGTCCGCAAGCTGTTTCACTAGCCCGCATGTTTTTACCCAATTTTTTTTCTAAATTTCTTCATTTTGTACCAACATCTATCGAGTGTGGAATTTTGCAAAGAAAAGGCTTTGGTTTTATTTTCAGCGGTACAGAGCGACTTATCAAAGCATCAGTAGGTGCACATTTGATAAGGAAAAAAAATAATAGTGAAAAAAAAACTTGAAGATTTTACTAAAGAAACAAACAGAAACAACATGTTGCTAGCAGGAATAACTTTACTAGGAAAAACTCTGTTCTCATGTGTTTTGTAAAGGTCTGGTAATTGCCAAGTATTAAATTCTTTCCAAATGTAAAAATAAACAGGTAGTTTTCCATTTCTTTTTTATCTATTACTTTTAAAAGCTTCTAATCGTTCCGAAAATTCCGTTTACGAACACCCCGTGCTGGCCGTGCGCACGTGGTTAGCATCGTGGTTAATGTGCATGTGTACACATGTGTAAACAAACCGGATGAATGTCCGGACATGCATGTACCCACTGCATGTACATGTATCGATACATGTGCCATTGTTTCTTCCCCATGCATTATGACCGTACACATGGGTTGCATTCCAAACACACAAACGTTGGCCCAACGTCCGCCACTGGTTTCAGTGCTTTTGTGCACGCGTCTATGGGAAGCCTGGTACCTGTTGTTGGCCAACGTTGAGGTTCTCCCCACGTACAAACGTGCGTATCGGCCCGACCAAAAACAGCTCTCGATACGGTACAGACGGCCCGGTCCCCCGGTGCTGGTCCACCGGGCGCCGGAACGTGTCTAGTCTGGTTTCCGGACAAAAGATTCCCGGCTTTAGTGGGCCGGTAACCAGCCCGGCCAACTCATGCCGATCACCATTTTGTTAACTTGAACGTCATTGGCCAGAGTTTACTAGCAACAGGTCATATTATTTTTATCAGCCAATCAGCATGCGTCTTACAACACGAGTTGGCCTCTTACTCTGATCGGGAAATCCCCTGCACGTGAAATCCCCTGCACGTGCACGGGGTGTGGTTGAAACCCGGAGGTCGGTCCGGAGGTAACGGAGTAACCCGGGTAGAATTGTTTGTTACCGTGTAGTTCATGCTACAACTTACCTCCGGCTTGTTATTTTAATACCACGTAGCTCCGGAGTCACCGTCAACGCACCAACTACACGTTGACAAAAACATCTACCTCCGGGTACCTCCGACTTTTATATATTTCCTACATGACATACATATGTAGCTGGGTTGTCGATCGTAATTTTTGTGATGTTTTTTTCGTGCATCGCAGCGACCGTGTTTTGCTTGATCGTCATTTTTATGGAAATATTCGACGATCCTCGGCGCCGGAGAAATAGTGCCACACGAGACTGTTTTATACGGACGTACGTACGGGGTGTCCGTACGATCGCGTTGGCATGAACACATTTTTAATGCTGAAATTGCATGCGCGATCGCGAGCGGCCTTGTGGAAATCGGTGGCAAATGCGCCGGACTAGAGGCCCCAAAACTATATGGATATCAACAGGAGAAATTTCTAAATTAAATACACATGGGGACTGAAGTTTTGTTAAATCCACCGTACATGCCTTTCTGAAAATAAAAAAAAATATGGACCTTTCAACCTTTTTAACTCGCCCGCCGGACTACAAAGAGAAGGGTTTTGACTCGCCCGCCGCCGTTTTCACTCGCATTTGGCGAGCGGGCGACCGCTAAGGTCGAACCCTGCCCTCTCCCCTCCCCAGCTGAGCGACTCCGCGAAGGCCCAACAGAATTTGATCACACTCCGCATCTTTTTTGATGGATACCGGCGCATTATAAATTTTCATTATTATTATTATTATTATTATAACATAATGTCTTTTGATATTCAAATTAATTGACAAAATACCAAAAAAATTGGCCCTTTAGCTGCGTCCTATGGTGGGATGGTGAGAAGGCGCCCTATAACGGCGCCTTACGGTGTGACAGCACCGTTTAGCCGCACCTTATGCTGTCACAATCACAGTGACCTTTAGCCCGCGCCCTGTGGTGGAAGGCGCCCTTCAACAGCTGTGACAGCACCTTTTAGCTGCACGCTATGGTGGGAAGGTGTCCTTTTGCAGCCAATTATGGTGTGACAGCATTCTTTTAGCAGTACGCTTTTGTGGGAATGCGCCCTTTAGCCACGCCTTATGGTGATACCGGCACCTTTTATAAAACGCATGCTACTGGTATGTTGGTATGGCGCCCTTTAGCAGCATCTTACATGGTGTGACAGAGCCCTTTGTCCGCGTGCTATCGTGTGAATGTGCCCTTATTGGCGCCTTATGGTGTGACAGTACCTTTAGCTATGAGCTATGGTGTAAGGTTGCCCTTTCGCCGTGTGCTATGGTGAAAAGGGTGCCCTTTAGCCGTGTGCTATGGTAAGAAGGCGCCTTTTGGCAGGGGCATGGTATGACATCCCTTTAGCCTTGTGATGGGTGTAATGATGCTATAATTATTTTCCTGAGGGGTACCAATCCTTTATCTGGCACAGTGGAACTTCAATGAAAGCAAGGTTATGTTACTAATAGTATTTCATACATCATTTGTACCTTTGTTAGTGATTAACGAGTTGATAGTATATATGGTAAAGGTACATTTATCCAAATAACGTGTGTCAGATGTTTGGACATGGGTGTAATTTCAAGGTTTCCCCTAGGCTTCACTTTCCTTATAAATGCCGCCGCTGATATGAAGACACTCTTCAATCTAAAGCAGCCCTCCTTCAACACGCCAAGCATGTTGCCTGCCAGGCAGGCTAGGCTGCATGTGGAGTTGCATGGTGTGCTAGCCACAAACAAAGTCCTGCTGACTGGGGATGGGTGCAGCAACTAAAGGCAACATGTGGCAGATTGGATTATACACGCGCACCCATTACAAAAAGTTGTCAACGACAAACACAAGTGTTGTAGGAAGATATACCCAGCACAATATGTGGCAAACGGACTCCCCCCTTTATCTCAACACATTCTTCTTTTGTTAACGCACCAACACCCCTAAAAACTGAAAGAAATTCCTTGGATGTTTGAGACACAATGGGGGAACAATGGGTAGCGGGGTCAGTTTGCCACATATCATGCTGCATATGGTAGAAAATGCCAATGCTACCGCATAATTCAAATCACAATAGACTGCCGAAGTAGATACGTCATGTTTTAAAACGTCCATTGCTAAGCCGCATTTAAATTGTTCATTGGTTTTAGGTTTAGACCCGGTAACCTACTAACCTTGGCAACACACAAGACGGTGACATTTTTTTTCACTTTAGCAGTCTTGCCGGTAGGGCACCAACACTAATGTAAGAACAGTAAAAAAACACATGCATCTGGTGTATCGATCCTCCATCAAAGAAATGCAATATTCTTAAAATGCCAATTCTTGATAAGAATAGAAATTTGAGTACATGTGAATAACAAGGCACGAACCAACCACTTTGGAATGAATCGCTTTCAAGAATTCTCCTTTAGTGATTTCCCTTTAGGTCCAAGAGCTGACCTCTAGAGATGATTGACAAAAATGCATACAATTGCAGGTTCTCTAGGAGTATGCACTTTAGATAGAGTGGCGCACCCTCCCCAAGTGGCTCCTATATATATGGAGGCTGGAGAAGTCAGCCTTGCCACAAGAAGTGTTCATACATATTACAGACTGATACAAAATGATACATCTAAGAGCCTCCTGAATCTTTTTGTCAGAATATTATTATAGATCTTTTTAAAAATACATGTAGGTACCATCTTAACTACATAATTTACATGTATTATCTTTACGTTTCTGAATTTTGCAGTTCCGGTAAAATTGATTCGTTACCCCAGTGTGAAAGAATTCCTTTAAAATCCCTTGGATGTTTGCGACAGTGTGGGAACAATGGAAGGGGAATAATGAAAGGGGGTATTCTATAGTCTGCCACATATCGAACTGCATAAGCATTTTTAATATTAATTCTGAACCTAATTAGCATATTTATGGCATCATAATGACTCCATTCATAACTTAACCAATCCTATCATGATCCTTGACCCTGAAAACATGGGAAAAGATACCTTGTTTGTCAAGATTGGTTGTGTATTGGCCGATTTATTGAGAAAATAAGATTTCCTCCGTGGGGGGTAAGCGAAAAACTTCGTGGGGGGTCTGTAGCAAAATGTATACAGATTTGGGCGTGACACTCAAACTTTTTTGAAAGGTCTAGGTATGTACAACAATAAAATCATGGGTTACTTCGTACTTATTATGCATGGTGCTCGGGGCACTTATAACAATTACATGTTTCAAATTAGGACTGGTGATTTTTCTCTTTCGTCTAAAACAAACAAACAAAACAAAATTAATAAAAAAAAATAAAAAACTGTTATACTGCTCAAGCATATAATATGTCTCCAGACATGCCCCAGAACGAGTCACATGCTTAAAACTCCTTTTGAAAGTCTTAGCACCTTTCCCAGAAACATTGACATTGTATCGATGTCCTGCGGTAGGTTTGGTTGGGGTCACACGAATTACGACATTACGGTATTACTACAGTACCATTATGAGATTTTGTGCATGTGACTCCAAATTTATTGTAATCGTATCATAATCGGTCAACGACGAGAATTCTCATCGTTTAATTGTAATTTGATTGTAATTGGATTACAATAAATTGGCAAAACAAATTGTGTGATCTCGTCGTACACAATCCAATCCATAAACCCCTGCCGTAACCTTCCTCGCGTGCGCACGCGTATTTTCTGCTTTACTGCGTGCACCTGGCTTTCTTTTCCATTCACGGGGCGCCAAACGGGTGGTGCGGTGAGGCAGCAAGCACGCACATGCAATACGGAGAAAGCCACTACACGCAAGGGATGATGGGATGGATCACATACAATACGATAACGAGATTGTGTGTGTGTGTGTGTGTGACCTACTTTATTGTAATATGATTACAAAAAGTTTGTCGTGTGACCCCGGTCGTATCACAATTTTACGAAAATGTTCTCGTGTGACCATTACCTTTGTTTCCTCCTCGCAGTTGCCGTGACATGCCTGACGTGGTATGATGAAGACCATCGCTTTGCCGTGGGGTACTCTGATGGACTCCTCGGCCTATGCAGTAGAGATCCATTTGATCCTGAGCCCATCATTACGCTTAACGCTCACAAGGTCAGGCAATTGGTTACGATGACTTCTTTTATATGAGCGCGCCTCTAAAACCCCGTAAAACTAGAGGAAAGTTTACAGACCTATGAAGTACCGGGTACCACAGAACACAGGGATGCCAGTCTTCCGGCTATAGCCGGAATTCCGGCTTTTTCTTATTTTTGAAAAAGAAATCCGGCAAAGCCTTTTTCCCAATGATTTGCACACATGCAGTATGTCTGTATCCCGGCCATAATCATTCACGGCTAAAGTATCGTGAAACCAGACTATCGAAGTACATAGAGGGCGCTGTATCCATACAGCAGTGGTTAGATCACATACATACTGACAAATCCATTGCAGTGCACTCATACTGTCAATGTACATGTACATACATGTACTGTACAGTATACTGTGCTGGCGAGTCCATGTGCACACATACATGCAGTTAATGATCTGATGATAGAGGATTTTTTTCCCGGCCCTAAAGGTAAGAGCCACTGGCATCCCTGCACAGAACAAAAACAACATGGTTTGCGGGGGAAACAGTTAAACTAATGATACCTCAGTGATGAATGATTTCGACTCCTCAGCTGCACCTTGGGAGATAGTCCCAATCATCCAACACCTTTTGTCCTTGGTTTTCAACATTTCCTCTCAAGCCATGTTGTATTTGTGTGATATAAAAACTTATTCAGTTGACAGTTGAAAATGTCTTGTCATGAATAACGTTCATTACAATGTTTTGTGGTTTTTTTTCAGACATCCATTGACCAGCTCTCCTGGGACCCCACCGGTCACCTCCTAGCATCGTGTTCCCAGGACCTCGTAGTCAAAATGTGGACGCAGAAATCCAACCGCTGGTTGTGTCTTCACGTGTTGCGACACCCGTCACCTCTGTCCGCTATTCACTGGTGTCCTCATGTTAACCAACCAGGCGCTCCGGTGTTGTTACTAGCAACGTGAGTACCTCAAAAAAGCTTTTAAAGGCCTTGAAATACTAAATATCTTTTTATGAATAAGTGATTATTTTTAAGGATTATGACCCAGGGACTGTCGGGGTGAATGAATTCGATACAAATGTAAATTCATTCACCCCGGCGGTCCCTGGGTTATAATCCCTAAAAATAATCACTTCTTCATACTTAATGATTGGGGCAAGCCAGGCAGGGGTTTGGGGCGTATCCTACATGTAAGTGATCTCTGGGAGGGGTAGTCATCTCTCTGTAGGGCTTGCTAAGCTCACGTGATAGCCAATCCCAATCAGTGACTGGCACTACTCCAACAACTGCACCACCGTGATTCGAGACCACCAGTTGGCTTCATAGCTCAATTGGTAGGGCGTCTGCACGTTAAAGCAGAAGGTCCGCAGTTCGAATTCCGGTGGAGCCAAGTTGCTTTTCACTGCATCCAGATTTCCCAAACTCATATGGACATTTGTCTACATTGTACTAAATGTCTTTTTGCACAGTCTTTGCTACATATGAGGGATTATTTGTTTAGAAAGACATTGCTGTTGTTCACTTTGATGTAAAATAAATTAAAGATGTTTACACGCGTGTTTACATGCTGGAGGACGTGTATAATCACAGGGGAGGTTGACGAGTTAAAACATCAGCTTTGCCGCTGTCTTCCACGGTTGACATGTAAACACGTCCATTGTCCACCATCATTTGCACACACTGTGTTTAGAACATGAGCTTGACGGCTAGCTGTGGACGGCCTGTCAGTGTAGCAAATCTCACTCCGTGGCAGCTGCCTCGGAGTGTTGCAAAGTTTGATCTTGTTATGGGAAGTCGGTATTTGTGGTGCTTGACCTGATCTTATTTTTAATACTTTTTGCAAAAAATATTTGTGGTGTCTCTGACACCAACAGAAAGAAGGTATACTCTTTGAGGCATGTCCTTTTAGGAGTACACAAAAGGAAGTGAAAAGATGGGAATTAAAACTAGAAATGTGGCAAACTGCTGCAGTTTTAACGCCCAGAATTGTTTATGGCTTACAACAGGAAACAAAACATTAATTTCTTAGGGTTTGTTTTGCCCTTACCCGACGTAATTATTAACGCTGTATACTCGGTGCTTTCCCAAGACACTAAGAAAAACTTCATAGTGTTCTCGGGTGGGACTCGAACCCACAACCTCCTGCAAACATGGCAGACAACTTAACCACCCAACCACCGAGCTAGCCGGTGTTGATCTGATCTTAACTTTTAAAAAATAATAATAATTCCGGCGTCATCTGGGTAACTTTGGAAATTTCTTAAAAACAAAATCATAAAACTAAGGGTTACAAAAGTTTCAGCAAGTCAGAGAAAATACAAAATCTTTTGTGCACAGTTGTGTGGTTTTCCTGTTTTTGTTCATGAATATGCAAATTTGTATTAGCATAAAAAACAGTGATCTTAGCTGTGTGGCCACAAAAATGTGCAAAATTGGAAATAAATTGCAAATGGAGAACATTTGTTCTTTTGCTTCAGTGGTTGCAAGGATGGTGTTGTGCGTGTCTGGAGGGTCCCCAATACTAGCGCTGATGTTACTGGACCAAGACTAGGACAGCGTGAAGAAAGTCTGCCTCGACAAACGGAAATCCAAAATGAGGTAAAAACTTGTTCTGTGTTGCTAATCTGCATTGACTAAGACCAAGTCGTGACTAGGCCACATCGCTAGTTACATCACCATATCTTACTATGCTGCTCTGTAAATGGGTCTTTCCACAGTAAACAAATTTCCACAAATTTCCAATATATGCTCGTAACCGGGACTGGCACTTGTGTTACATTTTAGGCCGTCCCGGTTACGAGCGTATATTGGGAATTGTTACACCGGGTTTTTAGAAAGGCTTGTTGTCACCCTTTTTGGGCCTAAGTAAATCTCTTTAGGACAACTGAAACTTATTTCTTTTATTTTGAGACCAGACAAAGGTATTTTCTGGAAAATATGGTCTGTGTTGCTAAAATGCCCCCTTTACCGTGGAAAGACTCAAATGTGGCATTGCCACATCATGTCACCATTAGGCCTGTGGATTTTCAAAAAATTTAGTATTCAGAAATTTTGTTTTATTTTCGATTGAATATTTGATATTCGATGCGTGACATTGTGACAAAAAAAGTCTGCCGTGAGATTTACTCACCTATTTAGTTTTTGCAAAAATTGATCTCTGCTAAAACTGTAGATTTGTTGTTGTAACTTGCATGGTCTCTCGCCAAAAGAGTTTTTACAAAAATTATCGTTTGCTGTAAGCATAGACCTTGTGTTCAATGTGTTGTATCTTGTTTGCTGGACTCGTAGTTGGACGCATATGTGACATCAAAGTGGTCATTTTGGCAACAGAAAATTGATTTTTAACTCTTCTTATTAACTAAATGATATGGAGTGGAAAAGCACATACCGAATATTCGATTCAGTAAAATGCTATTCGAATATTTGATTCGTTAGGCACAGCCTTATTAGTCACCACGTCATATCAAAAATAATATCCAATTTGGTTAGTCTGAATATAATATTTTAAAACTCAAATATACATTTGATAGACGATTTTTGTAATGCATGCAAATTCCATGCATACTTTAAAAACAAAAGGTTTCTCTTAACGACCACAGAGCTTGTCCGGGGCTTGTCCTACCTAGCAACAACTAATGCAGGGGTCGAAAGTAACTTGAATTTTATGCATGGTCATAAGGACCAGGGCCTAATTTCATAGAGCTGTTTTTAAACAGCCCATTTTCCGTTAACCGAGCGTCAGGCTATTTCATAGACATCGTTAACGGTAAACAACTGAAAACCTGCCTTAACCGCAGAGCTAAATTTTGCTTAAGATAGTGACGCAACAATAGCGGTTTCCAAGCGCGTACATGCTTAAGCACCCCACGGCCGTAAAATAGACTTAACGTTAGCACAACTTTTCTGCTACAGTAAGCACACGTTTTCAGCTAGCGCTTAAGCAGCTCTATGAAATTGGGCCCAGTAGATTAGAGAACTCTACTGGTCCTGCTGAAAATTTGGTGGTCCACTGGTGCTTTTCAAAATGGCACAGAGATACTGAAACACTTTCTGGTTTAAGGTCATTGAGTGCAGGATGGATGGGATTGCTTTTTGATCCAACACTGGGGCATGTCTGGAGACATTGGAAATGTAGTTACCTGGAAATGTCTAAAGCGATCAGGAATTGTTTGTGGTAACCAGGAATTTTTTGCATTGAGTAAGAAATGTTTACTGTGGATATCGATTAGGCATCGGGGAATGTTTTATTGACTCAGGAAATGTTTTCACTGGTCCATCGGACCAGCATTTTTGACAGATCTAATGGTCCTTCTGATTTGTTTACTGGTCTCGGACCACAGGACCAGTGCTAATTTGGACCACTGCTAATGTATGCAAAATGAATTCGAACCATAGTAATTTAAAGTACATGTGAATGCCATTGCTTATCCCTAAGAAATGTCACAAGAAACTTCCATGAAGTTGGATACATTACGAAAACAGACCGAAGCAAAAATTGACTTGGTGTCATGTTTTCCTGTATCAAGGGTCAAGGTAGCGACACTAATCCTTCAGACAGTGCAGTGGAGGTCGTCTGTGTCAAAGGTCACCATGAAGCCGTGACCCAGCTGACCTTTAACCCCAGCTCAATGCTGCTTGCATCAGGGTGTGTTGGTGGCTGTGTCAATATCTGGGCTCTTCAGGTAAGTTTTGCCAGCAAAACAGTTCGGTATGAATTCCGTTCACTGGTCGCCACTGAGATGTCGTGTGTTTATTCTATGGAACATGGCAGAAAATTAAGTATTTTCAAGGAATTGCTGAATGTTTTTTACTCCTAAATTGACTTCACTTTCAAATAACATTAACATGTTTTGGTGTTTATTGAGTCATTATAAGGAGAATAAGTGGCGACCAGTAAATGGACTTTCTGTTTTTCTGTAAAATACATTTAACCCCAAATATAAGTCTAGAATTTTTATTTTTTGTGGTTTTTTTTGTGTTTTTTGTTTTGTTTTTCATAGACTTGATACAATGATATTTTTTCAGAAATTGGGTAGTCTTTAGAGCTGCCAGGCATTTTCTAGGTTTGAAAGATTGCCCTCGGAACAGTAATCAGGAATAAAAATTTTTTGCTCAAGGGGTCGCATTTCCAATGTCCAACTTAAATTCGATTCCGCGTAATCAAAGATCGTTACAGATGGTATCAGCAATGCTCACATTTAAAGGCCCTATAGATGATCTGTTTTTGAGCAATTCTGGGAATAAAACCATTATAAAGAATCAAAAGAAAGACATCAACAAACTCTTTCGATGAAAAATCAGCTCTGTCAAATGTACGTCTTCTAAAAACATGAAAATCCATATGCGTTTTACTGGTCTTGGCTGGGTGTTTCAAATATTCATTCTCAGTCGGTTGCGTACTCTGTGGCGCGCGTCATACTGCCTGTGTCCTCGACCATGGGGTGACGACAAACCAAGGTAATTTATCATATTAGTATGGCGACATAAAGAACACAAAATAACGGCATCCCAAGATAATTCACCATGAAATAACAGATTTTTCTCGGGATGTTGTCATCCTGCATTTTGGATGTCGTCATTCTACGATAAATCACCTTTAGATGTCATCATCCTATGTTCTTTATGTCGCCATCCTGTGATAAATTA
Source organism: Henricia sp. BOLD:AAB3569 (assembly GCA_037783545.1). NCBI lineage: Eukaryota > Metazoa > Echinodermata > Asteroidea > Spinulosida > Echinasteridae > Henricia > Henricia sp. BOLD:AAB3569. The sequence goes on along the minus strand of JBBELK010000104.1, from coordinate 1,008,187 downwards.
TCTCGGGATGTCGTCATCTTACATTCTGGATGTTGCATCCCGTGACAAATTATCTTGGGATGTTGCCATCCTACATTCTGGATTTCATCTTCTTCAGATAGAACGTAGATATAGTTACATGTACACAAACTGGTTTGTATCATACACATTTCTAGGAAGGCGCAGTTCTCCAGACACTACAGGGAGAAGGCCCAGTTCAGCAGCTATGCTGGGTCAGCGACGCGGCCGGACTAGCGTCCTGCTTCCAACGCTCCAAACAGCTGGTCATCGTTGGCTACAACGAGGCTGCCTATCTGAAGAATCGCGTCTACGCAACGGCTAGAATGTCCCTCCTAAACCAGGGCATTGTGGGATTGCAACAGGCGCCTTGTCTGAGGGCGTTTCTGGAGAGATTGCCGAAGATACTGCAGGAGCAGTACTCCTACGAAAAGGTAAAGTGTTGTGGCAGCCTTGATTCCCTTTTCGTACACAGTAATCCTGGGTTTCTGTAGAATTGCAACAGTGGCTCAGGTTTATTTATTAAGTTTGTGGAAAATCAATTCGCAGCCCGTAGGCTGAATTGCATGAATCTTACAAATGTCTTCCATTTAAACAAGGAGATACATAGGTGGGTAGCGCCATTGGCAGTCAACTGCTTTACATCACTTTCGAAAAATAGAGTATTGTGGTTAAGTGCCTTGCTCAAGGGCACAGGTATGACAACTGGGTATTGAACCTGCAACACAAAGTTTTCAACCAAGTATTGCAGTTCAAAGACCCAAACCACTCGGCCACAGTACTCCATTGTACAGTGTTTCAGTGGTTTTTTTTTTTAAGACCACCCCCCACCCCCCACCAACACCACACTCCACCCCCGAAATACTACTAATCAAAAAAAAATTCACTAGCCATGAAATGTCAACATTTTACAATGCATGTAAAGTCCTATAATAATAATAATAATAATAATAATAATATCTCTTAATGCAGCAAAGGGGCGACCCGCCGGTAAGACTTTGCCAGACTACCACCGAAATTTCGGCTAAAAGACATCGATTGGACACCAAATTTCTGTAAACCAGAGGTTCCAAAAATGGTTCGAGACCTAATAAAAATGCTTCTAGACCTAATAAAAATCGTTCTCGATTTGAAAAAGATGGATTTTGACCTTAAAAAATTGATTTTGACTTCCAAAATATTGGGGCTACCCCAAATTGTAGCCCTAATAGAGCGCGTCGCCCTAATAGGGCTCTCTACACAAAAAGTGTCACCCCATTGGATAAAATAGAGAAATAATGATTAGATTTGTAAGAACTCTGAATGCCGCAATAGGGCGACATTTCCGGAAGACTCTCCCCGGGGACCACCGAAATTTCGGCAAGAGTCACTCAAAATGACACCTTATTTTTTTATCCGAAGCTTTCAAAAATGCTTCCAGATCAAAGAGAAACAGCTCTAGTCCTAATAAAAATGGTTTTTGACCTTAAAAAAATGGTTTTTGACCTTAAAAAATGATTTAAAAAAAATATATATATTAGGGCGACACCAAAGTGTCGCCCTATTGAGCATGTCGCCCTAATATAGCTTTTTTACACACAAAATGTCGCCCTATCCTAGCATTCATAGTTTTTGTATAGCGCACATATCCACCCTGCAGGGTGCTCAAGTCGCTGTTACCATTATTACCGCTGCCATCAGGGAATCACCAGAACCATTTCACTTCAACTAGGTGGCTGCTGGTCAGGCGCACAACCCTATCAGCAGTTAGATTGTGGCATTCCCCTTAACAGCTTCCCATATATCGCTAGGGTTAACGAGGCAACTGGGATTAAGTGCCTTGCCCAGGGACACAAACACGTTGGTCGAAGTGGGGCTCGAACCCCCAACCTCTGATTGGGAGTCCCGCTTCATACCCATTAGACCACACGCACTAGACCGACATCGACACCCCTCCCCCTTCCTATGCTTTTCTAGAACCGTGAAAATGTTGACAACTTTGGACGACCTCTTTAGAAATAAAAAAGTTATTTCCGACTTGTAAATTCTTCCCCTTATTTTTCTTGGCCCAGGTTCATGTCTTGTGCGGAGACCAGCTAGTCCACAGCAGTTTCCTCCAGTGTCTGGCATCATTGGCTGTCGGCCTACACCTAAACCGCGCCCTATTCTATCCACCAAAATCTCTCCAAAGTGCTCTGAACTCGGACGATTTCCCCCGCGATGGCGGACCGATTGTCGTTACCACCGAGTGGACCTGGCTGTCGTCATTCTGCACTGCCATCAAGTCGGCTAGCGCCCTTTTGAGGCGCGAAGCGTTACCGAGGGAGTTCGTCGTGCCAAACTCAGAGCCGTTGGAAGGGGGAACGGAGGGCCTCGACCTGAAACCGTGGGATAACACCCAGTGGAGCCTGGCTATGGATGAGCAGATCATGGCTTGGGCTACTAACAGACCTGAGGTGAGTCAGGGAACCAGACTTTTTATTATCGGGGAAAACGACATTGTGACGTTACATATAGACCGCTTTACGGTGATGTCATGCCTTCCACCATTTTGGGTGTCATTTGACAATCATGACCCACATGGCTCTAGTGCTAACCAACAGAGTGAGAACAACGTATTGGTTGCACTTAACCTCTGTTGCTTTACGTACCTTGCTTTAGGTTGTTGCGCTGAGTAAGTTAAAAATGTCTTTCTTCAAGCTACATTGTGATTAACTTATCAAGTTAAAAAAACCACAAATTTTTAGTGTTTCAAATTGTTTTGTGGGACTGCAAAGACGAGTGTGGAATTTACCGTATCGAATAGCCGCCATCTTGTGGGGCAGTTCTTGTTCCTTGAGGACATGCATGGTTGCACATATTGTGCTTACATTGTTGAACAGTTTAAGTTACAAAAGGTGCCCTACAAGATGGCAGCTATTCGATACGGTCTATAGATGTTAACACGTGTTGACTCTTGTTGACATTCTACACAGGTTACCTTTTGCAACACAATGTAGATTTTGAAAGGCTCAGAAAGGGCGGGGCCATCACAAGATTCAAAAGAAATTTAGTGACTTGAATTTTTGCCTTTTAACACACATTTATTTAGATTTCACAGAGAATCAACATACTACTGTATTACAATGTCATATTCCACAATTCAAACAAAAATACAAGTCCTTGACATCTATGTCAAATTACAAGCTGTCGTTAAAGGCCTGCTGGTACATTGTAACTGGCACGAAAGTCTGTGAGGTACCTGGAATACCTTGCACATAAGCTGGACCATACATGCTGAAATGAAACAACGAAATAGTTTTTTGACTTGAATTTGATGTCGACTTTGAAAGCTGGAACATTTCCAAACTGCAATGATACAATCAAGAAAGTGGAGAAACAATTCTCGGTTATGTGACTGGTTTAAAGTTGCCGTTCAACACGTTCGATCAACATGGTCCAGCTTAAAAATGCATAGAGTAATGTGCGAGGTATTCCAGGTACCGCACGGTTACCATGCACCAGCATGCACCACCTGGAAACAGCCCGATTTGCCAGGTATAGCATGGTACTTGACTCACTCGTACGCGAGCGCCATATAGCGCGGAGGCGGGACTCTAGCATTTATGTAAATATAAGGCGTGACTCTAGGATTTATGCAAATCTATCAAGCAACTGGTCTACATGTATTGACACAAAAACGATGCATAAATTTTAAAGGTCTCTAGATCTGAAGCACTGATGCATTTACAGTTAAAGTCAGAACTGTGTTAAAACTGGTGTGCTTAAACTTGCATTGTCACCATCTTTTTAGCAGTCTTTACTAAATTCGTGATTTTGTGGAATTCCTCACATGCTTGCAGTACTTAAAACATAGCTTGCACACCTTGCAATGGTGCGGGTAGTCCTGTTTACCATTTTGGGTGATGATGGTAGTGGTGTACATGTATGTAAACTTCTGATTTCAACTGTATGTACATACATGTAGCTGACATTCCTGCAGACTAGTTTTAAGCAGCATTCTTCTTTAGTCGTTATGCCCTCACTCTAGGAATCTTTAAATAGTTTCAATTTACAAATTATACATTGGGTCTTTAATTGGCTACGGCTGCTTATATTCAACTGGGTCTTTCCACAGTAAAGGGGGCATTTTGGCAACGCAGACCATATTTTCGAGGAAATACCTTTGTCTGGTCTTGAAATTAAAAAAATACATTTCAGTTGTTCTGAAGATATACATGTAACTTGGGCCCAAAAAGGGTTACAAATAGTGTGACAACATGCCTTTCTAAAAACCCTGTGTACAAATTTCCAATATATACGCTTGTAACCGGGACAGACACTTGTGTTACATTTTAGACCATCCTGGTTACTAGCGTATATATTTGAAATTTGTACACCTGGTTTTTAGAAAGGCATGTTGTCACACTATTTGTAACCCTTTTTGGGCCAAAGCTATCTCTTCAGAACAACTGAAACTTATTTCTTTTATTTTGAGACCAGACAAAGGTATTTCCTCGAAAATATGGTCTGTGTTGCCAAAATGCCCCCTTTACCGTGGAAAGACTCCACTACATACCACAGCACTTTGAAAGAAAATGTTCACACCAAACTTTAAATTTGAACCAATCTAACATAAATTGTATATTTTATGTATCATATCAGCATTCTAAAACTGAACAATTTTTTTAAGAATTGTTTAGAATTTTACTACATATGACGTGCACAACACCTTGACCACATTCGTAATAATTACCAACCATATTTGTTGTTTTACTGTAATATATTCAAAGATCTTCTAGTTGATGTACATAGTTATCTTATCCTGAAAGTAGCAGGGTTTTCCACTAGCTGTTTTGTCCAGATGTGCCGCCCAAACCAAAATAAGGAGGTACTATTAGCTCCCGGACAAAAATTGGCTGCCCGGACTAAAAACTCGGCCGCCCGGACAAAAATAATCCATTTCCCCTCTAAAAACACTCAAGAAGTACGGCTGAGTCATTCTAATATTAGGTGTAAAGTTGCCAAACATGATTCACTGGTCACTAGTTTCATTATCATCCATTTATCCAAATATCTAACTACCGTAATCAGAAACTCAATCCGCGGTCAATAACGTCCATAACAGTCGCATGCATCTCTTTTAAACAGCACCCTCGCGCGGTGAACAGGAGGATGGTCAGTGTTCGTTGCGTGAGAGCTCTGCTTAGCACAGTGCTGCTGTCCAACTTTCTTTCTTTTTCATTCGTTTCAGAATATTCAGTTTCAGAACGTGAAACCAGATAGTTCATTTCAAACCGGATATTTAAAAATAAATTAGTATAAAATCCCAACCCTACTTAAAACATTAACAAAAAAACTGCCACAAGACCATCTGTCTTGGCATTAACACAAATCAGATCAGTAATTTAACAAAGCGGGAATCAGAATTTATTCCACATTTTTGTACTCAAAGTTAGCACGAATTTCTCAAATTAAAATTGGTGAGAATATCAATTATTTATATAGTGATTTTTTTATTTTTATAATCAATCAGAAAGTATAAACTACACTCGTCTAAAAATGTCTTTAGCCAAGCGACTGTTTAATTTTGAAAAATAAGATATTTTTAAATTTTCAAACTCTGATTCCTGCTGTAGCTTTAAAATTTCAGTAGTGATCAAATACATGTAGTACACGAAATTAATCTTATATGTCCAAATTTCACTGTGCCTACATGTATAGCGCCAGTGTACTGTGGCTAATGTGCAATTATTTTGCAAATCTGTATTATAGTACTTGCCCAACTGTGCCATTGTACATCAGTTTCTGTGTGCGTGTGCGTGTTCCATGTGCACTGCCAGGGCACGGCCGCGGCCGCGAGTCGGGCTCAAAAGTGTTTAAGACTGACTGTGCCTTTATCATCTGTTTAAAACTACCCACGTGATGTGCTTTCAGTCATTAGGCATGCGTAAACTGTCTAAGGTATTTATGAATGGAAAATTAAACTTGCTTGTAAATACATCCAAACTTCACTGTGCCTATAGTGCCAGTGTACTGTGGCTAATGTGCAATTATTTTGCAAATCTTATATTAGTTGCCAAACTGTGCCATACATTTAAACAATGAAAATAGCAAAAAAAATAGGCACAATTCAAAAGAGTGAAAATTACTCATTCAAGGTGACTTGCTACGTCAAGAAACAAGATTACTTGGTACCCAAATTAGTGTGTAGAGCTCTGCTTTTAATGACCTTTTTTTTTTTGCAATGACCCAAAATTTTACTTTTTTGAGTTGACAAGAACACTTTCTCAATGCGTTGATAGCAATGATAACAAACACCATGTGAATTTATTTGTGCTAAAAATATTAACTACCTCAGCAGGGGCGGATCCAGGATTTTTATCAGGGAGGGTAAAAGACATACAATTTTGGTTTCAATTTGGAGGAAGGGTAGCCAGTCATATCGGCTTATTGCGGACAGGCGAACGCACAAAATGCATTAAATTAAAAATTTAAAAAGAGTCATAGCAGGGGCTTGGTTTTTACCCCCAAAATACCCACCCCTCCCCCTGGATTTGTGCCTGCTCAGGAGGCATGCGCTCACACATTTTTGTTACTATTCACTACAACACAAAAACGATACGTGGAGTTTAAACATTCACTAAAGCATTGATACATCTCAGTAGCTAAAACGTTTGCAGGCTAGTTTACCAACATTCTTTTTTTTCTTTTTTTAGATATTTAATGTCCTTATTTCAGGAATGTGTAAAAGATTTAATCATGCAAATTATCGATTGAGCCTTAAAGAAGTAAAAATGGGACTTTCTCAAAAAGTAATATTTGCCATTGAGATGGGAATGAAAGCACTTCTCAAACCACCAAGCGCCCTTGTGATTCACAGCACAATTTCTCGATCTTTTGTTGAGAAATCACGTGCATTGTGTCTTGCCATCGAATCACCAGAACTAGTAGTACTAGCAACATCATATGAGCACATGTGGAGTGTGTAATTGTCACCTGAATATAGCAAACTAACAGTACCTAGCCCAAATGCAATATGTCTGTTTTCAATACTAGAGAGGCTTTTTTACCAGGATCGTAACTCTGTGCAATGCCAGTTATCTACTCTCAAAACAAAAGAAATATCTTAAGACCGATCTAAGAAGATAATTTAAGCAACAAATAGTGCAACAGCATACTTTTCTGAAAACCCTGTGTACAAATGTCCTATTTTAATGTATTTTACAACATACATGTAGGACACATAGTTTGTGACATTTTTTGGTGTCCTTGTTTAATATATACGGTATATTGGAAATTTGCACACAGGGCTTTCAGGAAAGTACATTTACATGTACATGTATGTTGTGGCACTATTCATTGCAGTTCTTCAGCTAAAGTTATCTCCTTAGATCTATCTTAAACAGCTAGAATCCCCCCATCCACATTTTTTTTGTTTTCCTGTTTATCATGAAGGTTTCTGTTTCCACAACGCGATTACAACGTGTTTTCCGCCAAAAACAGACAGTCTTTTGTTTAAAACGTAATTCAGTTCCGACCCTCTTCCCCCGAAATTCTGAAACGCTCGAGGTCACTTGGGCCTTTTTCCAAATCTCGACTTGGGCTCAGGCTCAGGCTCCGGCTCCATGTAAACCACATGGAGATGGAGACGAAGTCGAGATTTGGAAAAAGGCCTTGGTTTGTTTACAAACAGGGGCGTGACGTCATCCTAAGAAGAACACAAAACGGCCTGTGTAGTATTGAATGGAAAACATACGAAGTGTATGTTTATCATGCCTGTTTCGTCCTTGTAATTCAAATTACAAACGTGAAAAATACTTTCTGTACTATGACCAAAATTTATTGTTATCTTTTGGGAAAAAAAAATGAAATTGTGGCTCACAATGATGCTTTTTTAAAGTAAATTTCAGTGAATCGCGGCCGTTGGTTTTTGACACGAACGGCCGTCTTGAAATAGAAACAAAAAATTAATTGGGTATGAATTTAGGAGTTCAATTCCACATCTTGTTATGAGCTGTAAACCACGAAATAGTGAGAATTTGATAAAAACAAGACGACTGAGACAAAGTTATGATTTTTACTGAAGCAAATCACATGAATGCCACAGCGGCAGTTGGCAAACGGTCGAGTGTTGTACTTTGTCAACTTGACTGTTGCACCAGCTCGACCGTTGTTAGCGACTTGGAAAAAAAAAATCAAAAATATCTATTTTGAGTTAAAACCACTTTTAAACAACAGACCAGCTGCAACAGATTTCAAAAATACCTATGTTGCAAAAATTCATCAAGCGGTTGCTGTTTTAGGCTTGTTAAATTGCGTCCAATTTACGTGCGGAATCGTCAATGAAAATGAATAGACAGCTAGTTTAAAAATTGTGATGTGCTGCATAGCCTCTATACGCACACACGGCAGCCTAGCCGTACACATAACACAGCGTGGCCCGCCTATGTCAAAAGTTGAAGAACATTGGATGAAAACGGATCCAAACTTGAAATTTTACAAGGAATTCATTTTTTGGGGTCTCGCTTTCCGGAAAAACCGGGAAATGTGTCTAATTTGCAAAACTTCGAAAAATCCACGCAATCCATTGGTCTTTCAGCTATAAGACCATGTTGCACATTAGCTATAGGGTTTCAAGGGTCGGAGGTTCTATTTTTGACCTCATTTCAGTGATTAGATATTGCGAATGAGCGGATAGGGATACATCAAGTCTAAATAGCTTATAGATATTACCGCATATGTTTTGTCCCAAGTGACAATGATCATTGTAAATTTGACTTTAAATGTTGCCATAGCCCAGACAGCAAGCATACGTCGCACCGACGTCGGCAAACGTCGGCATAGGTCGGCGAACGTCGCCCGTCGGTGTACAACGTCGGTACGACGTCGGTACGACGTCGGTACGACGTCGGATATGGGCCGGCGATTTCCGTATTTGCTATACGTCGGCATTAAGTTAGACATTTGGTCAATATGACGTTACTTTAACATCAATATTTGACGTCAATAAGGTGTCATATATAACGTCGGTAAGACGTCATTTAAAGGTTATCACATTACGTCAGTACGTCGTCGACACACTGCGTCGAATTAACGTGGGTTTAGGGACAACAATTTACGTCATGCTTGCGTCGCTATTCTGACGACAACCGGACGTAAACGGCACGACGTGTTAAAGACGACGTGTTAAAGACGTCTTTTTTTAGTCGTTTTCGAGTCGTGCGTCTTAAAGTGGTCGTGACTAGATTTACCGTGTAAAAAAGCTAATTTGCTTCAGTTTTGGCAGTTGTTTTGATTTTTGTAAATGGGTTGTTGCTTGATAATAGGCAAATTGGCAATTGTCGGGGATAAACAAACTCAAAGTGGCGAGTAATTAGAATTAAATTTGGTATTTGGTTATTAGGTGTGTGCCAACCATGGTTTACAGGGTACAGGTTTTTGTGGAGCATAAATAGAAGTCGCGCATAATGGTAGTGTATATGAGTAGTGTATGAGTAGTGTACATGTATGAGTATCAATGAATATGTATAAGTAATGTATAAGTATCAATGAATATGTATAAGTAATGTATAAGTAATATATAGGAGACGTCAGAAAAATACGTCTTTTGGCTTTGCATACGACCCCACAAAGACGTTGGTAAGACGTCAATAAGACGTTTGTCCAACGTTAACGCCAACTTATAAACAACGTTGTGCCAACGTTATTCGGAAGTGCAAGTTTACGTTGGAACAACGTCATTAGGCTAACGTTGGTCCAACGTTTCTTCGTCAATTACTGACGTTGATCCAACGTTGGGCTAACGTAAGTTTGCTGTCTTGGAGGGTCATTCCGTGTCAATTCAACAAGCTTTTGGACCTGACCATCACGGATTGAAATGAAATTTGGTGTGCTGATTGGACTCATTGAGAAACCACGAGAACTGAAATTTTATGTAATTCGTTCATTAAATTTTTGAGATACGGGTCAACGAACTTTGGGCTAATTAGCATGACCTGCTATGTTTGGACAATTATATCTCTAAAAATAATGGACCTACAGAGATAAACTTTACATCATTTTAAAGCTCATGAAATGGCCTCCATTTTATAACATAACATCGAAATTGTAACTCGTACCACAAAAAAGTTATGTGAATTTATAACCTTTGACCTTGATTTGCAAAAATGCGTATTTGTCAAAATGCGTAATTTTTTTTTATTTGTTAGCTTAAACAGCTAGAATCCCCCCATCCACATTTTTTTAGTTTTCCTGTTTATCATGGAGGTTTGTTTCTACAACGCAATTACAACGTGTTTTCCGCCAAAAACCGACAGTATTTGTTTAAAACGCAATTCAGTTCCGACCCTCCTCACCCGGAATTCTGAAACGCTCGAGGTCACTTGGTTTATTTACAAACAGGGGCGATACGTCATCCTGAGAAACACACAAAACGGCCTGTGCAGTATTGAATGGAAAATATACGAAGTGTATGTTCATTATGCCTGTTCTGTCCTTGTAATTCAAAATACAAACGTGAAAACACCTGGTGTAAAACGACAATAATCTACTATTACCTTTTTTGTGAAAACAAATCGTAAAATTGTGGCTCACAATGAAGTCGAGTCTTTTGAAGGAAACACTGGTGCATTGCGACCGGTGTTTGTCACGGAACTTACAGCGGTCCGTGTACAGCAGTGGAAATGGTACATGCGGGCCGCGCCGTAGTTCCCACGTGTTTGAAATTGGCACACGGTATATGCACATCGGCCGGTACAAGTTAGAATGAGCGACTAATTTTTCTCTCTCTTCGTAATAAAAAAGAATCTTAGCTTCTGCTCTTTTTTTTTCATGATGTCTGGTAAAACATACAACCACGCAACTACTGGGCATATCTCTGGCTTTTTGGACCAAAACAATTCTTCAAAAAACACCATCTAACAGAGACGGTTTTCCAAGTTTTTGGCGTGTAAACGTATGGAGCTAACAATCGTGTTGACTTTTCTTTCTCAGGATTGCGTCACGGGGTCACGCGCATATCATGAATACCTAATGAGCGTTTCAGAAATCGCGAAAATCTCATTTTCGAAAAGCGCACTTTTGCTTGCAATTTATCCACTTAAAACAGACAATTAAAAAATAATAAAAATCTACGTCGGCAAGAGGGATGTTTGGACTATTGAAAAAAGCCTAAATGCTGGATTTTCGTCTAGGGGGATTCTTCCTCTTTAAGATGTAAGGAACATTTCCAGAAAGATTTGGGATGGGCACTCTTACAGTTTTTGAGTTATGATAATTTTAACATTAAATAACATGTAAATACCATGTAAATACCATGTACAGCACATGTACAGCACATATGTACACACACAGTTACATGTTTATTTTCATGGTATTTACATGGTATTTAAATGTTATTTAATGTTTAAATTATCGTAACTCAAAAACTGTAAGAGTGCCCATCCCAAATCTTTCTGGAAATGTTCCTTACATCTTAAGCTAACAAATCAAAAAAAATTACGCATTTGGACAAATACGCATTTTTGCAAATCAAGGTCAAAGGTTATAAATTCACATAACTTTTTTATGGTACGAGATACAATTTTGATGTGATTTTATAAAATGAAGGCCATTTCAAGAGCTTTAAAATGATGCAAAGTTTATCTCTGTAGGTCCATTACTTCTAGAGATATAATTGTCCAAACATACATGTAGCAGGTCATGCTAATTAGTCCAAAGTTCGTTGACCCGTATCTCAAAAATTAATTGACCGAATTACATAAAATTTCAGTTCTCGTGGTTTCTCAATGAGTCCAATCAGCACACCAAATTTAATTTCAATCCGTGATGGTCAGGTCCAAAAGCTCGTTGAATTGACACGGAATGACCCCATAGGAATCGGGTCGCCAGGGTCTACCTGACAAGCTTCTCGGGAAACATCTTAACAATTGAATACATTTACTACATGTAGCAGGTGGGTGATCACCTGGGCATGGGAACTTGTTAAATCGACGAAACTCACGTGAGATCGCGTTTAACAGCTTTCTCCCAAAACTGGCCTTTTCATTGTTTGAAGTTGTGGGAATCGGGGTCATCCAGATGATGGGTGAAATCCAGTCAGAAAATGATAATAACCGCCGGGTGTGAAAATTAATGTCTCAATTGTGTTTCTTCTCACGCAGAATTATATTTAAGTATGGCGAGAAAAAGTGACATTTTAATATTCACAGTAAAGGGGTTGTTTTAAAGGAACAACTACGGAGCTATGGAAGTGCCATCCAACTTGTTAAAATCCTAAAATAATTTATTCTAGGATGACAACATATTTGGTGCAAAATGCCGTCATCCTACATTCTGGATGTCGTTCTCCTAAGATTATTATTACAGGATGACGACACTGTGCTCTGAATATGTTGCATTCTGCGATAAATTACCTCAGGGTCTTATAAAACAAAGTCAGGTGGAATTTCCAGAGCTCTGTAGTTTATGCTATTGGAGTACACGAATTTGTCCGCGAAAATTTAATTCTTCGTGCGCGCGTTACGCGTACTCCAAGCGTGTTGTACGTGCACGCACATGACCGGGTACTTGTGCACATTTTGCTTTCGGGTGCGTGCAGTTTCTGTGTGCGTGTTCCGTAAGCGCTGAATAGGGCGAGGGCGCGTGCCAGCCTAAAAGGTGTTTAAGACTGGCTGGTCTTTATCGTCCGTTTAAGACTGGACACGTGACGTGCTCTCAGCCAACATGGATGCGTAAACTGTCCAAGGTATTTATTAATTGTATTTAAAGATATCTCTATAATTGAAAGCCTCAGCAGTTTTAAAGATAGCCTGAAATAATTAAAAACCAATTACTTTCATTTGAATAAATGTCACTTTTTCTCGCCATATAATTCTGCGTGGGAATAAACAATGACATTATTTTTTCACACGAGGTGGTCATCATTTTCTGAGAAATCGCCCATCGTCTCGATATGACCCGGATTCCCAAAACTTTAATGAAACTACCAGTTTTTGGAGAAAGCCATTAAATGCGATCTCACGTGAGTTTCGTCAATTTGACAGATTCCCACGGCCAGGTGATCACCACCTGCCTGAGCACATTTAATGGTTACTTTTGTTACAGAATGATGTTTACCGAGATGCACGTAGACCCTGGCGACCTGATTCCTATGGTCACATTAAACATGATCACTTGTCACTTGGGACAAAGGATCCAACAGCACCTGCGGTAATATCGCGAGTAAATAAGATATTTAGACTTGATTTTTCCCTATACCCGCTCATCAGCATCGTCTTATCACTGAAATGAGGTGGAAAATAGAACCCCCGACCCTTGAAACCCTAGCTAATGTGTAATAGGACCTAATACGTGAGAAATCAATGGATTTATGCAAATTTATCCAAATTATGCAAATTAGACAACTTTCCCGGTTTTTCTGGAAAGTGAGACCACAAAAAATGAATTCCTTGTAAAATTTCGAGTTTGGATCCGTTTTCATCCAATGGCGCTCATGTTCTTCAACTTTTGACATAGGCGGGCCACGCCGTGATAACCCAATTCACCGGCAGCCTACCCAGTACAAGTTTGCCTACACCTTCGCGCGACTCATTTTTCTCATTCTTTGAAATAATAAAGAAAATGTTTCTGCTCTTTTTTTTTTCTTAGTGTCTGGTAAAACATACAACCACGCAACTACCGGGCATACCCCTGGCTTTTTGGACCAAACAAATTCTTCAAAAAACACCATCTAACAGAGACGGTTTTCCAAGTTTTTTGCGTGTAGACATATGGAGTTAACAATCGTGTTGACTTCTCTTTCTCAGGATTGCGTCACAGGGTCACGCGCATATTATTAATACCTAATGAGCGTTTCAGATTGCGAAAATCTCATTTTCGAAAAGCGCACTTTTGCTTGCAATTTATCCACTTAAAGGGCCTGTGACGTCCTAAACAACTTTATGCCTAAGCTTTGCTTCATAGTGACGGATTACTTGTTCTGCAAGACATACTATTGTTCGTTTGGATGTAAAATCAATAAAAGGTGGCATTTTTCAACTTTAAAGATTTCATTGCAATAAATCACAGACAGAGGGCGCTGTTTTTAGTGCATCACATAAGGAAGACAGAAGGGAAAAGTTAAGAAAAAACATAAGACTTCAAGTTGGACTTGTGGCAAATTGCTGCAGTTTCTACCCCCAGTTTTGTCATGGCTTACAGCAGGCAACATGTAAAACAAACTCAAACAGCCATGGATTACAAAAGTTTCAGGAAAATTGAGAAAAAAGTGGAATCTTTTGTGCACAGGTCAATGTGATTTTCCTGTGTTTGCCTCTTGTGACGTCGTGACCTTGGTCATGAATATGCATATTTTCATTAGCATAAAAACTAAAAACCTTTGTTTTAACCCCCAAAGCAAGCTCCAAATAGGATTTTTATGACTTTAACTGAGTAAAGTGGTTTTAAAGCATAGATTTCATTGATAGAAATCCTAAATAAGGGGCCCTTTAAAACCAGCAAGAGGGATGTTTGGACTATCAAAAAAAGCCTAAATGCTGGATTTTCCTTCAAGGGGGATTCTAGCTCCTTAAGATCTTTATTTTGTTTTGAGAGAAGATGAATGACATTGTACAGGGATATAATCCTAGAGAAAAAGGTCTCTCCAGTATTGAAAACAGACACATATATACCAACAATAAATTAATAAAAACTGTAACCTCCAATTCTGGCCAATGTGGCTTTTAGTTAAACTATAAAATAATGCAACTGTGATATAATTATATAATATTGGATGGCTTTGAGGGTGATATGAGAATATACCGCACGAGTCATGAAAATACTGAACGAGCCAAAGGCGAGTTTGGTATTTTTATGACGAGTGCGGTATATTCTCATATCACCCGAAAAGACATCCAATATTATTATTGTTATATAAAATGAAGCTTTGTTTTGAAAGATTTCTGCGAGATTTTTGTCTGTTTGGTGTTGAAAACGTCAGTTTACAAATGCAAGCGCTTTTGTTACTGTTGTACAGTATATTTTTTTTGTTACTGTACTCTGGCGCGCGATGCACAAGCACGCAATCCATTCCCTCGATCCATGACGCGCGCGTTCGTGGTGCGCCCAACGTGCACGCACATCGAATCTTGGCTCTGTACTGCACAGTAACAGAAACGCACTGTGTCTGCAAAAGTTTCATTTTATATAATTATATAATATTGGATGGCTTTGAGGGTGATATGAGAATATACCGCACGAGTCATGAAAATACTGAACGAGCCGAAGGTGAGTTCGGTATTTTCATGACGAGTGCGGTATGTTCTCATATCACCCGAAAAGACATCCAATATTATTATTGTTATATAAAATGAAGCTTTGTTTTGAAAGATTTCCGCAAGATTTTTGTCTGTTTGGTGTTGAAAACGTCAGTTTACAAATGCATGCGCTTTTGTTACTGTTGTACAGTATTTTTTGTTACTGTACTCTGGCGAGCGTTGCACACGCACGCAATCCATTCCCTCGATCCATGACGCGCGCGTACGCGTGTGTTCGTGGTGCGCTCAACGTGCACGCACATCGAATCTGGGCTTTGTGCTGCACATGTCACAGAAACGCACGGTGTCCGCAAAAGCTTAATTTTATATAATAATATATAATATTGGAGGACTTTGAGGGTGACTTTGAGTGGATTGGAGGACTTTGAGTGCTGCACAGTATCAGAAATGCACGGTATCTGAAAAAGCTTAATTTTATATAATAATATGAGATATAAAAAAGTAATTTCACAAGCCAAGCTAGCTCATACAGCTGGTACTCGTCTCTGGTTTCCATGGCATGGAGTGCCAAGGAGCATTGCTACTCCCCCTGAATGTGATGCTTGTCTATCGCCGATGTACCCCAACATTTTTTTGGGTTTCCAACCACTATTTACTACTACCCATTTATACTCCTGGGTGGGGAGAGACAATGTGGATGTACATGTACATGTGTCTTGTTTAAGGACACAATGCAATAGCAGTGACCAGGCCTCGAACCATGGATTTATTGCCCAAAGATCCGAGGTGCTATCTACTAGACCACCGCACCTCCAATAAGATTTGATCAAACTGTTTACCTAAATAACTGGCCTGATCATCATGGTGCATTTTTTCAAAGAGTAATAGTAGGAGCGTGTCCAGTGGTACCATTGCAAACCAACATTTCTCCCAACTTTACTCTGATGGTAATATTGACCATTGAGATGAGAGTTTCCACAATTGCCAAACCACCAAGCGCCTTTCCACCCTATTGCACAACTTGCACTAATCCACGGATCATTATCCTGGTCTTTAGTTGTGAAATTTTTTGCATTGTGGTAACCCATTGAATCGCCAGCTGTACTGCCAGCATTATATGAACCAACTTGCAATGTGTACTTTTCACCCGATATGGCAAACTCACCGTACTCTGCCCAAGTTGTGTTTCCTTCCCAGTCCCACAAGTCCACTCGCAGCTGCCATCGTCCTGTCTGAGTCGGGATGCGTAGAGCTTCATTCCCCAGCCAGAACTCACCAGACAGATTGCCAAAGCCATGCTTGTATTCATCCCAGGTACGATAGAAGTCAACCGAGCCATCTTGACGCCTCTGAAAGACGATCCATCCTGCCCCATCAGTCTCCATGTCACAGTAGACTTGTAAGCCGTTTTTCAGTCCAGCAGGACAGATGGTGTAGATGCCATTGTCACGGTGACCAGCCGTTAGCAGCTCCTGACAGCTGGTGTACTTTATAGATTCTGCTGCCAAGAAGGATGTTGCACTGTCGCCATCATAGTAAGAGCTTCCCAGGACTCGTTTGAAGTCACACAGGCTCTGCTTTTGTGTCACATTGTTTAAGTTGCAAAAGTTCTTATTTGTATCATAGTTAAAGGACACACACTTTGGGTCCATGGAGCATTCACGGCCACAGATCACAGGTGAAGAGTCAGTTATTGTTTTAAAGGCATGATTCTGTAGGGTGCAGTTGTCGGCCATGTAAAATGTGGAAATTAACTTGTTTGGACACTCGCTTTGACAAAATTGTGCCAAGAAAATTATCGAAAAGGCAGTGATCATCTTGAAACTCGTCAAAGGTAAACAACTGAGTATTTGTTTCATTTTAGTTTGTGACACCTTGCTTGTGTTCATCAAGTGTCCATCACGTTGCTTAAGATTTGCAGGTTGTTCCACTGCAAAGCTTTGAGAAAGTGTGAGGATACTTAGGCAGGGTTTTCTGATTAGAAAACGTTCAGAACTTGAGTGAAAGGCTCAGTAAAAAGTGATGATATAGCGAAAAGTTGAAGTCCGTGGACACTTGCAAGATACAAAAGCGACACCAAACTTGACAAGATTACTTAATAAGACAGTTGATATTAAGACAGACATGAATGGAGGTCTTCGGTTCACTTATTTCATCCAGTTTTGATCAATTTGAAGAATTCACCAAATAGTCTTGTAACAGGAGCATCTTATTCAGCCATCTTCCAATTCTCACCCCACTCTCAGCCTATCTATCTGATGACGCAAATGATGATTCTCTTCAAGCAAGTCGTTAAGTTCATCTCTGTGTATTTTTCATCGGGCAAAAAAGGGAACAGTCCACATGTACCGTTCTGATTGGTTGCTGAGACCGTTCAACGGAAACTGGCATCATCTATCCTCCAATAACAAACCGACTCGTAAAGGTTTACATCCCACCCCTGCAGTCCCACTAACCAATCATTTTAGAGGAAATAAGTTATCACAGTCTTTTGGTTATCCCCATACCTACTAATCATGCGCTCTTTAAAAAAAACAGAAGCGTCACTGTGTGGGCAGGTTTACTATATATCAGCCTATTGATGGGTATAGAAAACAAATCCGTCTGGCCTAATTAAAGATAGCTTGTGTCAATCATACTTGGGGGATGATGGTCATATACAATAAATATGCAGCCTTAAAATTCATTGTCATGGGCAGTAAGATAAGAGGTTGATGGAAAATGAAAGAAAATCAATAATCTAAGGGGTTACTTTTCTGATAAATACCCAGCATTTTGCTTTGTTCTCATTAGATATTAGCTTCGTGGCAAGGTTACCTCAATTTAGCTGTACTGGTCTTTATCAGCTTTTCACACACAAAAAGAAAATCTTATTGCCCTGGTTTATTGCTTTTGAATCTGATCTTTGATTGGTGGGGGGGAACAGCCTAGCCCAGCGCTGGCCAGTGCTTGATAAACAGTGAGCACTGTGATAAAAGATGATTGGCATCTACTATAAACAGCAAACTCTTGCAGCCTGGATTTTAATACCCTGAACGTAAGGCGCAATTTTGTTGGAGAAGAACGCACAAAAATCAATAGTCTTCTCTTTATTGATGTAATTGCCCTGACTGATTTATTGCTTTTGAATCTGCTCTTTGATTGGTGGAGGAAACAGCGCTGGCCAGTGCTTGGTAAACAGTGAGCACTGTGATACAAGATGATTGGCATCTACTATAAACAGCAAACTCTTGCAGCCTGGATTTTAATACCCTGAACGTAAGGCGCAATTTTGTTGGAGAAGAAGGCACAAAAATCAATAGTCTTCTCTCTATTGATGTAATTGCCCTGACTGATTTATTGCTTTTGAATCTGCTCTTTGATTGGTGGAGGAAACAGCGCTGGCCAGTGCTTGATAAACAGTGAGCACTGTGATAAAAGATGATTGGCATCTACTATAAACGGCAAACTCTTCCAGCCTGGATTTTAATACCCTGAACGTAAGGCGCAATTTTGTTGGAGAAGAACTCACAAAAATCAATATTCTTCTCTTTATTGGTGTAATTGTCCACGGTACATCTTTCAGTGAAAACCCAAACCATTTTGAAATGGGCTTTTAAGAAGAAAACGAGAAAAATAAGTACATCTACGTTCTGAGTAAAGAATGAAAAACTGTCCATGCTTTCAAGAAAGTATGCAGAGCCACCATCTTATTTTATATGCTGGTTTCCTGGCTATACTGCAAGGAACGCAGTCATAACACTATGATAGTCGTGGGGGAGCTGATTTCATGAGGGCGCTCTTGCAAAACAAAAATCCATCTTCAATTATTGTTTTCTTATATCTTGGGCGGAATCACTGAATTGGACAGTTTTAACTACCTTCCATACGCAGCAGATTTTTTTATTCAAATGGTTGTTTAAAATGTTGAGACATAACAAATTCTGCATACAGGATTTATGTGTCCAGATAATTTTTTTTGTGTTCAGATTTTGATACCATAACATTTGTCATATTTTTCTCATTACCATTCTGAAATGTCGCATGCTCAATCTGTATATTTTCAAGGATATCATAAAAAACCACCAATGTTTTGTAAACTAATTTATCCACTTCCATAAAGCAGTGCAGTAATTACCCCAAACATTTTGCTTTCACACCCAAATTGGAGATTGCTAATTCCCTCTTTTTTTTCTTCCCTTAGAGGTTATTTTGGGGAGGTATTCTATTTGGTTGTTACGTTGAAACAAAATTCATTTTCTGGGGGGAAAAAATCTAAACACGCTCCTTTAAATATTTTTGTCTTTCACTACTATAATAGGACTGGCAACTAGGAGGCAAGTGTGATGTGTATATGTTTGGCAGTGGTCGACATGGACAGCTTGCCGAGACAGGACGAGGTGCTACGTTGCCTACTATTACTCAGTCATTCTCCCAAGCACAGCAGGTAAGGCCAAAATTCCATGTTTTGTACCCATCATGCATTGTACAAGTTCGGATGCACAATGTGTATTTTGAAAATCCATGTATACGCATTTCTGTATTGAAAGCTGTGCACAGGATGCAACAAGCACTAAAGTTGGATTTGCTTTGGCAAGTTGGTGGGACAATAACATTATTTAGACTGTCTTTTTTTCTTACCTCTTACAAGGTGGGATTTGTCTAACTAGCCTCTCTCTGGAAACTGTTTCAAGGAGCGTATTTCAGGCCATTTTTCAGTGAATTTCACACACAAACCTCCTTTGTGTATAGTGTGCATGTCATCCGCTTCAATCGCTCCCTGGAGCATATTAAATTTGAGCCAACAACGCAACAGCGTGCAGTACGTGCACATGGACATATCCGCGTGGCTTTTTGAACAACCAATGTTTACTCGTCACGCAGAATAGATTTTCGCTCTAAAGTGTTGATGACAAATTTGAATATTTATATACCTTTACATTTATGGTTGTATTTATCAAATTAATGTTATTTTGTATGTTGTGGTCATCGGTGAAATGCCAGTTGCAGCTAGTTTATCTCAGGTTGGTGTTAAATGCTTTAAATCAAAGTTATGAGGCTGGAAAACAAATCTGCCTTTATACAATGGAAAAGTGCAGTTTCTACAAAATGTCAAATTTTGAGATATACTATTGGCTTTGTGCAACACTCGTACACAATATGAGACTGTTAAAACCACACCCCTTAAAGGCACAGGCTCGTCAGCAATGCGCGCCCGCCAAATTCGTGCTCGAAACACGCAGCTCCATGCCTTTGCTATGAAGCTGCGTATTGCGTGGCACACATTTGGCGGGCGCGCATTGCTGACGAGCCTGTGCCTTTAAAGTTAAAATAATACTTTGGAAATACTGCGGTTTTTCAATGCATCAACTTTTCACGATTAGATGAGGTAAAAGGAAAAACTGCAGTATCTGCCTAATTATCATAATCCAGTTATAATTAAGGTTTAATGAAGTTCTGTGTTTGAAACTAACATTATGATCCTGAATTCCAGGTTGTTTGTGGTCAAAATTGTACATTCATTCTTCACCGTAATGGTACCGTGCTGGCCTGCGGGGAGGGTAGCTATGGACGGCTTGGCCAGGGCAACTCGGATGATCTACACTCACCAACGGTCGTCTCCGCGCTTCAAGGTGGGTAGCTAAAATTTATTTCCATGCCTCATGCATAATCATTAGGGCTGTACTGTAATCGAGTCGAGTCCACACTTTTCAAGTCCAGCATATACATCCGAGTCCGAGTCCTGAGTCCTTGTTTCAATCTTAAAGAGCACCTCTAATGAAACGGCACATTTTATCTTTCCCCCATTTATATACACATCAAACAATATCGAAACACTATGTAACCAAGTTAGTGTTGAAATCTCACAAAAAAAGTTGCTTTTAAAACACTTTTGTCAAAACCCGCTCCGCTCGATTTCTGAAACACCCAGAGGTCACGCTTTTGTTTGTACACGCATTTGAGGGGAAAACAAAAATTGAGGGGATGCCTACACGTGCACTGTGTACATACAATGCATAGCGCATGGCCATACAAACTGTCCACGTAGCTTTTTCCCAGTTGGCTTTTCCTCGAAAAAAAGTGAAGTGAAGTGAAGTGAAGTGAACTACATGTAACATGACATGATGAACAAATTTTGTAGAATATTCGATCTGGGGATTTGTGGGATTTATTTTTCAGTTTAAACAACTGGATTAGCGAAAGTATGTGTGTTCATGTAATCAGTCCGACGAGTCCGATCGAGCAGACCAGCCTGCATGCTGTGAAGGCTACCGGTAGAAAACGGCCCACACACGGCCGTACTATTTCCCACGCATGCAGTGTTTATTGTGTGGAAATGTCCGAGTGAAATGTCATGTTCGATTCTCACAGTCATAACATTACATTGCCAGTAATTCGATCGGGGGAATCAGTTGTCTATAGATGCAAGCAAGGATCAGGAGGACGGTGAAGAATGTTGCTAACCTGAATTATTAGATTCAGAAGTTGGACGGAGTAAGGAATAGTGGTGATTGTTCGATATTCGGTGAGTAGCGATGGGGCAAGAGACACTACACTCAGGCTAACTGATACGCGTCGAAACGGGACGAAAAATGCTTCTTATTGAGGTCATTTTCTTAGGATTTTGCTTTAATTGTCAGCGCTCCTGGATCTCTACTGAGCAATATACACAAATTAGTTCTATCTGAGAATACAGAAAGGGAAAAATTGTGCAAATTCGTGCACTCAAAGTCTCTGAAATTCGACATGAAAATAGGCGTACTTGGTCAGTTGTTTACCTCTCTTCATTCGCCCCAGCGCTATCACGTTAGTCCAGAAAAGTCGTTTTTATTTCATCCAGCAGCCACCAACTACAACTGACTTCGGGATCGTTGGTTTATCGAGGCAAATTGCAAAAGTAGAGTAAAAAACTGAGAAATTTAGGGTGAACAAACACAAACAAACACGACAAAACAGTTTCCGTGACTGACGAGCCACATGTACATTTGTACGGCCGACTGGCCGTGTAGTGGTACATGTATGCATGTTGTGTGGCACGGAACGGCCGCCCACATGTGGCAGTTTAACACGTTGACGTTTGGGGGTCACACGCATATGGTTTTCATACATTAAGCGTTGTCAGAATTTTGGGCGAAGCGAGTCTCAAAGTGGGACATTTTGATCGCATTTTATTAGCTAAAACTTGTACTTATGAAATTGAACGATATCAAGTAGGTTAAGAGGGTATGTATTCTATCCTAAACCCAAAGAACTGTCGAAATTGATGTTTTCTTAGTGGTGCTCTTTAAGTGCATTAGTGTTAAGTGCCTCTGATCGTGCCTTGTAAAATGGTCTCTGGCAGCTCGTAAGTTTGCTTTACGCCAAGAAGAAATATTTCCAGCCCTTGTAATAATGTACATTCCTTTTTTTTTTAACTGGACTCAAATCTCCAAGTTCTTACTGCCTGAGTCCGAGTTTGAGTCCTTGGAAATCGGGATTCATAGGGCATGTTTGTTTCGGACGAACCCGCAGATCCCGATCTGCGCAGATGGTTCAGCGCTATGCATAGTTGAATCTAGCTGAACCATCTGCGCAGATCTCGGGATCGGCGGATTCGTCCGAAACAAACACGCCCATAGTGTGATACCTCATACATATTCATGTACGTGTAAGTAGCCGTATTCTGATCACTGGGTAATTCAAAGTGGTATCATATTTTCCAAAGCTGTCGTTTTATAGTATAAATTTTCGTCAGAAATCTGTTATAACTGGAACGATTTTGTGTGTTTTTGTTTTTTGTTTTTTCATTTAACACAAGACCAAAATGTAAAAAGACATTTTGCTGATGTTGTAAAGATATTTGTTGACGTTGTACGTAAAGTGCAGCCAATGGGAAAATTGGGTGGAAACGAGTCCAGCAAGATAATTTGAACACATCCCATAGTTGTATTAAAAAAACGATGATGTTAACAAAGTTCAAGAAATAAAGCTCATATAAAGCAACTGTTTCCCTGCATGTTAATGCAGAAGGTCCACAGCTCAAATCCCAGTGGATCCAAGTTGTTTTTCACTGCATCCAGATTTCCCAAACTCATTGACATTTGTCCACATTTGTATAATTATATTAATTCTCGGTGAAAACCCAAAACTATTTTACACCTGTTACATTGGTCCTTAACTTTTGTCATGAAAATTGTAATTTACATTTGGCATTTATTGTGGGTCTGATCAGGTTTTGTAGTGATACAGCTAGTGACATCATGCGGATCGGACGGTCACTCCATGGCATTGACTGAAAGTGGAGAGGTCTTCAGCTGGGGTGATGGGGACTACGGTAAACTGGGTCATGGGAACAGCGACAGGCAGAGACGGCCCAGGCAGATAGAGGCACTGCAGGGGGAGGAGGTTATTCAGGTCAGTGGGGGTGCCATTTGGCACTATCAGGGCTTGTTAGGATTGGACGGTCACTCCATGGCATTGACTGAGAGTGGAGAGGTCTTCAGTTGGGGTGATGGGGACTACGGTAAACTGGGTCATGGGAACAGCGACAGGCAGAGACGGCCCAGGCAGATAGAGGCACTGCAGGGGGAGGAGGTTATTCAGGTCAGTGGGGGTGCCATTTGGCACTATCAGGGCTTGTTAGGATTGGACGGTCACTCCATGGCATTGACTGAGAGTGGAGAGGTCTTCAGCTGGGGTGATGGGGACTACGGTAAACTGGGTCATGGGAATAGCGACAGGCAGAGACGGCCCAGGCAGATAGAGGCACTGCAGGGGGAGGAGGTTATTCAGGTCAGTGGGGGGTGCCGTTTGGCACTATCAGGGCTTGTTAGGATTGGACGGTCACTCCATGGCATTGACTGAGAGTGGAGAGGTCTTCAGCTGGGGTGATGGGGACTACGGTAAACTGGGTCATGGGAATAGCGACAGGCAGAGACGGCCCAGGCAGATAGAGGCACTGCAGGGGGAGGAGGTTATTCAGGTCAGTGGGGGTGCCATTTCACGGTATTTGAAACCTAACAATCATATAAAATACCTCCCCAAAATACTATCCATTGGAAGAAAACAGGAAATTTGCAATCTCTAATTTGGATGTGAAAGCAAAAAGGAAATGTTCCTTACATCTTAAGCTAACAAATAAAAAAATTACGCATTTTGAAAAATACAAAGGTTATCAATTTACATAACTTTTTTGCAGTACGAGATACAATTTGGATGTTATTTTATGAATGCCATTTCAAGAGCTTTAAAATGATGTAAAGTTTATCTCTGTAGGTCCATTACTTTTAGAGATATAACTGTCCAAACATAGCAAATCATGCTAATTAGTCAAAAGTTCGTTGACCCATATCTCAAAACTTAATTGACCGAATGACATAAAATTTAAGTTCTCGGGGTTTCTCAAGGAGTCCAATCAGCACACCAAATTTCATTTCAATCCGTGATGGTCAGGTCCAAGAGCGTGTTGAATTGACACGGAATGACCCTTACGAGGAAAGGTTAGTTGTCCTAAAGGTAATGTTAAACCTTGTCAATGTCCACATACATCAACTGATTAAGAAAAATGCATCTCCATCTAAAACTACTGAAATATCCAAGATATTAAAAGAAAAGATGATAGCCTTCCACGAACGGGGACTTTCTGTGCATAAAATTGATTCCAGACTGGATTTGGTGCACACACAATAACCTTACAGTACATAATCAAAAATTATTCTCAGTAATGACACTTTTCATTTTCATTCCTTAGATGGCTTGTGGCTTCAAGCATTCAGCCGTGGTAACAGCAGACGGCAAACTCTTCACATTTGGTAATGGAGACTACGGACGGCTTGGTCACGGTAACACATCTAATAAGAAGATACCTGAGCGAGTCAGGGCACTAGATGGTGTTGCTGTCAGACAGGTTTGTGTATTTTTAACAGATATTTTTAAAAGTGTACTTTTATTATAATTTTTATACAAATGTGGACAAATGTCCATGAGTTTGGGAAATCTGGATGCAGTGAAAAGCAGCTTGGCTCCACCAGGATTCGAACCGCGGACTATCAATTGAGGTACATGTATGAAGCCAACTGGTGGTCTTGAATCACGGTAGTTCACCGATTGGGATTGGCTATCGCGGAAAATCAGAAATGTGTTCTGTCATAACTGAAATGTTTACCCTTGACTCTACAGGTTGCATGTGGACTAAACCACACAATGTGCGTGTCGGCCGACGGCAACACAGTATGGGCCTTTGGTGATGGTGATTATGGTAAACTAGGTGTTGGGAGCACGGCTGCCAAGTCTTCACCACAGGTAAGATGTGGCATTGCCAGAGATCATAGGCATGATCATTGACACTTGTGGACTCGGGGGGGGGGGGGGGGGGGGACAATGTGGACTCGGGGTGTTGCGGAAAGGTGGACTCGACTATAGCCCTAGCATTGTTTGTTTGGGATGGATTATTCATAATATCTGGCTTCCATTTTTAAAACCCTGAAAGCTGGCTTATATTTCATGCAAAAGTAAACACAAATGCGAATTTGAGGTCACAGCAAAGTTTTTGTGCCGCAAATTTACAAAAAGTTTAACTAGTTTCAACTTCTTCCAATGTTCGCCATAAAATACGTCAGATTCGTGTTCACTTTCGCGTGCTGTGTGAACTGGGCTTAAGACTGATTTTTAGGCTGGATTCACACTGAGACTTTTTGCGCATAAATTTGACGCGTCTCACTTTGAGAAAAAGCGGTGTAGAGGGAATTTGAAGTGAAATGATGCACTGAAAACCAGAGAACTTCGGTGGAAAGTGTTTTTGTGATTCTGTGATTTTCATTGCGTCATTTTACTCAAAATTACCTCCACACCACTTTTTGTCTTAAATCGAGTCAAATTTATGCACACAAAGGCTATGAGAGTTTAGCCAAAAGTATTAACCCTACCACAGCCATACATTACCCCCAAAAATTCCAAATAAATCAGCTTAAAATCTTTAAAAACAATTTATATCCTATTTTATACATCACAGTGTGCAATATATTGTAAGTGCTCTACCCAAGAGACACCTCATATTGTACTTGGGTGGGACTTGCCCCCATGACCTTCTGCATGTTAGAGCTTGCCAGTGTCATATGGCTGGTTCAAATTCTATTTCATGTACATTTGGGGTCAAAAGTCAATAAAAAAAATAAATAAAAACAAAACCTGAAATTTTCCATAAGTTTGTGACTGAACCCATGTGACTGAACTTTTGGGAGGTAAATCGGTTACAGTGTCTTCATTATTTTGACATTATATTTTCAAAATAATGGACTTAAAAATGATTATAATACGACAATGTTGACACTTTGCCGCTGGACTCAATACGTTTTTCTTTGCTGTTTGTAGAAAATTGATGGCCTTTCTGGTATGGGAATCAAGAAAGTTTGTTGCGGCACCCAATTTTCTGTGGCTCTGACAAAAGATGGACGGGTTCTTACTTGCGGCCAAGGTAACGGTTTCTCTTGTAAAAGTGTTGTAGTTGTGCAGCGCCACTTTCATCAGCAATTTGCTGTCCAATTTTATATTTTATTCCATTGAAATACCATCCTGAGATCTCGGAATTTCCACTCTGCAAAGCGACGTGACAATACCCTGAGGAAATACACGCAAATCTGTGGAGCGAGCCGGCTGTTGTCTTGAGCCAACTCACGCCTGAGTCATTTTGATGTCATTTAATCAATTCGGTCATGTTATGCGGAAAAGAAACAATTTCTATACTTTCCAGAAATTGTATTGGGTTCCGTTCCTTATGACTGTCCCATTCCTACCAAACTTTCAAACGACGAACCTTATTTACTCCGCAGTTTTTCAAATTAATAACAGGGATGCATGCTGACGAATGTAATGGAACGGATTCCCCAGTATGCTTTAAATAGCAGCCAATCGCCGACGCGGACAACGGCCAGCATTACCGAGTACATGTATCACATGCATGCACGGTGTTTACAATCTGCGCGCGTTACATTTTGAATACCTGCAATCGTGCTGCATGTGCACTGCAAGCGTCCTGATTGGTCCAGCAGAGGCGACAAGATTTCTGTCGCTAGTCCCACCGCCAAATGGGGCCTTTTTCAACAGGCCCACTGTACGCAGGAGTTGGAGAGTGCGTTAAAGGGGCACTGTTGCAAGAGGATGTTGAAATACTTGCATGGGAAAAGACAAATTTGGCTAGTTGCATACGACTGTTGTAAAACCTAGAGTGTCAAACAAAATTGATTAAATTACATCAAAATGACTTGTGTGCATTCGCTGAGCGTAACAGCCGCCTAACTTCACAGATTTGCGTGCATTTCCTCAGGGGGTCGTCACGGCACTTAGCAGAGTGGAAATTTCCTGAGATCTTAGGATGGTGGTGATGTGACATTTGTTTTTCCACTGTTTTTTTGGTTTTTTATGTTTGTCAGATCGCTTGACAGGACTACCAGAGAGCCGGACCAGGCTGTCCAATCGTCCCCAGCAGGTCCCCGCTTTAGCTGGTCACTTCATAGAGGACATTGTGGCCGGATCAGAACACACCGTGGCACTAACCAGCTGTGGTAGTGTGTGGGTATGGGGCAACAACATGGACGGACAGGTCTGTGTCTTGTTTCTTTTCTTTTTTCCTTCCTTTTTTTCCCATAATGGAGCGTGACCAGATCACATTTTTGACGCGCCCCTTTTTCCCATGGATTTTGGGATTTTGATACCATATCGTGTGTTATATTTTTCTCATTACCATTCTAAAATTTTGCGCCTTCAATCCATGTATTTCGAGGGATTTCGTAAAAAAATCCACCGAAGTTTAGTAAACTAATTTATCCAGTTCCATAAAGCGGTGCAGTAATTACACCAACCTTTTTGCTTACACATCCAAATTGGAGATTGTAAATTTTCTGTTTAATTTCCTGTTAAATTTCTCAGGTCTTATGTATAATTGGGTATAATAATAGGATTGACAATTAGAGATGAATTTAGAAACACGAGAAAATTACAATCCCGGTCGGGGCATTGCAATTTTCTCGTGTTTCTAAATTCATCTATAATTGGCAGTCTTGTTTACATAATGTGAAATTTTTGGTTTAAATCCATGACGAGGTTATTCAAGATTAAAAGTAGGACAGGTTTTTTTGACATGTAGTACAAGTTCGTTGGTTCTGTATCAATTTTCACAGCTGTGTTAAATCGCGGGGGGTGTTATGGCCGAGCGGTCTAGTGCGTTGAACTTAAGTTCCTGTGCTAGTACTAGAATGTGGGTTCGATTCCGGGCCGCGACGGGTTGTGGCACCTGTGCCCTTGAGCAAGGCACTCAACCACACTTGCTCCCATTCCTGTAATTGGCGGTCTCTCCGCTGTTGGATGTGGTAAATAAATTTTGTCTCATTTCCTATCTCTAGGCAGGAATTCAAAACAGTCTGGGGCTAGGATAATTCCAAATTACATTATTTGAGCCTTGTTTTTATTTATCTAAAAAAAGCAAGTTGGTTCTATGGTAAACATACCATCCCACCAGATTAGCCTTTTGCGTGTAACATTTGCAAAATGGCTACAGGGGTGAGATTTGTACGGATTTTTCCGGATTTCCGGAATTTTATCGACACGTCCGGATTTGAGAATTTTCTGTTTTTCATTGTGAAATCTCTGATTTTTTGCGGATTCCCGCTTTTTGTTGTGTACTTTTATTTTCCGCTTTTTTGGCCGTACTTTTTTAACGAGCGCCCTCAATTTATTCAGTAATTTTGCGAAGCAAACTTGTCCAAGTCTAGTCGCCACGCATGTGCCATGACATAGAGCGCTATACCATGTACATGTACATGTATGTACTGTGCCGCTCGGCGAGCAGACCGAGACTGCAACAAGGAGCGAAGCAGATATGTACAAGTCTAATCACTAATAAACTGGCAACGGTCGTGCGTTGCGTGTGGTGTGTTATGCGTGCACGTGTGCAGTGCGCGGCTGGCGCGATGCGGCAAGCAGTGGGCAACGAACCGATTTTACCCTCTGCTTCCACTTCACCGTCTTCAACGATCGATGTTGCCTAGATTTTAAAAAATATAATCCACATTTGTACAAGGTAAATATTTAAAACCAAACTGTTTCCTGTGATACCTGGTTTAAATGTTTTTGACATTGCAATTTGCACGATGGTGGTGTTTATAAAAACGATCCCAAAAGTTTAAGTCTTCGTGGTCTCTACGTCTCTCCCCCGCCCCCTCCCCGATTTCTTCCGGAATTTTTGTTTTCCTCCAATCTCACCCCTGTGGCTAGCACCCCAAATTCTTCACTTTCAAATGGAGGTACACTTTAGAAAGTCCACATACTATGCTGTTGTTGCTACGTGGTGCATGCCAATGTCTCGTAACCAACAGCCGGTTACTTTATGCCATTCTCTCAGACAGCGAACACAGTATTGATTCTGTACTTCACACCTGCCTCGTGCACCACATAGCAACACAAATTTAGTCTGGTCCAGTGGATACTAAGTGTGCATGTGGAAGGAAGTACGTCAGTACTTTCATGCGAAAATGTGCAAAAGGCTAATTGAGTTGATGTCACTGTTTAACAACATACATGTTTTCTTGGCAATCAGTTGGGCTTAGGTCACACCAACACTGTGAGGGAACCACTTCTTGTCACGAGTCTTCAAGGCAAGAATATCCGCCAGGTGAGTAGTGACAGTACACAAGCATGCATCTACATGTATATTTGGTCAAGGAAAATACATGTAGGACCCGCTTGTGGTCACTCACAGTCCCGAGGGGCAGGCGTGCACTAGTGACCGAATTATGCCAGTCCATATGTGTTTTATAACACGCCTTCTGGCCAAAATATAAATGCAATGAATTTGTTTTGCTAAGGCAATCCAACAAAAGGCATTTATCTAGGTTATTTAACAAAAAGGCAGGATTTTGAACATTGACCACTTCAACAATAAGCACCCCAAGAGCTAGGCAGTTTGTCAGTTAAACTTTAAGGAAACGTTTGGCTTCCTAGCCTCAGTTTCTGAGTTGCTTTTCACTGACACAGTTGGCAACCTCCGTAGGGCTCAGTAACCGGACTAGTTTGTAAGACTAGTGCCCGGTCAACTAGCAGGGAATCACGCGCGCGTGAAGTCTTGACGCGCACTCTCAAAGTCTTGACGCGCACTCTCAAAGTCTTGACGCGCACTCTCGAAGTCTTGACGCGCACTCTCGAAGTCTTGACGCGCACTCTCGAAGTCTTGACGCGCACTCTCGAAGTCTTGACGCGCACTCTCGAAGTCTTGACGCGCACTCTCGAAGTCTTGACGCGCACTCTCGAAGTCTTGACGCGCACTCTCGAAGTCTTGACGCGCACTCTCGAAGTCTTGACGCGCACTCTCGAAGTCTTGACGCGCACTCTCGAAGTCTTGACGCGCACTCTCGAAGTCTTGACGCGCACTCTCGAAGTCTTGACGCGCACTCTCAAAGTCTTGACGCGCACTCTCGAAGTCTTGACGCGCACTCTCGAAGTCTTGACGCGCACTCTCGAAGTCCTGACGCTCGCGCTCGAAGCTTGATACGCGCGTCTAGTTTACGCTGGTGCAGATTTCATGCACTAGCCTAGATTTAGTGAACCTCACGTGACTGCGTTTCAGCCAGTCAGGATTGAGAATCAGAAAGAGGCATGTTATAATATACAAATATAACATGGTTTGAGGGTGGATAGTCAATATTTGATTTGATTTCCTTGACAGATTTCTACTGGCAGGAGCCACTCTGCGGCATGGACAGCTGCCCCTGTACCGGCCAGGGTCCCTGGTACACCTCAACCTCTACAGCTAGGTCAGTAAAATCTCTGCAATTACTTGATTGTGATATAATTGTAATAACCAAACAACGGCCGGGTTCACACGACATATTTCTTGTAATCGTGTTGTAATAAATTCCAATCACACATGTAAGTTGATTATGGGATCGACGTGTTTAATCATTTCACATTGTGTTGCTATAGACCGTATCAAATAGCTGCCATCTTGGAGAGCAGCTTTTGTTGTTTAAATTAGTTAACAATGTAAGCACAAAAAAGTTTCATCTGCACATGATACAATGGACCTTTTTCTATTAATAAATGTACAAAATGGCTAAATAGACAGGTTCCGCAAGCACACGGATACGGATAGCGCGACGGATACGTCACAGGTTGTGACGTCATACATGTCTCACTATCTGCTACACGTTTGCACGGCACGGATATCGAGCTCGCTATGCGTAAGCACTAATTAACGTGTAGTGAAATTTCGGATTTATAGTGTTTTTCTTCATTTTTCGTTGCCTTTACGTAGCCAGGTTGAAAAGAGTATGAATGACTACAAACGTTTTTTGCATTTCAAAGCTTTGGATTAAAAGTAAAATTGGTATCAAAGCCATGTTGTGCAGGGTAGTTTTCCCGCTGTCTGAAATAGACACCTTTTAGCTAACACGCTGTGATTTTGAATTTGCGAAAGCACAGAAATGCCACTAACGGTTACGGATAGCTAAACGTATGCGTACGCGTATCCGTCGACTTGCGAAACCTCCCTAATAGGTTCTGCCAACCTTTTATTTCTGTTTTGCCCCATATCATCAGGATTACCACAGAGCATCCCCGCTCAGTACACCACACTGAAGGAATGCAGTACCTCCTCCATCAGGGCAAGGCTGCGTCTTCTACATCACTTCTCAGACCTTATCTATGCATCTTGGAGACTTCTCAATCTTGCCCCAACCTCGGTAAAAATGTTACAAATTCTGTGTTGTACTCTAGGATGAGAATACTGGGGCCGATTTCACAAAGCGCTATAGATGCATCTTAGGAAGGGTCACTCTTCTTATCTTGGGATGTTGATGTGGGAATTACGATGCATTGAACTCTAGTTAACTTTTGTGAACTCGATCCCTGTTTCTATATTTTTACGTTTATGATTGTGATTTATAAATAATCACTAAAAAAAAATTGTATGGTGTTCTGTTTGCCTTGGCCGTCATAAAGGAAAATTTTTGTTTTTGTGCCTCTGACCTGAAGCTATATGGTCAAACAATCTTGATTTTGCAACATGCGCAATAAGTTGCGGCGCGTTTCACGAAAGTTGCGCCACATTTAGATATGGCGCAACTCGCCGACTTACGCCATAAAATGTGGCGTAACTTGCGCAATAGTTTTTGGTGGCGTAAGTTGGAAAAATGTGTCGTAGGACAGTGAAAATGGCGATAATACAGCTCGCTACACGTGCTTATTTACCGCATCGTCAACGAACTGAACACCGGCCTTCCGTTAGTGGAAAACAACCTTTTATCATAGTGAAATCTGCGACGTGACGCATGATGACCGAGCGATGGCAGCCATGATGACAGTGCAAAATTTGTGGAAAACAACAACGTATGTTTTATGTATGACTATTTTATCAAGCGCAAACATCAAATAGTCGTTGATAAACTAGAAATTATCCTCGACCTAGAAGTTACAGGTGTTAAAGTGAAAAAATGAATGTTGCGCAGCTACGGAGAGTTTCGTGAAATCGATCTTGGATTTATGGCGCAGCTACGCCATAAAGTTATAGCGTAAGTCTTACGCCATTGCGCAAGTTGCGCAATGTTTCGTGAAATCGGCTGCTGTAGTCGATCCGTACTAACCGTCTTCATTTGGGAACGTGTCCCAGTTGAATCTGGCGTGCAATACATTGCTGGGATCAACCGGAAAGAAATTGAAATCGTAGTAACACCTAGCAGGACCCTACTAGAGCCCAAGTGGACCCTAGGGCTGCCGGCATAGCCATAGTGGCCTGTGGAGGCTCCAAGTACCGCTTTGTGCAATCCTATTGAGCCTGGACACTGCTGTTGCTTCTTGGTGCATTGGACTTGCCCTTAGACTTCCCAGCTCCCTTCCCGGCATTCCTTGGTAGGATCGTGAAATCAGAAAATCATCCCGGTTTGGAGCCAAAACCGTGATCGACCGTAGCAGAGGGACACTGGGATGCACCGGGGCCAACCAAGATAACAAAAAACGGGAATGTGTGACGGGGCCCAATGCAATTTACTAAACCAAGTGGTGCATTGGTAGGTCACTTTGTGGGACCACAGTTATATTGAGATTGCAGATGTCCATTATAAGCCAAATAAGCATTGGTTGTAAAATAACACAGCAATAACCGATTTTGGTAAATTTGGTTCACTTGTGCATGTAGCGTGTTTTGCATTCGAATGTGAGGTTAAAGAGAAACAGCACCTTGTCATGTTGACTCTGTGATATTTTCTGCTGTGGTGCCATTCCAAACCGGTACCAAAACTTTAAATGAAGTGCCCAAAACCATCCATATGAGGTGCCCAAAACTATGCTAATGAGAAGGCACAGTTATGCATGTCCCGGGCAATATTCAGTTCTGGCTGTTAATTGAGTTCCTCTGTTGAAACAGATTGCTTTCATTTTTGTCTTAAGGAAGTCTGTCGGAAATAGAAACTGTATTTGTGGGGTACCGTGGCCGAGCGGTTTAGGTCATTGACTCGCAATAATAGGTGAAAACTTGGGGTTGCAGGTTCGAACCTCCCCACGGCTACGGTACCTGTGCCCTTGGGCAAGGCACTCAACCACACTTGCTCCATCCTTCGGAAGGGATGTAAAGCCGTTGGTCCAGTGTGTTAGGTAATGGAAACGCACTCTAAAGATCCCAGAGCATTCTTTCGTGAAGAGCAAGGGGGATCATCCCCGGTGTCTCTGGCCATTTCTAATTCTAATTCTTTATGGGTTTCCTCACGCTTGCGAGTGACAGTGCAATGAGCACTATTAAGGAATCCTTGGTATGAATACCAGAAAGAAATAATAATAATAATAATAATAATTTCTTTAATACTATTTTTCTTTCCAATCTAGCCTGGGGCTACATCAGCAGGTGGTGCTGGCATGACAGGCCTTACAGACGGTCCCTTGAGACCATTGCTAGCCTCTAGGGTTTACACACTACCCATGGTGCGCTCAATCGGTCGGACCATGGTCCAGGGAAAGAACTACGGCCCTCAAGTCACCGTGAAGCGTCTTGCAACAAGGTGAGATATATCACACTATCGATTCTTGACCAGAACAGAGGTTTGTTGAATACAGTTAATTATGACTGTCAACAATTTGTGCACGGTGCCTCACTGCACCCTAGTGTGTGCCGGTGTTGTAGTCGAGTCCGAGTCTCGAGTCATTAGCCTCAAGTCCGAGTCCGAGTCACGAGTCACTTGTTCACCAAAATGAAACTTAATCTGCTATAGTTTCGTACACTCAATGTGTGAAATGATGACATGCTCGTGTGCTCCTTGCCGGCCTGGTGGGGGTAGTGTACATAATCACGCGTCGTACTGTGATTTTCCCTAAAGAATCCTGCATTAAGCGAGCGATTATATATATATTGTTTTCTTTTTTTGAAATATGTGACTCGAGTCATAAGTTATCATGTTCGAGTCCAAGTCACCATTGTCCGAGTCTGAGTCCGAGTCATTTTCCAATGTGACTCGAGTCGAGTCCGAGTCACGAAAAATGTGACTCGAGTCGGACTTGAGTCAGAGTCCTGGACTCGAGTACTACAGCACTGGTGTGTGCACAAGTTTGTAATAATCAATTCAGTATTTCACCCCTAGACGCCGATATGATCTCAAAACAGATATACAGTAGGTTGAATCTGTATCTGAGCACTAAACATTTGTAAAGACACGTATTATGGTATGTTTGTTTTTCCATCTACAGAGGGCGCAAGTGCAAGCCCATCTTTACCCAGATTGCCAAGCAGGTAGTACGCATGAAGCCAGGTGACTTACGGCTCCCAGCCAGGGCGTGGAAGGTCAAACTGGTCGGGGAGGGGGCAGACGATGCGGGCGGGGTCTTTGACGATACCATAACTGAGATGTGCCAGGAGCTGGAGACGGGTGTGGTCCCCTTGCTGATTGCCACGCCCAACGCTGCGGCTGATGCAGGCAGCAATAGAGACAGGTACGAAGATGTTGTTACCTCAAGTTAAATGAATGGTTAAACTCGAGATTTTGGGTGATAAAACCTGCCCCCAAAACTGGTTTGTGACCCTCCAGTCACATGGGTAAATTTTTTTGAAAAATAGATTTTGACCTCTTCTAAAAGGGAATCTTGAGCTAGACACGATGGGCGAATCTTCATTCATTTTGCGATGGCGACCAAATGTTGACATTATTGTAACAACAGGAGTACCCTAGGGTATACATGTGCGCTATACAAGTGTCCACCATTACATTACATTACGTTACGTTTCTGAGAGATTGTGTCATGTAATATGCTACACCCTCATCAAAAGCAAGTCGTGAAGTATTTACGTTTGGATCTTTTAAAAATAAGAGTAAAATTAAACGCAACAATTTTTGTTTATGGGAGAATTATGTTGTTTAGGGCTCCCAGAAAATCAATTTTGTTGGTTTTCAAACCTGATTGAACCTGCATGGGATGAGCTAACCACTGGAACTCCGCGTCTCAAAAACAGTCCTAGAAGTACAGGAGCTGAGGGAGGCACTTTAGGCAGAGTGGCGTACCCTGCCTCGGCAGCTCTTACAGAGGCTGGTGCAGTCAGCCTTGCCCCAAGAGGTGGCTATACACATTACTGACCAATCAAATTATAATCTTCGCGCCTTGATCTTTTAGTCAGAGCATAATTTTCATTTCCTTCTTTGAACTGTATATTTCCATTTCTTTTCTCTGATCTCTAGGTTCCTGTTGAATCCCTCCATGTGCTCAGAGGAGCACCTTCTTCTCTTCAAGTTCCTGGGGATTCTCCTGGGTGTTGCAGTACGCACCAAGAAGCCTCTGGACCTACACCTGGCTCCAATGGTCTGGAAACAGCTGGCTGCAATGCCGCTGACTGTTGAGGACCTTGAAGAGGTATAGTGGCTTCAGGCACAAGTTGCATTGCAAGTTTTTAATTTTTTTAATTTTTTTTTTTAAAAAGCTGTATTGCAAGATGCGGCACAAGCCATGTTAATAATAATAATAATAATGATTAGATTTGTATAGCGCACATATCCACCCTGCAGGGCGCTCAAGGCGCTGTTACCATTATTACCGCTGCCATCAGGGAATCACCAGAACCATTTCGCTTCAACTAGGTGGCTGCTGGTCAGGCGCTCAACCCTATCAGCAGTTAGATTGTGGCATTCCCCTTAACAGCTTCCCATATATCGCTTGGGTTGACGAGGCAACTGGGATTAAGCGCCTTGCCCAGGGACACAGACACGTTGGTCGAAGTGGGGCTCGAACCCCCAACCTCTGACTGGGAGTCCCGCTTCATACCCACTAGACCACACGGTAGTTTTGCAAAACAGCTTCGCAAGGCATATCATATAACACGTCGCAGGAATTGTGGCTGGAGTTGGGACTGAGGATCAAGGCTGGGGATCGGTACTGGGGGATGGGGGATCGGGACCGGGGAATGGTTACCCGGGAATTGTGACGGGGATTGTAACAAGTTGTATTGCAAGTCGGTTGTTTTGTAAAAATTTCATCTCTTGAAGAGAAAATATTTTTGTAACACATTGTTCGACAATAATATTTTATAAAGTAATATTGATTGCTTTCTTGTGACGTCACGCCTTCCATCCACCATTTTGGTTGTCATTTTTCATGACCCACGTGGCCCGAGTGATAACCGGCAAAAAGAGCAAGAAAAGCGCATTGGTTGCACTTACCTACGTTGCTTAACCTTGCTTTATGTTGTTGCGCCATGGCTGTTGTATCGATAAAGATAAAAATGTATTTCTTCAGGCTAAAAATCGCTATCAAGTAGAAGCACTTTCGTTTTTACAAGCTGCCTTTCATGCTCAATAATTTGAACGTATCACAGCGCGATGAAAGTAGGCTGGTGAGTATTTTTTACGCGTGTTCGAGTGCGTCTATTGAAGTGCGCGTGTACGCGCGTGATCGTTGACCACCAAACATTCCCGGATGTTCTACGTCACGGAAAGCAATCAATAGAGGAGCAGTTCATCAGGGGATCACATTTACTTAACAGATATCCTTGTTTTTTCTGTACATTTTGTTGTTTCTGCCCTACATCAATCCACTGGACACTTTGCATGCTTTTCTTTAGCTCAGTTTGCTTATTTATGATTTCAGATGGACTTTCTCTATGTGCAAACCTTGCGTAACATCAGAGACATTGACAAAAGCGGCGTGACAGAGGAAAACTTTCACGAGGTGAGGCCATTCGAAAACTTTTTCAATTTCAAATTGATGTAGGCTTCTATTGACCCCCTTCGAACACGTGCGAATACGCCATTTTGGGAGTCAAATAATGCTGAGTCATTGTGGAAGCGATGTTCGTGCGCTTTGTGTGTGTGTCTGGTGGGCGTAACGCGGTTTAATTCACCAATGGGAGCCTCAGTATAGCGTGTTACGCGCGCTATGGACACACACAACGCACACGCACATTGCTTCCAGAACGACGCGGCATTATTTGACTCCCAAAATGACGTCATTGGCACGAGCTCAATATACCAGTTCTTCATGTCTTCAATTACTCTTTAACAATTGAGGAAGTCTGAAATGTTCACCACTTGACGTGTAAACACGTTCTGGCAATTTATAGTCACAGGGGCAATTGACTCGGAGTGTTGCAAAGAATGATCATTTGGTGAGAAGATTCATAATGACTACCAACAGTCAGTATTTGTGGTGCTTGACCTCGTCGTGGTCTTAACTTTTGGCCAATCACATTTGCCTTTTTTAAAACTGGTATTGTTTTATTCAAAAACAATCCGAGTGTCAACTTGTTACAATGTAAGTGGATTACTCAACTCACTGGACTTATTGCTTTACATTCCATCCAAGGATGGAGGAAATAGGGTTAAGCGCCTTGCTCGAGGGCAAAAGTACCTGGAATGCATATTTCCGAGATTGCCCAATTAACCCCGCCCCCTTGGATATTGTTGCTACATGTATGCCTCACACGCTATCGTCAAAATGTCCACACACACTGAGCAAACCATTGGGACTTTCAACGGAAAGCACAGATTCATTGGAAAAAACTGAAAGGTATTCATGATTCAGGGTCGACAGTTACCGTAGCACGCATTTAGTAAAAGGCCAGTGATACCATATATTCATAATAATTCGCTTTCTTACCTTTGAACAGCGAATTGCCCGGCCTTTAAACCAAAAATTCACCCAGGACACCGGCAATGCACTTTGTGAGGCAATGCACTTTGACCTATGTGGGCGCTGTCTGCTAGCTCTGTTGTGATTGGTCCGCGGGTTCGGTTGATTGACAGGTCGGAACTATGCATTGTTTCAAATCCACAACCCTAGGGTGCATATACCTGCAGTTTGCGAGTCAGAGACTTAAACCGCTCGCCCACGGTACTCCCACAGTCGTGCTTTATTGTCCCATGTTCAACCATTTTGACTAGGCTTGGGCGATTCCATAGCCCGAGTCGAGTAGAATCAATTCCACTTTGGGGATTGGAATTGCGATTACAGATTTTTGAGGAATCGATTTCCAGTAGGAATCCATTTCCTTTGATCTAGATTCAATTCCCATTGATCTAGTGTGCCAATTCCATAGAATATCTAGCAATTCCGAAGCTAAAACACTTGATGTCTGCAAGAGCATTCAGCTTCTGATAATTTCCACACACTAGGAACGTCTGTGTGGCACAGGCTGACATCATTTTATGGACGTTTAGTGCCGCTCAGTGCCAATAATTGGGTCATCATCTGCACATTAGGTAGCATCGTCAATACAAGCACCTAAACACGCTAAATGTAGTTAGTGTTTTCCTGCGAAAAGTGGAATCGATTCTAAATGGAATCACAATTCTTTTTTGGAATCGAAGTCGACTCCGAAAATGCTGGAGTCGCCAAAGCCTAATATTGGCCAGGAATACAGTTTTCAACAGTCTCAATATTTGACTTTATGTCTTCTCTACTTGTGACTATGGTAGGTGATTCCCCTAGAATGGTTTGAAGGGCAGAGTGCTGACGGCCGGTTTGTACCTGTAGTCCCTGGTGGGCGGAGTATCCCGCTAACGTACAGCAATAGGAGGGAGTATGTAGACAGAGCACTGGCCTACCGACTACACGAAATGGACAGACAGGTCAGTCATACATAATGATATCACTTCCTATACAGATTACCACGTGCATCAGGATCTTGAGTGTAAATATTTGTGATGCACATCGACTGCGCCGTATTTCAAACAAATATGTTTGGAACATGATATGAGTACGTGCAGCTGACGGCGTGTAATACGCAGTTGTCTACGAAGATGGCCAACTGTGAGAGTGGTCAAATGATCCTGGAGTTAATTTCATGGCGTAGCTTTGAGCAAGTTCGGACGGGCGACTATAGTTAACTAGACTAACCATAGTCGATCTATATGTCACCTGAATGCTGCGTGGTTTGACTAGCTAGTCTGACTAGAGGAAACGA
Source organism: Henricia sp. BOLD:AAB3569 (assembly GCA_037783545.1). NCBI lineage: Eukaryota > Metazoa > Echinodermata > Asteroidea > Spinulosida > Echinasteridae > Henricia > Henricia sp. BOLD:AAB3569. The sequence goes on along the minus strand of JBBELK010000104.1, from coordinate 968,599 downwards.
GCCCCGGGGGTAGGCTCATCTCTAGTCAGTTGTAATCGCGTCACTTTTCAAGATGGCAGAAAGGTAAACTCGATTGGGAAAAAAAGCTTTCGCTTAAAAAAGTGTTAATTTATATCAGAATTAAAGATGAATTAATAACCAATTCTGTGGTAGCTTTTGGTGAACGAGTTGGAATGTCTTTAGTAGATCATATGAAGGCAAACATAGGAAAAAAGGTTGCCAACAATTGCTTGTATTTTTTGTAAACCGTTGACGGTGGCCAGTGCAGACGATTTTGGCCATGTTTGACTAGATTTGCCTGACGATGCGTTCGGGTGGAAACAAACTACGCATGTGCAACAAAAATTGCAAATTGACTAATGGTCAGCACCTGAACTTGGTCTTTGGTGTTAGCTGAAAAGGGTGCTTACTATTGACCCCTTTCGAACACGTGCGAATATGCCATTTTGGGAGTCAAATAATGCTGAGTCATTGTGAAAGCAATGTGCGTGCGCGTTGTGTGTGTCTCTGGTTGGCGTAACGCGGTTTAGTTCACCAATGGAAGCCTCAGCATAGCGCGTTACGCGCGCTATGGACACACACAACGCGCACGCACATTGCTTCCACAACGACGCGGCATTGTTTTACTCCCAAATTGACGTCATTGGCACGAGCTCAATAGACCTTCATCATGGTTCAGCCATCTTCCTTTTTACTCCATCAAAACCACTGTAACCAAATTGAGACTTATAGGCTGCGTTCGGGCGTGTACATGTACTCGTGTTAACACGAGCATACTCCTGCGCGCACGAACGGCAAGATTAACGACACTTGGGTCAGTGAGAGTATGCCCTCGCTACTCCCCGACAAATGGGGAGTGTGCTCTTACTCCTGACGAGTGCCATGTGATTCGTACTAAGGCTGTGCCTAACGAATCAAATATTCGAATATTCGATCGTCCATCAAATATTCGAATAGCATTTTACCAGATCGAATATTCGGTATGTGTTTTTACCACTCCAAACCAACAATGTCTTTCAGCTAGGAAGAAGTAAAAAAGCTTTTTCCTTTGCCAAAATGGCTGCTTTGATGTCATATTTGCGTCCAACCACAAGTCCAGTGTACAAGGGTCGACGATAATTTATGCAAAAACCTCTTCAGGCGAGAGACTCCTATGCAATTAGTTACAACATGAAGTCTATAATTTGAGCACAGAATTGGCAATAAAAAGGCTGCTGTTTTCTTGTGAGCTGTGTTCGGATGTGCCAAAATCAATCAATTAATTTCATGGCAAACTTTTTTGTCAAAAAAATTCAAGCATCGAATATTCGATCGAAAATTTTTCGACTAGTAAATAATTCGAAAATGCACCGGCCTAATTTGTACAAAGATGGCGGGATATAGGTTGCATTTTTTGTGAATTTGCTCAACGTGTCAACTGGATAACCGAAACAACAACTCACTAAGGTTTGTTTTACACGGCATCTAAGACGTACGGTCTGTATTTTCTTCAATTTCTTGTGAGTAGTGAAACAGAGACGGCCATCTTGACTGATGGCCATTCCCGCATGCGGACTGCGGATTTGCCGTTCGCGTAATGTGACCCGAGTGCAATGCGCACGCATTACGCCGGAGTAGCGAGAACTGCACGCCCGAATGCAGCCATAGACGATGTGCCCCCTGACATCACAACAAACCAACACATGCCCGGTGTTTTGCGCATGCATCATGTTTTACATAAATTTGGTTTAGGAATTTTGTGACCTTTGGCATCATTACCAAACCAAATTTGTGCAAAACAGGATGTGCGCGCATAACGATGACCAATTTTCAGCAGAGGGCGCTTTAGATATAAACAAAAAGCACATCGTCTATAGTTTTTGGCCCCGTATTTAAATTGTTACTTGTAATTAACACGTAGCGCGATCGAGCAGATAGAGCGGCCAAACGGTTCTTTCGCTAACACAATAGAAGATGGCATGCGTTATTGCGCAGTTGCGCTGATTCACTGATCGTGCCTGACACATTTGGGGAACAAGACGAAGATGGTGATATTAGGTTCCGTCCAAAGTTGTCTCATTTTCATGGTTCTACAGAGTGTAGTATTTTTCAAGATTCCCTACCTCCCCCGAATTACTACTTATCAACATTTTTTGGTCAGTCGGCAAAAAAACTTTTCCCAAAATTAGTCATGCAGTACGGGTTTTGTTTGCGGTACTTTATGCAGTTGAAGTTTCATCGCAAACTGCAATAAACGGCATGTCAAAAAAAAAATTGAGATAATGGTGTCATTCTCGATTGTCGGTCCTATACAATTGTCAAATAGATTATTGGCAAACTGTTATATCCCACAAGTAACTGGTTTACATATTGTAATTTACCATTGAGTGTAGTGCTTACATGTCAAAAAATGGATATATAGCGTTTTGCGATGAAACTCTTCATTTGTTATGACTACATGTACATGTACATTGGAAGACATATCATAATATAGCATTCGAAAATGGTAGCAAAAGCTTTACTCACAACAAACACAAACACTGTTTTATTCATTTTTGCTTCAAGTTTTAAAACAGTTGCATCATCGCTATGTGTATCCTTGTATCCTTTACACAAAGTGTAGTATTGTTGTCAACACTCTAAGCAACGCCTCTGCACTTTGGTAAAAAATTAATAACGAAAGGTAACGATTTTTGGGTCCAGCTAAACGTAGTCGTGATCAGTAACCGTAAACACCCAAACCTCACTATATTTTTTTAATAAAAGACTGCCAAAGTAAATATATCACTGTTTGTTAGTTGTCTAAGCAATTAAATGGCTATACACTTAAAATCACTGAACTGTGTCCCTGTGCTTTTGCATTTTAATCAAAATACAATGCTAATTAGGGTTTGTTTTGCCCTTTCCCAACGTAAAATTAACACTGTATATTCGGTGCTTTCCCAAGACACTATGAAAAACTTCATAGCGGGCTCGGGTGGGACTCGAACCCACGGCAGATTATTAACCGCTCGACCACCGAACTAGCTGGTGTTGAAGTTTTCATATTGTCTTGGGAAAGCCACAGTGTACCTAGTGTTATTAATTACGTCGGGAAAGGACAAAACAAACCCTAATTAACATTCAGTCTCCCGAAGCAAGTTAAATCAATTTCCAAAATTCAGTGCATTTTCCACATTATACTAACACTTGTTCTACATCAATACAAAACAACAGGGCAAATGACTGCGACAAGACATGTGCTTTGGTGTAACAACTCATTTTAGTTATAAATATGATTGGTTCAAATTTTAGTGCAATTTGCTGTACACGGCCATAAGGTGCATGGGTTACACCACTTTGCAAATTTTGGATCTCTAATTTATAGGGTCTTTTTACAGTTTAGGGTGAAGCCTTTTTCCATTTCACTGAAAATGATTATAAGCTCTCTTTTTACAAATTCTGCATTTTGTTCAGGGATTTGTATTCTTTTCGTGAAGAACTTCACGAGTTGACAAGAAAGACTATGATAGCAATGGTAACAAACACATGACTTTTTCCCATGTAAGATGGTGCCTTTAAATTTTTTTTAAAAAGTTGTCAACTGTTTTATCATTTATTCGTAGACAAATGCCATGCATAGATTTTTGCAGGTTTTCTGAAGTATTACTGCATCTAGGCCTATGTGGCTGAAATTGCTACAAGACAGTTTATCAACATTATTCTTAACGTAATGCTTTTGTTCCTGTTTTTAAAAGTTTTCCAATCATGTAATCTGTCTTTAACTTGCTCTAAAACCCAAAATAGGTACATGTAGGAGATACATGTACATGTAGTGTGAAAACATGTCTATTATTATTGTATGAAACAACATCTTTGTCTGTCTTTATGTACCGGTATTTTAAAATTACATGGGAAATTTCTAATATTTTGAGAGAAGATAAAATAATTAGTAAAAAAAATATCTCAATAGCGCAAAATACTCATAGACTGTAAAAAGACCTGGTTATAAAGTGAAGAGTGTTATAATAGGCCTTATGACTGCACGAAATTTGCAGTATACAGTACATGTGAATTGCGATCACAAAAAAGCTCTACTGTGGCACTAGAATCACTTCATTATTCTACATACTTAAAATTTAAACATTCAGAATTTCAATATTGATACAAACGGCACACAAAACACCAGAACCTCGTACAAATCTTGAACTCAAACCTACATGTAATTGCTCAAAATTCTTGGCTATTTCAGTTTATGCCAATAAAAAATTGTCACAAAATAAGATAAATGCAAATTTGAAAAATCTTGTCAAGTTGTCAAAAGGTTTTGACACAAAGCATTATGATTTCATCTTGTAAATACTATACCCTACACAGTGCATTTTCTTAACAATTTCATCAAAGGATATTGCTATGTTTTGGCAACAGACAGCACATTTACTGAGTGACAAAAGAAACGTAACAAATATTTTTGTTTTTGAAAATGTAATAATTAGTGACATTAGAATAAAGCTGTCCAATATGAAACAGGAGGACAAATTTTGGTCTTGTTGATAATTGTGCCTTGTGATGATCTTTAAAAATATTGATGGAGCCTGAAAAATAATCATTATGCCGGAGACACTATCCCATAAAGCCAAGCCGTACAGGCCACGTAGGGCCAATTTTTAATTTTATTTTACAATTGGCATCACATCGTAAAAGTTAAACAGCTAGAATCCCCCTTCCACATTTTTTTAGTTTTTTGTTTATCATGGAGGTGTATGTGTCTACAACACCATCACAACTTGTTTTTCACAACAAATCGACAGGCTTTTGCTTAAAACGTAAAGCAGTTCCGACCCTCTTCACCCGAAATTCTGAAACGCTCGAGGTCACTTGGCTTGTTTATCAACAGGGTTTTGACGTCATCCTGAGAAACATACAAAACTGTCTGTGCAGTATTGAATGGAAAATACACGAAGTGAATGTTTATCATGCCTGTTTTGTCCTTGTAATTCAAAATACAAACGTGAAAAACACTTATGACAACAATCTACTATTACCTGTTTTGTGAAAAACGATGAAATTGTGGCTCACAATAAAGCTCTTTTGAAGGTGCATGAATACTGGTGCATTGCGACGGGTGGTTTTGTCACGGAACGAACGGCATTCACAGCGGTCTGTGTACGGCACGGTCCCCTGCAGCTGCAGGCGTAGTTTCCACGGGTTTGAACATCGGCCGTACAAGTTATAAAATGAGACTCATTTTTCTCTCTCTTGGTAATATAAAAGAAAATCTTTCTGCTCTTTTTTTCATTGTGTCTGGTAAAACATACAACCACGCAGCTACTGGGCATATCTCTGGCTTTTTGGACCAACACAATTCTTAAAAAAACACCATCTAACAGAGAAGTTTTTTGCGTGTAAACGTATGGAGCTAACAATCGTGTTGACTTCTCTTTCTCAGGATTGCATCACGGGGTCACGCGCATATCATCAATACCTAATGAGCGTTTCAGAAATCGCGAAAATCTCATTTTCGAAAAGCGACTTTTGCTTGCAATTTATCCACTTAAAATCGACAATTAAAAAATAATAAAAATCCACGTCGGCAAGAGGGATGTTTGGACTATAGAAAAAAGACTAAATGCTGGATTTTCGTCAAGAGGGATTCTTCCTCTTTAAACATGTTCAACTCTTGTGATTATTTATTTTGTTTTAGCGCTGCATGATATTGATTGTCATAATGCCGTTGTAGCTACAATGTACACACAGGTCTCAAAACAATCGCTGACTATTTTTATGCTGACGGGTGTAGCCAGGCACAACTTAGTCATAAAAAGCCAGTCGACCACTGTTCTAGTGTCATCGCAAGGTCGACCCAAGGGCCACTTTAGGTACACATCATTTTTAGTGAACAGTAAGCAAGAAAAAATAAAAAGATCTCCCATTAGGATGCCTCCACGTCCGCAGTGAAATGGCAATTGGCATGCTCCAGGCTGGCACCACACATTATGCCAATGTTGCACAACACTTCACTTTTGCAAGGGTGACCATATGGAGACACTGGAATCTATTTCAAACCTTCAACAACTAGGCTGACTGTGACTTGTGTTAGTAAACAGAATTTGTAACAATTGTAAAGAAGAAATTAGGTTATAGTTCATACTTGTAACGTTTCTTTTGTCACTCAGTATATTGCATTTTACAACTGTCTTCATGCTATATGTTATAGCAGATACACCTTAAAATCACAGTACCATACATTAGGATAACCCTACCCTACATTTACCATACATGTGCATTACACTACCACACATTTACCATACATTATAGCACACATTTACCATACATGATATTACCATACATTTATCATACATGATATTACCATACATAAAAAATACCATACATTACTTTACCATACATTATATTACCATGGGTAATTCCCAAAATTAAGGTTCTAAAAGTATGACATGATTTTAAAGATTTTCATGGTTTTTAATGTTTGTGTGTGAATAATAAGGCACAGAGGTTACTGCAAACTCATTCTAGAGTTAATTTTCATTGATGTATGTAACCCGGGACACCAAATCCCTATTCAATCTCAAGGAAAACTTATGAGGCTTTATGGTCTTTTGTTTAGAATATTTGTCAGTAATTATCACAGGCCACAGTCCATTACTGAGAATTTGCAATACTGAGGATTTTTGAAGCACATGGTGTCGTACATAACTGGGACACCAAACATTTTGGACCCCTAATTTTGGGAATTACCCCTACAAATTACGTTACCATACATTACGTTACCATACATTACGTTACCATACATTACGTTACCATACATTACGTTACCATACATTTACGTTACCATACATTTACGTTACCATACATTTACGTTACCATACTTTAACGTTACCATACTTTAACGTTACCATACTTTAACGTTACCATACTTTTACGTTACCATACTTTTACCGGTACGTTACGGGGTGTTTCAAAATAACCAGTGAATACAAATTTCAAGTGATTTAAAACAACCATATCGCTACAGATTTTTAGTCTGTTTACACCATACTATTCGAGAAGTCCCAATGTTATAAAGTACTTTTCAGCAGGGTCATCGTTTCAGCTATAAAGCGATAAATGATTGAAATTAGTGTTACACATACAATGTAGGACATACTTCGGTTGACACCAAAAGTATTACGCATGGGACACACATCGTCGGTGATCTCACAATGTGCAAATAACTCAAATATTGATTGAAAATCAATTTTTGAATTTTTACTTAGTTTTAGTGTTAGTGCACTTAGTGTAATTAGTTTTTTAACTAACTGAAGCTGTTAATTGACAAAAAGTACCTGATCTGAGATTTACTGTTTCCACGAAGTGCAAAAAGTCAATTAGCATGCATCCCTATCATGCCTATGTGAAAAAAAAGTTAGAGGTATATGGCTACTTCCGGCCTCACGAAGTGACAAAAACTTTTTTTTTAAAAACAGCAAAAAAATAAATTGTGCAAGTTACTGTTCTCACAAGGTGCAACAAAAAAAATGTTAGCGTGCAAATCTATGGGAGAAACGAGTTAAAGGTGTAGCTGCTTTCTGTCTCACAAAGTGACAAAAACTTTTTATACAATTAGCGCGGGCGCTTAAAGCGCAAAATAATAAAAGGACCTGGTATTTACTCGATGTGAAAAATAAATGGGAAGTGTAGATACATGTACTTCCGTTTTCACGAAGTGACAAAAACATAGTGCGCGTGTAAGCACGAATGCTGTGTTTAATGCACAACACGTTGTAGAGGCCTCTGTTTTTTAATGTTCTCACGGAGTGACAAAAATGTTTATTATTAAAATATCTAAAAAAGCTTCATTTTATATAATAGCCAAGCTAGTTCATATACTGTAAAAGCTGAAATATTCGCGGTGGTTTTATTTTCGCGCATTTCGCGCACCAGACAGAGCCCGCGAAAATAACAACCCGCGAAAATAATGTTTGCAACAATTGTGGCGATCCCTGTTAAGGTGACATTTCCATCCGCGAAAATAACAACTCGCGAAAGTGTCAGTGATGTCGAAATGTGCGAAAATATCTGTACGCGAAAAATTTTTTGGCTTTTACAGTAGTTGGTACTCATGTCTGGTTTCCATGGCATGGGGTGACTAGGACACCGATATATATATACACTGGATGAAGTATGCAATACCAGTTGGCTATACGAGAATTGAAGCCATGCGCCGGCCGCCATTGTACCCCATGAACAATGCTTGGCCTAGACTGGTTCCCGCTCCACATATTCCACATACAACGACTGAATATGAGGACCGGCTACTGTGGTGTTTAAAATAGCACTAAGCACTACTTCATGCATTTATTTTTAGGAGCGCATTACCGTTAATTTTCAAAAGAGTGTATAACAATTTGAAAAGGGTTATTCCATATTTGACAAATAAAACACATGCCCATTATAGCATTAAAATTCAAATTAGAACCTTGCTTGCATCATCGTAAAAAAAAACATGCGGTGAAACACTGTCCACGAATCGTACCCGACGATTAACGATAACGTCTGGACGACCGGACGTGCATTCGGGTAACTTCGGGAACCTTCGGAAAAAGGAGGAATTCCTCCTGTTTCAAAATGGCGGAATTGGCGGTTGCCCGACCTTAAAATCAGTCTAGTCTAAAAAAAATTGGTCCGGGTACCAGACTATGCTTGGCCTGGACTGCTCCCCGGTCCATGCGATCGCTTGCATTCCACTTAACACATGTTGACCATGATGTAGACTGGTGAAGACAGTATGACCAGTCTATAAGCAAGGCATTGTTATAGGTGGGGAACAAAATTATAAACGCCCCATTTGACACTTTGAAACATTTATTAGCTTTAGGGGTTGCAAAATATATTAAATCATACAAAATTCATTTTGTTGTTCAATATGCTACATAACGTCCGTTAGAATAACCAATTTGTAAAATTATAAGACAATATTAGCTCATTTAGGGTCGCTCATTTCATGTTACATAAATAATTTACATGGGGCGTTTATATTTTTGCTCAGTGTACGTCGTTGCTTGATCCAGTGTATATATATCGATGGACTAGGAGCATTTGCTACTCCCCCTAAATGTGATGCTAGTCTATCGTAGAAGTACCCCCAACATTTTTTGGGTTTCCCAACCACTATTTACTGGTACCCATTTATACTCCTGGGTGGGGAGAGACAATGTGATATACATGTAAGTGTCTTGTCTAAGGACACAACGCAATAGCAGTGACCAGGCCTCGAACCATGGACTTATTGGTCCGAGGTGCTATCCACAAGACCACCGCACCTCCAATAAGATTTGATCAAACTGTTTACCTAAATAACTGGCCTTATCATCATGGTGCATTTCTTCAAGGAGTAATTCTTGGAGCGTGTCCATTTGAACCATTGCAAACCAAAATTTCTTTCAACTTTACTCTGATGGTAATATTGACCATTGAGATGAGAGTATCCACAATGGCCAAACCACCAAGCGCCTTCCCACCATATTGCACAACTTTCACTATACCATAAATCATTATCCTGGTCTTTAGTTGTGAAATGTCGTGCATTATGGTAACTCATTGAATCGCCAGCTGTACTGCCAGCATTGTATGAACCAACATGGAGTGTGTACTTTTCACCCGATATGACAAACTCACCGTACTCTGCCCAAGCCGTCTTTCCTTTCCAGTCCCACAAGTCCACTCGCAGCTGCCATTGTCCGTACTGAGTCAGATTGCGTAGAGCTTCATTCCCCAGCCAGAACTCACCAGACAGATTGCCAAAGCCATGCTTGTATTTGTCCCAGGTAATGTTGAAGTCAACAGAGCCATCTTGACGCCTCTGAAAAACGATCCATCCTCCCCCATCCGTCTGCATGTCACAGTAGACCTGTAAGCCATTGGTTATTCCAGCAGGGTAGATGGTGTAGATGTCGTTGTCACAGTGACCAGCCATTAGCAGCTCATGACAGCTGGTGTACTTTATAGATTCTGCCGCCGAGAAGAAGGATGTTGCACTGTCGCCATCATAGTACGAGCTTCCCGTCAGTCGTTCAAAGTCACATGGGCTCTGCTTTCGTGTCGCCTCGTTCAACTCGCAAATGTGCTCATTTGCCTGATAGTTAAAGGACACGCATTTTAGGTCCATGGCGCACTCACGACCACAGATCACAGGAGTAAAGTCATTTATTGTTTTAAATACATGGTTTTGTAAAGTGCGGTTGTTGGCCACGTAAAAGTTAAAAGTAAACTTGGTGGGACACTCACTTTTGCATGAATGTGCCAGAAAAATGATAAACAAGGCAGTTATCATCTTGAATGCTGACAAATAACTGAAGATTTCATTCATTTTATTTTATAGAGTCCATCAGATTGCTCAGGAGATACACACAGAATTTAAAGCCAGTTTTACTCTAAGACTAGGAAAGTTTCATCCAGTCTTGGTGGTGTGATAAAGTAGATTTTAAATATGAGCTCTAAGAAAAAAATTTTCAGTGGAAAGTAACATAAAAATCTGTTCATTCAAGATCTCGGGCGGTTGCAAGTGATGCATTAGACTGTAGGGCTTGGTCGCTGCATCCTAAACTGTTTGCCAAACTGCTGGTTTTAGTCTTTTCATGAATATACGTCTGCTTGTCGTTCTTTGTGTAGCATATACGTCAACTGTATCTATGGTAATAAGCTACTGGGAAGGTGTAATTTGTTCTTACACACTGTTGCACACATTGAATTGAATATTTGTGAGTACTGCCAGCCATTGAACTTGGTTGTAAAATTAAATAGTGTCCTTGGCTGCTTCTTAAAGGTACATGGATGTAATTGAAAATGGTTTCTTAAAGGAGCGTGTCCAGATTTTCTGGAAAACTGATTCAGATCTAACTTAACATTAGAGAGGTTTCGCAAGGTGACAAATACAGTTACGATTACGGATATGATAATGGTAACCGTTCACGTCGATGCGCACACTGAACGGGGTTTCGCACTGTGTGAATTAATGTACGTGTACATATCTGCTAAATCTGCTCTGCGCTTGGCTTTGATTTTAACAGATTTTCCTTGCTTTCACGTGGGCATCACACATTAAATTTGATCTATTCACGGATTATATATCAAAAAGAAACGACATGCAAAAAAACTTATTAATCTATCACAGATAAAGCAAAAATTCTGCATAACCGGTATCCGTTTTTATGCTATGCGTATGAAGGCCGATAACTGTAGTCAACGCGTATGAAAACATGTGTACTTCGGTTACGCGTCACACGAAGCACATAAAATCATGACGTATCTGTATCCGTGACAGTGCGAAACCTCTCTAATCATATAAAATACCCCAAAAACAATATTTATGACAAGAAAACCAAAAAATTACAAATATTAAGGCGAAAATTTTACCATAAAAAAAACGACTTGACCATCTACAAAATCACGACCCGGCTATATGCTGTTTGCTTTTGAACTATTTTTCTTCCTGCTAGTATATAGCTGTAGCATAATTTCTACTCACATTGGAACCTCCATGGAAAATATCCACAAGCATTTTTCAAAGAAAAAGACTATTATAACAATTTTTTTGAACTGACGTCGAAAAGCAGACTATCTCGTCTAGATGGGAGAGGCTGGTACCCACTACACTAGCACTGCACTAAACTGTTAGTAACCAGCGCCTGGGCAGTTTCACGGGAAAGGTTGCAAAAAAGTCTCACAAGAGGTTAAAAATTAAACTTGTCGTATCAATAAAACATGTTTCTTTGAAACACCAACTTTCTTTTCTGTTTCATAGAAAACCATGCAGCCTGCTGATTATCTGCACTTTTGTCCAAGGGCTGTAAGCCTGGCAAAACAACTTACAAAGAAATTGCATTTATAGTGTGTTGCGTTATAGGGTTACTGTGGTTTTTATCAATGCTCATTTTGTTCAGGAAAGGACAAAAAATGTAACGACAACTACAGTAGGTCTAATTTTATCTTACAGAGCAAAAAAATCAAACAATATACTAATTCAGAGTGGCAAAAGAGTAGTAATATAATTGCATGAACATAATTTGTTAAGAGAGTGCAATAAAACTGGAAAAAAATATGTGATAGGCCTCAATTTGCCTGCATGTTGTGTTACTAGGTATATTTATCAACATACTAGGTAAAAAATAGGTAAATATCCAAAGAATGTCTGAGTAAATTATCTATTTTAGGGGAAAATGTGTGGGTTTTTTTGTTTTGTTTTTTAGAGTTGGGAGGTCATATTTGTGCATCCTCTTGCAACATGTAGTGCCCCTTTTACGCACTCCCTCACTCCTGCGTACAGTGGCCCTGTTAAAAAAGGCCCCATTTCGCGGTGGGACTAGCGACAGAAATCTTGTCGCCTCGGCTGGACCAATCAGTGCATTGCAGCATGATTGCAGACATTCAAATGTAACGCACGCAGATTGTAAACACCGTGCATGCATGTGATACATGTACTCGGTAATGCTGGCCGTTGTTCGCTCCGACGATTGGCTGCTATTTAAAGCATACTGGGGAATCCGTTCCATTACATTCGTCAGCATGCATCCCTGTTATTAATTTGAAAAATTGCGCAGTAAATTAAGATCGGCGTTTAAAAGTTTGGTAGGAATGGGACAGTCATAAGGAACGGAACCCAATACAATTTCTGGAAAGTATAGAAATCGTTTCTTTTCGGCATAACGTGACCGAATTGATTAAATTACATCAAAATGACTCGGGCGTGAGTTGGCTCAAGACAACAGCCGGCTCACTCCACAGATTTGCGTGTGTTTCCTCAGGGTATTGTTACGTCGCTTTGCAGAGTGGAAATTCCCTGATATCTCAGGATGATATTTGTGAGGCAGATCAGTTTGTACCTTGTTAGTGATGCAACTAACTGTTGTGTACTTATGTTCAGGAAAGGACACAATATTTAACAAGGTTTAACAAAGCACCTTGTATTTCCTTCACGACAACAAAACAAACTCAAGACATGTCCATCACTTCAAATGTTGAATAATCACTGATAGTACAGTATAACTTTAAATTGGGACATTGGCACATGGGACATCAACATGCATGCCCCACAAAGAAATGCCGAGCTAGTCAATTAAAATGTATCATCCAGTGCTTTTATAACAAAATAGGATGCAAGGAATAGGCACATCAAGCCCAAAACCGTTTTAAGTATTTTATATGCGCATGTATGAAGGAAAGTGCATGTGTAGGCCTATCTCGACTTCTATCTTTTTAAATGTTTTAAACGTGTTCATTATAGGGTGCACATTTTAACAATGTTCAACACGATCACATGTCTTTTATCAGAAAATAGCAACCCTCCACAAACTGACCATGTGTGTCACAGAGGTCTGAAATTTCACTTCTGAAACTTTCAAAATCAGTGTGACCTTGATTGGTAACTTTTAATTCAAATACTCTGAAACACTGCATCCATAACTGTAATTATATTACTCTGAACTATGAAACACAACTTTATTAATTTATCTCTGAATTGGGACACACAATTAGCCATCACTTTCATCCAACTAATTAGCTAACTTCTGTTCTATTTTATTTTGATGCCCTCTGGAATGGTTCCAGTATTAAAACTAATTAAATGGCTGCACACACAGAAATGCCTGTTAAAACAGTGTATAACAGATGGTGTTAAATGTGTTTTTAAAAAAGTGTCCTTTCCTGAACACTTGGACACACAGAAACTAGACTAAAACAGTAAATTATAATCAAATTGACTCAAACTAAATACATGCATTTTGTGGAAGGGATGGTATGAAACTATAAATCAGCCAATTCCTGACAATTATTGGATTTAAGTGCGACTTGTAAAGATAAACTATATACAAAGCATGCATACTCAAATTGTGTGTAAACATGTGCGATTGTGTGAGCTGTAGGAACCAAACAATAAGACTTTCTTGCCGTTTAGTTGGTTTTAATTTTAAAACATAAACTCTACAGCCAATATAAGCATATACGACGTCAAATTAAAGCACCAATGGCTTTGCCAAGTACTCTTAAACGATTATGTTAAGGAAAGGATAAGGCAGTTTAACGACAATGTCATGATAGCAAGCATGGTTTGAGTCTGAATCTTTCTATAGTTTATTATTTCTGGTAAGTCTACCCCTAGGTACATGTTAATGCACAACATTTTTTATCTGAGACTTCATGTTAAAAAGGGTAGCCCATGTTCAGGAAGGGACATTTTTAACGAACATTTGCACGGCATAGGTGACTGTTGCTTTAATGACTTTATTTGTGATTACACAATTCCAATCTTTTTATACTTGATTACTGAAGTAGCTTTATTTTGACAGGCAATAAATGGTGTTTCCTTTCTTTTAATATAGGTTTTCCCGGACAATTTTGGAAAATGCGCATTAACATTTTTTAAACATAAATTAAATTTCGCGCTGATTTGGAGAATGACGTATATCCAGGTTTCATTTTCGCAATAACTAGCATTTGATTTCATTTTGCGTCATTCAAATAAACGAATGTGCATAACGTTTCATTTAAAGGATTATTACAAATACGTTATTAGGCTTTCGGTTTCAGTATACGTTGCCAATTATTACGAATGTGGAATCCAATTCGTAGAAAAATAAGTTTTTATTGCGACACAGGCTAAATTGAATATTCCTTTTCATTTGTGATGAATTAAAGTCGCATATTTATCATTCAATTTAAATAAAGTATACAGGCCTATACGTACATATCATGATACAACTTTTATTGATTAATTAATCAATGTATTGTAGACATAATTGAGCATCATTGTGTTTGTTCTTATATTCATAATATGAATCGAAATGATCTTGTAAAGGAAAACATAAACGTGTTGTGTTAAAACGCATTTTTTTATGGTATCTTAAGCCCGAATTTTGAATTATCAAGACATGTCAGGGATAGCAGTGATAACGTTTTGAAGAGTAAGTTTGGGGATTTGTAAAGAGTGCATCATTGTTTTGCAACAGTGTATGTGCAAATGTAGTACACATCCGTGCATGCATACTGTACCGGTACTCCTCTACAAACTACAACATGGTTTGAGGGCAAGTAGTGATAACTACTGGTCCAAAGATTTTGGAAGATGGGGACAATCTCCACAGGTGAAACTGAGAGGGGTAGTCCCAAACATCCAATGCACCGAGGGAGCAGTGTAATTTTCACTTTCCCGAAACAACCATGATTTATACTTATTTTGCTATACCTCTATTTAAACTGGAACATTTTAAAATGTTTACAATAAAAATAGAAATCAATTATGTTTTTATAAGTTTGACTTCAAGGGAAACCTTTAAAACAATCGTTGTACTTATAAGCACTGCTGTATTCAAGATGCTTATAGACGTATACGTATAAAGTGTGTATAAATTGATGTTTTATGATATTGGCATGTCAGTAGACGTTGAATCTTCCAACACGGCATTGGTAATTTAGTTACCATGGCAACAAATGTTGTCCATAGTGTGGGAGATATTTTGTCCAGTTGAGCATGTCAGCCATTTTTTAACCAAAAATAACGGTTATCCACAAAATGCCCAACAAAATAACGCATGACATTACCCAACTGTTGAGCTCTGCTACATGCCAAATGTTGGTAGAGGACAATTCGCCCTATTGTTGGGTAATTTTTTTGCCCAATGTTGGTGGGCAATGTTTTGCCCAGACGTCGGATGAGTTAACAAGTTCGACCAATGTCGAAGGGTTGGGCATTTTTGACAAACTAGCGTGTCTTGTTACATGAGATCAGGAGAGTTTTTATTGCTGGTTCTTTGTCTTAATTGTATATTTATGTCTTTCTTCATTCCTTAAAGTTCTCTTTTTTTTTATCAGTTCAATCATCTACCCGCAAATGACCTGTCTCAGTACCAAGGCGTCAATGTACATGTACACGTATGTCTGTGAAAGGTTGTGCCAGGCATATGTTAGATTGATGATAAATTAACAGGAATACAGGATTGCGTATGTGCCTTCGATTTCGAGCTTAAAATGAAATGCCATTGGGAAATCGTATGCTGTTTTTTACGACTGAATGTACCTTAATGAAAATAGAATTATCATTTGTTAAAATAGAAACGGAGATTTTAAACATTCATTCTATTTCGCACGAAAACGAATGCTTCTTTTACTAACAAATGTACACATCTTTAAAAATTGTCCGGCAAAACCTATATTAGGAAAAAATACCATGTTCAGGAAAGAACATTTTGAAAAAACATTTAACGAACAAATCAATGTTTCACTCAAATTGGCATCAGAAAAAAACGACTTAGCCAATTCTAATGAAATTTGGTGTACAGAATGTTGAAGAACCATTCTTCAATGTTTTGGCAGGTCTGGGTGGTTCCCCTGGCATTTAATTTTATTTCCCGTCAATTGCAGTTATTAGAAAATGTGAATGAGACTCAAAATATTGTGATTTAGCACCCATATTAGCTTATAATTTGAGAACTGTGATGCGTAGAACTGTGAAATATTTTTTGGGGGAGATTGCTTTACCATAAATGTGTTTGTGAGGCAAAATTCCAACAAAGTCTTCATGTGAAAAAATTACATCAATTACCTATTTTTCATTTTGCAACCTTTCCCGTGAAACTGCCCGCCTACAAAATTGTATAGCACCACCATCCGGCGGTTTACAACCAGTTCATAGTCGGGAGACGTACTGTTGTGCATGTTGTTTGCGCAAATTAAGCTGGGGTACCGTGCTGTTTTGTGCGAAAGTCATTTCAATGTAAACCGTTGGAATTTTTTTCAAGGTCAAAAAGTTGTCCAATTTCTCAGGAAATATTGTATCATATCCCGGGATTACTATAAATGCAGGTATTTATATAAAGGTTTCATGTCTTAAAGGGGAAAACGAGGTTTAAACGTGTGTCGGCCCGTATCGAACAAACACATGGTATTATACAGCGACGGACAGCTGGTAAAGCGTAGAGCCCAATATGGGCCTCTTTTGTTAATTTTAAACATTTTTACTTACTTACGTGACATTTTGATTATTTTTTGTCACAACGACCATCGAAAAATTGTAAGTGATGCTAAATCACTAAATCATGTAAATGGTAGGACTGTGTGTACATGTACCTTTAAAGCATCCAACAGTTGAATTGTGCGTGCTAGGGACGAACAATTTTTATGTCCACAATTTTGTTGCGGACGCAAATGGATCGAGCGTGTGTTAAACACCCTGCTTTTACCATTGCTATCAAGACTTCGAGTAAGGTTTTCTCGTCAACTCAATAAGTAAAATTTTTGGTCATTGCCATCGATGTAATGGGCCTCTAACTGCTTCTGGAGCAATTTCCTGAATATTGAAAAGGGGATTTTCTGCTTCGCAATTTCTCAGGTTTTTAATATCCTCTTTAATATTTACTCAAGTCCACGCTGGCAAATATATAACAATTACACAAATTGTGTCTATGCTATTGTATGTAGTTATATTCCACAGAAGAAGATTGTAACAAGAAAACTATCGTATCCCGAAAACAGCCGTCGCGCACTCTCAAGGATGCATGCACACAAAATGGATAACAAATTGGTGCCCACCATCAGTGCAAATTTAGCAGCGTTTTCATACACTTGCGTCAAATTTACTGACAAAAGAACAAATAACAAAAACAAATACGAAAAGTACCTCACATTTTAAAATATGTTACAATTGTTCATGTGCGCTGGTCATACAATTACTCTACGTGTGCACTCAAGCTACACAGAGTAATCAAGTAATTAGAGTTCAGAATTTCTTCTTTTTTTTCCCATTTTACTTTTTAATAAAAATTATATTCTATTTGTATTGTCTATGTATACTTGTTTTCTGGTTTTAATCTTAAATACTATCCATGAAAAGGAAATCTTCAATCTCCAATTTGGATGTTGAAGCAAAAAGTTGGTGTAATCACTGCACTGCTTTATGGAACTGGACAAATTAATAAAACTTAACAAAAAATTGGTGGTTTTCTGACAACATCCTTGGAAATACGTGGATTGGGAGCGCCAACTTTCAGAATGGTACTGGGAAAAATGTGACAAATTATTTGGTTTCAATATCTCAAAACCCATAGAAAAAAATGGGGGGGGGGGGTGGGTGGGGCGTGGTCAAAAAAGTGATCTGGTCAGCAAGATAAAACTTGTGGGTCCCTAGAATAAGGGCATAACATATATAACGAATGTTGGTAAATTACTCTGCAGAAAATTCAGCTACATACATATGTACAACACATGTAGATGCATCAGACAACATTAAAAAATCCATGGGCTTTGAAGTATAATTTTTGGTCATTGCCATTGATGTAATGGGCCTTTAACTGCTTCTGGAGCAATTTCCTGAATATTGAAAAGGGGATTTTCTGCTTCACCATTTCTCGGGTTTTTAATATCCTCTTTAATATTTACTCAAGTCCACGCTGGCAAATATACAACAATATCACACGAATATTAAATTGTGTGTGCTACGAGAAAAGACAGCCATCACGTACTTGTACACACACTCAAGGATGCGCACAAAATGGAAACACAACCTCGTGCCCGCCATCAAAATTGGCAGCGTTTTTATACACTTTTGTCAATACAAATCTTCTGTTAAATTTACGGTCAAAGGTGTTATCACAAATACCAATAACAAAAGGACGTACAAAACATTATCTCACATTTTTAAACTCAGTCCATCACAAACTGCTACAATTGCTCATGTGCACTGTGTGCACTCAAGCTACACAGAGTAATTGAAATTAGAGTAATTATTGAGGTTTTTAAAAAGGTCTTTTATTTTGTTATTTTTATTTATTTACTGGTGTTAATCTTAAGCATCTACCCAGGAAGTAGTTTAAAACAGACAATGTTGTCTTTTCCACAACCTTTTATACAGTATTTAACAGGTGTCATAGTAACTGTTATATACTTCATGCGTAGATTCCTGTCATCTGATTGGTTAAAAGTGGGGGCATTAAATTAGCTAGACCCCGCGCGTGCAGAATTCCAACTATGCCCACGGGCATAGTCATTAAGCAGGTTCCGGACGCGCGCATAACATGTGTAGCATAGCTGTGCACTTCACGTAAACATTCAGCTAAGTAATGGCGGAATCTCGATGATGTTTTGACGTCTGTCGTAGATGATGAAGTCCTTAAAAAAAATAAGAGAAGGGGCCTACAGTGAAAACTGTGTCAGGTAAAATGTGCTACTAAAGTGCCAGGTGATTATGCTACCATTTTTTGCTGTAAATATACAACCTTTCCGCCGTAGACCAGCTTCCGAAATCGAAACTCGAAGGACCACTGTCATGACTGTATGATGTATCGTTACTTTTAACCAACCAGATGACAAAAATCTACACATTCGGTATATATAAAACAAATATTGACTGCTGTTTATTCGGGTCATGGTTAAGAGTATAGGCCCTAGGTGATCTCGAAGCCATGACTATGCCCCTCGGCTTCCACCTCGGGGCATAGTTATGGCGTATAGATCACCTTGGGCCTATAATCTTAACCATGCCCCTCATTGCAGTCAATATTTGTATATTATAGACTGCCGAAGTGAATACATCATCTTTTGTTAGTTGCCTAGGCAATTGGCTCTCAACTAAAAATCACTAAACTGTGTCCCTGTGCTTTGCAATGGTATTTTTTTCCGACGGCCATGATAGTTTAGAGCCAATTGCCATGGCAACCCACGTCACACTTCGGCTGTCTATTGAAAGTTGACAAATTAGTATCTTCAGCTTCACCTTGGGAACTAGTTTCTTAATAACTGGGGGAGTTACATCAATCGACTGTCAAACAGTGTTCCATATGTACACATTCCGACAGTACTAAAAGCGGTCTAACTTTGGTTCAACAGTTTACATAAACTGTTTTTAGCACAAAAGTTTTTAATTTCGGTCTGCGTAGACTGCTGAGTAGGGCCGCTCTACATAAACCAATTTTTAGGGGTTGAACTGTTGGACTAAAACGGAAGAGTTTTTACTGTCTTTTACTTAGTCGTCAACGTGACCTGCATATGTTTAAGGGCTCGTTCAACCATGCGAACACGCCAGCGCGTGGCTTGTTTATTGTCGATGTTGATGTTATTGGCGTACATAACAAAAACTTAGGCGCGTTTCAGATGTCTTGCTTCTGCCGCGTCAAACTCAAATAATTTCAATTTTTTTTTGGTATTTGACACCGTCACACGCCACAAGCACAACTTCTGAAACCAATTTAGTTTGGCAATTTTTCGGTTCAGCATAAGTATTTTGGCTTCTGCCGAGCTTCTGCCAAGGTTCTGACGAGCTTCTACCGTTAGGCCCGACAGAAGCACAGCACAGTTTCAAACGTCGTGCTTGTGTCGCGCTTACGTCGAGCTAATTAAATTCGCTTTAGTTCAACACGGCATAAGCACGACGTCTGAAACAGGCCATAACGTGCCAGTTATGCAAATTAGCATAAGTCAGGATGCAGCTCTGTGACCTAAGATAGACTTGGTCAAGTCAGAAATTCTCAGTTTTGCGGTTAAGAAAAGTCCCCCTCCCCCACAGTGACCACAGAATATTAGGTTTTGTGTAATGTTATGTACCTCTTTCCATGACAGGTTGCGGCAGTGCGCGAGGGCATGTCATGGATCATCCCAGTTCCCCTACTGTCCCTACTAACAGGAAGCCAGCTGGAGCAGATGGTTTGTGGACTGCCTGACATTGATGTTGACATCTTACAAAGAGTAGTCAGGTAAGACTAGAAAAATAGATGTTAGATTGTACCGTTAATTATCCGGAATTTCAAAAACACTTCAGTACAATTAATTACTATCAATGCTAGAATAGGGCGACAAATCGTGTGTAAAAAAGCTATATTAGGGCGACCTGCTCAATAGGGCGACATTTTGGTGTCGCCCTAATATTTTTGAGTTTAAAATTAATTTTTTTAGGTCAAAAACCATTTTATTTAGGTCGAGAACCATTTTTATCGGGACTGGAGTTGTTTCTCTTCGGTCTGTGACCATCTCCGGAAGCTTTGGGTAAAAAAATAAGGTGTCATTTTGAGTGACTCTTGCCGAAATTTCGGTGGTCCCCGGTGAGAGTCTTCCCGAAATGTCGCCCCATTGCGGCATTCAGCGTTGTTTAAATAATTACTATGAATTGTAGGATAGGGCGACAAATCGTGTGTTAAATAGCTATATTAGGGCGACCTGCTCAATAGGGCGACATTTTGGTGTCGCACTAATATTTTTGAGTTTAAAATTCATTTTTTTAGGTCAAAAACCATTTTTTTAGGTCGAGAACCATTTTTATTAGGTCTGGAAACGATTCTCTTTGGTCTGCGACCATCTCCGGAAGCTTTGGGTAAAAAAATAAGGTGTCATTTTGAGTCACTCTTGCCGAAATTTCGGTGGTCCCCGGTGAGAGTCTTCCCGAAGTGTCGCCCCATTGCGGCATCCAGCGTTGTTTAAATTATTATTATTATTATTATTATTATTTTAAAAACAGGAACAGCAGCATTACATAACTAAAGAATAATGTTGATAAACTGCCTTGTATAAATTTCAGCCATACAGATGCAGTCATACTTCTGAAAATCCAAGCATGTTTTTGGTAAACAATTTGTTGTTTTTTTAATGCACCTTGGCAATTTCTACCACAAAGGTACCATTTTACACGGAAAAATGGCATGTGGTGTTTGTTACTATTGCTATTGTAACCTAGAAAAAGGACACACTGGGGACTAACTCAAAAAAATGAATAAAATGGCACCGGGGTCCTATAAGGACCAGTCGCGAACTGTTTTTAAAGGCAGTATACATCATTGGTAATCTCGAAAATCAGAAATGTTCACAGATTTACGCCTAACTTTTCAATATAAACATGATGACCGTAGAAAACTTCCCCTGAAATAGTTTTGTCTGAAGTGCTATAGTCTTTGAGAAATGAGTAAAACAGTTAGTTTTCGTCTCATGAGACAAAAATTCAATTCGCCCGAAAACCATTTCGCCCAAGTGCCATTTCGCCCCAAACCACTTCGCCCGAGTGCCATTTCGCCCCAAATTACTTCGTCCAAACACTACAACGCCCAAATGCCACTTCGCCCCAAAACCACTTCGTGCACATGCAGGCCGTGCAGGGGTATAGGGCGAAATGGTTCAGGGCGAAGTAGTTTTGGGGCGAAATGACTGCAAACCCTTTATTGACCGTTTTCTCAAAAGTTAGACGAAGTATACGGAGCTGGTTTTTGCTCAGGTTGGTTTTAATCATGCATATCTTCAATCACACGGGGATAAAACTATTGGAAACAGTTTACCAATCATGTATACTATCTTTAAGGAAAGGTTTAATGAAAAAGAACACCAAAATGAAACAGACCAAATAATCAACTAAAATTAAGAACTAAACGAAATTCTTAAACTTGAAACCAACTAAAAGAAATTGTTATCTTCAGCGCAAGTGAGATATACATGTACATCGATTTCGTACACAGACCCGCTCAAAGTTTTAGGGGAGAAGACATGTTTACTCTGGTCCGCTAACTAGGGCTAGCCGTACATTTTAATTATGCACCTATCAATTGTTTCCCCCACCCTGGGGCATGAAAAACGTGACCAAACTCCCACCTAGGGGGTGGGGCAGCATGGGGGGGGGGGGGGGGGGGGGGGGGGGGAACAATTGATAGGTGCATTATTACACCCGAAGTACAACGGCAAAGTCAACAAAAGTAAATGTTCTTGTTGCTATCAAGTGTCCATTAAACCTTCCTGGCTATGATGCCCCGGAAACTAACACATCTGTTTAACAGCTTAAAAAGTCAAATTAATTCTCTTGGTTGTAAATCAAATCCTTTCTATTTTGTCTTGTGTGTCTGTCTGACTTACTGTGTCTGTCTGACTTACTCACTACACACACACACATGTATCACATTGGCCATGCTGTGTGGCCCAGACATCCTCCCCAAAATTATACTTTATCATTTATGACCTCTGACCCGAGACGGGCCTCCTAGATACAAGTTCTATTATTAGAATTAGAGCACTATATATATATGCGCAAAATCGTCAAATTAGTGGAGGCTTGGCATAGCGCCCTCAAACGACTGAGTTAGCTTAATTATCAAGGGACCCAAAAAATCATTTCCCCACATTAAAGGCACAGGCTCGTCAGCAGTGCGCGCCCGCCAAGTGTGTGCCACGCAATACGCAGCTCCATAGCAAAGGCATGGAGCTGCGTGTTTCGAGCACGAATTTGGCGGGCGCGCATTGCTGACGAGCCTGTGCCTTTAACACTTTCTGCCAATGTGTGTAACTGCAAATTAAAACCTGTTCAGAGGTTTTTGCCGATGCACGCAAGGTATTGGGGCAGTAGAAACGACCGATAACACTTTTAAAGTGTGGCACATCATTTCAACAGCTGTATGTGTAGCATGTCTGCAGTAGAAACATCCAAGATAAAAGTTAAAGGTGTGTACAACACAAAAAGTGTTTAATGCTGAAGTTAAATAACTACTTTTCCCGTATTAGGACGACCGTTTTGGGTAGAGTGCTTACAGAGACCACTAAAACCACAAAATTGTCGGAAAGTAACACATGAATTGACACCCATTTTCTCGACCTAATTCTCTGAAAAAAATGTTTTGCGACCTAGACGAAAATGGTTTGTGACCTAATAAAAATGGTTACGAACCTAATAAAAATGGTTTTTGACCTAATAAAGATGGTTTTTGAAGCACTTGGCGTTAGGCCGACCGGCTATCGGTCGCCCTAATGCGGTCGGTCGTCCTAATACGCCTTTTTTACCCATAACCGGTCGACCTAAACGCGAAAGAGTAAGTTGTCTGCGGTAGAAACATGCTCGTTATGTGCACTACAGTTTACTAACCAGTACGCATTATTGGCAACCCTGTGACGTCACAACAATTCCTCATATGTTTCATGTGATTATTTTCTTGAAGATACCGTGAAGTTGACGAGACACATACATTGGTGCAGTGGCTATGGCAAACATTACGAGAATTCAGCAATGAAGAACGCGTGCTGTTCATGCGCTTTGTGTCAGGGCGATCCCGGCTACCAACCAACATCGCCGATATCTCACAGAGGTTTCAGATTATGAGAGTGGAAAGGGTAGGTCTAGTTGTTGGGTTTTTTTTTTTTTGTTCTGTTGGAGCAATTGCTTTGTGCTATAAAATGAAGTTTGGACGTTGCCTAAAATGCATTTTTGTTTAATTCCTGCAATTGCAAGATATGATTCAGGTTAATCTCTCTAGAGTTTCAAAGCAGGACAAAATAATCTGCTAAACTTCAAGGAAATCCAGGAAGGACACTGAATGTTTTAAATCCACCTTAAATTTGAATTTTCTTCATAAAGTACCATTTTGGACAAAAACAATTATATGGCATTATTTTGTTACCACTATTAACAACATTCTGGGTAATTTACTTGTCACCTCATGAAGTACAATTTGAGGTCATTTTAGGTCATTGCAAATGATACGTTCGAAAAGACTTAATACTATAGACCGCCAGCTTGTGGGGCCATCTTGTGGGGCACCTTTTGTTTCTGTTCAACAATATTAGCACAGTATGTGCAACCATGTATGTCCTCAAGAAACAAAGAAACTGCCCCACAAGATGGCGGCTATTATACGGTCTAGATGCAAAGTATAACAACATAATTAATTGTTTTGCTTGAAATTCTGCCATAAGCTTGGTTCATACTGAACGTGAAAGCGAACATGAATGCAAATTTTACGTCAGAGTGAAGTTTTTGCACCACAGATTCACAACAAGATGAACTAAACTCCTTAAAAACAAGTTCGGAAAGTCAAGTTTGACTGACGATTTCTCTCTTGTTACTAAATCATTGCCCTTGAATTTGGTATCATTGGAAAGCCCTGTTATTCCTCTTTACGATGATGTGTCATTTGTTATGATTTAGCAATTGGGGGATGTGCAGCACAGCTGAATACGGGGGCGGGTGTAAAGTGAAATGTCACAAAATGCATTGCTATTGTCAAAAAGTGCATTGACACATTCCCATCCTCCAAGCAAAAGGGGAATGCACTGCATGACAATAGCAGTGAATTTTGTGACATTTCACTTTCCACCCACCCCTGTATTCCGCTATACTGCACATCCCCCAATTGATTAATCATAACAAATGACACATCACTGTAAAGAGGAATAACAGGGCTTTCCAATGATACCAAGTTCAAGGGAAATGATTTAGTAACAAGAGAGAAATCGTCAGTCAAACTTGACTTTTGAGGAGTTTAGTTTAAACTTGCGCAAATGTTTGCCACAAAAATTTGACGTCAAATTCGTGTCAGCTCCATGTTCACATTTATTTTCGCATAAAGTATAAACTTGCCTTGACTCAAAATTTGAGTATATTCCTTCGATGTTTTTCAAGATTTCTTTGTATTCAAATCAATTTCTCATTACCACTTTAGACTGTAGATGGCTTACCCACTGCCCAGACGTGTTTCTTCCAGCTTCGCATCCCGCCATATTCCAGCCAACCTCTAATGGCCGAGCGACTACGCTACGCAATCTACAACTGCCGCTCTATCGACATGGACAACTACATGCTGTCGCGAAATACTGACTCGGGAAACCTCTCCGATAGCGAGTATACCTGAGTCATTGCAAGTGACAAAAGGCATTGTCACGTCTGCAAAAGTGAAACCGAAGTCTTTCGAGAAGTTTGCTTGCTCAGTGTACAGTACTACTAATGTCCCTGTGAATTAATGTCCCTCCTGCTGTAATGTTTTGGGTGATTTTGAGCGATATAAAGTGTCCCAAAACTCCATGATTTTAAAAAGCAGTCAAAAAGTAAAACAGTAATGTACAGAGCTGTAACCCTCCTGGATTTTGCAACATATTCCCTAGTAAATGACTGGTTTTTGTGATTCATACATAAGAACCCTCCTGGAAGGCCTTTTCACACTACCCACTTCCGACCCGGGTAACTTTCTACCCTGGTAGCTGCAAATAACCCTGGTTAAATTTAACCCGGAATTTCGTTTAACCCGGAGAAACACTTACCCGGGTCGTCTCTTACACGGGTCATCAGAGACGTACCCTCTGCAGTTCTGCACGCATACCTACCCGGGTACACCAACCAGAGACTTGGTTTGCCATCATACCAAAAAAAAATTTATGACATAAGTACTAAATAAATGCTCAGCTTCAGATGTTTTAAGCTGATGAAGCTTAAGAGTGATGATTAGTTGAACCTGTGATTATACATCATCGGAAACATGTTTCTGGTTGTGCTTGAGAAAACAGGCCTCAGTACAAAAAAGTAATTGCGTGTGGGAAATTGATTGATCGATCATGCAGCATAAACATGGTGATCGGCATGAAGACATAGCTGGCGATAATGCTTCTCATAATTTTTCTTGAGCTTTTGTGCGGTATATCTCAGCACTTTTATCACAATCGGTGTTTGACGCGTTGTAACAACGCAATGGCCCCACACATTTTCCAACCCATGCCAAGCATGCGCAGAAGCTATTTACTCGGCACGCTAACCCATTTCCCCACGGCAAACACTAACCCAGAGAATCGTATCAAGGCCGCCGTTAACCCCGAGATTGGTGGGTTAACCCACCTCCCGACCAGGGCTAGAAGTTACCCGGGTTAAGTGGTATTTTTGGGCAGCTAACCCGAGTAATTCATAACCCCGAGATTTGCCGTGGGAAACGATCCCTTAACCCGGGTAATCTCGGGGTTAAATATTTCTGTTACCCGGGTTACATGTACACTGTATCTCGTAGGCAAAGGCCTTTAATGAACAACCACCAAGATTGTTTAGATGCATTTGTAGTCGGTATATCAACCTATTTGCAGCAGCTCAAATTACACAAAGTATTCAGTGCGGCACAAGCCTCAACAACTTTGGTGCAAGACCAGTTTCTCATCAATTGTATTTGTGCTCAAAAATACAACCGCTGTGAATCTGTCTTATTTCTTGTTTCTAACATTTCTTTTTAAATTTATACTAATTTTATTTATCAATGGCCATGTTACAAATTTTAAGAAATTAAAGGTGCAAATATTGCAAGGATGTAAAAGCATAATTGTAACCTGTCACGGCAAAATGAGTGTAAAGTCAGAATTTTCAAAAATTGGATATTGGTATTTTCTAATTCAGCAGAAAAAGAGCTTTCCAAAAACAATGCAACACAGCTTGGAGAAGTGGTAGTGTTCAAACAAATCTTCAAACAAAATTTCTTACGAGTTATGAAGAAAGCTATCGTCAAAATTGGTCTGAAAATTATGTTTTTAATTGTTGGATGACACTAAAAATTTGGAATCACATAGAATAAGAGTTACTCTTTCCAAATATTACAAAACCCTAAAATTGACCTCCCCTTCAATTTTTGACTTTGAACTGTCGTTATATAGGAAATAGCGGAGTGCGACTTTACACCCATTGCACCATGACAGGTCACAAATTACCTTTAATCTGAAAATGTTTTACCAAGAAGATGGTAATTTATTTTTTATTTACGCGCAAACTTTCAGTTGAGAGAAGTTTTGAGAAGACTTAGCCTACGGTAGCTGCCTGTGCACAACACTCTGGAAGGCAGACACTAGTGGTCAATTTTCTTCAGCAGAGATTGAGAATTGTTTGCCTCCTCGCACTGGACTTAAGCAGGAGCGAGTTCAGATATTTACCAGAAAATGGATTTCATTTTAACCTAACAATCAAATTAAATACCTCCATATACATGGAAAGAAAACAAGAAATTTGCAATCTCCAAATTTGATGTGGAAGCAAACAGGTTGGTGTAATTATTGTACTGCTTTGTGGAACCAGATAAATTAGTTTACAAATCATCAGTCGTTTTTTTGACGATATCCTTGAAAATATACGGATTGAGAATGCAACATTTCAGAATGGTAAGGAGAAAATTATGACAAATTATATGATGTAAAAATCTCAACACCCATGAGAAAAATGGTTGGTTCAAAAATAATGGTAATAATAATGGTGGATTTATTGCACATGCAGCATACTCCTGGCTGCGGGCTAGGCTCTGTTGCCATTATTATTGCTGCTACTAGCGATTCACCAGAAAAATTTCGTTTCAACGAGATAATAGCTGTCCAGCCAAGGTGCACAACCCTATCAGCAATAAATTGTGGCATTTACCATAACATATCGCTCGGGTTGACAAGGCAATGAATGTTTTAAAGGGCCTACGTGATTAGGGATTTTTATCGATGAAATTACTCTGATCAATTACAGACATAGAAATCCTATTTGGAGCTTGTGTTAAAACAAAGGTTTTTATATTTTATGCTAATGTTCATGAGCAAGGTTGTGAGGTCACAAGAGGCAAACACAGGAAAATAACATTCAACTGTACCCAACAGATTCCACTTTTTTGTCAAACTTGCTAAAACTTTTGTAATCCATGGCTGTTTGAGTTTGTTTTGCATGTTGCCTGTTGTAAGCCATGACAAAACTAGGGGTGGAAACTGCAGCAATTTCCTGAAGTGATGCACTCCAAACAGCGCCCTCTTTCTGTGATTTACTGCAATGAAATCTTCTTGAAACTTTTGTAATCCATGGCTGTTTGAGTTTGTTTTGCATGTTGCCTGTTGTAAGCCATGACAAAACTAGGGGTGGAAACTGCAGCAATTTGCCACAACTCCAACTTGAAATCTTATGTTTTTCGTTATTTTTCCCGTGTGTGTTTTCCTGAAGTGATGCACTCCAAACAGCGCCCTCTTTATGTGATTTACTGCAATGAAATCTTAACTTCTTGAAACCTTTTTAATCCATGGCTGTTTGAGTTTGTTTTGCATGTTTCTTGTTGTAAGCCATGACAACTGTGGGAGGGGGGTGGGGGTGGGGGATGGGGGACTGCAACATTTTGCCATAACTCCAACTTGAAGTCATGTTTTTTATTAATTTTTTCCTTGTGTCTATAGGCCTAAGCCAGTTCGGAATCTCGCGCGCGCAATGAACGTCTATGGGATTGTGTCAAGGTCATTTGAGATAAACACAGGTCATTTGAGATAAACACAATGCATACCGCTTTGTTTATCTCAAACCAAAGTCGGGAGACGCATGCGCAGTCGAGACTCCGAACTGGCTTATTCCTGAAGTGATGCACTCCAAACAGCGCCCTCTTTCTGTGATTTATTGCAATGAAATCTTCAAAGTTGGAAAAAGGCTACCTTTTATTGATTTTGCATCAAAATAAACAATAGTACTGTCTTGCTAAACAGTACACGTAATCCATCATATGAAGGAAAGACTAGGCATAAAGTTGTTTAGCATGTCATGGCCCTTTTTGGTACTACATGTAGTATTAGGGCGTGTTTTTTTCATGACCGATCCCGAGTTGTTTTACCGCGCAAAAACAAACGAAACTGCTCAACTAGGAATTCAAGTCACGTGAATTGCAATTTATTTACCAAATTTGTCAAATTTCTGTTCCAAATTTCACCCACGACATTCATAGTAAATAAACAAGCAGCCTAAATTTGTTTGTATCCCGTATATCGTGTGTTGCCTCTGATAACTGAAACGACACGATTTTACTCACACAAAAATCGTCGCGATGTTTACGTCGCCATTTTGGATCTAGCGCTGAACCATCACTCGAGAAGGATTCCACAGATCTCGATCAGGGTCTGCGCGAAGTAAAGGAGTTCACCCTGGATCTAGCTGCGCAGATCTAAATTTGCATCCGTCCGAGAGAAAAAAACACGCCCTATTAAAGCTCGACCAGAAAAAAATGCATTTTTTAAATTCACTGTCAGAAGCAGGGTGTAGAATATACTAAACTGAATTAGTTAGTTTCTGAGAATTTTATGACAACCCCGATAAAGCTATATATGTACGCCCTATTATGATTTGAATTTTTTTTTTACCAAGTGCATGTATGCAAAGAACTCGTGTAGCTGCAGTATTGTTTATGAAAATACGTACATGCATGCATGCGTCTGTGCGTGGTCAGTATTCGATTGTCGGAGAGAAATTTGTATTTTGATTATAAGTAGTGATATGTTGACAATCACAACAACAACAACAAAAAAAACACCTAAGTAATCCATTCATGTGTTGTGTTATTGGCTTGATAGAATTTTAAAACTATTGGCTTCAAATTATTAAATTTTTGCCACCACAAGTTGAAGCGAACTTGGTACAGTACAAAACAAAATCTAAATGGTTTTAATAGCCTTAACTTTGGAAACAATTTATTTTGTTAAAACAATGATGCAGTACACATAATGAATAGTTTGCCGTGAGTGCGAATATAGCTTTTGATAAGGGCAGTGTAGGTTACCATCTGTACTTATTGCCGATTTATAAATTAAATTGCTGAAGGTGTAATAGTATCGAGAGTGTACATGTTATTGAAATATTCGTCCATAAGTCAGAGTATCATTTGAATGGGGTGATGTAAGCTTGAAGGCCCATTAAAGATAGTATACGCATGATTGGTAAACTGTTACAAATAGTTTTATCGCCCCCTGTGTGATTGAAGATATGCATGATTAAAACCAACCTAAGCAAAAACCAGCTCCGTACTTTTGAGAAAACAGTCAAAAACGGGTTTGCAGTCATTTCGCCCCAAAACCACTTCGCCCTGAACCACGTCCTGTGCGCGAAGTGGTTTTGGGGCGAAGTGGCATTTGGGCGATGTAGTGTTTGGACGAAGTGATTTGGGGCGAAATGGCACTCGGGCGAAGTGGTTTGGGGGCGAAATGGCACTTGGGCGAATTGAATTTGTCTCATGAGACGAAAAATAATTGTTTTACTCATTTCTCAAAGACTATAGCACTTCAGACAAAACCATTTCAGAGGAAGTTTTCTACGGTCATCATGTTTATATTGTGTAAGTTAGGCGTAAATCTGTGAACATTTCTGATTTTCGAGATACGTAACCATGTACTGCCTTTAAATCATCTGCAGATGAAACTTTTTTACGAATCTCAAGAACAGCAGCATTACATAACTAAAGAAAAATGTTGATAAACTGCCTTGTAGAAATTCCAGCCACTAGATTCAGTAATACTTCAGAAAAACTTAAAATCAGTGCATGGTTTTTGTGTTTAATGAATGGTAAAAAATTGTTTGCACCTTCAATGGGCAATGTCTTCCACAAAAGTACCCGCAAATGTACCATTTTTACACGTGACAAAAAATGCTGTGGTGTTTGTTAATACCATAATTGCTATCAATTTTTAGTCGGTGTTTTTCTTGTCAATTCGTAAAATTGTCGAAAGTAAAATGCAAAGGATGTACTGGGACTTCAGAATCCCGGTTCAAAATTTCAACTTGGTAGTAAAATTCGCAGAGTGTCAAGGAAAAATGAACACCCAATGCGTTTTGTTGTGGTGGTTTAATTTGTTTGAAGGAATTGTTTGTCATGTCATGGTTAAATGATGATTGTAAACTCTAGTAATGACTCGCTCATGACATGCATGGCGGGATGTATTGAAAACAGCTGATGATCACGGAACTGAAACCGACCACGCAACCAAACCACCGGATGCGCATCACTCCACCCAGGCTGTTTTGGCTCTCGGTCAGCTGGGAAAATAGTTGGTTGAACAAAAAGTTATTTTATTGATTTGGTGTCACAGTGCTCGCATATCTTGGCAAAATATCGGTGCACTTTGGAACATGTGAGGGACATATTTAAGGGGAAAGGGAGTTTGCTTGGCGCTTCATTAAATACAGACCGAGTTAGACAGACTGTGTTACGGGATGGATGGACACTTGACAGTTTTCGCTTTTGTGGTAATTTCTTTAAGGGTGATTGGACTTGATTTAGCGGTGGCTGACTTTGTTAGCTTGGACGAAGGGCCTCCGAGTCAGATCAACGCGAACGTAAGCAGGGAGGTGACGCTGGTGTGTGACTTGAAACGCGTGGGTACAAGCCGCATACGATGGTACCACTACGAGGCCAGTCACTACCTGAGCTACAACCGGGACATCGAGGTGGCTCTCCCGCTGGAGTTGAGAGAGCGACTGGCGATTGTCGGTGATCCGAGCGAGGACCAATTCAATCTCAGGATTCGGGACTTGCAGCTCACGGACAGCGGATCGTACTCCTGTCATTACATGTTCCCGGGATCTCTCTCCAAACTCGTCGCCATCACGACCCTGACTGTCCACGTTCCGCCCGAACCAGCATATCCCGAGTGCCGCGCGGAACCTGCCTTGGGTGGGACAGACATCACCGATTATAAAGTTGGAGACGGGGTGACCTTTGGGTGTACCTCCACCGGGAATCCGCCGCCGCTGTTAGCCTTCCGAAGGGGTGACTCTGAAGTGAATCTGGCCAGCTCCGAATCAACTAATCAGCTCACCTTTCAGAGACAGTTGGAGCCAGATGACAACGGGGTTGCCTTTACATGTACCATGACATCGCCTGTCCTGAATGAACCTAGATACTGCTCCGTTAAGCCCCTGATAATACTCCCAACAGCCCGAATCCTGACTTCTGTGACGACCGTCGCAGAAGGTGTCGGTGTGTCTTTAGTGTGCGAAGGATCTGGCTACCCGAACGTGACCAGCTACAGCTGGGAGGTGAGGAATGCACAAACCGGGAATGAGCTACCCGCGGACCGGTATCGAGTGTTTGAAAGCACTCACTTCCTGTCGATTTACTCGGTGCGAGAGGACATTGCAGCGACGTGCTTTGTGAGCACGCCAAGCGGCCTGACGGGGAATGCGACGATCACAGTCACGGTGGAGATGACACAAACGTCTACCTCCAAAGCATTGACTGCTGTATCTGCGGAAGACGAGGGTACCACTCGATCAATCGTTACCACCGCAGAAACCAGCTTCACCCAAACCCTTCAGATGACGACACAGCAAATAAGGGTCACCGTTGGAAACACCCAAGGTGCTCTTCCAATTGTAGCTAGATTCGGCTTCATTTTGGCCGCCGTTGGGTCTACGTCCGTGTTGGTGGTGCTGGCGTGTTACTGCTGCGTGTGGAGGAAAAGAAAGCGAGGCGGGACCAGGGTGGGGTGGGAAGAGATGGCTTTAGCAGACCTCGTGTATGCCTACCCAGATGTCACCCCAACGGCCGCAGTCAGTGCGGACACCGAAAATGACAGTGGGAATACCTACGAAGAAGTTCCAGCTACGGCCCTAGCTGTGCCGAGCGAAGACCAGCGTGGAAATACTTACGAGGAGGTATCCTTAACCGAACCTGTCGTTGGAGCGAGTACAGCTATGTTGCCTCCGCAGCCGGGAACAAGTTCAGGGGTAACAGCAACGCCCCGTTACGCCGTACCCAAGAAACCTAAAAGGGGCACTCCTCGGAGCCTGCGCGAACCCTCCGTCCTCAATTCCCGCTTTCCACAGTATGCTGTGCCGAAAAAGGCAAAGCGAAGAGACAGTAACTTGGCGTCCCGCAGGCCTTCGGCATCCGGGCGTACTCCAACGGATACCGCCCTCTACGCTCGGCCTCGGAAGCTCAAGAAGATGAAATTAATGTTTAAATGGACTTTGGATAAAAACGGCTACACTGTGGCAAAACCTGGAAGCCCGGAGAACCCCGATTAGGCAGAATCGAGTAGTGCGGTTATTCAAAAGCCCAGACCCGCTGTCGAAGAACATGCTTTGTACGCACAAGTAAGATAAGGTTAAGATTAAAGTCAGTGAGTCACTGTTATCAAGCTATAACGAG
Source organism: Henricia sp. BOLD:AAB3569 (assembly GCA_037783545.1). Lineage (NCBI taxonomy): Eukaryota > Metazoa > Echinodermata > Asteroidea > Spinulosida > Echinasteridae > Henricia > Henricia sp. BOLD:AAB3569. The sequence continues at coordinate 934,976 of JBBELK010000104.1, read as the reverse complement.
CAACAAAAGAAACGCAACTTTTTTTTCACTTTTTGATTGGAAAAAAGTCGATCTGAAAGTGGGAATTTTCAGCACACTGAAGTTTTATGCAGTAATGCGAAATGAAGCTGTTATGAAAATATGTAAATTTTGATTGAACTAAATTTGTGTTTCTTTTGTTGCTAGGTATCACAATTAAACAATGGCCGATAGGTTTGGGTCTCTTTTAGACTGGTTCCCGTCCACATATTCACACAGGAGAATATAAGGACAGGTAAAGGTAGACTGGTCCCCTGTCCATGTGCACTACGCTGCTCTCGCTATACACCAATCCGGTAACTAAGATCTCCTCCCTGCATGCCGCCATAGCTGGGGGACGTCCAGTGCATGGGCTGTGCGTTTTGTGTTGCTGTTAGAACGAAAAGCGCTCATCCATTACATGCACGAACGAGCCTCCTTCGCGTATACGCGACGCGCCCGCCTTTGCGTACACGCGACGCGCCCGCCTTCGCGCGCACACAACCCTACAAAGACGCGCAACTTGTTCGAAGTAAACAAATGCAGCTTCAGCAACAACAAAAACATACAGTTCATTCAGTGGAAGCCCCCCAGCTATGGCGGATGTACAGGGAAGAAGACCCTATAACCGGATTGGTGTATACAAGGACAGGCACACGCCGAGCAATAACCACGGGTGATTGGCCGTTGTATTACCACGCGTGATTGGTCGTTGTATTAAATATATGCATGATCTATTTTTAGAGTTTGCTCAACAACGAGTGAATTTCGCAATCGTTAATTTTGTCGCTGGGTTTTGCATATCCTATTCAATCTTTGCCATCCCTTATAATTATTTAGTAATTTTGGCAGTGGTGTACTCGTCAACGCACAGGTTTGTACTGATACATTATTTTTTACTTGAAATGGCGCTGTTTGCCGTATTTTTAAGCCGCCAAACATCAATATCACAGTGCGGCCGTTGTTCAAAAAAAAGTTTTTCATCGCATAAAAAAAATCGACAAAACATGACAGAAACCCCATCGAATGATATGAATGACATGGTTGGATATAGAGCTATTTGTTCAACCTTGATTCCCACCGAAACCAGTATGTTTATTTGGTTCTGACAGCAATTTTACAGGAATATCTTCTGCTGTCGATGCAAAAATACCGCTGCTGCCGCCGCTGTTATTTTCCCAGACATTGATTGCGTAGCGCGCGCGATGCCAAATCGAACGAAGGCGCGCAACACACTGTATTCTGGGCGCCTGCTTGGCGCTTGCGCAAACCGTGACACAGTCCTTTTAATTTGCATAAACATCCAGGAATTCCTGGATATCTATGCCAAACATGGCGGCGTGTACCTGTCCTCATATACGACGGAGGGGAAGTAAATATGTGGACAAGGGAACCAGTCTAAGGTAAAGGGCGCTTGATCTGTAATTGGTCGTCTTTGCGCGTGCGCATTGTGTTTTTTTATATTTAAAAATTGGCCAAGCCCTTTGCTTTAGGCAATGTACTTTATTTACATAATTGGATATGTTCGACACGCACGCCCAAGTTACAAATGTCAATGCAAAATCTGCGCACTTACTAAAAATATAAAAATAATATTAACCACGTGACGGGCAGAATTCTGCCCGTCATGGCTGCCCTTTACCGATCCCTATATTTTCGCAATAAGCGAACCAATCTATAGGGATCGGGAACCAATCTAGGTCTCTTTATCATTGGGCCTAATTATTGCATTAGTCATATCCTTTAGAAACGGCCAGCTTGAAGTCTTGGTGACGTGCTGGCAAGGACCAATCATATTTTACGTGTGGTTTGATAAGGGTTTATGTGCGGTCATAATACATGTAATGTGAAGGCAAGATTTATAAAGTCTGAAAGGTGTAGAATGGTTGTAAGCAATTCATAATAACAACAACTCAACAAAATGCGAGTTATAATGTACTTTTTTATGTCTATAAAACCGACTTTCTAAACGGTCTTAAACCAAGCTTTAGTATTGTTTGGGGTGATTGAGGTACCCTTGCCAAGGCTAAAATTGTAGTTCAGACGGCGCTCAGAAGCCAGCCGAAAGGACCAAACTACAGGGTGTCCATACAAAAGGGAAACCCATCTTTATCAGAAATTATCAGAAATCTGTGCAATATTTCAAAAAGAGGTGTGTATGTAGGGAAAGTCCAGACTGTCCTCTGTCCAATGGTACCAGGGTCATTATGTAACTGCCATGCATGACTGAGCAAACATTGCCATTATGAAAGGTGGTGAAATTATCACTGTGACAAGTTAGCACTCCACTTGAAAGTGGGATATGGGCAATGAAGTGATGAAACATTTCTATACAAACCTTACCTTACAGATAAATTCAGGCCGGGTGTGTGCCCTCGACATGCCCATCATTTCTCTCAGCTCAATACACAGCTCATATCGTCTCCTCATGTCTGACTGCTCGTCTTATTCAAAGGTCTTGGCGGAGGTGATTAACAGCAAAAGAAAGTTAAAGATTCCCACACATCCATTACCACACAGGAAAATAACTTGTCACAGTGATGATTTCTACACCTTTCATAATGGCGGTGTTTGCTCACTGTCATGCATGACAGTTACATAATGACCCTGGTACCATTGAACAGAGGACAGTCTGGACTTTCCCTACATACACACCTCTTTTTGAAATATCGCACAGATTTCTGAAAATTCGCATTTTAAAATGGGTTTCCTTTTTTTTATGGACACCCTGTATATAAAGAGCGTGGAGTGCAGCCTTTGGAATAGAAGTATGCATGCGCACTGTAAACTGTATTTTATTTTCGATTATTTACTATTTAATCAGTGAGATGTATTACAATATTAATGTCATTTATTCAAATTTCTCTTATTTCAATTATCTCTCCAAATAAAATTTAAAAAATCACATTTTGCTATATACACTCTGAAAGAAAACACAACTTTTCCTTTTCCGTGATGAAATAATGCAAACGGTCATCTACGCATAATAGACTGCCGAACTGAATACGTGTCGTCATCTTTTGTTGGTTGCCTAGACAATGGCTCTACACTAAAAATCACTGAACCGTGTCCTTGTGCTTTTGCAATGGTATTTTTTCCGACGGCCATGATGTTTAGAGCCAATTACCATGGCAGCACGTGCACACTTCGGCTGTCTATTGAAATCAATATTTGAAGCGTGACGTCAGTTGCCATGGTAATTGGGTCTAAACATTCGCCGGTAATCTGAATCGTCTATTGCTAAAGCGCAGGAAAACAGTTTACTGGTTTAAGTGTATAGACCTAGCATAGAGTTAGATATAGACAACTAGAGTGTGCACTGGCTATTCAAGTCACGTGTGTGGACTGTGCTGATGTGGGCGGCGCCATGTTTGCTTAACGCTACGAGTGCAAAGTGGGCAACACCCCTTTGCCCACCGTGCACCCATAGCGTTAAGCCAAAATGGCGGCGTCCATATCGGCACATCATGTATTGGGAATGCGCACTCTAGTTTTCTATATCTAACATAATAACACACAAAGGATGACGTTTTTAGTTCAGTACTCTATTGCAAATGGGTAAGTGATTAAATAATTTTGTTTAAAGCCTCTGGCTTCGCAAACTGACTGAAATGAAAAAAAAAGGTGAAGTGTGCATTTCCGATCAACAGTAGTACAAAAATGCTGGCGAAACCAATACTGGGTCGCGTTTCCGCGACCAAAACTGGAAACACATTTTTGATGGTCCAACCATGGAGCTCCATAGTTCAACCATTTGGGCGGCTTGGGTTGCCGACGACCAAAGCCGACAATAGACTACCGAAGTGAATACGTCTTCTCTTGTTAGTTGCTTAGGCAATTGCTCTACACTAAACATCACCTAACCGTGTCCCTGTGCTTTTGCAGTGGTACTTTTTCCGACGGCCATGATGTTTAGAGCCAATTACCATGGCACACGTCACTCTTCGGCTGTCTATTGGTCAAATACATATTTACGTCAGAAGCACATTCTGCTTGTGACCGCGAAAAAAGCCACAGGTTGTCACCATCTATTACAGGGTGAACCTAAGTAAATCGGGGCCCTATGGGAACCAATGCTAATTTATAAAAATCATTTTAAAATACTCACAACTCTCTCAGCGGCTCGGGACAACAAGGCCAAAATAAATAAGGTTCTGCTTCCAATTACATGGCATTTGAAAATAGGGTGGGTAGGTAGGTAGGTAGGTAGGTAGGTAGGTATAAATATTTTTTTTGACATTTTTTAAAAATGCTGATGCAGTGTGTCAACTGTTTTAAATTTTCATTGGCCAAATATGGAATAACCCCTTTAAAATTGTTATACAATAGTACGTGCCGTAGCGCTCAGCGCGCTTTGAAAATTAACGGTTATGCGCTCCTAAAAATAAACACATAACAAACACTACGGCAGCTGGTCCTCATATGCATTCGTTATATGTGGAGTGGGAACCAGTCTAAGCTAGGGCCTGTTTTCGCGAACATAAACCAGAAACACGTTTCTGACGTAATTACTACTTCAACCAATGAACGTCTTCGGTTGCTGACGACCAAAGGTGACCGTTGGTTGAATCCGTAGTTTAATCTAGCAAATGGACATTTTGACTAATTTAAGGTCTTGGAAAGTAATGCCAAATTCTAAGAACACAAACAAATTTTAGCGAAAAATTTATTTGCTTTGTAAAATGGGTTACCAGCCACAATCGTATGAAATGTGTATTACAATTGACTGGTATTCTGCAACTGTTGCTAAGAACACAGATTCATTTTCGCTGGTAACCCATTTTTACAAAGCAAATAGATTTTGTAAGCAGCGCCATGAAATTGGCCCCCTAGCTGGTCTGGGCACAAGACTAGTCCAACTATGCTTTAAACGTGGACTAAACGAACCCGAACTTGTACTCGTGAGAGGTGACCAGTTTCTAGCGTGTTTTAATACCACTGCGGCCATCGGCATGGCATTAAATGCCTTTAACCGTTATCTTGGCTGTTGTTATTAATGCTACTGCAGAACGGTATCGAGCTCAGTAGATACACGTTCGTAAAACGAAAAATTGCGTGAGCAAATCTGTTTGTATATATGCGGTCATTTTTGTCATGTTTGTTTGTTTTCAGTTTTGTGTTTGATTTTGTTTTTGGCCTGACTTTACGGTGGTTTTATTTCAGTCAATGCATAGTTCCGACCTGTCAATCAACCGAACCCGCCGACCAATCACAACAGAGCTAGCAGAGATCACCCACATAGGTCAAAGTGCATTGTTTGCAACAACATCACGCGATGTTCTGCCCCATACAATTTGTACAGTGTTGTATGCGATGTTCCGGGTGAATTTTTGGTTTCAATGCCGGTCGTTTCGTTGTTCAAAAGGTACGAAAGCACGTATTTCATGATATGACATCCCTGTATTACTGGCCCTTTACTCGGTGTGTTCTAAGGTAACTGTCGACCCTAAAACATGAATACCTTTGAGTTTTCTCCAATGAATCTGTGCTTTCCGTTGAAAGTCCCCTTGCTTTGTGCGTTGTGTGTCGCCATTACGACGATAGCGTGTGAGCCATAGCAACAATACCAAGGGGGCGGGGTTAACTGGGCAAAATCGGAACTATGCATTCTCTGCTAGCTGCTCACCGAGCCCAGCCGTATTAACCGAAGCATCGCAAAACGCGCTAATTTGCTGAATCCGCAACAAGGCGCCAGGAACGCGCGACATTAGGGCTGCGTTCGGGTGTGCAGTTCTCGTTACTCGAGAGTATTGCGTGCGCATTGCACTTGGGTCACATCACGCGAACGGCAAATCCGCAGTCCGCGTGCGCGAATGGCAATCAGTGAAGATGGACGTCTCTTGCCATCACTGCACAAAAAATGCCGTTTCATTGCTCACAAGAAACTGAGGAAATACAGGCCGTAAGTCGTGAGAACCTTTATGCCGTCTAAAACAAACCTTATAGTGAGTTATTGTTTCAGTTATTGAGTTGACACGTTGATCAAATTCACAAAAAATCCCACCCATATTCCACCATCTTCGTACAAATCACATGACACTTGACAGGAGTACGAGCACACTCCCCATTTGTTGGGGAGTAGTGAGAGCATACTCTCACTGGCCCGAGTGTCGTTATTCTTGCTGTTCACGCGCGCAGGAGTATAACTCGTGTTAACACGAGTACACGCCCGAACGCAGCCATGGTTTTCGTTTTGGGATGTGTACATACTGCGTGGGGCACAAAAAGCGTCCCATGTGCCCGGTTTAATTTCGTTTTGCGTCCGCATCCTGCGCACTGCCAAGCTGAAGAACGCACAAAAAACCATTTGCAGCACAATATGTGGCAGAGGGTATACACCCTACCATTGTTTCCCCATTGTGTCTCAAACATCCAGAGAATTTCAAAGTAATTCCTTTTAGTTTTTAGGGGGAGTTGGTGCGTTAACAAAAGGGAAAAGTGTGTTGAGGTATAGGGGCGTTAGGGGGGAGTCCCTTTGCTACATATCGTGCTGGTTTAACTAAAAACGTACATGTACATCATGTATCATATTCAAACATTGATCAAGGACTACACACTTTATTTTCATTTCCAATTTTTACTTTTGTTCTAAAATAGGACCGGCCGTCAAAAATAGGGTCGGTCGGAAAACCGGAAGCGGAACTATATTTGTTTTTGGCCCAACCAAAAATACTCATCGAAATCTCACCTTTTCAATTCTGTTCAATTTTATGGCGTAACGCGTCACTTTTATTCCCTATTTTCCACTTAAAACAAAACCACCCCTGCCAGAGTGAAAATTGCCAAACAGACCAGCGTCCATATTGGAAAAACAGTCACATACGCTACTGGGAAAAATAGGGCCACTTTTAGGAGCTGCATTGGGTGAGGTCACAATTATGTGTGTGTTACGTGTTGGTGTCAGTTTAACAGATCTGTGAACACGGCATTAATCTCGACCTCTAACTGAACGTCCAGGTGAACACCATGTTAACGGATCTGTTAACACGGTGTTAACACCATGTTAATTCTCTGCACTGTGCATAGGGCGAAGTCACAACTCTGAGTTGCGTGTTAGTGTTAGTATAACAGATCTGTTAACTTAATAAGAATTACACCGTGATAACTCGATGTTAAGGTGTTTAGGACGTGTTAGTGTTACATCTCATGTTAGTTTAACACCTCATGTTACATATCGTGTTATGTAACAGATATGTTAACACATCTGTTTAGTTAATCTGAACGAAGTGGGTGGTGTTAATTTTGATTATTTTAAATTGAGTTTTATTTTTCAACACAACAATGTGTTGGATATTGCATTTTAATGTTTTTCAAGGTTATCAGTGTTGAATTATTTTTCGCTTTGGACACAGTAATGGCGGATAGCAACCGGTTGTCAAGCTAAGTGAAACTTAAGAATATGGCTGAAATTTCTACAGGACAAGAAACGATTGCTGTTTTTCCTGGAATTCGTCAAAAATTATCATCTGAAAATAATATAATACGCCTTTTAAACATGCAAGTGGTAGGCTTAGGCCTACATGTATTTTTGATGTACGGAATAATGCATTGTCTTCGCATCTCGATGCCACAAACCACAGGATTTATTCATCGTTCCGTTACATGGTTTTGATCTGCCGTTAGGACGGAAGTAGAGGGATACGCATGACTAATATGTGACTTCACTCAAGGACAGAGATCTATGCGTTGAGTTCGTGTAAATTAGTAATTCACATGATTGACATTGGGAAAAATACTTTTCAGTTGTTGGTTTTATTATTATTATTATTATTATTTCGCATATTTATACAGGGTTAGCTCAAACAGCAGAAGCTGATTTCCATTAAGGCCCTGTTTGGGATTTTAAAACTAAAAACAATTACTATTTTAAAACCATCAAACAATTAAAATATTAAAAGAAATCGAAAATATTCATAAATAAAACTACAGAAAACTAATTTTTTTGTTTACATCAAACGAAAAAAGCAGAACAACTTATGTATATATCTAATAGGCCTATATATATGCAAAACAACAACATTTGTCAGTTTACAATAAAAACAATAATACTAAATTTGTTCAATAAAATGCTTAAAAAGGCACCGTTTAAAAACAGACAGTGAAGAGGTGGTCCTAAGGGTTACAGGCAATTTATTCCAGATTTCGGCACCACTTACTGGCAAGCTGGAAGCATAATACTCAGTTTTTACTCGTGGTACTTTCAATGTCATATTTGAGCACTGTCTTGTTTGTCGATTACTATTAAATAGAGTGAAATAATACTGCATGTAACCCGGACACATTGAGTGCAGGCACTTAAAAACAACGACTGTTTTCTTAAATTGTACCCTTCGTGTGAATGTCATCCATGTTAATTCTTGGAACATATCTGCTGAAGGTGTAAGATAGTGGCAACCAAGAATTAATCGAGCAGCTCTTTTCAATAGTTTGTTCATGGCTTCATCTAGAACGTGAAGTCTGCCTCCCCATACAGTGCTGCAGTAGTCTATACTTGGCAAGATAAGGCTGATAAAAAGATTGCGCAATGTGTTTTGTGGGACACATGTACGAATTCGTCTAAGTAATGCTAATTTTGCGGAAACAGACTTCACAACTGACTGAACATGCGATTTCCACAGAAGATCATTGTCGATAATCACACCTAAATATTTATATGAACACACTTGGGTAATTGAACAACCATTTAAACTGACATCAAGAGTATTACCGGAAATTTTAGCCTTTGTGCCAATGAGCATGGACTTTGTCTTAGTTGTATTAATCGTAAGTTTGTTTTTTACTATCCATTCATATACACGTGCTAAGGCAGTATTAAGCTCTCTTTCGATTTCAGCCTTGCTAGATGAAGAACAGGTAAGCGTGGAATCATCTGCGTACATGAACAATTTACAACTAGCAGGAATGCACAAAGGTAAGTCGGCGGTATAAATTAAAAACAATAGAGGTCCTAGGATTGAGCCCTGGGGTACCCCGATGTTTACAGGCATGGGCTTAGAAATGGTTAGCTAACAGACTGGAATCTATTGCACAGGTAGGATTCAAACCAATTCATACTGCTGGAAGACATGTTAAAACAACTTAGTTTCTGAAGTAAAACGCCGTGATCCACAGAATCAAAGGCCTTACTCAAGTCTATAAAGACCGAGCCCGTCATTTTACCATTGTCAATGGCAAGTAAACAAGTATTCACAAAATCATGTAAGGTACCTTCAGTGGAGTGTAATGGGCGAAAGCCAGACTGACATTGGGGTATTATATTGTTTTCGTCAAGATAATTATACAAAGAATTATGAACGGCCCTCTCTAGAATCTTGGACACTATTGGTAGGACTGAGATCGGTCTATAATTGTTGACGTCATGTTTATCCCCCGCCTTATGGATTGGCGTTACTGAAGCATGCTTCCACTGGTCAGGATATATACCCGTGCTAAGTGACAGATTCAATACATGCGCTAAAGAGTTGGCAATGTATGGGCATGTAAGTTTCAGGAGTTTGACGCTGATGCCGTCTAAACCTGTTGCCTTCCCGGCTAACATAGAATAAATTTCTTTTTGCACAAACTCCTCTGTCACAAGGGGAAGTTGAAATTTATCACCCTCAGTGATTTTCTTGAAGCCAGTTTCATAATTTGCAACATTCAGGTCGTCCATATTTGAACTTAATTGAACGTTGCATGCCATACGTTCACCAACAGTAGAAAAATGGTCATTGAATGCATTTGCAATATCCACGTGACCATCCAATAATTTACCATTTAAAGAAACAATATTACAGGGATTAGAACCACTCTTACCAGGAAGAAGTTCTTTTAGTTTCTTCCACATTAATGAGCTGTTATTTTTATTTGCTTCAATTGTGGTCTTGTAATAGTTACTTTTTTTCTGTCGGATGTTTAATGTGACCTTATTGCGCAATTTCGTATATCGTTTCCAGTCGTTAGACGCGCCTGTTCGTTTGGCTACTTTATGTGCATGATCACGCTCTCGCATAAGGCGGTATATTTCATTGTCTACCCAAGGTAAAGAGTTACTGCGAATGCGTTTAGATCTTGTTGGGGCGTGGCGATCTATAATACTCATGAATATGTGATGCCACAAGGACCACCCTTGGTTGACGTTATCGCAGTCAAGAACCCGTTGCCAAGGTGCATTCACTAGGTCACGTGCAATATTTTCACAATCAATTTCATTAAAACATCTGTAATGAATAGTGTTACTTATTAATATTATTATCATTTAAAACATCACAATTAAAATCACCTAGAAGAATCATTTCATTTGGGCCAATGGATGCATTATCGAGCATGCAATTTAAATCACTGACAAACTCACTTGCACTTGAAGGTGGCCGATAAATTGCGGCAATTAAAATGGGACGCCTAGTGTTGACTTTGATTTCCACCCAAACGCACTCGATATCATTCACATTTAAATCGGGTCGGTGATGGTACGTTATGCCATCTTTTATGTAGACGGCAACGCCGCCGCCATGCCGGTTTCTGTCTTTGCGTATTATTGAGTAACCGGGCAGATTTATCTCATTATTGGAAATAGATGGATCACAGAAAGTTTCATTCAAAGAAATTACGTCAAACGGATTATTTGACATAAGAATCTTAAAATGGTCAAGTTTGTTAATCAAGCTTCTCACGTTAATATGTGCAAATGACAATCCATTTGAAGAACCTCTTCTAATAATACCATCCGTTAAATAATAACTTGGAAGGGCATGATTTAAAATCTCCGACACGGCAGGACTGTGAGAATTTTGTTTAAAGTTTTCATTATCACTCGCCGCACTGCGACGAGATGTTGGAAGAGTTGTGGAGTTACACGTCAGTGTTTGTTTATTTGTGTCAAATGGCGACGATATTCTGTCTCTTGCGAGGGCAGCGGATACCGTTTCCTGATCGGGGCAGTTTTCGGATGTTGAGTCGATGTAAACCTTTTGCGGCCTTTCCAGTCTTCCCACGGAAAATCCCGATTTCCACAATTGATAGGTATTCGTCTGGGTGGTTGATTCACTGCGTGTGCGTAAGAACGAGGCTCCTTTCCGTTAGCTTGCATCGGCAGGGATGGGTAGCCCCTCAGATGCCTATGATGTTACGGGCGAAGGTAACAATGCCAGACGAATTCATGTGGATCCCATCACTAGACAAATGATGATGACTAATATTTTCGTTGTTGATGAAGTCCCATTTTCGAGAGCGGCAAATTTCTTCCAGGAGCTTATTGACAGATAATATTTTGTTGTGGTCAGACGTGGATTCCGAACTTCTGTGGATGATAGACGACAATGTGATTTTTCGGATGTTCAACTTTTGTTGGGCCGACAGACAGAGGGATTCAAGCTTAGCACCGATGGTCTCTGCATCATCATTCATATTGTTGGTGCCAGCATGTATAATGAGCTCAGTTGTGTGTTGCAGTTTTGGTTCTTGCTCTATCACTCCTGCGAGGTCCTCAACTCGGGCACCCGGGCGCGCAATTACTGTGACGCATTTGGACTTGCTGAGTTTATTTCCTTGAATGCGTCTTACCATTGAGTCGCCTAGCAACGTCACATTGTCAACAGTTGCTTGACTGAACTTGACTTTTTGTGAAGAACGATAATTGTCCAGTTGAGACTTGAAGGAGTTAATTCGAGGCAATTGTTCCAGTGACAGGCTTGTTGTTCCAGGTGCTTTTGATGACAGCTTTTGTTGGTTCCTATTCAGTTGTCTCTCTTGATCAAAGAGTTCTTCATAATAGGAATCGATGACCTCTTCTGCTGTGGGCTCTTGTGGAGATAATAGCATTTGATCACCCAATTCATTGAACCGATTTGAGCATTCAACAGCAGGGTCTGCATTGTAAACAATGGAGTCAGACGTGGTGGTCGGCGTGTTGCCATGGAGGTGCGATGAACACTTATTGTTCTTGACCAAGCTCCATTCGCGTTTCTGTGCGTCACTGTTGTAGTCTTCATTGTAGTCTTCAGATGGTATTGTTTTTGAACAATGGCTATGTTCGCTTCTGTCGTTTGTCAATAGAGCAATGGCGGCTTGAAGGCTCTTTCGTTCACCATCCAAGATCTCGTTTTGTGTTTTAAGATCGGAAAAGTAACGACTTCTTTGGAAATTTAAGGCCGTTAGTTGTTTGTGTGTTCATTGCGGCTAGCTTTTGATTTTCAATGTAGGGGCCTAGTAGGCATATACCCCATTTACGGTTTTACCATACAACTAAATACTTCTTAATGCAATAAACAATTATAGCAAAAAAATATATATAAAAAATAGCCCGTTTCGAAGCAATTCCAGCAGTTTTTCAAGGTAGTTTTTAAGAAAAATTAAATTTTTTGCCAAAAATTTGACATTTTCCCTCAAAATCTGAAATTTCATAAATGTTATATTTCCTTTTCTGGGTAAGCAGTCAAGGTCAAATTCAAGAAATATCATACATGGGTTCTAAGCAACATTTCCTGCAATTTTGAAGAAAATCTGAATCCTCAATTCTTTCTCCAAATTTGCCAATTTATTTGAAAATGTCTTAGAATATTGTCCCCTAACGAAAATTTACTCTATTTTGGAACCCATTTCGGCCGTTTTCCCAAGCCAATTTTTAGAAAAATGAAAAATGTGGCCAAAAATGTGACAAGTTTCCTCAAAACCCGAATATTTCGAAATTTCATATTTCATTTCCATGGTGAGCAGTTAAGGTCAATTTCAAGGAATATCAACTATGAATTCTAAGGCCAAGTTCGATCAAGCGACTATAGTTAACTATAGTCGACTAGAGTCCCTCGAATGGCGGATTCGTTCGAGTCATTTCCGTTGTTCGAGGGACTCTCGTCGACTATAGTGAACTATAGTCGCTTGATCGAACTTGGCCTAAGTAGCGCTGGGAGTTACCGTTTATTTTTCTAAACGTTTAAACGTCAATTTAACGTTCGTTTAAACGTTTAAACGAATAGTAAACATAACAAAAAGTAAAACTTATTACCGCGCTCGCAATAAAAAGTTCTTTGACCTGGTATCATGTGCGTTCGCGCGGCACCACCGACACTTCATTGAATTGGAGCATACATGATGCAGGCCACGAAAGTTTAGCTATATAGTAAACAGTGTTTACCGCCTTGCTTTGAATTCAACAAGATTAAACCGTAATGCAGTAAAATCGCTTCCACCCGCGAACGCAACTGTACATCTTCGGCTTGAAACCACAAAGGTTACCGACATACCGTTGGGCTCATCACAGCGGTATGCTGCCTGATTCTTACGAACAAAATTGCCGCTTTAGAAATTTCTGGCGGCGCAAAACGGCCATTAGATCTTTGAAAAAGGGAGGATCGTTTTTTCACAAGTTGGTTTCGGATATCCGTTTAGCATTTTTCTAAACGGATAGTTAAATTTCGGTCGTTTAAACGTTTAAACGTCGCAGCTCTAGTTCTAAGCAATATTTTCTATAATTCTGAAGAGTCTCAAACCTAAACATTTTGGCCGAAAATAATAAATTTCATAAGGGGTTATAGTGCAGCAATTTCTCTCAAAATTGGGTAAAAATTGAAAATGTCTTAGAAATGACTCCTAACGAAATTGGCCCGTTTTGGAACCTATTTTTTGCTGTTTTCCCAAGCTAATTTTAAGAAATATGAAAATGTACTCGGCCAAAAATATTGCAATTTTATTCAAATATTTTACTACTGGATGAGCAGTCAAGGACAAATTCAAGGAATATCATTTGTGGATTCTAAACAACATTTCCTGTAATTAAATGCAAAATAACTGCATTTTTCACTATTTTATTTATAATTCAGTCTCCGTACTATAATGCAATTAATGAACTTTTTGGAAATAGTTATAAAGATTCAGACCCAAATCAAATTGCGCCTTTTTTGTAACGCTATACATGTACTTCTAATAGAATAATGGCTTTTTCAATACATACATGTAAATATAAAAATCAGGTCGAAAATCTTGCATTTAAACAAACCCGTTTCAAATCTAAAAAAAATTATTTTTAAACTAAACAAATATTTAGGCCCAAACAGTTTTCAAAACAATAATCTCTCCCTTTCAATTTAAAATCATAAAAACAAACTTGCCGAAAAATGTCCAGAAAGGCGATATAATTTGTTGGTGAATTATAACTATTGACAGTGATTACATCTGCTTTCTGTGTATATGTATATTCCAAGAAATCAGGGAGAAATCAGGGGGAAATCGTTTTGCTGCAAAAACAATTAAAATCATTATTTCAAGAAATTCTACCACACCTGGGCAATTTATAAACTAATTTGCTAGCAGTGACACGATTAGTAAATGGCACTCGACGGCGGGATTATTTTTGGCCAAAAAACTATTTTATTTTTTTAAAAGGCAAATGTGACTGGCCAAAAGTGAAGCACCCCAAATACAGACTCTTGAGAGTCATTTCTACATCTTACCAAAAGATCATACTTTGCAACACTCCGAGGCGGCCGCCAGATTTGCTACACTGACAGGCAGTCCACAGCCGTCAAGTTCAATTTCAAAACACAGTGTGTACAAATAAATGGTAGACAGTGGATGGTTTACACGTCAACCGTGAAAGACAGCGTGAAAGACAGTGGCAAAGCCGACGTTATAACTCGTCAACCGCCCCTGTGACTATACATTGCCATAACGTGTTTAAACATCCTCCAGGGTAATCGACATTTAATGTGATTTAAATGCATCAATTGCAGATTGCGATAAATTTCGAGAATTCCTATAACTCAACAAACGGTAAGATTTTCATATTTTCCCCTTCTCTCTCTCTCGTTGGAATTTGAGCAACTAGTAATTTTCCCCTACTAGGTTTTGGTAACAAGCTCTGTAAACAGGTCTAGAGCAAAGCTGTGTGCCCTGCTCTGGAAAAGGTACATGTAGTATAAGTCGCGCAGGCTAGGTTGAGTTTTCGCGGCCATAAGTAGAAATCTGTGGCGGATCCACGCTCATTAAAATACCAAAACACAATGGAAATTCCAGGCGGAGCACAAACATTCCAAGGAGTATCTCGGCACTGCCAGGAATTTCCATAGTGTTTTTGTATTTTAATAAACGTGGATCCGCCACAGATTTCTACTTATGGTCCCGAAAACTTAACCTAGCCTGCGGGACTTATACTACCTTTTTCCAAGGCTGGTCGATTGTATTTGGGTTCAAATTGTGTACATGGTCATGTTACAAAATTTAGAAATTAAAGTAAACAAATTCTAGGGATGGTAGGGAAAATTAACATCCAGTTCCCACAACGTCCCAAGATTAATTCTGCCTTTGACCGAATCTCATTTTCTCTTAAAAGAAAATTGTCTTTGAATTTTGGTTATTAGTAAAAAAAAATTGCTAAATGCACTTTGCCTTGTCACTTATATTTGGTGAATAAAGATCTGCAGCCGATTTCACGAAAAAGTGCTTAGCTTGCGCAAATTCTGAAAATGGCATAAGCCCCATAGCTTGGGTGTAATAATTACAGGAATGTTGCACAGCTTACGCAATAAAAAGTTGCGCACGTGGGCTTACGCAGTGCGTAAGGTTTTGCGAAATCGGCTGCCGAGCTATAAATGAATGTGATTTTTCAAATCTTCTTGAAATTGGCCTATGATGGCTGGCTGGCCGTCTCTGCAACAAGGCCAAGGTCTGGTGAGTCTGGCGCCCTCTACAGTTTGGCCCTTGCCATCAAGAGCTGGGTCATCTTCTGCAGGAGCATGATGTTACCTTTAACCTTCAGCCGACCCGTCATGAATGCCTGATAGAAATCATGCAATAAACAACTGTGTCTCTATTGGATTGTAATAGGGTAAATAATCGAAAATCTATCTTAGAGCAGTCCAGTGCATCGAAATGAAGTTCCTGTGCCAGTACTAAAATGTGGGTTTGATTCCGGGCCGTGGCACTTGTGCTCTTGAGCAAGGCATATAATCACACTTTCTCCATCCTTCGGAAGGGATGTAAAACAAGTGGTCCGGTGTGTTAGGTAACGTAACGCACTTTAAAGATCCCAGAGCACTTCCTTCGTGAAGAGAAGGGGAGGGATTCCCCG
Organism: Henricia sp. BOLD:AAB3569; assembly: GCA_037783545.1. NCBI lineage: Eukaryota > Metazoa > Echinodermata > Asteroidea > Spinulosida > Echinasteridae > Henricia > Henricia sp. BOLD:AAB3569. The sequence continues at coordinate 918,937 of JBBELK010000104.1, read as the reverse complement.
GTGTCTCTGGCCATTATTAATTCATCATGGGTTTCTTCACGCTTGCCGCGCGAGCGACAGTGCTATGGGCACTTTTGAGGAATCATTGGTTTCAGTACCAGAAAGTAATAATAATTATAATAATAAAAACCCTGGATGCAGCAATAGGGCGAAAATTCGGGAAGCCTTTCCCCGGGGACCACCGAAATTTCGGGAAGAATCACTCAAATTGACACCAAATTTCTATACCCAAAGCTTCCAAAAATGGTTACAGACCTAAGAGAGACGGTTCTAGACCTAATAAAAATGGTTCTCGATTTTAAAAAAAATATTAGGGCGACACCAAATTGTCGCCCTATTGAGCGTGTCGCCCTAATATAGCTTTTTTACACACAAATTGTCGCCCTATCAGAGTTTTAACAGCGGTTGCAACATGCACTTTTTTGCATGACATAACGTTGTCAATGACTTCTGAACTTTGGATTTTTGATAATTAAATGGAAATATTCTGCCAAAAATCCAGACACACACAACGCAAGGTTCTTAAGAACTATCATATGAAATTTGGTGAGGATTGGGCAGCACGTTATTGCGCTAGCCATGTTTTAGTGTCCCCCTGGTAAAGTTGCTGCACAATCACATTGGTAAATCACGCTTCTACCTATGGGGATATGTATTCCCCATAGTTCTAGGGGTACATTTTCCTACCTGCAAATATTGGTAAAATTTATGCGTGTGCGCCCATCCTGATGCGCACTCTGTTGGGATATTTTAAGCATACAACATAGAGCAAGAGTAAACCACTGGTCAAAATACATGCGCACTAACGTGTTAATGCCTTGGGTTAGTCAATTGGTTCCGTGCAAAACGCTGCATCAACTCAATGCCTGATGGGTACTGCAGTGACCAGTGCGACTGTGCCCTGTTGGCTGGTTCCAAATGGTCGGCTAGCCATCGTTGACTAGACTGCATTCGGTTAAAAATAGCTGAACTATAGTTAACTATAATTGTGAATCAAAATTGCCCCATAATGATTGTCAATCCCCCACAGGATATTTTCTTTACGTGTTTTATCTCTCATAATGGTTTGAGGTACCTGCTGGGGATTGAGTTTCCCACTTGCCACAGCACAGAAATCTTCATCAGACATGTCAATTGTTACGTCTGGTTTGGCGGCTTTTGTTGGCCCGGGGTAAACCGCTCCACCTGGTGTTTTCAGATCAATGGCTGTCCAGAAAAAAATTAAAATAATGTATTAAAGAAGCGTGTTCAGATCTTATTTTTTGATCCCCTCATTTTTTCTATGGGTGTTGTGATTTTGATACTTTATCATGTGTCATATTTTTCTTTACCATTCTGAAACCCAATGCTCTCATTCTGTATATTTTCAAGGACATCGTCTAAAAACCACCGATGTTTTGTAAACTAATTTATTCGGTTCCATAAAGCAGTGCAGTGATTACACCAACCCTTTTCCTTTCACATCCAAATTGGAGATTGCAAATTTCCTGTTTTATAGTATTATGGGGAGGGATTTTATATGAAGGCATTTTGACTTGACTTGACTTGGGACTCAAAGGCAGTTTGACTTGACTTGGGACTCCAAGGCAGTTTGACTTGACTTGGGACTCCAAGGCAGTTTGACTTGACTTGGGTTCGAAGGCAGTTTGACTTGACTTGAGACTCGAAGGTAGTTTGACTTGACTTGAGACTCGAAGGCAGTTTGACTTGACTTGACTTGGGACTCTAAGGCAGTTTGACTTGACTTGACTTGGGACTCGAAGGCAGTTTGACTTGACTTGACTTGAGACTCGAAGGCAGTTTGACTTGACTTAACTTGAGACTCGAAGGCAGTTTGACTTGACTTAACTTAACTTGAATTGGGACTCGAGAAAGAGGACACTTACAACCCTGCTGATAAACCCGAGGGCATATTCATGTATGTATAAACAAATATGTGATCTTTATCAGAATTTAAACCCGGGACCTCCAGGGACCTCTAATATATCAGGCAGACGTTTTACCCGGTTTTGTATGATTTTGTGGGTTGGGGTGGGTAACTTTTTTTTCTTTTTTAAAAAATCCTGCCAACAAAATACCGCTTATCTGGTGTGCTACGCGTGTGGCAGTTGCAATAATGCCCTTAACTGAAAAAGTGTTATTGGCCATTTCTACTGCCAAAACACAGTTACGCATCAGCAAATAACCATTTGAGGTTGTTTCTACTGGATAATGGTACCAACAGTGTTGTAGGCCTTGAGTCCAGGAGTCGTACTCGAGTCACAATTTTTGTGACTCGGACTCGAGTCACATTGGAAAATGACTCCGACTCGGACTTGACCATGATGACTCAGACTCGAACATGACTCGTGACTTACGAATCACATTTTTCAAAAAAGAAATAAAGATATTATTCACACGCTTAATGCAGGATTCTTGAAAAAAAACAGTACGATGCGTGAATATGTACACTGACCCAGCAGGCTGGCAAGGAGCGCACGAACACTTCATCATTTCGCCTTGTGTGAATGACACTATAGCAGATTCAGTTTAATTATTCTGGCGAACAAGTGACTTGTGACTCGGACTCGAACTCAAGGAAAGTGACTCGTTACTTGGACCCGGATTCGAGGCTAATGACTCGAGACTCCGACTTGAGGCTAGTGACTCGAGACTTGGACTCGGACTCACTCGATATTGATGACTCAAATACAACACTGGGTACCAAAGCATTTTTGAAACTATAATCGTGCTCAGTAGAGACTTGCTTTATTGGGTGATTCATAACATATAATAGCCTATGGTGGAGGGACTTCAGTCGCTTCAGTTGGTTGGTCGGACAGGTTTACGTACGCGGTGCAGATCAAGTGTGCTCACCAGTCTGTGCACTGGTAGTCTGGTAATCGACCACGCATTGTACACGGATAGACTATTTGTATACAAATCACGCATCGTGATCGGCCAGAAAACTTGATGGGTTGTCACTTTTCACTGCAATTGTAGGCTGAATCTTCATCCTGGCTCGTTATTTCCCTCAAGGACCTGCGTAGTGGTTATGCCTGACAAGGTTTGGGCGAGTCCCAGGGGGAATTAGTGTGTCACGGGGAGAAAATGACACATTTTGGATTTTAATTGTTTTGTATGTTGGGTCCATGTTGACTATTTCCCTTAGACAGCCCTATACAAATAACCATATGATAAAGTTAGGGCTGAGGTAACCTTAGCTAGGGTGTACCTAAGCTTGGCAATGCCTAACACACAAGACATTTTATAAAAACCGGTGAAATAATTGAGTTATTGCTGAACAGCCCGTTAAACGGCATGAACTATTTTGAAACACCCCTTAAGAACATCTATTATGTGATACTTACTCCATTCAGCAGCCTGCTTGCCTCCCTTGCTGATTCTATACACAAACACTCCCTTGGCTTTCTTGACCATGTCAGGGTTATTGGGCAGTTGACGACCCATTTCTTGGAATAGAACATCCGACTGCAGACCACTTCCCGATGTCTGCTTGCAAACAAAATCAGGCATGTGAATGGAGCATTAAACAAAACGCGGAAGGGGCATGGCTATGATGGGGAAGGGGAGAGCGCATAAAGAGAAGTGCTTCGGCTTTGGAAGCACCAGCATTGTGCAATGTCAACATTCATTTAAAGGTATAGTACAAACCATTAAAAAGGGGGCAAGGGCGTTATTTCCATTCGTGATTAAAGGTAGTGTACTTGTTTGGTAAACTGTTAAAAACGGCATGATTTCCACTGGTAATTGAAAGCCTAGGTTGAGAAAACTTCTATCACATGAGGATTTCAATGGTAACGTTCCCTAATAAGCAAGAGTTTTTTGTGCTTAAGCAAAAACTTGTGCTTAAACACCTCTATGAAATTGGCCCCAGGTTATCAACTGCCCTGTAGAAATTTCAGCCACATAAAGGCAGTAATACTTCAGAAAACTTGAAAAATCCATTCATGGTATTTTGTGTGAGAAATTAACAACTGAAGGTGGTTTTCTAAAAATGTCTTCTGCAAAACACATTTATCCCATTCAACTTAACACAAAGGCCATAAATGAAAAGACCAGTCTTACTTTTACAACCATAATATTGCAAGCAGCTTATTAATTACCTCAGCTGCTGTGGGTTGTGAAGCAATATTGATGAGGTCAACGTAAGCACCTGTTATTACTACGGTTCCTGTCTCTCCCACCTGAAAACAAAGTTACAAAGAAAATCAACGGAAAATAAAAAATAATTGGGTTTGGCAACCCCACTAGCTGAATGGATTACAAGTTGTTCTTCAAATTGGAAGGAATTAGAAGTGGTTAGTGTCATAAATTTATTAAATGGGTCAGAACTCACTGTGCCGATTGTCCGGATAATCTAGTTCCTGAGGTGAAGCCGAAGGAACTAGTTTGTCAACTTCCAATACTGAGGGGAACTTATAATGACTAGCCACCTAAAATAAGCCATGTTATATTTGTTTTACCAAATATTCTTCAAGCGTTTGGAATCATCAGTGTTGTAGGACTCAAGTCCGACTCGAGTCACAATTTACGTGACTCGAGTCACAATTTTCGTGACTCGAGTCACAATTTTCGTGACTCGAGTCACATTGTAAAATGACTCAGACTCGACCAGAAGAAAAGATATATATTCGGGCACTTAATGCAGGATTCTTGTATGAAAAAGACAGTATGTCACGAGAATATGTACCGTACAATTTCCACAGACATCTATTGATTAAGCAAAATGTATTTACAGCCTCCTATTTTGTGTTATAAATCTGTGTTTTTCTTCGTACTCGCCTCGTGATTCCAAACAGTCCGCCATGTTTTACTACTCGCGCAGGTGACGTCATTACACCGAACCTTACACCAGAGACACTGCCGCGCACTCGGGTAGTGGTGGCTGCCACCGGGGCAGACTCGTGTATCACGTGATGGCTAAAAGAACGCTTCAGTGTAAGTTGGTGTTACACGGTGTAAGCATCTCGAAAACCCCTATTATGAATAGAATGTTACTTTGAACATTTCGCAGTGGCTAATGTTTAAATACCTTCGTCTGGAAGTGAATTCTGTTGCCTTCTTTCCACATCTCGGTCTGTATGGTTTGTCCTGGCAGCACGGGTTTGCTAAAGCGAACCTGTGGGTAAAAAAGGTATGGGAAAGAAAAGAAATTGAAATATAGCTAATATGTTAAGCCTAGCACGCACATGAGCAAAACAGTTTTGCATATCATTAACACCTGGGGCGTGTGTAAAATTATTTTGGGATTAGGGGATTCAGGATTTTCACCTTTCTTCTGCCAAAAAAAAATAAAGAAAACGTTAAAAAAACAAATTTAATTAATAAATCAAATCCAGAAATCTGGACTAAATCCAAGGTGGGAAAGACAGCATTAGCACAAACGCACATTCTGTGGTACATGTATTTACTGCCAAATGTTTGTTGCAAAAGTTTGTTGCATATTTGCAGTAATATTTTTTCCTGAAAGTTGGGGTGCACCGTATACACAAGTGCACCTTATACCCATTTTTTTGTGAAACAACCAAACTTGGGATGAGAGAAAAATCGTAAGGGCCTTATCAAGATTCGAACCCGAGACCTCTGTCTCACCGGGCAGATGCTCTACCAGCTGAGCTATAAGGCGCCGTGGTATACTCCGGTTTTCCCTATTGACCCAAATCTTTCTCTTGGTGTTGCATGGTAGTGCAACTGGGCAAAGTAACGAACACAATACATGTATCTGGTATGTTGCTTAATTACCATGGAAATAAAAAAACCAAACACATGTGGGTTCATAGAAAAAACCTGAGGGAGTATACCTGGTGAGTCAGAGGTCTCAGGTTTGAATCCCGATAAGGCCCTTACGATTTTTCTCTCATCCCAAGTTTGGTTGTTTCATTTTACCATACCAGATATTGCATCCAGTTTTCATGGTATAAAGACTCACCTTAATGGATTTGAACTTTGTGACGTCATTGTCCGCATACTGCTTCAGAACGTGACGACAGGAGAATCCAAAGGTGCAGAGCCCATGTAGGATAGGCTTATCAAAACCTACAGGACAAAACCACACATGACAAAATCACAATACATGTGGAATGCCATGGCAGTTTATGAAGAGTGTGGGTTTGAATCCGTGAAAACGTGTGCCCCTGAGCAAGGTACTTTGCTACACATTGCTTATCTCCACCCTGGAGTAAATGGGCACCTGGGAGGGCAGTGAGTGTTTAATTAGCCATTGAGCGCCTAATGGGCAACTGGGGCTGTATACAGCCATATGATCGATGAGAAGTAATATTAACCACTTGACACCGGAGGACGTGTGAACACGTTCTGCCTATGTATAGTCATAAAGGTGGTTGACTGAGAGTGTTGCAGAGTATGATCTTCTGGTAAGAAGATTCATACAACTTAATGTAGAAATGACTCTCAAGAGTCAGTATTTGTAGTGTTTGAACTGGTTTTAACTTTTGGCCAATCACATTTGCCTTTAACATATAGCAACAGTATCTAAGGGGGCAGGGTTAATTGGGCAGTCTTAGAACTATGCATAATGCCTCGAACAATTCATGTTTTTTATTCACATGATAATTTTTGTAGCAGAACATCACATTTGATAACTGACCTCCCATTGCTGCAAAGGACGGGTCAATGTGCAGTGGGTTACTGTCTCCGGTCAGCCGATAGAGAGCAGCCTGGTCCAGGGTTGTCTTCTCTCTCACGATGGCATCAGGGGCACGAGATGGGGCCTTGACTGTCGGCTGTGACAAGATTAGAGAGGTTTCACACCATCATGGATACCGGTACGCCATGACTTTATGCGCTTTGTGTGACGCGTAACCATAGTACACATGTTTTTATACGCGTTTACTACAGTTATCGGCTTCCATATGCGTAGTATAAAAAGGATACCCGTTTTGCAGATTTTTTGTTTTATCTTTGACCGACTAATACATTTTGTGCATTTTGATATATCTTCCTTGAATACATATTGAATTTAATGAGTCACACCCATGTAAAAGTGTAAAAAATGCGGCGAAAAACAGACGAGTGCAGAGCAAATTTGAACAAAGGATGCAGATAAATGTACATGTACAAGTCATGTAGTGCAAACCCAATTCAGTGTGCGCATCAACGTGAATGCTTAATACCATTATCATATCCGTATTCGTAACCGTAATCATCACCTTGCAAAACCTCTCTTATGTTTTTTTACGTGGTCAAGAAACAATGGGTTGTGTGTTTCCATTTAGAGCAATTTTACTGCCAACCTTAAGGCTGAATTAACACTGAGCCTTTTCGTGCGTAAATATGATGCGTGTCGCTTTGAGAGAAAATAGCGATGTGGACGGAAATTGAAGTGAAGAGATGCAGTGAAATTCACTGAATCACATTAACACTTTCCGCCCAAGTTGACTCTGTAATTTTCAGTGCGATGTTTTTATCTGAAAGCGACGCGCATCAAATGTATGCGCAAAAAGGCTCAGTGTGAATCAAGTCTAAATAAATGAAGAAAGGGACAAAAACCATAAAAACCCATAAACTGAGTTTCTGATGTGACAAGGTGAAATCAGGGGAGAAAAATGCGACGCGTTTTTGACAATCTGCGATGCCATTTTTCATCGCAGTTTTTGACTTGATTTAGCGATGCATTTTGCAACACAACTTCTGGTCCTTATTCTTGCACTTTGTTTTGTTAATGTTAGTGAAAAATGAAAACAACGAAAATGGAAAAATGACCAGAATAATGTACCGCGATGGCTTACAGCAGGATTCTTCCGATCCCCACGCACAAATGTGCGTATCGGCCCGATACGCTGAAAATCCGGTCCCCCAACACATTTTTTTCCCTCCAATCTCACCCCTGGTCTAGTCACTTTACTGTAGGTCTCGTCACTTGTAATTCGGGTCATTTTTTTCCCTCAAATTTAAAATTTGAATATTAGGAACATTGTTATGGTCTTTAAAATAACTCGCAAATCTGCTATTCAATATTTCAGAACGAAATCGTTTACTGAGTATATCAATATATCTATAAGTTTTTAGCATGTCCTCGGGAATCGCACTTAGTATATAGTGCACACCGTGTCGTGAATGGGCAAAATCACTTATCGTTTGGACCGACGCAATAGTTCCTTACTTCATTATATCAATATAATTTACCATGTTTAACTCAAGACCTCCGTTTTACTCTAACTTTGAAGGGATTCCCTTAAAGTTTGAGCTAATGCAATTTCACAGCATCAATTTCTGTGCAAAATTTTGCTGTAAACATCAATGCACTGTGTCCACTGCTAAGGTTATTTTCCTTATCAATAAAATGAGATTTTTTTTCTCCAATGATAGAATCTGTGCTTTTCATTCTTAAGTGATAAAAAACATGTATTAAAAAACATGTTAGTTTGATGATAAACGCGTAAAATTTAGAGGGAAAAATGTTACGAATTTAAGGAAAAACTTCAATTCTGTTTAGTTGTTCCTCTAGGTTTAGTGCAGGAGGTCTGTTAAAGGAGCGTGTTCAGATTATTTCCAGAAAATGGATATCATTTTAACCTAACAATCATATAAAATACCGCCCCAAAATACTATCCATGGGAAGGAAACAGAAAAATTGCAATCTCCAATTTGGATGGGAAGCAGCAAGGTTGGTGTTACGGGTAATCACTGCATTGCTTTATGGATTAGTTTAGTTAGTTTACAAAGCATCGGTGGTTTGACGACGATATCCTTGAAAATTTACCGAAAGAGAACACGAAATATCAGAATGCTAATAGGAAAAATATGATGTGTTATAAACGCCCATGATGGGAAAAACCGAGGGTTCAAAAATGTGATCTGGTTATGTCCTTTAAGATTTGTCAACACCCAAATCCAATCCCACATCCAAATACCTTAGCTTTGCTGGAAGTCTTCCTTCCTCCAAATCCACCTGCCCCAACGAGGAATAATGTTCCCTGGTTGATGCACACCAGGTCTCGATTCTCATCATAAGCCTTGCCTGAGAACCAAAAAACGGAGCAAATAAATCTCGCATTGTATGTGTTTTGTCTTTAACCCTTCACAGCGGGAGATATAAGTCCTGGCTGTGTATGCCTTGAGGGTGGTTATACAGAATTAGCTGGGTCAGTACTACCAGGGCAGAGATGGTCTCTCAACTTGCTGACTTGGGCTTAAGACAGTATTATTATTATTATTTATTCGGCCAACACAAGCAACAATAAAACAGAATATTACTATAAACAAGAGAGCTAATAAATAGGGTAATAAATAGATAAGTATATCAATATAAAAAGTAAAGTTGTGGGGGTGGGGGGTGGGGGGTGGGGTGGGGTGGGGGTGGGGGGGAGGGGGGGGGTGGTAACAAAGACAAAAAAAACCAATCTATGTATGCCTTTGGGTTGGGTGGTTATACAGAATTAGCTGGGTCAGTACTAACAGGTCAGAGCTGGGCCCATGTGCATAAAAGGCTACTAGGCCTAGTTGGCAACTAAAATGGACTTAAGTTGCTTACTAAGCCTAGTTGATTACTAATTGTGATGCATAAAACCCAACTAGATATAGTAACATTCTAAAATTCTGGCAAAAGTTAGAGTTGATCTGGGGTACCTCTAAGTCACTAGATGACAACTAATCAGTCTGCCTTTGGACAACACGGCTCGTAGAATCATGGAGCTAAACAACTTTGTGCCTAAGCTTTGCTTCACAATGACGGATTACTTGTAAGTACTGGGCAGTAATGCAATGTTACAAAGACCCTTAGAAATGAGTTATGCTCAGTTAGAATGTGGTTCGAAGCTCAAACACAATAAACTTGTCTACAAGCCTATTGTATCTGACATAATCACCTCCTCTCCAATGCCATAGCACCCAAATCAGTTACAAACCAAATTGTCCTAGTATGCAACTAGTAAGCAATGTGCCTAGTGAGGTTTTATGCAACACAAATTAGTTGCCAACTCCGTAGGTATAAACTAGGGAATTTATAATCTTACTAAGCACTAGTTGGCAGCTAAACTAGTAGCCTTTTATGCACATGGGCCCTGGTCTCTCAACTTGCTGGCTTGGGCTCAAGTCAGTGTGTATGCCTCGAGGGTGGTTATACAGAATTAGCTGGGTCAGTACTACCAGGGCAGAGCTGGTCTCTCAACTTGCAGGCTGGGGCTAAAGTCAGTGTGTATGCCTTGAGGGTGGTTATACAGAATTAGCTGGGTCAGTACCACCAGGGCAGAGCTGGTCTCTCAACTTGCTGGCTTGGGCTCAAGTCAGTGTGTATGCCTTGAGGGTGGTTATACATAATTAGCTTGGTCAGTACCACCAGGGCAGAGCTGGTCTCTCAACTTGCTGGCTGGGGCTAAAGTCAGTGTGTATGCCTCGAGGGTGGTTATACAGAATTAGCTGGGTCAGTACTACCAGGGCAGAGCTGGTCTCTCAACTTGCTGGCTTGGGCTCCAGTCAGTGTGTATGCCTTGAGGGTGGTTATACAGAATTAGCTGGGTCAGTAGGCCTACCACCAGGGCAGAGCTGGTCTCTCAACTTGCTGGCCTGGGTTCAAGTCGGTGTGTATGCCATGGGGGTGGTTATACAGAATTAGCTGGGTCAGTACTACCAGGGCAGAGCTGGTCTCTCAACTTGCTGGCTTGGGCTCAATTCAGTGTGTATGCCTTGAGGGTGGTAATACAGAATTAGCTTGGTCAGTACTACCAGGGCAGAGCTGGTCTCTCAACTTGATGGCTTGGGTTCAAGTCAGTGTGTATGCCTTGAGGGTGGTTATACAGAATTAGCTTGGTCAGTACCACCAGGGCAGAGCTGGTCTCTCAACTTGCTGGCTTGGGCTCAAGTCAGTGTGTATGCCTTGAGGGTGGTTATACATAATTAGCTTGGTCAGTACTACCAGGGCAGAGCTGGTCTCTCAACTTGCTGGCTTAAGCTCAAGTCAGTGTGTATGCCTTGGGGTGGTTATACAGAATTAGCTGGGTCAGTACCACCAGGGCAGAGCTGGTCTCTCAACTTGCTGGCTTGGGCTCAAGTCAGTGTGTATGCATTGAGGGTGGTTATACAGAATTAGCTTGGTCAATACTACCAGGGCAGAGCTGGTCTCTCAACTTGCTGGCTTAAGCTCAAGTCAGTGTGTATGCCTTGGGGTGGTTATACAGAATTAGCTTGGTCAGTACTAACAGGGCAGAGCTGGTCTCTCAACTTGCTGGCTTAAGCTCAAGTCAGTGTGTATGCCTTGAGGTGGTTATACAGAATTAGCTGGGTCAGTACTACAGTACCAGGGAAGAGCTGGTCTTTCAACTTACTGGCTTACGCTCAAGTCAGTGTGTATGCCTTGGGGTGGTTATACAGAATTAGCTGGGTCAGTACTACCAGGGCAGAGCTGGTCTCTCAACTTGCTGGCTTGGGCTCAAGTCAGTGTGTATGCCTTGAGGGTGGTTATACAGAATTAGCTTGGTCAGTACTACCAGGGCAGAGCTGGGCCCATGTGCATAAAAGGCTACTAGGCCTAGTTGGCAACTAAAATGGACTTAAGTTGCTTACTAAGCCTAGTTGATTACTAATTGTGATGCATAAAACCCAACTAGATATAGTAACATTCTAAAATTCTGGCAAAAGTTAGAGTTGATCTGGGGTACCTCTAAGTCACTAGATGACAACTAATCAGTCTGCCTTTGGACAACATGGCTCGTAGAATCATGGAGCTAAACAACTTTGTGCCTAAGCTTTGCTTCACAATGACGGATTACTTGTAAGTACTGGGCAGTAATGCAATGTTACAAAGACCCTTAGAAATGAGTTATGCTCAGTTGGAATGTGGTTCGAAGCTCAAACACAATAAACTTGTCTACAAGCCTATTGTATCTGACATAATCACCTCCTCTCCAATGCCATAGCACCCAAATCAGTTACAAACCAAATTGTCCTAGTATGCAACTAGTAAGCAATGTGCCTAGTGAGGTTTTATGCAACACAAATTAGTTGCCAACTCCGTAGGTATAAACTAGGGAATTTATAATCTTACTAAGCACTAGTTGGCAGCTAAACTAGTAGCCTTTTATGCACATGGGCCCTGGTCTCTCAACTTGCTGGCTTGGGCTCAAGTCAGTGTGTATGCCTCGAGGGTGGTTATACAGAATTAGCTGGGTCAGTACTACCAGGGCAGAGCTGGTCTCTCAACTTGCTGGCTGGGGCTAAAGTCAGTGTGTATGCCTTGAGGGTGGTTATACAGAATTAGCTGGGTCAGTACCACCAGGGCAGAGCTGGTCTCTCAACTTGCTGGCTTGGGCTCAAGTCAGTGTGTATGCCTTGAGGGTGGTTATACATAATTAGCTTGGTCAGTACCACCAGGGCAGAGCTGGTCTCTCAACTTGCTGGCTGGGGCTAAAGTCAGTGTGTATGCCTTGAGGGTGGTTATACAGAATTAGCTGGGTCAGTACTACCAGGGCAGAGCTGGTCTCTCAACTTGCTGGCTTGGGCTCAATTCAGTGTGTATGCCTTGAGGGTGGTTATACAGAATTAGCTTGGTCAGTACTACCAGGGCAGAGCTGGTCTCTCAACTTGATGGCTTGGGTTCAAGTCAGTGTGTATGCCTTGAGGGTGGTTATACAGAATTAGCTTGGTCAGTACCACCAGGGCAGAGCTGGTCTCTCAACTTGCTGGCTTGGGCTCAAGTCAGTGTGTATGCCTTGAGGGTGGTTATACATAATTAGCTTGGTCAGTACTACCAGGGCAGAGCTGGTCTCTCAACTTGCTGGCTTAAGCTCAAGTCAGTGTGTATGCCTTGGGGTGGTTATACAGAATTAGCTGGGTCAGTACCACCAGGGCAGAGCTGGTCTCTCAACTTGCTGGCTTGGGCTCAAGTCAGTGTGTATGCATTGAGGGTGGTTATACAGAATTAGCTTGGTCAATACTACCAGGGCAGAGCTGGTCTCTCAACTTGCTGGCTTAAGCTCAAGTCAGTGTGTATGCCTTGGGGTGGTTATACAGAATTAGCTTGGTCAGTACTAACAGGGCAGAGCTGGTCTCTCAACTTGCTGGCTTAAGCTCAAGTCAGTGTGTATGCCTTGAGGTGGTTATACAGAATTAGCTGGGTCAGTACTACCAGGGCAGAGCTGGTCTCTCAACTTGATGGCTTGGGCTCAAGTCAGTGTGTACATGTATGCCTTGAGGGTGGTTATACAGAATTAGCTTGGTCAGTACTACCAGGGCAGAGGTGGTCTCTCAACTTGCTGACTTGGGCTTAAGTTCGTGTGTATGCCTTGGGGTGGTTATAAAGAAATAGCTGGGTCAGTACTACCAGGGCAGAGCTGGTCTCTCAACTTGCTGGCTTCTCAACTTGCTGGCTTGGGCTCAAGTGAGTGTGTATGCATTGGGGGTGGTTATACAGAATTAGCTGGGTCAGTACTACCAGGGCAGAGCTGGTCTCTCAACTTATTGGCTTGGGGTCAAGTCAGTGTGTGTGCCTTGAGGGTGGTTATACAGAATTAGCTTCGTCAGTACTACCAGGGCAGAGCTCGTCTCTCAACTTGATGGCTTGGGCTCAAGTCAGTGTGTATGCCTTGAGGGTGGTTATACAGAATTAGCTTGGTCAGTACTACCAGGGCAGAGCTGGTCTCCCAACTTGCTGACTTGGGCTCAAGTCGGTGTGTATGCCTTGGGGTGGTTATACAGAATTAGCTTCGTCAGTACTACCAGGCCAGAGCTGGTCTCTCAACTTGATGGCTTGGGCTAAAGTCAGTGTGTATGCCTTGAGGGTGGTTATACAGAATTAGCTTGGTCAGTACTACCAGGGCAGAGCTGGTCTCTCAACTTGCTGACTTGGGCTCAAGTCAGTGTGTATGCCTTGAGGGTGGTTATACAGAATTAGCTGGGTCAGTACTAACAGGGCAGAGCTGGGCCCATGTGCATAAAAGGCTACTAGGCCTAGTTGGCAACTAAAATGGACTTAAGTTGCATACTAAGCCTAGTTGATTACTAATTGTGATGCATAAAACCCAACTAGATATAGTAACATTCTAAAATTCTGGCAAAAGTTAGAGTTGATCTGGGGTACCTCTAAGTCACTAGATGACAACTAATCAGTCTGCCTTTGGACAACATGGCTCGTAGAATCATGGAGCTAAACAACTTTGTGCCTAAGCTTTGCTTCACAATGACGGATTACTTGTAAGTACTGGGCAGTAATGCAATGTTACAAAGACCCTTAGAAATGAGTTATGCTCAGTTGGAATGTGGTTCGAAGCTCAAACACAATAAACTTGTCTACAAGCCTATTGTATCTGACATAATCACCTCCTCTCCAATGCCATAGCACCCAAATCAGTTACAAACCAAATTGTCCTAGTATGCAACTAGTAAGCAATGTGCCTAGTGAGGTTTTATGCAACACAAATTAGTTGCCAACTCCGTAGGTATAAACTAGGGAATTTATAATCTTACTAAGCACTAGTTGGCAGCTAAACTAGTAGCCTTTTATGCACATGGGCCCTGGTCTCTCAACTTGCTGGCTTGGGCTCAAGTCAGTGTGTATGCCTCGAGGGTGGTTATACAGAATTAGCTGGGTCAGTACTACCAGGGCAGAGCTGGTCTCTCAACTTGCTGGCTGGGGCTAAAGTCAGTGTGTATGCCTTGAGGGTGGTTATACAGAATTAGCTGGGTCAGTACCACCAGGGCAGAGCTGGTCTCTCAACTTGCTGGCTTGGGCTCAAGTCAGTGTGTATGCCTTGAGGGTGGTTATACATAATTAGCTTGGTCAGTACCACCAGGGCAGAGCTGGTCTCTCAACTTGCTGGCTGGGGCTAAAGTCAGTGTGTATGCCTTGAGGGTGGTTATACAGAATTAGCTGGGTCAGTACTACCAGGGCAGAGCTGGTCTCTCAACTTGCTGGCTTGGGCTCAAGTCAGTGTGTATGCCTTGAGGGTGGTTATACAGAATTAGCTTGGTCAGTACTACCAGGGCAGAGCTGGTCTCTCAACTTGCTGGCTTAAGCTCAAGTCAGTGTGTATGCCTTGGGGTGGTTATACAGAATTAGCTTGGTCAGTACTACCAGGGCAGAGCTGGTCTCTCAACTTGCTGGCTTAAGCTCAAGTTAGTGTGTATGCCTTGGGGTGGTTATACAGAATTAGCTGGGTCAGTACTACAGTACCAGGGAAGAGCTGGTCTTTCAAATTACTGGCTTATGCTCAAGTCAGTGTGTATGCCTTTGGGTGGTTATACAGAATTAGCTGGGTCAGTACTACCAGGGCAGAGCTGGTCTCTCAACTTGCTGGCTTGGGCTCAAGTCAGTGTGTATGCCTTGGGGTGGTTATACAGAATTAGCTGGGTCAGTACCACCAGGGCAGAGCTGGTCTCTCAACTTGCTGGCTTGGGCTCAAGTCAGTGCGTGTGCGTATGCCTTGAGGGTGGTTATACAGAATTAGCTTGGTCAGTACTACCAGGGCAGAGCTGGTCTCTCAACTTGCTGGCTTAAGCTCAAGTCAGTGTGTATGCCTTGGGGTGGTTATACAGAATTAGCTGGGTCAGTACCACCAGGGCAGAGCTGGTCTCTCAACTTGCTGGCTTGGGCTCAAGTCAGTGTGTATGCCTTGAGGGTGGTTATACAGAATTAGCTGGGCCAGTACTAACAGGGCAGAGCTGGTCTCTCAACTTGCTGACTTGGGCTCAAGTCGGTGTGTATGCCTTGGGGTAGTTATACAGAATTAGCTGGGTCAGTACTACCAGGGCAGAGCTGGTCTCTCAACTTGCCGACTTGGGCTCAAGTCAGTGTGTATGCCTTGAGGGTGGTTATACAGAATTAGCTTGGTCAGTACTACCAGGGCAGAGCTGGTCTCTCAACTTGCTGACTTGGGCTCAAGTCGGTGTGTATGCCTTGGGGTAGTTATACAGAATTAGCTGGGTCGGTACTACCAGGGCAGAGCTGGTCTATCAACTTGCCGACTTGGGCTCAAGTCGGTGTGTATGCCTTGGGGTAGTTATACAGAATTAGCTGGGTCAGTACTACCAGGGCAGAGCTGGTCTCTCAACTTGCTGACTTGGGCTCAAGTCAGTGTGTATGCCTTGAGGGTGGTTATACAGAATTAGCTTGGTCAGTACTACCAGGGCAGAGCTGGTCTATCAACTTGCCGACTTGGGCTCAAGTCGGTGTGTATGCCTTGGGGTAGTTATACAGAATTAGCTGGGTCAGTACTACCAGGGCAGAGCTGGTCTCTCAACTTGCTGACTTGGGCTCAAGTCAGTGTGTATGCCTTGAGGGTGGTTATACAGAATTAGCTTGGTCAGTACTACCAGGGCAGAGCTGGTCTCTCAACTTGCTGGCTTAAGCTCAAGTCAGTGTGTATGCCTTGGGGTGGTTATACAGAATTAGCTTGGTCAGTACTACCAGGGCAGAGCTGGTCTCTCAACTTGCTGGCTTAAGCTCAAGTTAGTGTGTATGCCTTGGGGTGGTTATACAGAATTAGCTGGGTCAGTACTACAGTACCAGGGAAGAGCTGGTCTTTCAAATTACTGGCTTATGCTCAAGTCAGTGTGTATGCCTTGGGGTGGTTATACAGAATTAGCTTGGTCAGTACTACCAGGGCAGAGCTGGTCTCTCAACTTGCTGGCTTAAGCTCAAGTCAGTGTGTATGCCTTGAGGGTGGTTATACAGAATTAGCTGGGTCAGTACCACCAGGGCAGAGCTGGTCTCTCAACTTGCTGGCTTGGGCTCAAGTCAGTGTGTATGCCTTGAGGGTGGTTATACAGAATTAGCTGGGTCAGTAGTAACAGGGCAGAGCTGGTCTCTCAACTTGCTGACTTGGGCTCAAGTCGGTGTGTATGCCTTGGGGTAGTTATACAGAATTAGCTGGGTCAGTACTACCAGGGCAGAGCTGGTCTCTCAACTTGCCGACTTGGGCTCAAGTCAGTGTGTATGCCTTGAGGGTGGTTATACAGAATTAGCTTGGTCAGTATTACCAGGGCAGAGCTGGTCTCTCAACTTGCTGACTTGGGCTCAAGTCGGTGTGTATGCCTTGGGGTAGTTATACAGATTTAGCTGGGTCAGTACTACCAGGGCAGAGCTGGTCTCTCAACTTGCCGACTTGGGCTCAAGTCAGTGTGTATGCCTTGAGGGTGGTTATACAGAATTAGCTTGGTCAGTACTACCAGGGCAGAGCTGGGCCCATGTGCATAAAAGGCTACTAGTTTAGCTGCCAACTAGTGCTTAGTAAGATTATAAATTCCCTAGTTTATACCTACGGAGTTGGCAACTAATTTGTGTTGCATAAAACCTCACTAGGCACATTGCTTACTAGTTGCATACTAGGACAATTTGG
Source organism: Henricia sp. BOLD:AAB3569 (assembly GCA_037783545.1). Taxonomy (NCBI): domain Eukaryota; kingdom Metazoa; phylum Echinodermata; class Asteroidea; order Spinulosida; family Echinasteridae; genus Henricia; species Henricia sp. BOLD:AAB3569. Next base: position 901,646 of record JBBELK010000104.1, on the reverse strand, counting down.
TTTGTAACTGATTTGGGTGCTATGGCCTTGGAGAGGAGGTGATTATGTCAGATACAATAGGCTTGTAGACAAGTTTATTGTGTTTGAGCTTCGAACCACATTCCAACTGAGCATAACTCATTTCTAAGGGTCTTTGTAACATTGCATTACTGCCCAGTACTTACAAGTAATCCGTCATTGTGAAGCAAAGCTTAGGCACAAAGTTGTTTAGCTCCATAATTCTACGAGCCATGTTGTCCAAAGGCAGACTGATTAGTTGTCATCTAGTGACTTAGAGGTACCCCAGATCAACTCTAACTTTTGCCAGAATTTTAGAATGTTACTATATCTAGTTGGGTTTTATGCCCTGGGCCCATGTGCATAAAAGGCTACTAGGCCTAGTTGGCAACTAAAATGGACTTAAGTTGCTTACTAAGCCTAGTTGATTACTAATTGTGATGCATAAAACCCAACTAGATATAGTAACATTCTAAAATTCTGGCAAAAGTTAGAGTTGATCTGGGGTACCTCTAAGTCACTAGATGACAACTAATCAGTCTGCCTTTGGACAACATGGCTCGTAGAATCATGGAGCTAAACAACTTTGTGCCTAAGCTTTGCTTCACAATGACGGATTACTTGTAAGTACTGGGCAGTAATGCAATGTTACAAAGACCCTTAGAAATGAGTTATGCTCAGTTGGAATGTGGTTCGAAGCTCAAACACAATAAACTTGTCTACAAGCCTATTGTATCTGACATAATCACCTCCTCTCCAAGGCCATAGCACCCAAATCAGTTACAAACCAAATTGTCCTAGTATGCAACTAGTAAGCAATGTGCCTAGTGAGGTTTTATGCAACACAAATTAGTTGCCAACTCCGTAGGTATAAACTAGGGAATTTATAATCTTACTAAGCACTAGTTGGCAGCTAAACTAGTAGCCTTTTATGCACATGGGCCCTGGTCTCTCAACTTGCTGGCTTGGGCTCAAGTCAGTGTGTATGCCTCGAGGGTGGTTATACAGAATTAGCTGGGTCAGTACTACCAGGGCAGAGCTGGTCTCTCAACTTGCTGGCTGGGGCTAAAGTCAGTGTGTATGCCTTGAGGGTGGTTATACAGAATTAGCTGGGTCAGTACCACCAGGGCAGAGCTGGTCTCTCAACTTGCTGGCTTGGGCTCAAGTCAGTGTGTATGCCTTGATGGTGGTTATACATAATTAGCTTGGTCAGTACCACCAGGGCAGAGCTGGTCTCTCAACTTGCTGGCTGGGGCTAAAGTCAGTGTGTATGCCTTGAGGGTGGTTATACAGAATTAGCTGGGTCAGTACTACCAGGGCAGAGCTGGTCTCTCAACTTGCTGGCTTGGGCTCCAGTCAGTGTGTATGCCTTGAGGGTGGTTATACAGAATTAGCTGGGTCAGTACTACCAGGGCAGAGCTGGTCTCTCAACTTGATGGCTTGGGCTCAAGTCAGTGTGTACATGTATGCCTTGAGGGTGGTTATACAGAATTAGCTTGGTCAGTACTACCAGGGCAGAGCTGGTCTCTCAACTTGCTGACTTGGGCTTAAGTTCGTGTGTATGCCTTGGGGTGGTTATAAAGAAATAGCTGGGTCAGTACTACCAGGGCAGAGCTGGTCTCTCAACTTGCTGGCTTCTCAACTTGCTGGCTTGGGCTCAAGTCAGTGTGTATGCATTGGGGGTGGTTATACAGAATTGGCTTGGTCAGTACTACCAGGCCAGAACTGGTCTCTCAACTTGATGGCTTGGGCTAAAGTCAGTGTGTATGCCTTGAGGGTGGTTATACAGAATTAGCTTGGTCAGTACTACCAGGGCAGGTCTCTCAACTTGCTGACTTGGGCTCAAGTCAGTGTGTATGCCTTGAGGGTGGTTATACAGAATTAGCTGGGTCAGTACTAACACATCCCGAGATCTCAGGGAATTTCTACTCTGCAAAGCGACGTAACAATACCCTGAGGAAATACACGCGAATCTGTGGAGCGAGCTGGCTGTTGTCTTGAGCCAACTCACGCCCGAGTCATTTTGATGTAATTTAATCAATTCGGTCATGTTATGCCGAAAAGAAACAATTTCTATACTTTCCAGAAATTGTATTGGTTTCCGTTCCTTATGACTGTCCCATTCCTACCAAACTTTCAAACGACGAACCTTATTTACTCCGCAGTTTTTCAAATTAATAACGGGGATGCATGCTGACGAATGTAATGGAACGGATTCCCCAGTATGCTTTAAATAGCAGCCAATCGCCGACGCGGACAACGGCCAGCATTACCGAGTACATATATCACATGCATGTACGGTGTTTACAACTGCGCGCGTTACATTTGAATGCCTGCAATCGTGCTGCATGATGCACGGCAGGCGTCCTGATTGGTCCAGCAGAGGCGACAAGATTTCTGTCGCTAGTCCCACCGCCAAATGGGGCCTTTTTCAACAGGGCCACTGTACGCAGGAGTTGGGGAGTGCTTTAAAGGGGCACTGTTGCAAGAGGATGGTACTAACAGGGCAGAGCTGGTCTCTCAACTTGCTGACTTGGGCTCAAGTCAGTGTGTATGCCTTGAGGGTGGTTATACAGAATTAGCTTGGTCAGTACTACCAGGGCAGAGCTGGTCTCTCAACTTGCTGACTTGGGCTCAAGTCGGTGTGTATGCCTTGGGGTAGTTATACAGAATTAGCTGGGTCGGTACTACCAGGGCAGAGCTGGTCTATCAACTTGCAGACTTGGGCTCAAGTCGGTGTGTATGCCTTAGGGTAGTTATACAGAATTAGCTGGGTCAGTACTACCAGGGCAGAGCTGGTCTCTCAACTTGCTGACTTGGGCTCAAGTCAGTGTGTATGCCTTGAGGGTGGTTATACAGAATTAGCTGGGTCAGTACTACCAGGGCAGAGCTGGTCTCTCAACTTGCTGGCTTAAGCTCAAGTCAGTGTGTATGCCTTGGGGTGGTTATACAGAATTAGCTTGGTCAGTACTACAGTACCAGGGAAGAGCTGGTCTTTCAACTTACTGGCTTATGCTCAAGTCAGTGTGTATGCCTTTGGGTGGTTATACAGAATTAGCTGGGTCAGTACTACCAGGGCAGAGCTGGTCTCTCAACTTGCTGGCTTGGGCTCAAGTCAGTGTGTATGCCTTGGGGTGGTTATACAGAATTAGCTGGGTCAGTACCACCAGGGCAGAGTTGGTCTCTCAACTTGCTGGCTTGGGCTCAAGTCAGTGCGTATGCCTTGAGGGTGGTTATACAGAATTAGCTTGGTCAGTACTACCAGGGCAGAGCTGGTCTCTCAACTTGCTGGCTTAAGCTCAAGTCAGTGTGTATGCCTTGGGGTGGTTATACAGAATTAGCTGGGTCAGTACCACCAGGGCAGAGCTGGTCTCTCAACTTGCTGGCTTGGGCTCAAGTCAGTGTGTATGCCTTGAGGGTGGTTATACAGAATTAGCTTGGTCAATACTACCAGGGCAGAGCTGGTCTCTCAACTTGATGGCTTGGGCTCAAGTCAGTGTGTATGCCTTGAGGGTGGTTATACAGAATTAGCTTGGTCAGTACTACCAGGGCAGAGCTGGTCTCTCAACTTGCTGGCTTAAGCTCAAGTCAGTGTGTATGCCTTGGGGTGGTTATACAGAATTAGCTGGGTCAGTACTACCAGGGCAGAGCTGGTCTCTCAACTTGCTGGCTTGGGCTCAAGTCAGTGTGTATGCCTTGGGGTGGTTATAAAGAAATAGCTGGGTCAGTACTACCAGGGCAGAGCTGGTCTCTCAACTTGCTGGCTTGGGGTCAAGTCAGTGTGTGTGCCTTGGGGGTGGTTATACGGAATTAGCTGGGTCAGTACTACCAGCTAGGGCAGAGCTGGTCTCTCAACTTATTGGCTTGGGGTCAAGTCAGTGTGTGTGCCTTGGGGGTGGTTATACAGAATTAGCTGCTGGGTTAGTACTACCAGGGCAGAGCTGGTCTCTCAACTTGACGGCTTGGGCTCAAGTCGGTGTGTATGCCTTGGTTATACAGAATTAGCTGGGTCAGTACTACCAGGGCAAAGCTGGTCTCACGACTTGCTGACGTGGTCTAGTAATCTGATGTTGGTGTTTTTGTTTTTGACTTGAAACTTCGGGAAATGCTAAAGCCGTGGTTACACAGACCGATTGACAAAATTGGCGTGATCGGTCTGTGTAAACACTTTTTGGGGCGAATTCGCCGACAAAACACTTTTGGTGGCCGATCGGAAACTGCAATTGCAGACTCCAGTCGGCCGATAAAATTGGTGTCGGGCTGTGTAAATGTGATACCGCTTAACGTGGGCCGATACACTTATGCAAAGCAAGTGCAAATCGCCATTAAACCGAGTCTGTATCAACGACCGTCAAGTTAACATGGCGAGCAAGTGGCCCAATACTACGGCGCTCTGTGAGTGCCATCTACTTGTTTAGATATCGAGATAATTGATCTCACCAAATCAAATTTTTTTTTTTTAAAAACTGCTAAAACAACCTCGGCAAATGCTAAATTTTTATTCAGGATAATTTCTGAGACATTTTCAGGAAAGTTATTTTTTGGTCGATTTTGACAGGAACGGACATGTGAACAAAATTTGTGTTTTCAGGAATTTTTTTTTAATTAGAAAACTGCCAAAATGAGTTCGGGGAATGTTAAATTTTCATTTTGGATCAGTAAAATTACACACGAGTCTATGGGAAGTGGCTACCAGTTTAAGATTTAATTTGGACAAAGCCTTACTCTCTGTAATGATGATACAGCCAGATCCCTTGTCCAGCACATCAATGACTTCTGATTCAGATGTCAGGGTACCAGATGTAGGCAGCGGCTTGCAGACTTCAAGGTACTGCTCTCCATGTAGAATCTGTTTAAGAAATGTTTAGTTTCTACCAGAGGGGGCGGGGATGGACATGATAGCGCCACGTACGTTGGAACGTTCTCATGTTATTAGGCAACAGCGCGCAGTTAACATCTGTCACACGCGTTGCTATGCACAGCCAGTCGGACGATGTGTGTGTATGTGTTGTACAGTAAATTACGCAAACTTAACACAGCAGAAGCGGATCATACCATGATTTCAAGTGTCAAATTTGGTCCGGGTAGAATGGACAGAATTTGTCCTCTCTCACATAAATTAAAGATTCATCCTTACTTTTTATATTTCTGGAATAAAACCAGGGGTAGAATGGAAAGTTTTCTCATAACAAATGACGTTTGGTGGGGTGTTTTAGGGGTGTCAAAATTTGAATATGTCCCGTGGCTCGCCGTGTATTTTGCACATACAGTTGGGCGTTACCGTGTAAGATGTAATGCTGATATAATTCAATCATCTATATGACAATTTGTGAAGTAAACGTAACCGCATTTGTAATATAATGTGAATTTCACATTAACTAAGTATCATGATTTTACAAAGATCTGCGATAATTATTTGATTTGGAAAGGATATACCCTATTTGCATAATAGTCTAGGCTATTTTCATCCGCACGTAGTCAACGCGCAAATTTCACGTGCATCGTGTCCACCCCAATATTCAACAATCAATTCAAGAATCAGTGTTTCCATACAGAAAAACATCATGCAGTAAAGTAACTCTGGGAAATGCCCGAAACCCTAAAAAAGAACCGATTTTAATTGCAGAAATTTGTATAAATACTATACATGTTTGACATGATAATGCCCCAGAAAGTTTCAATTTGGTGAGAAAACATTATTATAGCAGTGAGAAAAGCTCACGTTTTTCTTTGAAAACAATTAGGATGTTTATGTCATGCTCCATAGACTTAGTGCATAAAGTCTCAACTGGCGAATGCGTATGGTATTTTTTCCCAGAAATCATTGCAGACAAAAAAGATGTTATTAATTTATTTTATTTTTTAAGAAAAACCACATAATTGTAACCTTTGTTAAGTCAATGTCCCCCAGGCCAGGTATTTCGCCTGTGAAGAGAGAACGCAACCCCATCTGGCCCAACAGGACACCGAAAGACGGCAGGACGCAGAAATCCTCACTCAGCTCAAACAAAAACTTGAGGTGGTCCTCCTGCGATGTAGAAGCTCCAACTGTACCAAAGGGGAAATAGAGAATCAGGGTGTTTCAAAATTACATGAAATATCTGTTAACTAGAGTGTCATAATTTCAAGTAACCTGAAATAACACTATTTATAACATGCCTCTTTCTGATTCTTTATCCTGACTGGTCTCAAAATAAAGAAATAAATTTCAGTTGTTCTGAATAGATAACTTAGGTCCAAAAAGGGTTACAACTAGTGTGACAACATGCCTTTCTAAAAACCCTGTGTACAAATTCCCAATATACGCTCGTAACCGGGACGGCCTAAAATGTAACTAAAAAATGTCCGTTCCGGTTACGAGCGTATATTGGAAATTTTGGTTTAAACCCATTGGAAAGTTATTTAAGATGAAAAGTAGGACATGTTTTTTTTTTGATATGTAGAAACAGGTACATGTGATAGTAAGAGCGTTTGTGCCGTAGGTGGTCCTTGCACACTAGTTTTTCCCTCACAATATCAAGGCTGCAACTTTGTCATCATCACAGACATCTTACAATGTAATGTCTAGACTTACCCCCTAGAGCATACAGTATAGCATCATTGGGCTCGATAGTGGACTTCGTAGGCGGCATTTTCTGACCAACAGCAAGGTCCTACATACAAAATGAACGTTACAGATTTCACATGCCTACAAAATTAATGACATTTCCCACACAAAAATAAATTTGTAGTACATTTTCCACAACAAGTCAACACCAAAAATGTTTTTGCAGGTTTCATATGCTTTCATTTAAGGTCAGTTTACAGTAAACTCTCGTTATAACACCCCCTGATATAAAGCTCTTCTTGATATAAAGCTCCTTTTTCTAAGTCCCAGCCATTATTCTCTGCATTGTGTATGCACTGGTTATACATCTCTGGATATAAAGCTCAAATTATTTCGGTCCCTTGAGGAGCGCTATAATGCAAATATTTAATTGCAAATTTTGTGGAAATTTCCAATTGATCATTGAATTGCATTGGGGTCTGTCCACACTAACGGTTACACTTTGGCGGTGATTTTTGCAAATTTTTTATTTTCCAGGCATTTCTGCATTATTCATGAGTGCACTGACAAATAAATAGGCTGATCTACTGGATATTAGTCAGGCAGCATGTGGTGTCCCGTGGGAACTTCATGATTACAAGGTCTCACCTACCTAGATGTATTACAAGGGGTGCTCAGAAGCACAAAAAACATTGTTGGCAATTTCAAAAATGTTGCAGAGGGCGGCCATCTTGGATTTCAAAATGGCCGCCAGTTTAAGCCTTATTGCATATAACTATGTAAGGTGTAGGCAACTAATCAGCCGATTTTAAAGATCATGGTGTTGATATTATTGTTTTCCGTGGTGCTAAATGCAATTCTGAGATTTTCAATCTGATGACAGGTCAGGGTCACGTGATTAGGATGAGGATCTGGGTGATTTCCAATATGGCCGCCATTAAAATTAACAGGTGTCAGGTGTAGGCAGTGTCAGGTGTAGGTACCTCAGCCGATTTTAAACATCATGGTGTTTATACTATGGTTTTCCGTTGTGCCGAATACAATTCCGAGGTTTTCAAAATGATGAGAGGTCGGGGCCACGTGATTAGACCGAGGATCTGGGTCATTTCCAATATGGCCGCCATTAAAATTAACAGGTGCCAGTTGTAGGCAGTGTCAGGTGTAGGTACATCATCAGCCGATTTTAAATATCGTTCTGTTGATACTATATGGTTTTCCGAGGTGCTAAATGGAATTCTGAGGTTTTAAACTATGAGAGGTCAGGGTCACGTGATAAGGATGAGGTCAATTTCAAATCTGGGTCAATTCCAAGATGGCTGCCGTTGGCCTTAAATCGCTGAAATGGCTGTAACTTCTTTCATATTTTGTGTAGAACAATGATTTAAATGTCTACCCTAGGGTTTTCATGGTCAGGCAATTCACTGACATAAATGAAATTTCAACCCAACCTTCAACAAACGATAAAAGCCACAATCTCAAGATGGCGGTCATAAATTCCCAGGGGTATAGGGGCGGCCGGTAGAGAGAATTTGAACGCCCGTGCTTAGTTATACTTCTCTTTAACTGCTGGTGTTGGATACGTAATATATTTATAATTATTGGTCAGTAACATGGATGATTACGTCTTGTAGCAAGGCTGGCTGCATCAGCGTCCGTAAGAGCCGCTGAGGCAGGGTGCGCCACTCTGCATGAATGCACTTCTAGAGCTGCTTTTGAGATGTACGATTCAGGAGGTCAGCTCATCCCACGCAGGTTTAATCAGGATAAAAACCCTTTAATTGAGCCTTTAACTGCAAAATTCTCCACTAGAAGTAGAAAACAATTTATTGCTGTATGAATCGAAGGTACAACTGGACTAGCGGAAGTGTTTTGAAACATTTTCAGAGTGGTTGTCGATCAGTGCCTTGTTGTACTGTATTGGGGTGGTTTGGGCCGGGTTGGGGCTGGGCTTGGGCCGAGCTTGGGCTGGGCTGGGGTCTGGGGGCTGGGGCTGGTCTGGGCCGGACTGGGCTGGGGTGCGCCGAGCCGAGCTGGGGCTAGTGGGGGCTGAACTGTGCTGGGGTACGTGTGCTGTAGCTGTAGGGGCTGGGATGGGCTGGCCTGGGCCTGTGGATGGGGCTGGGGCTGGGGCGGAATGGGATGGGGATGGTTTGGTTGGTTGGCTTCAGGCTGGGCCGGAGTGGCTTCAGGCTGGGCCGGGGTGGTTTCGTGCTGGCTGTGGGTTGGGCCGGGGTGGCTTCCGGCTGGGCTGAGCCTCCAGCTGGGGCCGGGTGGCTTGGGGCTGGGCCGGGGTGGCTTGGGGCTGGGCCGGAGTGGCTTTGGGCTGGGCCGGGGTGGATTCGGGCTGGCTTTGGGTTGGGCCGGGGTGGCTTCCGGCTGGGCTAAAGTTCCAGCTGGGCTGAACTTCCAGCTGGGGTCGGGTGGCTTGGGGATGGGATAGGATGGGTGGCTTTGGGCTCGGCTGGGATGGCTTCAGTCTGGGGTGGCTTTGGACTGGCTTCGCGGGGTGACTTCGGGCTGGGCCGGGATGGCCTCGGGCTAGGCTGAGGTGAATTCGGGTTGGGCCGGGGTGGTTTTGGGTTGGGCCGGGGTGGCTTGGGGCTGGGCCGGGATTGATTCGGGCTGGCTTTGGGTTGGGCCGGGGTGGCTTCTGGCTGGGGTGAACATCCAGCTGGGGGCGGGTGGCTTGGGGCTGGGCTGGGGTGGCTTTAGGCTCGGCTGGGGTGGCTTCGGTGGCTTTGGGCTGGACTGGGATGGCTTTGGCTGGGCCGGATGGCATCGGACTGGGCCTGGATGGCATCGGGCTTGGCCGGATGGCATCAGGATGGGCTAGGGTGGCTTCAGGCAGGACATATATGGCTTCGAGCTGCATGGGCTGGGGTAGCATCGGGCTGGGACAGTCTTGGGCTAGACTTCGGAGCTTCGGGATGGGCTGGGATGGCTTAGGGTTGGGCTGGGCTGGGATGGTCATTTGTTGATAAAACCTGTGTGGGATGAACTGACCTCCTGAACCACGCGTCTCTAAAACAGTCATAGAAATACAGATTGTCAGAGAGGCAATTCTGGCAGAGTGGCGCACCCTGTCTTAGCGGCTCGTACGGTACTTATGCAGCCAGTCTTGCCACTAGATGGGGGTGGGGGGAGGGGGGTGGGGGGAGGGGGGTGGGGGGAGGGGGGTGGGGGGAGGGGAGGGTGGGTCTTGTTGAGCACATTACTGACCAATAAAAGAAGCTACATCTGACAAAAGCAGTTAGAGAAGCCATTTTCTCTACCCCCTTCCATGCCTATATATTATGACCGCCATTTTGAATTTGTGGCTTTTATTGTTTGTCGAAGGTTGGATTGAAATATCGTGGATACCAGTGAATTCCCTGACACTGAAAACCCTAGGGTAGACATTTAAGTCACCGTTTTACTCCAAATATTACAGAAGTTACAGCCATTTTAACGATTTTCAAAGTCATTGGCGGCCATTTTGGAATTGGCCCAGATTTCACCCATTTCTGGTGACTTGATTTTGGTAGACTTTTTTTCCTGTCATTCACCACATTCAGTAGGACCAATAACCACTGACAAATCTTTTGTTAATATTTGTTGGAGGTTGGGGAACTTTTTTTTTAGCAGAAAATGGTTATAAAATGTCGGCCATTTTGAAATCCAAGATGGCCGCCGTCTGCAACCACTCAGATTTTGCCAACATGGTTTTTCTTGTTCCTTGTGGTGTAATTAAGACATCTAGCTATGTGGCATTTTTTAATCATCCGATGCCCACGGGCCTTAATTTCTTACCACATGCTGCCTGACTATATGTAGGAAATTACTGGGTCATCTTTAACATGAAACGAACGATAATGTTCATAACATAGGACAGACATTCTTGTATCATACTGGTAAATTGTTGTTATAATTAATCTGGACCTTGTTCCATTATATTACTTGGTAAGTATATAATTGTTGTCACTCCAAACTAAAGCAATTTATTTATCATTTGTGAAATTAGGATGTCTTTTAAACAACGTTCATATCATCGACAGACGTTTTGTGACAAATGTCTGTCCCCATTATGAACAGAAATCTTGAAGATGTACATCCTGTAGTTTTAAAAATACCGAGAGGTTTAACCTAAGATAGGCCAGTGGTAGTCCCTCAGCTTTGCAGTAGGAAAAAATTGGGATAATTTATGCATTTCATTTACTACTACCCAAAATTTTATGATGAAATGTCTGTCCGCGTTATGAACGTTAAATCTTGCAGATGATCCTGTTATTTCTTGAACACCAAAAAATGTTTTCAAATTTTGGTGGGCAATGTTTTACCAAGGACATGGGATGTAGAGAAAGAGAAAACATGACAAATTCTTGGATGCATCGACTCCTGTCCTTGGTTCCTTAAAAATGTCACACTTTTGTAACCGTTAGTTCGGACAGACCCATTGATCGAGCTATAAGCACAACCCTTCATACAGTAAGACCTTCATCTGAATGTTCCTGCACATCTCTCACGCCCTCCATCATGTTTGGCTAGACCAAGCACCGCCCTGCGTTAATCACGACTTACCGGATTGAAACCTTCAGCCGCCGTGGATGACCTCACAATACGCCGATTGCCACTCTGGCTCTTGGCCTCCTCGTGTGCTTGAACGACCAGCACGGTGCTGTCTGAAACATGAAGACAATTATTTGAAAACCAAAGGGTCGTTCCTCGAAGTTGGGACACAAAAGTGTGACATATCTTCATTTCGACAAAATAGCCAATAAGTGAGCAGAGAGTCGTGTTCTCTATAATGATGTTGCACGATATGGTTGCTTTGCCTGTTCTGTGATAATTCTTGAGTCTTCAGTCTTGATGAAGTTTAGAAATTTTGAATTATTTGAAAGAAAAAAATGATGGTTACCGATGCAACGAGGACGCCACACCAATTTATCTAAATTCACTTCGACCCTGAAAGTAATCTTGTTGAATTTGACATTAGTACACTGTTCTCGATCTAAACAATCATTTGTAATTTAATTTTGGAAAATTCAAACTTGAATTTTTACACTGTTAAAAAAAAATATGTTAAAAAAACAGCAATTGTCACACCTGCATTTGCACAAAATTCCATTTAGTTGACTGATGCTCCTATATTTTGTTACAAGTAATGGAGGTTTTTATTTAATCTCATTCAGCCGCTGGTATTTCCGAGTACTATTGACTAATGAAAATCGCAAGAATAAAAATCTAGCCTAAAAAGGTCTCCGACATAACAGGAACACTGTATCCCAACTTCATGGAATGACCCCATGAATATAACACTCGAGGTAGTGTTCAAGGTAATTTATTTGTACAATATAACAGAACGTCAATGTCCAAGAACAGTGTTGTTCATCGAGGAACTCTATACTGGAATAATTTGGATGATTCAATAAAAGTTTTACCCACTATTTTTGTATTCACCAAAAACCTAAAGGGTCGATTTCTTGATACTCATACTAATGTATTATTCATGAATTAGCATGTATATCTATTTGGACTTTTCTCACACTGGTATTTGTTTGTGTGTTCTGTTTTTATGTCTAGTACCCTGGTCCTGTATGTTTGTCTGTCCATAGGTTAGGGTACAAAAGCTGATCGCTTCACCTTATACCTAGATGTTGTCCATTGTTTTTAATTTTCTTGCTCAAATTACACTATTGCTACTGCTTTGTAGACATTATTTTGGTTCAACACATCAATATTATGCAATATGTATTGATTGTATTTATTGTGATAAATGACAACATTGAAAAAAAAGTTCCTGAACTGTTTCCTAGGTCTTCTGGGTTTATAGCCAAGTTGTCGGATGAATAAATACAAATAACAATACTGTATACAATTTTTTTAAATGAAAATTATATGCTGACCGAAAGATCAGCTGAGAGATGTACATGTAAACATTTTATCGGTCAGTAACGTGTATGAACACCTCTTGCGGCATGGATTACCGCACCAGCCTCCGTAGGAGCCTCTGAGGCAGGTAGACCTGCAGCCGATTTCACGAAACTTTACGCAATTGCGCAAGTCCACTCACGCCATAAATTATTGTGCAACTTGCGCAATAAGTTGCAACGCATTTCACGAAAGTTGCGCCACATTTGGATATGCAGCAATTTGCCGACTTACGCCATAAAATGTGGCGTAACTTGCGCAATGGTTTTTGGTGGCATAAGTTGGAAAAATGTGTCGTAGGACAGTGAAAAATTGCGATAATGCAGCTAGCTACACATGCTTAATTACCGCATCATCAACGAACTGAACCCCGGCCTTCCGTTAGTAGAAAACGGCCTTTTATCATCAGTGAAATCTGCGACGCGATGCATGATGAGCGAGCAACATGAGCAATGGCAACCATGATGACAGTACAAAATTTGTGAAAAACAACGACTGTTTTATGTATGACTATTTTATCAAGCGCAAACATCAAATAGTCATTGATAAAACTATAAATTATCAAGTGTTACAAGTGTTAAAGTGAAAAAATGAATGTTGCGCAGCTAAGGAGAGTTTTGTGAAATCGATCTTGGGTTTATTGCGCAGCTACGCCATAAAGTTATGGCGTAGTCTTACGCCATGGCGCAAGTTGCGCAATGTTTCGTGAAATCGGCTGCTGAAGTGCCCTCCTGAGCTTCTGCACTGCTAAAGTCATTTGGGAGTTGCGCGGCTCCAGAGGTAAACTTGTCTCACGCAGGTTCAATCAGGTTAAAAATCCAACAAAATAGGTTGAACCCATTTTGGAACCATGTATGGCGGACATATTACGTACTGAGGTTTAAATTTGTGTCCTAATAAACAGAAAGCCTGAAAATGTTGTTGTCCAGTCCTGTTTTTCCCCATGTTGCCTGCTTTATCCGACTAATTTGCACAAGGGTGTATTTCTCTTCCTAGGATAGGCATCAACTCACTAGACATACATACCTTGGGCAGCACTGGGGTAGAAGCTCTCAGTCATGTCGCCGACAGATGACCATTTGTCTCGAACTGAAATTAGAACAAAAACACAATAAAATGAGAATTTGAAATCAGCATGAGAATACTGCAAATTACTATCAATGCTAGAATAGGGCGACAAATCGTGTGTAAAAAAGCTATATTAGGGCGACCTGCTCAATAGGGCGACATTTTGGTGTCGCCCTAATATTTTTGAGTTCAAAAACCATTTTTTTTAGGTCGAGAACCATTTTTATCGGGACTGGAGCTGTTTCTCTTCGGTCTGCAACCATCTCTGCAACCAAGCTTTGGGTCAAAAAATAAGGTGTCATTTTGAGTGACTCTTGCCGAAATTTCGGTGGTCTCCGGTGAGAGTCTTCCCGAAATGTCTCCCTATTGCGGCATTCAGCGTTGTTTAAAGATGTGGCATTATTATTATTATTATTTCTTTCTGGTATTCATACCAAGGATTCCTCAATAGTGCTCATTGCACTGTCACTCGCAAGCATTTGGAAACCCATGAAGAATTAGAATTAGAAATGGACAGAGACACCGGGAATCCCCTTGCTCTTCACGAAAGAATGCTCTGGGATCTTTAGAGTGCGTTACCATTACCTAACACACTGGACCAACGGCTTTACATCTCTTCCAAAGGATAGAGCAAGTGTAGTTAGTACCTTGCCCAATTATGGCACAGGTAGGCCTACCACAGCCGGATTCAAACCTGCAACCCCAAGATTTCACCCATGATTGCGAGTCAATGACCCAAACCACTCGGCCACGGTACCCCATTCACAATAGACCTAAGGCATACCGTCAGTCACGTTGTCTTTATGCGTTTTGTGTTGCTGCAAGGGTTACATTTTGTCGTCACTTTGAACAAGTTGTGTGTCTCTGTCAGAATTTAGTGTGCATCACGGACGCACGCTGTTCGATTCGGCAGCAACACAAAATGTACAAAAAAAAGCGTCCCAAGCTAATGGCAGATGTACTGGGAAAGAATCCCTAGTTACCAGATTGGTGTGTAGCAGAATCACAGATAAATAAGCATATTGGCTGTATTATTGAATAGCACAGAACCATAATGTATGGTTTTATTTGCACGTATATATTTTTTATATATAGTATATTTTGTGGTATTTTTTTTCTCTCTTCATGTGCAATTTGAAGAGAAACAGCACCTTTACGTGTTGACTCTTTCTGTGACAATTTTTGGGACGCTACCATTTCAAACCGGTGCCAAAACCTCACAGCGGGGATCATTATAGAACCTTTCTACTGTATCAAAGTACCTGCTTCAGGAGTTAGTAAATCTCCCGTTGAGAAGACAACACCTTTGCCTCGCTGGAGTTTCACTGAAATTAAACAATATTAAGCATGAACGCACTTTTACAACACACAGAACACTCAGTCATTTTCATAACATTTTCATCCACAAGGGAAACATTATAGACGCTAGAGCCATAGTTTAAAAGGAAAAGACTAGAGCTGCCAAAAACAAAAGATTCTGAGCTAAACAAGAGTAAACAACACAATTTACAGTCAAATTTGTGACGGATTTGCAAAAAAAAATGTGATCAAGGGACTTGTGTTTGAGGGCTTGTGTTTGTTAAAGGGACTTGTGATAGACTTGTGACCGTACTGGCGGACTTGCGACGGACTTGCGACGGACCTGCGACCAACCTGCGAATGACTTGCGACCGACGGACTTGCGACGGACTTGCGACAGACTTGCGACGGACTTGCGACGGACTTGCGACGGACTTGCGACGGACTTGCGACGGACTTGCGAAGGATTTGCGAAGGACTTATTTGTTATTCTTGTAATATCAAAGCTGATCTTACAAAATGCTGACCTACCTTGCCCTACCCAGCCAGCTCCAGCCTCAAAGATGCCCTTTGTCTCAGTGCAATCTTCATGGCACAGGTACACGACCACAGGGGCAATGTATTCCGATTTCATCAAATTGAAGACCTCTGGGGGAAAATACAATGATGAAATGTGGTTGCTCTGGCAATAGATACTTTGTAAAAGTCTGAAAATCAGTTGGGTAATAAAAAGGTATGTACTTTTATAGTTATAATGGGCATTCCATCAAGTTGTGGCACAAAATACAACAATGTTCATGTAGTATTGGTATATTATACCAATATTAAATGAACATGGCTGTTAATTTTATACTGAAAATTTACTCATGCATTCGAAATATTTTCATACAATGGACATACATGTAGTATTGTGTCCTGCTATACTTGTAGGACAAACACTCCCCGATGATTATGACATTCTTGTATGTTTAAATGGCCCCTGAAATGGTTTTCTTATCAATTAAATCTATGCAACTACTCCATTCATTTACAGTTATAAAAACCATACTTTGAAGTTGTTTTAAAATCAAGGTTTTTGATTTTTATGCTGATGAAAATTTACATATTCATGAGCAAAGTTGTGATGTCACATTAGGCAAACACAGGAAAATCTCATTCAACTGTGCACACAAATTGTCAGTATTTTCTCTAACTAGGTAAAACGTTTGTAACCCATGATTGTTTGGGTTTGTTTTACATGTTGGCTGAAAAAAACTAAGGCTGGAAACTGCAGCAATTTTCCACAATTCTAGTTTGACGTCTTATGTATTTTCTTTGCTCTTGTGTTCCTAAAAGTGACATGCCCCAAACAGTGCCGTCTTTCTGTGAGTTTCTGTCAAGAAATTTTCAGCATTGAAAAATGCCACCTGTACATGTTATTCATGGGGCATCAAAATGAATAGTTGAATAGTCTTTCTATTAAAACAAGTATTTCAGGGGCTCTTTAACACTGTTAAGATATTTCAGTGGGTCTGTAGTTTGTTACACCATAATGCAAGTAGTTGTACTGTTGTGAGATGCACTTTCCTTCTGAAATAAACTTTGACTGAAGTACCTGGACTGGAATGAGATAACGTTTGAGCAGATCAGATTCCTTGTTCTTTCAAGTATAAAAATAATGTACGAGTTACAGTTGTTTCTTGGGTGTAATTCCCCTTTAAGTCCCAATTGATAGCTTTCTCATGACGTCATGTTGTGTGTCAAACAACGCCGCGCCACTGCGGAAGCAATGCGCGCGCGCGCCGCGTGTGTCCATAGCACGCGTAACGCTCTGTACGAAGGCTCCCATTGGTGAACTAAACCGCGCTACGCCCACTAGAGACACACGCAACGCGCACGCACATCACTTCCACAATTATTTGACTTACAAAATGGCGTATTCGCACGTGTTCGAATACTATCTATACTATACAATCTACAAACCTACCTTCGGGCATTATATCCTCTGTAAGCCTGGAGCCTGCTATGGGTGCGATGGTGTTGCAGGTGATGTTGTATTTGGTGCCTTCTATCGATACAGTGTTGGCCAACCCCACCAGGCCCAATTTCGCTGTGGACAACACAAAATGTACTCAGGGGTGTGAGCGGAGCATTTTTAAGGGGCGTGGCTTCCTTGGGAGAGGGGGCGGGGAGGAGGCGTAGTGACTACGAGTGCTTCATCTTTTGGGATCGTTTTAAATTACACCATCATCGTGCACCATCATCGTGCAATGTCAAAAACATTTGAACAATCACAAGAACCAGTTTTGTTTTAAATATTTACCTTGTACAAGTGTGGATAATAAAAAATAATATAGGAAACATCGATCGTTGAAGACGAGCCAGCAAAAGCGCCCAGTAAAATCGGTCTGTTACCCGCTGCATGCCGCATCGCGTGCCCCATGCAGCACATGCACACCACACACATGCGTTGCATGGCCGTTCCTAGTTTGCAATGCAGGCAAAGATGGTGCTTGCTTTGGGATTAGACTTGTACAAGTCTGCTTTGCCACTTGTTGCAGTCGCGGTCTGCACGCCGCGTGGCACCGCATTAAGCATCTACAGTACACTGGTGCCGTATGCCATGGCACTTGACTTGCTTGACGATTGGACTTGCACAAGTTTGCTTCGCGAAATTACTGAATCAATTGAGGGCGCTCTTTTTATGTTCGGTAAAAAAAAATATGGCCTGTTGGTAGGGCAAAAAAGCGGAAAATAAAATATGGAGCGCACAACAAAAATATTTCACATCCCTGTGTACTGCTGAGGTTTCCGTAACTCACTTTTTTGAAAGAAAAATGGCAAAAAAGAAGCTAGAGACTTCATAAAAAGCACTGGAACATTTTAGCTACACAGATGCAGCAATTTTTTCAGAAAACATTTGAAGCCGCCGTCAGGTCAAGCTGGAAATCCCTTGCGCTGCGACGGAACACTCGACATCAAGCAAAAAAGTAACACTCGGGTCACAAAACCGAACAAATCGTGTGAGTATCGCTGAGCAAGCGGCAACTTGACACAAAATAATCGCAACGATGCTCATGTCACGCATGATTAGATTTGACTAAAATTTAATGGCATGAATTTTCCGCACGCTGATTGGCTAAAGAAATTGAATGCACGTGTGGCACGTGGGTCACACATGCATCCATTTTTTTATTTAGCTGCGACAATCAGGATCATGTCGCAAAAGTCGAAAATGTTCTACTCCTGCGACTGTCAATTTTTTAGCGTAATGTCGTCAGAGCTACACACATCGACTAATTTGATGTTGACGAGCGTAGCTCAGGCACAGCCTGATCCTAAAAAGACCAGTTGCCGACTGTTCTGTGTCGTTGCAAGGTCGAGGGCGGCTTAAAATCCCGGCATGGTTTTAGTTTTAAGAGAATGCTTTCAGAGATTACCTTCAGTTGGTAATTTCCTGCAGAAAGGTACCCTGTGTTACCACGGAGTAAAGATTTTTACGTGACCATTATTTCAAACAATAGTGGATTTTTTTAATAATGCACATGTCTGTTGTGCTGTTGCCTTTATTATCGCTGACATCGAGGAATCACTAGAACCATTTTGATTCATGGTTTGAACAAAGTTGCTGCCCAGCAAAGGCATACAACCCTATTAGAACTTAGATTGTGGCATTTCCTAGTAGGTATCCAATTATTGCTCGGGTTGATGAGGCACTTGATATTAAGTTTCTTGCCCATAGACTCAAACACATTGGTATTACAGGGGGTCATTCCATGAAGTTGAGGAACAAAGTGTGACATTTCTTCATTTCCGCAAAAATGGTCAATAAGGGAGCAATGAATCACCATATATTTAATGATGTTGCATGATGTGGTGGCTCACACTGTTTGGGGATAATTTGGGAGTCTTCAGTGTTGACAAAGTGCCGCCATTTTGAATTATTTAACAAAGTGGTGGTTGTGGATGTAACTTGGAAACCGATACAGTTCAAATGCTTTCACTCCAACTACAAATGTTTTCATGCTGAATTTGAAATTAACACACAGTTTTCAAACTAAACAATCCTTTTTAATTTGAATTTGGAGGATTCTAGCTTAAATTTATGTGTGATTCAAGAAAATCTGCTAAAAAGCACCAAATGTCACACCTACATTTGAACATAATTCTATTTATCTATAAAATTTAAATTCATGAGGATTTTGTTACAAGTAATGAATGTTTTAAATGTCTCTCATCCAACAGCTTGAATTTCTGAATAGTATTGATTCATGGGGTTATCAAGGGCAAAACAAAAAGTAAAAAAGGTTGTGGATGTAACACGGAAACCGTGTTACTCAACTTCATGGAATGACCCAGGGGTTGAAATTAACTTGAATTTTTTGGTAGCCCACAGGACTAGTCAGATATATGTTTCACTAGTCCTCCTCAATTTTTACTAGTCCCCGCCAGCACACGTGAATTATATGTATATTTGCATGTTCATTCAAATTTACAGTATCGATAAGAGGCGACTTAAAACACACCAAAAAAACATTTAAAAAGATCAAGAAACTAAACTTCGAGTGCCATGTTTTTTTTTTTAGCCCGATTGTTGTTTTAACATGTTGAACTGTCAAACTTTATTAATACTAGTTTATTATCAAAAGGAAACATTTTAATTTCTTGAATGAAAGACAGTATTATAAAGAAGCACTACATATTGGCCCACTAGCTCATCGGACTACCAGCACAATATGCAGCTAGTAGTCCTCCAGCTAAAACTACTAATCTCAGACTAGTGGACTAGTGCTAATTTCAACCCCTGTATTAGTGAGGTTTGAACCCACAATCTCTCGATCATGAACATGACTGTATAGCCAGTACTAGACTACAAATGACTGAATATGCCTTTAAACCGTACCCTACCTGCACTGTAGTTGGCTTGTCCGAAATTCCCATACAGCCCTGAAGCAGATGTTGTCATGATGACGCGACCATAGCCCTGTTTCTTCATGTGGGGCCAGGCAGCACGGGTTACTAAGAAAGAGCCTCGTAGGTGCACATTGTGAATCACGTCTGAAATATAAATGAAGAGAAAACACTTGCTGTAAATTTTCGAGATACTTAGTAAAAAAAATACCACCTATTTCTTTATAAATGCATTTTGTTTATGTGAATCCTAGGAATTTTTTTACAATGTCGGCAACATAATTAATTTTTATCATAAACCTTGCAAAAAATCTGCCTATGCGTTGCGCCATATTTAAAGGGCTGTGTCACGGTTTGCGCATGCGCAGCAAAACTTGAAATAGTTGGGCTAACTTTTTCAAATTTCGTCGCTCGGGTTTTGCATATGGGCAGTTCCACGGTGTCGGACGTACATTTTGGACACTTTGACCTGCTTTGACAGAGTGTATTCTTAAAGCTACAATTTGAAAGTGGATGGTTACTCCATTAACAGACAAGTGGTAGTTAGTACAATGATTAAGTAAAAACAACTAGCCCAAAACAATCTTTGTTGCCCCAGAAAGAGGCTCAAATACCATGGTGTCGGACGTACCGCAGAGAAATTGATGTTTTTATGGTATTTCTAGGACAACAACGATTTTTTGGGGCTAGTTGTTTTTACTAAATCATTGTACTAACTACCACTTGTCTGTTAATGGACTAACAATCCACTTTCAAATTGTGGCTTTAAGAATACACCCTGTCAAAGTGTCAAAAATGTACGTCCGACACCGTGGAACTGCCCATATATCCTATTCAATCTTGGCCATCCCTTATAATACTTTAGTAATTCTGGCTGTGGTGTACTTGTCAACTGTCAGGTTGTCCCGATGCATTATTTTTGATTCGAACTGGCACTGTTTGCCGTATTTTTAAGCCGTCGCTCGAAAGAGAGTATTTTCATCCCATAAAAAAAAAAGACAAAACATGACAGAAACAAATGTCTTGAAATCAAATGATATACAGTAGTTGGATACAGCAATTTGTTCAACCTTGATTTCCTCCAAAACTGTATGTGAATTTGGTCCCGACAGCAATTTTACAGCACATCTATCGACATGGTCGATAAAAAGACACCATCGCCACCGTCGCGGTATCAGGTTTTCCAAACACTGATAGATCGCGCACGATGCGAAATCGAATGAAGGCGCGCCACACGATGTATCTCTGTAGTGGAATTCTGCATATTGTAAACACTCATGAACACTGCAGTACTCATGAATACTTCTGAGCGCGCACGTACACGTATGTCAAAAATTGAAAGGATTTGGCACATGCGCAAACCGTGACACAGCTCGAACTTGACCTATAACATAAATTTCAGTCCAAATTAACTTTTCACACTTACCCCAATCCGCATCACTGATTCTGGCAAAGGAGCGATCTCGTAAGATGCCAGCATTGTTGATAACAATGTCTTATAGGGAGAGAAAAAAGAAAACATTCAATATACCTGGTATGAAATGAGTAGGTATTCTTCAGCAGGTCGTTTCCTTAATGTGACAAAATTCATAGATATTTCTTGTGACATTGCTTAGTGATGGGCTGATTCATTCACCTGTTACTTTAAAGGCCCATTGTATCATTTGCAATGACCCAATTTGGTTTTTCATGAGTTGACAAGAAAAACCTTACTCAAAGTGTTGATAGCAATGGTAACAAACACCACATGAATTTATTTCCGTCCAAAATGGTATTTCATGCTGGAAATTGACAACCGAAGATAGTTTTTAAAAAAGTCCCGTGCACGGGACTTTTTTACCTTTCACTTGTACAAAAAATCCATAGATTTTCAAGGTTTTCTGAAGCATTGATGCATCTAATAAGTAGCTAAAATGTCTTCAGGCTAGTTTACCAACTTTCTTCCTTAGATATGTTACACTCTTATTCCACGAATCTGTAAAATGTTTTATCTTGCAAATGATACATAGGGCCTTTAAATTTGATTTCTATGGTTGGAACTCATTTTGCATACATCAGTTGTTGCTAGGTAGGACAAGCCCCAGACAAGCTTCGTGGTCGTTAAGAGTAACCTTTTGTTATTAATTAGAAAATACTTTCTGCTAAGGTAATGGACTACATTCGGTGTTAAATCACCCAATGGTTGCAGAGACATCTCAACACTTAAAATTTGGCATTTGGCAAAAAAAGGATGAAATTTTAAGTTATTTAGTTTTTGCCCCAATAAATCAATTGACTTTGTGCGACAGACTGCCAACTGTTTGGCCACAGTGAACATAGCAACCAATTTTCAAATACACTTCGACCATAAAATGCACCATCCTGAGATCTCAGGGAATTTCCACTATGCGAAGCGACGTGACAATACCCTGAGGAAATACACGCAAATCTGTGAAGTGAGCCGGCTGTTGTCTTGAGCCAACTCACGCCCGAGTCATTTTGATGTAATTTAATCAATTCGGTCATGTTATGCCGAAAAGAAACAATTTCTATACTTTCCAGAAATTGTATTGGGTTCCGTTCCTTATGACTGTCCCATTCCTACCAAACTTTCAAACGACGAACCTTATTTACTCCGCAGTTGTTCACATTAATAACAGGGATGCATGCTGACGAATGTAATGGAACGGATTCCCCAGTATGCTTTAAATAGCAGCCAATCGCCGACGCGGACAACGGCCAGCACTACCGAGTACATGTATCACATGCATGCACGGTGTTTACAATCTGCGCGCGTTACATTTGAATGCCTGCAATCGCGCTACAATGCACTGCAAGCGTCCTGATTGGTCCAGCAGAGGCGACAAGATTTCTGTCGCTAGTCCCACCGCCAAATGGGGCCTTTTTCAATAGGGCCACTGTACGCAGGAGTTAGGGAGTGCGTTAAAGGGGCACTGTTGCAAGAGGATGAAAATGCACATGATAATGAGCAAAATCACAGAAACAGCTTTCTTAGCAAATCCTTACCGATTCGCCCGAAGTTGTCTAAAGCAGTCTGAACAAGTTTTTCTCCATGTTCAACAGAATCTGAAATTCAAAACATGCACAAAGTTAGATTGTGATGAAATGTTTAATTGCCTAATGAAATCAATCTCATACAGAAAACTAGTCACCTGAGGTTAAGTACACAAGTTGTGCCATCCAATAGCAACAAATAAAGGCCCTCTCACACACGGAAAAATCTAAGGCGCAAGCTTCAACAAGAGTTGGTGAATTCGGTGAACTCCTGGTAAAACCCTTGGCGTCACAATGTTTACGAGTAAACTACGAGCGTACTACTACACTGTAATTGGTTACGAGTTTTTCGATTTTGGGACGAGTCCGTTACGAATTTGATACAAGGCTGGTACGAGTTGTCCCGAGTTAACTACGAGTTATTACAAATTAGGCAGGAGTTTTCCAAGTAAGTCACGAGTTTACTACGAGCTTTCCTAACTTACTGAGAATCAGTAACGAGTGTGGCACGAGTTTGGTACGAGTTCCCGACTTCGGCATTTTTCGTGGAATTTGGCGCCAAACCATCCGAAATTTCACTGACTCTTGCAACTCGTGCGTGAAGTCTTATAACTTGTTGACCACTCGTACACTCGTATCAAACTCTACCTAAACTCGTGTAATACAGTTTGCTACGAGCTGTACGAGTGGCCTACGAGTTGCATGACTTTGCTCAGAGTTGAACAAGTTTGTCACAAGTTGAAAATTTTAAACATTTTCGCCACAATTTGTGCGCTGCTAAGAGTTGATATGAGTTGCTGGGTAATTCCCAAAATTAGGGGTCCAGAAGTGTGACATGCTTTTTAAGATTTCGAAGTGTTTTTAGTGATTGAAAGTGGTTTCCCAGTAAAAAATAATGTCTTTTTTTAAAACAATGCCACTTAAATTTAATGTTTGTGTGTAGATATGGCACCAAGGTTAATGCAAACTCATTCTACAGCCAATTTTCATTGGCGTAGGTAACCCGGGACACCAAACTCCTATTCAATACCATGGAACAAATTATAAGCCTTTATGGTCTTTTGTTTTGAATATTTTTCAGGAATCAGAGAACAAAATATTCAAGAAAATGATGCCCCCTATAATCACAGGCCACAGTCCATTACTGAGAATTTGTGATCATGATTTGTGGTGATTTTTGAAGCAGAGAGTGACGTACGTAACTGGGACACCAACAATTTTGGACACCTAATTTTGGGAATTACCCTGCTACGAGTTGTTACAAGTTGTGCCCGAGTTACACGAATCATCCCGAGTTGTCTCATGAGTTTTTCCCGAGTTTTCCGAATTTACCAATTCGTGAAGCTCCTGCCGCTCGCGCCCGAGATTTGTCCGTGTGCAAGAGGGCCGTAACAATTTGGTATACAAAATATTGGGTCATCTAGTGATACTTATTTCATGTGGCACCCATGTGTAACTTTGTGCATTTATATTTTGGCTCAGAATAGAGCTTTGTTGACAAATGGAAATGACTTTGCTAAAATGGTGGGAACAAAAACATTTTTTTTTTCAAATCATAAAAGCTGACATTTGAGTTTTGAGTCATCACAAACCACAGAAATATCAGTGTCTTTTTTTTTTTTTTCTTTTTTTTTTATTATGAGGGGGAGGTTTTTTCCAGTTTTTCTTCCCTCTCATTTTTTGTGTCAAAAACTAGTAATTTTTAAAATTTCTCCGAGTTGAGTCAAAACCAACTGACCGAAGTTAGCGACAGCTTTTCCTCCTTTGGATCTGATCTCCTCAACGACCTTGTCAGCCATCCGCGTCCCTTCACCACGCCCCTGCTTATCAACTCCAAGGTCATTGACTGGACAATAACAAACAAGAATTATGCATGTTGAGATTGGAGACAATTACATTAAAGGAGCGTGTACAGATCACATTGTTTAGCTCCCCATTTTTTCCTTTTGATACCATATCATGTCATATTTTTATTATTACCATTCTGAAAATTCGCGCTCTCAATCCGTATATTTTAAAGGATATTGTCAAAACCACCGATGTTTTGTAAACTAATTTATCTGGTTTATACATAAAGCAATGTAGTGATATACACCAACTTTTTTGCTTCCAAATTTAATGCTTTCTGGTATTTTATATGATTGTTAGGTACTTAGGTTAGAATGAAATCCATTTTCTGGAAAAATCTGAAAATTCTCCTTTAAACACCATAAAACAACACAACAGTACCTATAGACTGCAGTGAATACCTGCCATTTTGTGGGGCAGTTTAGTTTCTTTGTTCCTTGAGGACCTACATGTACATGGTTGCGCATTTTGTGCATATTGTTGACCAATTTTATACCAAAAGTTGCCCCAAAAGTTGGCAGCTATTCGATACGGTTCTTTGCAAGATACAAGGCGGTACATGTGGTGCTTGAGCTCTTTGCAAATTGCTTACTAGAAATTATCACATTCTTCAGGTCTGGTGGGGTGTTACATGTACATTAAAGATATAGTATACATGATACATGTAGGTAAACTGTTAAAAATAGTTTTATCCCCCTGTGTGATTGAAGATATGCACGATTAAAACCAACCTGAGCAAAAACCAGCTCCGTACTTCGTCTAACTTTTGAGAAAACAGTTAAAAAAGGGTTTGCAGTCATTTTGCCCCAAAACCACTTCGCCCTAAACCATTTCGCCCTGAACCACGGCCTGTGCACGAAGTGGTTTTGGGGCGAAGTACCATTTGGGCGATGTAGTGTTTGGACGAAATGATTTGGGGCGAAATGGCACTCGGGCGAAGTGGTTTGGGGCGAAATGGCACTTGGGCAAAATGGTTTTGGGGTGAATTGAATTTTCGTCTCATGAGACGAAAACTACGGTAATTGTTTTACTCATTTCTCAAAGACTAACGGTTATCAGGCTTCATACACATAGCATATGATGATTAATAAATTGCACGCATTATGTTCCTTTTTTATGTATATTCCGTGAATACAGATCAAATTTAATGAGTCGTGTCCACGTGAAAAAGAGGAAAATCTGCTGAAAACAGACCCAATCACAAAGCCGATTTAGCAGATGTACACAAACATTCACAGTGCGAAACCCAATTTGGTGTGCACATCAACGTGAATAGTTACCGTAATATCATATCTGAATTCATAACTATATTTGTTATAAATGAAATTATTACCAACTACAGAAGCCCCTCGGGCTGCCAACATCAAGGCATACTCCTTCCCCAGACCTAATAAGGGAAAGACAAGAAAACAAAAAAATGTAATTTGGCAATCTTGAGTATATGATTTCTGCCCAGAGGCCAATTTCATGGAGGTGTTTAAAACCGCTGATTTTTAAAATAAAATGTTAAATACAGGTATTTGGACTGTAAAAAAAAAAATTCCTTTCAAAGTTTCAAGAGACATGCACAACTGTACACATGTGATTGAAGGGGATGGGTTGGTCTGTTGTCAAGATACAGTTGTCAAGTGGTGGAGATTTTATCACAATTGCGGTGAAACCTTTGTGGATAAATTTTACCCGTACACTTGTACTTTCCAGTTGGGAAATTTAAGTACATTGTCAAAATGGTCAAGTTTTCTCAATAGAGCCTTTGCACCAGCAGCCATGGCAGGGAACAAGTTTTCATATTTAAAGGAGTGTGACCAGATCACTTTTTTTTACCCGTAACTCCCCGGGACTTACCTTATGGGTCATGAGATTTTTATATCATAACATCCGTTATATTTTTCTGATTACGAAACTGAAACTCCCGCGCTTCTAGGCCGCATATTTCCGAGGATATCGTCGAAAATCCACCGATTATTTGTAAACTAATTTTCCAGTATCAACGTTTATCCGCTGAAAGCCGACTCGATAGTTTTGTTCAATTTTTTACTGGAAATTGCGAATGTTTTCGGGTTTTTGGGACATGGGAGGTGTGTATGGGAGTTACTTGATAATATTGGTAAGTTACATCGAAAACTATTTTCCAGAAACTCTAGTCACGCTCCTTTAAATGATGTGAAAATAGATCCACAAAGTGCCTACATGTACTTGTGCATGGAGCACGGTGACAATGTGACTGCCCACGTCATGGCCGTCCATGTAAAGGGTTCATTATGACACATCAACCATCAATAACTGCAAATCCAATAACAACCTTCAGCCTGTTCACACTTGATCCCGAGCTCGGGGTCGAACACCGAGCTCGGGATCAGCCCCGGATCACAAACTGAGTGTAAACGTTCTCGGGACCAAATTGGCCCCGGATCAGACCCTGAGATTTTGGTCTCGCGTCGGCAGAGGGTCGAAACCCCGAGCTTGAGATCAGTTTGCGGTTAGGTAAGCAGCTAATCTTTACCGCATCTGCTCCACAGCCATTGCGGGGGAAAAGCCCGCAAAATTCAAGTGGCCTTGTACACTGTACATGCACACACAGAGCATGACCTTTGACTGCAACTTCTGGCACCGCGCTCGAGATCAACTACAGAATGTAAATGCGGCACTCCGAATCATTGCGGTTAACACTGACGCATTCGTATCAGGGGATCAATCTTGACACTGAGCTCGAGACCAGTGTAAACACGGTGTTTGTGTACTTGTACAAAAAAGCTGTTACGCCCCAATTACGCCAACGGTCTCAACTTATTCTTAAGACTTTCCCAACAATAAGTTAAAACTGTCCCAACAATAGTTGCGCCAGCTCTAAATTATTGTTTGAAAATCCTCAACAATAAGTCGGTCGTTACTGGCTTATTAGTTGGGGTGCAACAGGCACATAATAGGGTCAAGCACTGATTTTTGTTTTCCCACAATATGTACAATATTCTGGTCATATTTAATGACATAATAAAAAAAATTGAGTAAAAACAACATTTAATTAAAAGATGTAACATGGCTCTGAAATGGACTCCATGAAAATTAGCAGATCAGGTCTCTCAGATAAGATAAGCCTACACGGTAGGCTTAAATGCCTGGTATAAAAGCCAGACAGATAAAAGGACTTTGGACTTTGATGTTGTAACTTGTAATTGTCCTACTACAATGAACTGTCATATCTTTACCCTTATTAATTTCAGGACAGTACCATGAATATGCACTTTGCCTTACAAAAGTAACAAACTCTTAGTACAAAATGTAGACCAACTCCACATAAACTCCTCAAAAAAGGTTCGGAAAGTCAAGTTTGACTGACGATTTCTCTTTTGTTACTAAATAATTTCCCTTGAATTTGGTATCATTGGAAAGCCCTATTATTCCTCTTTACAGTGATGTGTCATTTGTTATGATTAATCAATTGGGAGATGTGCAGTATAGCGGAATACAGGGATGGGTGGAAAGTGAAATGTCACAAAATTCACTGCTATGTCATGCAGTGCATTCCCCTTTTGCTTGGAAGATGGGAATGTGTCAATGCACTTTTTGACAATAGCAATGCATTTTGTGACATTTCACTTTACACCCGCCCCAGTATTCAGCTGTGCTGCACATCCCCCAATTGCTTAATCATAACAAATGACACATCATCGTAAAGAGGAATAACAGGGCTTCCCAATGATATAAAATTCAAGGAAAATTATTTTGCAACGAGATAAATCGTCGGTCAAACTTGACTTTCCCGATTTTTTGGCCCAAAAGTAACATTGGGCCACGCCCTGCACCATGCACCACGCAGTGCTTTCACGGATGAGTACCCGTTAAATAGGCCTAAACACGTACAACACGCACAGCGTAACGTTCGTTTCCAGCATTTCCTTCCTCCATGTTTCCATCAAAAAATAACCGCACACTTTCCGGGATTAACTAAACACATTTAACACTCCAAACTCTCACAAATGACGGTTAAGACATGTAAAATTCATTCAGTGACCACTCGTACCTTTCATAATGAAGATTTCACCTCAAACATTTGAGTTTACTTTTTACCTTTTCGTAACTTCGGTTGTAGATCAGATCGATGACGAGCAAGCACTGACTTGTACAGTACCACTTCAGCTATTCAAGTTTTCAGAGTGCGGAAATTAAGCGCCTGAAGTGCATGCCGAGCGGTAATTTTTACGGGCCGTATACTCGCGATCATTAGCTCTCGGGAAACGCTGGTCGGGGCGAGAGCAGTTCATTCATTAAAAGCCTGGGCTGTCGGTCATACCTCCGCGGCTGTTTTATGTACGTTAGTGAATGGCTGAAACTCTAAGCTTTCTAATGAACTGTTGCTCGTTAGATTTCGACAGGTAAAAGTGGTGCGGGCTGTGCGCTGTGTGTGCAGAGGGCTTCAGTCTCGTACAATGGAACTGAAAACACTATTGGAAGCGAAAAGTTTACCCATAGGTTTAGTGCATGGGGTCTCAGAGCCAGAGGGTGTCCGTGCATGTTAATTATTCTTGTGTGTGTCCGTGCATGGTAATCTCTCTCCTCCTCATCCCCTTAACCAACCACCCCCCCCCCCCCCCCCCCCTCCTCCCCCCTCACCCCCCCCCCTCCCCCCGCCCCGCCCACCATACTGCAACTGCATGCACCACTGTGCAGTCAAGTATTAACATAATCATTGCCACACACTCCACGGCACGGCACTGATTATTATTATACGTTAATTCACCTCCTCCTGCGCCGGTCACAAGTGCCACACGTCCGTCGAATCTTAACTCGCTCATGGTGAAAAGGTTTTCTTTTACCAGTGTTTGCTGTTGATCTAAACTCGAACACAAAATCCCAGGTTCTGCGATCAGTTGAAGGTGAGACCATGGAGGAAGGTGAGACCTATACGAGACGAGCTGAGGGAAGACCGCTATTTTTGACTTGCGCCCTCTCGTGATAGTGCACGGTATGAGTCAGTTCACCAAAACTTCTATAAAAGGCCGGCAACAACCGTACCCATGGTTACCACTACGGGTGAAGGGGATGGGAGGGGAAGGGGGGAGGGGGAGTGGGAACGTGTTTCCCCCAGCTACCGAGTTCCGTGCCCACCTCTCCATTTGAAATGGGTATTTTTCACACTTTTACAACATTTTAGATGGTTAGTGCGCCCCTGGAAAAATGTGTGCACACCCAGGTGCCCCTATTAGATGTCTCACCCTAGTGAGCAGCCCAAGAATAATGAGCTGATCGTCGATCCCACTGTTCGTCGATACCACTGAACTCCCACGTACGTAACCTCTGGACCAAGCTGAACTGGCTCCGCACTGGGGCTGGACCCTGCAGGGCTGCTATCCACAGGTGGAACAGCAGGGTATCTCCTCTTTGTATACCTGCGGTGTTGAGGAAACGGTGCAATATATCCTGGAGGAGTGTCCCCTTCAGAGGTTCCAAGGCGGCCTCTCAGCACTCGTAGACGACCGGGCGGTCACGTGGCTCTGCCAGACAAGCATTGGCAAATAATATTTGGGCAACAGCATTCGGGAAGAAAAAGAATAAAGTCCATCGACACAAAAACGATAAACAGAACAATAACACCAATAATCAGTTTTAAAAAAATCATTTTCGCAGTGTTCTCATTAAAAACAAGAAGGTTTATGTTTGAATGAATGATCTTCAAAGTGAGTATTTGTCTTTTTACCCTGTTTATTCTTTACTAGCTGATGAACCAATTCATAATCGGGTACAGAGGTGTTTCTGACAGGGTCGCTTTGAACCATTGGTGCTCATCCATGAGGGTATTCTGAATTTCTTGGTGTCATAGAGAGAGGACACAGTGAAGCTTAGAAACGGTGGTAGTTGCTGTTTTTCCACATTCCTCAGTAACTATCGATTAATTAGCAATTTAATCTGGGTTTTTTTTTCTAGGACACTCTGTGCAACTATGTTAATTTCTGAATAGCCACCGACGTAACAAAAACATCAAATCAACAATAACACTCGGCTTTCAACTATAACTATAAGCATTGTTAAACATAAAAATTGCCATAATTGTAACTTATCATTAACAGCACCCGCAAAATGTAGATTCCGCCTTTGATCTTTTCCTAGCAAAATTAAATATTTATGACAAGACAAAACATTTAAAATATTATTGTACTCTCCACCCTGTTAAAAATAATATGTTCAGATGATTTTTTTCTCTCAGCCCATGTTATCACTTTTTGAAAATTTAGAGTTTCAAAACGACAGTTATTATGCATGTACCAGTACAGTACTTTCTTACGTAAAGTTCAGCCACTTTAAAAAAAATGTATTCTATATTAAGACATAATCTGAATTATTCATTTATAGTTGAATATTCAATTTAATTTAATTTAAATAAAACTTAGTTAAGCACACATGATTCATACGTGGGCACCATGTATTTTATGTTAATAAAGGCGTCAGGCCCTCCGTGCCTCTCTAATAACTCCAAGGTAGAGTTGACCAAGTCCCCTACATTCTCCCGTTTCCTCTGATCGTACTCGATGCGATCTCCAAGGTTCTTGTTGTAATTCTTAAAGAGTTGGAGGACTGGCAAGATTTGGCGGTAGTAGGGTACCAGGGCCTCCCCCACGCCCTCGTCTGAACACACCAGGGCCTGTAGGACTTTCAACGTCACACAGATGACCTGTAGTGGGGGGAAATATTGGGGGAGAGAGAACATTTTTGAAATTGCTTTTTTTGCAGGTGGTCATTGTTGTTGTTAATTTTATATCATCTTCGGCAACTAAGGCCCTTTATGCCATGCGGTATTAGCTTTAACTTTCCTTTTAACAACTTGAGATGGCGGAGAAGGAGATGTAGTCTTAGAAGTGTGCAGAAAACCCCCTGGGAAATCTGGGGAAACCCACACAGTCAAGTAGTGACTGCAAACCCAATACACGCAGCGCCCCGAAATCGAACATTGGACGCCAGAGGTGAAATGTGGGGAAAGTAGCCTTTTTGCATGGTTGCGTCCAGCGCATACCTCATATTAAAATAATAATAATAATAATAATAATGAATATTTGTAATGCGCCGGTATCCATCAAAAAGATGCTCAGGGCGCAGAGGGGAATCGGAGTTTATTTCTCCACTTTCCACGAGAATAAAAAGGTATTGTATTGATCCTTGGTTACTAGAGAGACAAATTCCGAATAAAAAATGAGAAAATTCCACTCCTGTTGAAAATTAAGGACAATTGTGCCTTTAACTTCAATTTTATGCAAACAACGGACGGATTATGTGAATCTTTGCGCGGTGAACAGCGCTCTCTGTAGTTCAGCTCCGACATATTGGATGTTTTCAAAACCACCGTTTTCGTCTGTGGCTCCGGCCTGGTGTATCCTAGCATTATTAATGGATTAAGAAACATCTTGGGCCAATGCTAATCTAAACGTTCACCCCTCTTGAACATATTTATTAACACCAAGAGAATCCACGACCTGACCGTAAAAGACCGAGCGTTTCGAAAACGGCCTATGTGGAACAGATTTTGCGCGTACGTCGACACGTCCAGACGTATCACGTGCATTTAGCTACGCCCTGGCTACTGCTATTTGCATATAAAT
Source organism: Henricia sp. BOLD:AAB3569 (assembly GCA_037783545.1). Classification (NCBI taxonomy): domain Eukaryota; kingdom Metazoa; phylum Echinodermata; class Asteroidea; order Spinulosida; family Echinasteridae; genus Henricia; species Henricia sp. BOLD:AAB3569. The sequence continues at coordinate 869,507 of JBBELK010000104.1, read as the reverse complement.
TGCTCGCCGACCCGGTACTTTTCAGTGGGAAAATACTCCAAAATCATAAAGTGGATGGATCTAAAAAGGTAGGAGTAGGCTATTGTATTTTTTTAAAGAGCCTATTGGCTGGTTCAAATAAATCGTCATTTTTGGAGATGCCCAGTCTTTCATCCTCTTGCAACAGTGCCCCTTTAACGCACTCCCTAACTCCTGCGTACAGTGGCCCTGTTGAAAAAGGCCCCATTTGGCGGTGGGACTAGCGACAGAAATCTTGTCGCCTCTGCTGGACCAATCAGGACGCTTGCAGTGCATTGTGCAGCACGATTGCAGGCATTCAAATGTAACGCGCGCAGATTGTGAACACCGTGCATGCATGTGATACATGTACTCGGTAATGCTGGCCGTTGTCCGCGTCGGCGATTGGCTGCTATTTAAAGCATATTGGGGAATCCGTTCCATTACATTCGTCAGCGCATGCATCCCTGTTATTAATTTGAAAAACTGCGGAGTAAATAAGGTTCGTCGTTTGAAAGTTTGGTAGGAATGGGACAGTCATCAGGAACGGAACCCAATACAATTTCTGGAAAGTATAGAAATTGTTTCTTTTCGGCATAACATGACCGAATTGATTAATTTACATCAAAATGACTCGGGCGTGAGTTGGCTCAAGACAACAGCCGGCTCGCTCCACAGATTTGGGTGTATTTCCTCAGGGTATTGTCACGTCGCTTTGCGCAGAGTAGAAATTCCCTGAGATCTCAGGATGCAGTCTTTGGACAATACAAACTCTGATTCCCCCTTTAGTCAGTGTCGCAGTAACCGACATAGCACTGACGCAAGCAAGTCCTAAAGGGGAGTTCACACTATCGCGGAAAAATCACACTGTTCCATTGGTTTGTACACAAACTGGTTTGCCGCTTGTGCGCGGCCTATCGCGACGCGCAAAACTTTTGAGCTGGGTCAAAGTTCAAATTTGTTGAACTTTGACCGCGGTGCGCTGACCTTTCCAACGCGCGGCCAATGAGGTATCAGAGAAGCCCCAAATTTACCAGAGTGGAATTTTCTATTTTGGAATAATCGGCGATTGGGAGCTTATGCAATGCAGTGAGCGCAGCGCGAAAGTGTGATTTTTCCGCGATAGTGTGTATCCGCCTTAAAGGGCGTTCACACTATCGCGGAAAAATCACACTTTTCCGCGATAGTGTGAACGCCCCTTTAACATTCCAAATATGCTCTGTGTTTAGCTGCTACGGCTAATTGAAAAATTTTATGAAAATAATTCTTAAATTGGCATATTTAGTGATGTCCCCTAACTTGGCGCACTTCGACAACTCACTGGAAATCCGCTCACCTTATAGCAAAACCCCCTATAGCAGAATTAGTTGAAACTTACACACCTTGTAGTATAATTCATAGGCTCCAAGAAAAAGTAATACTTTAATATTTTGACTCATCAACAAGTACAAAATAACACAAACAATCAGGACAAAACGATGAACACTTTTTTCCTGAAATCGCCCGGACTGTCCCCTAACGTGGAGCGCGTCGCTGATTGGCTGAAACGGTTTGATGCCTTACTACGATGGCCCACAAAGACCACTTGCACGCACACACTGTGACACTGTACACAACGCCAGTATGCCTGGTTTTATTCACGTGAAATGCCTATTACAGGCTTCCGTGTATGGTGTCATGACAACCTGAAGCAAACGGCGATGCCTTCACATTCCGGTGAATTTCTAGTAACTGAATGATTCTTCTCCGTATTTCAGTTTTATAATTTATGAAGGTACTTGAGAACTTTATTTCTATTTAATGCCAAGTGCAACAGATTGTTTATTGCGCCAAGAGAGAACGGAAAGTAAAGCCCGCCACGTTAGGGGCCGCGCCACGTTGGGGGACATCAACAATTTAGTCACGATTTCGCGAACATGACCACAAACAAGTTTCTGGCGTAAATATGGTTCAGCCAATGAACGGCTTTGGTTGTCGACGGCCAAGGCAGACCATTGGCTAAATCAGGTGTGACGTCACAACATGTTTCTGTTTGTGGATGCAAACACAGGTATTACAACAACGTTAACGTTGTTCAGGTCGGCTAAACGTTTCTGGAAAATTAAACCCCTCGTACCTCTGGGTTGCGGGTCTGTAAAGCCTTCTTAATCGGGAGGATGAGTTGCGGAATAACCGGAAGCACTTTGTGACCTCCGTGGGTCAACATGTCCAGGACGCCTTGACGAGCCAAAAAGGCGTACGGGAACTGAGTCTCCGAGAGACCGTCGAAGAAGAGAGGGAGGTAGTGGTGATAGTCTAGCTTCTCAATGTCCACCTGGAAAGACGGCCAATCAAACAGATAAACGGACATGCAGAACATAATATGCAAGTGATTAGTGCTCCATTACAATGATATGCCTGCCCTAACTTAAACTTTAAGGCAGTGGATACTACAGTGTGTTTTAATAATTTAGCCGGCTAAATTTTCTGCCATGTAGGGTTTGTGCATAGGACAAGAATACGGCTTAAATTTGTACACGAGTCAATGGCAGCCGGCGAAATCGCCCAGCCCAACGTAGGCGCGTGATGACGGATGACGTAGTTTTAGTCGGAGATGCACCATGGGGGACAGTACAGATTATTCAACAATATTAAATGTACACGTATTTATTTCTTGTTTTGACTGTATATTATTTTGTTTAATCAGGCCTTGCCATTAACCAAGGTCATCGGCCTTATGCCTTGCTGGGTTGATCCCGATGCCCCTTCAGGCTGCGTTCGGGCGTGTATACTCGTGTTAACACATACTCCTGCACGCGCGAACGGCAAGATTAACGACACTCGGGTCAGTGAGAGTATGCTCTCGCTACTCCCCAACGAGTGTGCTCTTACTCCTGACAAGTGTCATGTGATTTGTACGAAGATGGCGAAATATGGGTTGGATTGTTGGTGAATTTGCTCAACGTTTCAACTCGATAACTGAAACAACAACTCACTAGGCCTAAGGTTTGTTTTAGACGGCATCAAAGGTTCTCACGACTTACGGTCTGTATTTTCGTCAGTTTCTTGTAAGCAGTGAAACAGCGTTTTTTGTGTAGTCATGGCAAGAGACGGCCATCTTGACTGACGGCCATTCGCGCATGTGGACTGCGGACTTGCCGTTCGCGTAATGTGACCCGAGTGCAATGCGCACGCATTACTCCGGAGTAGCGATAACTGCACGCCCGAACGCAGCCACTGCAGTGTCTGCATTTCCCCTTTTGCGGTGGGACTCGTGGGAGTTTGTGGTCTATTTTATTTTTTTAAATCGAACTTCGCTGAGCAAGGTTACGTCGAGTTAAAGTTCTTGATGTCAAATGTTGAAAACAGAAACTGGCTGTTAAAGCCATTATTTGGGGCCTTTGAATTAAGTGAACATTTACAACGCACGTTTATCGTTCTTCATCAAAAATATTATAAACACCCCAGAATTGGACCCAAAAATCGAAAACTCGACAAGATGACAATGCTCCAATTATTAAAGGAGCGTGACCAGATCACATTTTTGAACGCGCCATCTTTCCCATGGATGTTGAGATTTTGATACCATATCATTAATTTTGTCATATTTTTCTCATTACCAGTCTGATATTTTGCACTCTCGGTCTGTATGTTTTCAACGATATTGGCAAAAAGCCACCGTTATTTTGTAAACTAAAATATCCGGTTACATAAAGCAGTGCAGTGATTACACGCAACCTTTTTGCTTCCAAATCCAAATTGGAGATTGCAAATTTCTTGTTTTCTTCCCATGAAGAGTATTTCGGGGAGGTATTTTATATGATTGTAAGGTTATAGAACAAATATGTTTTTCCTGAAAAATCTGGACAAGCTCCTTTTATGTAACAGACCGGCGGCGTCGCCAGGCTTTCAACATGAAGGATGAAGGGTTGGCCTGGGGGAAGAGTGGTGGGGAGGGGGAGCGGGGGGGGGGGGGGGGGGGGGGGGTTGCTGGCGGGGCCGGAGTGTTTGTAAAAGGTAGCACGACACTTTTGAAGGGGAACACAAAGCAGACCTGCTGTTTTCCAAACCTCACATCTCAAATTTGTATCTTTTGATAAAGTTGTCGTCACCGACACCACAGACAATCAATAGCAAACGCGAGAAAGTCAATGACGAAAATAGTATTATTTTCCATACCGGTTATGCGATGAATTTGTAAAATCATCATACCTTCCATGATATTTTGTTGTGTCCGGAAACGTGTTGCACCGCGATGGGAAAATCTCCCCTCTCGTAGAAAAACCTGAACTCCGATGGCGGCATGGTGCGGCGTTGGAAGGCCCCCGCCGAAGGGGGTTTCCTGACCTTGATGTGTGGATGATCTCTGAAGGTCAGCAAGGAAAAAGGGTTCACTGTGATCGTCTTATTTGGAGTCTTGTCTCTTTTACGGGATGCGATGGACGGCGGTGTCTTGTGGAGCGGAGGGAGCTTTGTTCTGGGCGTTGAGGTAGATGTTTTCACGGCGTCTTGAGATGTACGTGTTGGTGTCATACCTAATGATGCAAGACGTCCGCCATTTTGATCATTCGGGATGACCTGACTTTTCTGGTGGTGAAGATTAAACCGGCCGTCTTGGGTTGTCCGTGTTTGGAAGACGCCATTCTGCCGCCGTACCCTGTGGGACATGGAGCACTCATCGACCGCCTTAGACGACCTATGAGATGCCGAAACCTCGCTGCTCATTGCAAGCACAGAAAACGATGGTCAACCGTGGAAGACTCTTGTAGTCACAATGAGTGGAAACCTGATGCTGTGTACGCGCAAATAGATGTCGTGATATCCTGCACCTCGCATCTTACTGTACAATACACAAGCCGTGCGGTCGCATTCATGATAATGTTATCATCCCGGGATATTCATTATGAATATTGCCACATACACAACTGGCGTCTTATCACCCGCTTGCCCCATATACTACGTGTACATGTATATGCTTACCGGTAATTGCTGCTGTGCGATATCGTTGAGACTGCATAATATTATACCAAACAGAGATATGTTTGTGTAACAACTGCTGTTTTCGCAATCATAATCATAAAGACGTTCTGACGTTCAACGAAGTGGATCGCATGTTAAATAATTGATTACTAGTACGTTAGAAACATGCTTGTGGTTATGATAGTGAAAATACATGTAGGCCCCTGATGCACGGAACGTCTACATAAATATTTTGCAATTTGAACGTGGGGGCTGGAGGGGGGGGGGGGGGGGGGGGGGGTGTTCGCGACTTGCAGAAATCGACAGAAAAGGTGCTGTTTAAAGGCATTTTGCTCGATATTGGCGTTTTTTGGACAATAAAGAGCACCCCAAAAATATGAAAAGATGGCTAAAATTAATGATTCGCACAAATTTAAAACAAACTATTTAAATTACAATATTTTGAGGATGGTAGGGTAAAATGCACCTTTAACTTGTTTACACTGTAATGGTGAACATATGGAAATATATTTACTGTCCACGTAGCCGGGCGGCCTCTGCTGACTCCTGTGTTCTTCCATATGGTAAAAACATGAACGCGCCCCGCAGTCACTGGTGATGGTTTTTCCCGCCTTTAACCTCTGGCGTCGTCGGTTCGATTTCTATAGGCGTGTATGTTGATTGGGTTTGCAGTCCTACTTGTATTGACCGCATGGGTTTTTCCCCAAAAGATTTCCCCGAGGGTTTTCCTCCTACTTCTAAAACTGCATCTCCGTCTTCGTCATCTAAAGTAGCACAAAGGACCTTATATTTGCCGAAAATATCGTAAAATTAACAACATGATCACGTCTGGGTTTGTGACAATATATTTAAAGTTATATTGTCCGTGGTTCTCAGCAATTTGGAATTTTTTTTCTCCGAACGAAATTTTAAAGCTTTTGCTTTATTTTAACGGAAACAAAAGTCATACTTTGTATTTTAGACGTTGGCAACCCTGTGAAAAACGCCGTTTTATACGACCGTTTTTGTGTCTTACCTAGACTTGCCCAAGTCTGACTTTCCGTGTTTGGTCTGTAATGCGCAGCGTACAGTGCGCCCTCTGGACTAGTGACCTGTTTAATCTCTTTTTTTCCGTCTCGGAAAGAAGAAAACAGATTAGATATGCCACTAGTCCAGAGGGCACGTTGTACGCTGCGCATTATACAGACGAAACACGGGAAGTCAGACTTGGGCAAGTCTACGCCTTACGGCGTGTTGAATTATTGGCGGACTGCCAATATTTTTAAATATTGACAGTAATTGTTCGATAACTAAACATTGGTCGATTTTTCCTTGATGTCTCACTTGTAAGCGAATAACTTTAATGTTTCTAGAAAAATATCAATTCAAGAACTAACAAAATATTTGCTGCGGTTTGCTTCAATTTCTACGTCATCACAATTGCAACAAATTTCGTACAATAAAACAAAATTGTGAGATTTCCCGAGACCCTGTGTATAGACGAGACAGTCCCGGTTAATTTCAACAAAATCTTCTCTAAAATCGTGTTAAATTCGTGGAAAAAATCGCACTAGTGGAAGACCGGTTTAACACAATTGGCTGCATATAGTCGCGAGCACACCACAAACAATTCCTACTTTCCGTTTAATATATTTCCAGTACATGATACTCAAAAATCAAAGACATTAATTGAACTAATAAACAAAAACTATTAAGTTAAAACATAATCGCCGATTATGTAATTTGAACTACTAAACAAAAATATTTGCATATGTCTTTTAAACATATTTTATTAGTGTCCACTGAAATTGATTTGATAGGCCTAAGCTACGAAACGAAAAATAAAAATTATAAATTCTAGTACGCAAAATATAGCCCATTCGTTTTCCATGTGTAAACAAAAAATCTTAACATAAACAAACGATTTTAAAAGTACTTTTAGGAGACAATGTAAACCGGCAGTTTAAAATATGAGAAATACAAAACAAATTGGCAAGAGATGATTAAATGTTGACAAACCAACAGCATATTTTTCGATATGTCCGAATTTGTACACAGATTACAGTATTTTTTCTTGACTGAGAATACAAAGATTTAACTCGGGAGAATGTTCGGTCTTATCCATACATATGCAGCACGATATCTGGCAGAGGGTATGCGCCCCTACCATGGTTCCCTATTGTGTCTCAAACATCCAAGGAATTTCCAAGGAATTCCTTTCCGTTTTTAGGGGGCGTTGGTGCGTTAACAAAAGGGAAGAGTGTGTTGAGGTATGTAGGCGTTTGGGGAGAGTCCCTTTGCCACATATCGTGCTGGGTGTGTATATATATATTACTACTAATTCATGAATAGGAAGACCGATTTGGGGTAAAAAAGGAGTGTTGGGACGACCGGTCGCGTTAGGACGACCGGTCGCCGGCTCCAAAAAGCATCTTAATTAGGTCAAAAACCATTTTTATTAGGTTTGTAACCATTTCTATTAGGGCACGCACCATTTTCGTCTAGATTGCAAAAAATGTTTTTATAGAGAGTTTGAGGAGAAAATTAGTGTCAATTTACGATCTTTTTACCGAGAATTTTGTGGTTTTAGTGGTCACTCGCGGCATTCTAGCCAAAAGTGTCGTCCTATTCGGGGTTCGGCGGTTATATATATATATATATATATATATATATATATATAGAGGCACGCGTGGGTCCTGTACCATAAGCCCAATTTTCTCATTTTTCTTGGAACAAAGACTAGGCCTACCATTTTTTCTGGCTTCTATTTTAACAAAGTAACGAGTAGCCTATTGCACAAAATCTGTCACAAATGGAATTGAACCAGGGACATTCATAACAGAGGTCTATCACTCTAACGAAATCGCTGCAAGCTCATCACTTTTTAATGAATTCAACCGTAACCCTAACCCCGGACACCTAACCCTTACCCCCTACCCTAGTCTCTTCTCAAGACGTTCAATTAAATTCTCATATGGTCTGTAATAACGAGGACCATTATTGTAGGCCGGAATCTCATACATGCTATATATATCCTCAAACTGTCTTTACTAATCAGAAAATTCAAAACACCGGTTAACGGAAAGAGTTACGGGTTCAAGCAGACATTATGAACCCGCGCTTTACCAGTTGAGGCCCAGTGGTATTTAACACTCGGTGTGCAACTATGTGTAGTTGGGCAAACTATTAACAAAAACACAATTAAGAGCTACCCACAAAAACAAAGAAATATCAGTTGAATGCAGACGACGACAAGGTACATACATCCTTTAGTTCTACCACAGTTCTAAGACCAGTTACATTAATTTATCTCCAAGTTGGTTGCCATTTATTAGTACGAAACAAAATTGAATACCAACTATTCTTTGTTTGTGAAAACAAACTAAAACAGAGGAAATACGAAATAAATTAAATGAAAGGGTAGGAATTGCTTCAAATTTGGAGAAACAACATTGTATACACGACAGGGATGCCCAATGTACTCTATAGATCGTATCGAATAGCTGCCATCTTGTAGGGCAGTTTCTTTGTTCCTTTAGGCTACCCATGATTTTGTGCTTACATTGTTGACCAATTTAAATGTCAAAGGTTGCCGTACAAGATGGCGGCTATTCGATACGGTCCATTCCTCATTGCAGTATGCTAATTAGCCTGTTGCGTGTTTCACAGAATAGCGTCTAGTGCCCTGACGTGCTTGCTTTTACATGCACACTTAGTACCACTTGACCAGACTAAATGTTTGTTGCTATGTGGTGCACGTGGCAGGTGTGAAGTACAGAATCAATTCCGTGTTCACTGTAGAGAGAATGACATAAAACAACCAGACTGCTGGTTGCTAGGCAATGTCGTGCACAACGTAGCAACAACAGCACAGTATGTGACGTTCTAAACCGCACCTCCATTTGAAAGTAAAGAATTTAGAGCGCCAGCCATATAGTGCAAAGCTATTGCATGCATGCAAAAGGATAATTGTTTGAAACTGAGAATACAAAACATTAACTTGGAAAATGTTGGTGTCTCATCCCAAACTAGCCCGAAATATGCCTCTGGCCGCACATATCTTATGTGTGACGGCCAGAGCGGTAGGCCTTCCCCAGCGGCCGGACTTTTTTTGGGAGCGTGGCACTAGGCGCGCTATGCGCCCAATTCAATTGCCGAGAAGGCCACCGCCATTTTTTTGAAACGAAAATGGAGGATGGATATTTCTGGAGCTTGCAGAATGATCGTCACCCTGGCCAGATGGATGAGGATTTTTGGATAAGGGAACGCGTTTTGGAAAAGGTACGAGTTCCTCTATAGGTACCCTAACTTTGGAAATCTCTGTCCTGGGCGAGAGGAAAATCTCGCTCATCAAAGTATGTAGCAAATTCGCTACAAAAAAGTCCGGCCGCTGGGGAAGGTCTACCGCCCTGGCCATCACACATAAGATGTTTGCGGCCAGAGGCATTCGGGCTAATACCAAACAATCCATTTACTAATCAAAGATTTAACGTCGGTATTTGAACCAAAAGCTCCATACGCCTCTGGTTTCATTGCGTTAGTACTCATATTATTCCTTAAACATTTCAAAAATAGATGCATATTGTTACGTAAATGGACACTCATAACTAATACACGGTATACACCACATACTGTACACGGCTACCCCCGCACCCCCCCCCACCCCCCCCAAAAAAATACCGACTTAATTTAAGCATTCAAAATATTACTTGATTTTCCCAAAGTACTTCATCGTGTCAATTTTATTATCATTGTGGAGAATTTGTCTTTGCAGTAAATTAGCATTTCAGGAATTAGTACCTTTGTGTAAATTAATTTAGATATTAATTATTGACAGTACTCCTAAATTTACAATTGGCAGTACTGCATGTAACACAATATTTTTTTTAAAATATTTAAATACTATAGTTGGGAAATCTGACAAAAATCTATCTTTTAAAACAAGATGCACGAAATTCACGGAGGGTTCAAACAAAACGTTAACTCTTCTAAACTGTATATACAACTATGTACACTTGTGTATATATGTATTTGCATTCGTTAAATTTGATGAGCTGTTATGTGGCAATTGACCACAACAAAAATCATCTAATTGGGCATAAACAATTTGACCGGAAAAAGCTTAGTCAAATGGAGATAGAATGGCTCATCAAACTCCCCAATGCAATTATTACGTCTGAGATGATATATTTTTTAAAAGAAGAAAACGATATTTGAATATTATTTTATATAAATGTGTAATTGGAATTTACACAGTCATCCTCCTTTTAAAAAAAATAATAAATTCTACTTTGGTAATATTACCACAGTACTGTGGTAATATTATCACAATACTGTGGTAATGTTATCACAATACTGTGGTTATATTACCACATTACTGTGGTTATATTACCACATTACTGTGGTCATATTACCACATTACTGTGGTCATATTACCACATTACTTTGGTAATATTACCACATTACTTTGGTAATATTACCACATTACTTTGGTAATATTACCACAAATATTACCAAAGTACTGTATGAACAAATTGAAATTGTCAATATAATGCAGCTAAGCTCGAAATAATATTGCAAGATTGCAGTTTTTGCTCAAACTAGAAAACTAGTCCGATGTCGATGATCAGGAAATATTTTTTACATGGTGACCTTGCGAAGTGGTTGAAAACGTAAAACAAAAAAAACATAAAAACTGAACAAATCATTATTGTCTGTTTAACAGAAAACGAAAACAAAATTTCCTAAACACATTTATCTTTAATTTGGGTTTTAGGAACCCAGTATAATTTTACGCTTATGAGAGCTTTTCCATAAATACACTACTCTCAATAAGTTAGAAATAATTTATTGGTATGTTGCATTTTTTGAATGTTTTTTTTTAAATGACCGTTTTCACCCATTCCTGTGACAAGGCGTGTCTGTCATGCAGATACAATTATCTAATCATATACAAAATCATTCAAGCAGAATCCATACCCTCAATAAAATATCTGCGTACACACCACAATATCCCCAACTTATTGTGAGAAGTGTACATAATGGTCTGTTACGTCATCTAACTATATTTATGCATTTACACTGCATTTTTAAAACTAAAACCAACAAAAGATTGCAAACACACGATCTCTTTTCTAAGTTATATTTATACTTTCATTTCTGTGTAAAATTTGTGATTATTTTTGATTTTTTGGGTTTCAATTTAGGACAAAATGTTTCACAGAAATAGCTAAGTTTATATACACAGTATGGATATGTACAAATGGAAAGGGACATACAGTGAAATCTCGCTAAGCCAAGCTTTAAGCTAAGCTAAAATTGAGGTAATCAGATTAACCCAAGAACAAAAGACTATGTCAAACAAGTGCAACATGTGCAAATTTATCACTGCAACTGCCATTCTTTGTGAAGCTTGCATATATCCGCTTTTCAGTGGGTCATATTTCTTGTCCACTAACAGTAATGTACCGATTGCACTTGCTATGTCTTGCTTCTTGGGTATAAACATGATAAAATCTACGTTATTCTTTTCCAAGGAATGATTTTTTTTTTTTTTTTAGTAAACTAAGGTCGGGGTCACACAATAGTATTACTATAGTACGATTACGAGATTTTGTCCGTGTGACCCCAAATCTATTGTAATCGTATCACAATCGGTCAACGATGAGAATTCTCATCATTCTTTTGCGATACGATTGTTATCTCACAATAGGATGGCAAAACACGCGTGTGACCCCCATCTCGTAATTAATCGTATTACAATCATATCATGATAGAGTAATTACGAGATTTTTCTCGTGTGACCCCGGCCTAAGTTTGGCTTATCGAAATTTCACTGCACTGCCATTTTAAATTTATTCTAGTCCTCCAGAGTATTTTAGCCATTAGAAACCCTGCCAAACAAAACAATTTGCTTCACTCATCAGAGAGACTTGAAAATCGAAGCCATCTTGCTAAAGTTTAAGCTCGGGGGCGGATTGCAATAAAATCGACTTAGCCACTGGTCTAAGACCGGTCTTCTATAGTCGGCTATCCAACTTAGCCAGTCTCGGCTTAGACGCTGGTTTAGCCCATTGCAATAAACCAGTCTAACTAAAGTACGGCTGCGGCAGCCCAAAAACACGCACATCTTAACGGAAAGTGACGCAGCCGGCTATCCTTGCGTGATTTCAAGCCAAACAAACGTCCTCACGAAGCTACTTGATGACGCGTGTGTGGTGCAGTTTTTGCAGAGAAACTGACCGCGAAAGTTATCAAATAGCACTAAAAAGGCTCTAATGGGCACAATGTGCGTTTTGTTCGTCTTTTTTCAATGCAAGATTACGAGATGTAGCGCGGTGTCCAACAATTATAGCCTGCTCGCCGCGGGCTTAAGTTTTAAGACTAGTCTAACTTTAAGACTACGGTATTGCAACCGGTCTATAATTATAGACCGGACTTAGAGAGGGCCATGTTAGCCGGCTAAGCCTATAGACCGGTCTTAGACCGCATATTGCAATCCGCCCCAGAACTGGTATGACCTGTGGGTGCAACATATTTACAACAAACACCAGATAAAAGGTTGGGTTCTCTGTTCTCAAGGAAAACATGAAGTATACCACTGTGCCTCGTAGCTCAGCTGGTAGAGCATCTGGCTGGATTGTCGGAGTTACGATGAGTACGATATGGTTTTTGTCTCATTTCATGTTTGGTCGTTTCATTTCCATGGTGTTTAGACAAATACTGTTAACAAACGAGATAGAGATAGCCTCGGCTGCAGTTGCCAGGGGCAGATTGCAATATGCAGTATAACACTGGTGTATATATATACCCCTAACCAGTTAATGTGAGACCCACTAAAGGCCCGTCTACATTGGACTTTTTTTTGTGAAACACTTACCGAGACGATGGGTACTTTTCCCATTTTAAGTCCAATGCGGACAGCCTGGGACGTGTTCCACTCAGTAACTTTTCCTAAGTCCAGCGGTTACCACTGCCAAGGAAAATTGACCAGGGAACATTTCCCCGAGACGAAAAGTCCAATGCGGACACAAGTTGGTGAAAGTGCTCTGGAAGCGTACGTCCGGGCCGTGAAGGTCAAACTGCAAAGGGACACTAGCTTTGCATGCTCTCCAACGGTCTCGGTAAAATTTTACTGTCAAAAAGTCCAAATGCAGACAGCAGTAAAATTTAGCCATTTTTCATTTTACCATCATCTCGGTAAAACCTTCAAAAAAACAAGTCCAATTCAGACACGGCTTTATACTTAAAATTTCAAGACAGGTCTTACTTTATGACAAAGCAGACTGTGATTATAGACAGATCCCATGTTAGCCGACTGAGGGCATAGACCAGTCTTAGACAAGTTATTGCAGTCCACCACTGACACACTGGCTGCGTTCGGGCGTGTACTTGTGCGCGCGCGAACAGCAAGGTTAACGACACTCGGGACAGTGAGAGTATGCTCTCGCTACTCCCTGATAAATTGTACGAAGATGGTGGACTATGGGTGAACTTTTGCTCAACGTGTCAACTCGATGACTGAAGCAACAACTCACTAAGGTTTGTTCTAGACGGCATCAACGATTCCGCCAAAGTTCTCACAACTTACATGTACGGTTTGTATTATCTTCAGTTTCACATGAGCAGTGAAACCATGTTTTTTTGTGCAGTCATGGCAAGAGACAGCCATCTTGACTGATGGCCATCTGCGCATAAGGACTTCAGACTTGCCGTTCATGTAATAAATGTGAGTGCGTGCAGTGCGCACGCATTACTCCGGAGTAACGAGAATTGTACGCTTGAGCGCAGCCACTGTGTTGTGTTTGGCAGGGTTGAGGTTAGCAGGATACTTTCCTTGTTTTGTTTCATAAGTTCTGAGTTCGTTTGGAGTTTAATATGCTGTATTCTTCAACATCGGAGTCATCGCTCCATCCCATGCCGCCGTCATGATCCGAATCCTCCGTGCTGATCTGATTGAAACCCTTCCGTCGATTGAAGAAATTCCCCAGGCTGAATTTGTCGGTGGCCTTGTAACCGGTGCGGATGGCCGTGCCGTTATCACCGCGGAAGAATCGCATCCTACCCTGGGCGCGGAGGCGGACCGCGATCGCGACTAGCAGCATGAGGAAGATGGGAACGGCGAGAACGGCCACGATGATTGCGGTGGTTTCGATGCTGGCATCCGTGGCCGCGTTAGGAATGAGGCGCTCCTTTGTGTCGATTTTCGTATGCGTCCGTCTGTGGTCGTTAATTTCGCCAAATGAACTTTCATCTGTTAGTGTATTCACAGAAATGAGAAATTGTTAGCTGTAAATTTGAGACAAAGTGAAGGCATTTTCTTTATCTTTGGGGGTGGGGGTTGTTGTGGGGGTGATCATTAAGCAAAAAAAAGAACTATGTTTACTGTAAGTTTAAGTCTCCCAAAATGACGCGGTAACGCGGCTTTTTTCCCCCGCTTTCTTTTGTTTTTTGGTAAGTGGATACCAAGCAATAAAGTCAAGTTGTTTTTAATCGAAACACCCCCATCCCCCCCAAAAAAACCTTTGACACGCAGGGTTAAAAGTGACTCGCGCGCTAATGATAGGTTTTTTGGGGTGTTTTTGAAGAAAGAAAAAAGCTTTGACGCGCAGGGTTCAAAGTGACGCGCAGGCTAACGCTAAACAGAGTTCTTTTTTTTTGGGCCTTATTTTTAATTATTCCTGGTACTGAAACTAAGGATTCCCTTTAAAGATGTCCATGGCACTTTAGCCTGAAGAAACCTGTGAAGAGAAGATGAAGAAGTAATGCTCAGTTTTAGAGGTGGGAGGAAAACCCCTACACACATGTATAGACGATAACCCACGCAATCAAGCAGGGACCGAGAACCCAATCCACACACTGACCCGGACAGGATTCGAATCAGGGCCACAGAGGTGGAAGGCGAAGACACTACTGCTACATGTATGCCAACCTGATTTCCTTAAGTGAGGAAGGCACCCACCAATTTTCCAACTGACATTTTTCTTCCAGGGATGCCAGTGGCTCTTACCTTCAGGGCCGGAACAAAAATCCACTATCATAACTGCATGTATATGTTCATGTACGTGTGCACGGACTTGCCAGCACATGTACAGTATGTATGTATGTACATTGACAGTGTGCAATATGTCACCGGCACCACTGCTGTATGGATACAGCGCCCTCTATAGTCTCTATGTACTTCTGATCAATAGTCTGATTTCGTGATACTTCAGCTGTGAACGATTATGGCCGGGATACAGACATACTGCATGTGTGCAAATCATGTACATAGGCTGTACATACATGACATAGGCCATATCCGGACATCGTTGATCAGTAAGTAAGACAATTTTCCACGTTTTTTTGGACTTGAAGAGTTGAAAATAATATTTCCGGCCGTTTAATTTTCCGACCTGGAAAAAAGGCTTTGCCGGATTTCTTTTTCCAAAATAAGAAAAAGCCGGAGTCGGAAGACTGGCATCCCTGTTCTTCGCAGTTTTGCAATTTAATCTCTTATTCTTGTACCTTTTGAAAGCAATAGCAATGGAATAGTTCAAACTTGACATACCTAATGTTCTTTCAAATTTCCAGACCCTGTTGGGGCCAATTTCAACTACATAGACATTTTTCATGTCTGGAGAGGCTGCAACATCATGGGGTTGACCAAATGCCTGCAAATAGTACAAAAAAGACGATTACAAAAGAGATACAATGTACCTGTCTTCAAGGCTTTTATTACTGTGACCTTGCAGGGGTGAGATTGGAGAAAAACAAAATTTCCGGAAGGGGCGTGGCTTCCTTGGGGGATGGGGCTGGGCATCGGAGAGACATAGAGACAACGAAGATTTCAACTTTTGGGATCGTTTTAAACGCAAAAATACTAAATCAATTGAGGGCGCTAATAAAAAAAATATGGCCTGATGGAAGGGCAAAAAAGCGGAAAATAAAATGTGGATCGTAGATCGCAAATACCAAATCGGGGATTTCACAATGAAAAACAGAAAACTCAAATCCGGACGCGTGTGTAAAATTCCGGAAATCCGGACAAATCTCACCCCTGGACCCGTTATGGTGAAATGAGCCGAATGTTTTAAACGCAGACGCACAGCAAAACACCAATGAGATGCCTTTATTTTGACTCCCAAAATGACAGTCTGCACATGTGTGCTGTGTTGTGCACATGTGTGCGGTGGTGTGCACATGTGTACGAGCGTGTAGTACACTATACGAACCCGCACACAATCGAGGTCCGCATAAACCAGGAAGCACCGTAACTGTGCGGACTTACACAGGTTCGCAGACGAGTTGTCTCAGCATTTAAAAAAAGGATAAGGGAAGTGGGAGGAGGGTTAAAAAATATATATATAAGGTGTGTAACGATGCCCTTAAACGATTTGTGGAGTTAGGGCGAAATCCTGCGTTTTGTTTTTGAGTAAACAAATATTTTCGGCCAAATTTCGTACAGTGCACGAGTGGTCTGCACATGTCCAATAGTACCTTCATTTTCGCAGTTCTGTGATTCTTTTAATTAGGCCGTGTCCAAATTATATGGTTACGCCTTGAAATTATGCAATACATCAAATTCTACCTTGGCCAAAATATGGATTTTCAGTTTATTAAAACCTTTCACACTTTCCAAAGCAACCATCTTGAAACTCACCAAATTTCTGGGGGTCCATGTGTGTAACAATTTGCCACTTCCAAAGTCTAACGTGAAACCCTGGGCAGATATATCCTGAGAGTTGCCATTTACTGCATAAAGAACACCTCCTGGGAAATACAAAAAGATCATAGAGTTTAAGATTAATCAATCCTCCAGAAGAATTTGGAGGATTTTAATGTGTTAACAAAACAATTTCTGAATAAGTGTTTGGTACTGCAAAATCGGAAAATAGTATTAAAGGCGGTACACATGATTGGTATCTCGAAGAATCAGAAATGTTCACAGATTTGCACATAACTTACACGATATAAACATGATGATGGCAGAAAACCTCCCCTGAAATGGTTTTGTCTGAAGTGCTATAGTCTTTAAGAAATGAGCAAAACAATTATTTTTTGTCTCGCGAGACGTAAATTCAATCCGCCCCAAAACCATCTCGCCCATGTGCCATTTCTCCCCCAAACCACTTCGCCCGAGTGCCATTTCACCCCAAATCACTTAGTCAACCCACTACATCGCCCAAATGCTACTTCACCCCAAAACCACTTCAGGTTCAGGGCGAAATGGTTCAGGGCGAAGTGGTTTTGGGGCGAAATGACTGCAAACCATTTTGACTGTTTTCTCAAAAGTTAGACGAAGTACAGAGCTGGTTTTTGCTTAGGTTGGTTTTAATCATGTATATCTTCAATTACACAGGGGGATAAAACTATTTTAAAAACAGTTTACCAATCATGTATACTATCTTTAATTCTTCATAGTCTTGGAATAATTAAATTTAAAAAAAAATTAAAAATTTAAATACTCTTAATTTAGACAGGAAAACAACTGGTAAATATGTCTTCACTTTTATGATCGTGATTTTGAAATCATCACTCAAAAGATCAGTGATTTTATTTTCTTTGGTCATCATTGAATTGCAGTCTTCGTCAAATTTATCTCAGATCGGTGTGAGCCACGGTGTCATGATACATTTCATGTGCATGATGCAATTGGAAAGTATAGGTTCAGTAATAATGCATGGAACACTATAGGCAATTCCACGGTTAGTAACGTTACATATTTAGCATTTTACTGAAGAGCGTGATCCAAAACTGGTAAACACAGTCCTTCATTTTTAAAAAAGTCAGGAGAGCCCTAAATTGCTCTCCTGAGATAATCGAGGAGAGCTAATAGCTCTCCTGACCTGATAAAAAAAAAGTTCCTTAAAATCTTTGAAAACACACTGTATATGGACTTTTGGGGAAAAATCAAATGTTTAGCCCGAGTTTGTACACAAGGCAATTGGGGCCGAGTCAGTCTGGGTACGAGTTTGTACACAAGGCAATGGGGGCCGAGTTGGTCTGGGGCCGAGTTTGGGGCCGAGCCAGTCTGGGGCCGCAGTCGGATACCAGATGCATGTATGTCTATGCACGTATATTGCACACAAGCTGTGTTGGACACAATGCAGACCCAAGCTGTGGCCGTGTGTTGCACGTGACGAAATGGAAAAATGCATTGCGCAATCGTCGTTTGCATGCCGCAAGTACATGTATATTAAAAAGAGCAGAACACTGGATTGTACCGTCCGTAAACATCACTGATGCTCACCTTGGGCGACTAAGGTGCGAGTTTTGTGGTCGCCAATGGCGATAAGAATTTAATCACTGGTCGCATGTGAGCATTTTTAGGCGCCAATGCGACCATTTTACTAGTCGCACCGTACAGCGTTGGCGTTCGGATACTTGGTCATTGATGGTCCCGTTATTTTTTGAGGAGCGCTATTTTTTACGCTCCCCGAAAATTACGAGGAGCGCCTGCGCGATCGCACTCCTTAAAAATGAAAATTTCATAATTTCTTAAATTAATCAAAATAATACCTCGATCTGTAAAGAAATGTCCATATTTTACAATCGTATTACAAAAAATTAAAAGAATAAATTTTACTGGGCACACTTTGTCATTACATTTTTAAGAAATAGTTGAAAATGTATGTAAAAAATTGTAGTTTTTGTCAATTTTATTGATTGTCTGTCCCTCACGCATAAAAACAACATTTGCATAAAACTGTAAAGTTGCAGGTAAGTAGCAGGTAAACATGTAGGTTCACGTTAGTTTTCATTTGTTGTATTGACTAAAGGAAAGGCATTCGTCTCTTGATTTCCGTCCCTCACATAAAGTACGGGTTTGGATCACGCTCTGAAGTTCTATCCTCTGTTATATCAACACGCAAGCCTGTCAGGTATCCATGTTGGTACCATCAATGCATCTCACCAAAATCTACTGGAAAGTAATAATTAAAATCATTTAACCCCATTTTGTGAATTGTAATAACGTTTTTAATTATGGTTAGTAACTAGGCTTGAGTAGAATCGATTCCACCTTAGGAATCGGAATCGCGATTCTAGATTTTTGAGGAACCGATTCCCTTTCAGCAAGATTCAATTCTTAATAACTTGCCAATTCTAGAAATTACCAAGCAATTTCGTAGTCAAAACACTCAGCAAGAGTATTCAGCCTCTGATAATTTCCATATATGTGTAGCACAGGCCGACATCACTTTACAGACGTTTATGTGCCGCTCGGTGCCAAAAAATAGGTCATCATCTGCACAATAAGCAGTATCGTCAACATAAGCCTGGTTTTCATACCGTACCGTACCGCAAACTAGACTTAACTGCAACGCAAACAGTAACGCAGACAGTCGGCAAAGTTAAACCAAGTTTAACTTTTCCGATTGTTTCCGTCAGCGTTTGCGTCGCAGTTGCTTGCGTTTACCGCGAAAATGGAATCGCGACTGACCATCGGTGACTAGACTGCATTCTGATGGAAATTGTCAAACCGTAGTTAACTATGGTCATGAATCAAACTTGCTCCTAGTTTTTAGAAAATTCCTGACCTACCTTTCCAACTACTGTAACTAATAGCATAGACCCTCGGCCCAAACTCCTCCAGTTGGTACTGCCGTATGAATTCACCGGAGTCAGGCTTGAAACATTGTATGCGTCCGTTTTCCCTGTCTGCCACACACAACTGCTGACTATCAGGAATGAAGGCTAGGCTATGAGGTATGGAGAAGGTGCCTGGCTGTGGGGCAACTGCAATCTCTCTACCTGTTGGAGGAAGGGGGGATTCTTATTAATTCTTTATTTAATATTCAAGGCAAGTAGCAGTTCCGAGTACCTAGGACATTAATATCAGAACACAAGATTGTAAGAAATACGATGTGAACAGACATTAAAATAAGGCAGAAATATCAGTAGATAACACAGCGAAGTTAAAGGGGCTTTGTCACGGTTTGCGCATGCGCCAAATACTTTTAAATTCTGACATACGTGTGCGCTTTGGTAACTCTATGGCTTTGGCACGTTGCGGCGATGGAGCCAATACAATATTTGATTGGCACCGATCGAGCGACGTCCGTGTAGATATCGATTGTGAAGTCCTGTCAGTATGGAGTCATGCATGTCGAACTGAGCCGAACTGAGTGTTATGTTCGGTCCGGATGTGTTCGGAAGTGCCAAGTTCGGTAAAATCCCGTTCAGTTCGTCTGTTCGGTTACAGCATGTGACTCGAGTGAGACTCTAATACTGGAGTCCTATAACACTGCCAACTATAAACAGCGGCCAAATCTCAAGAATATTTTAAAGGGTAAAAAAATCATTTTTCATTTCACAAAACCTTTAAAATTAATTTTAAGCTTTGTTCCGACATTATCGTACCGTAATAAGATGAAGCTTTGCCCCATTCCATCACATACTTCCCGCTGGCCGTGAACTTGACGATTCTGCTGTTACAGTATCCATCTGCAACAAATACGTCGTCAGTGACCGGGTCTGTAGCCACGTCGGTCGGTTTGCAGAAATGGTCTTTACCGCTACCGGGCTGAAGCTCCGTTCCCAGGACTAATGAAGGCGTAGTCCCGCCCCCTGCGGGGAACTTGAAGACTTGATTGAGAGCTACGTCTGTCAGCCATACGTTGCCTTGGTGGTCGATGTATAGGCCGTGCGGCATGAAAAACCTGATAGAATAAGTAATACCACACAAAGGCATATTTTAAAAGGTGCAATCTTGACCCTTTAGTGACCATAGAGCAGGCTTTGAAATAACCCACGGCACCACGGCAAATTGCTGTTGGTGCCCTATGGTTTTGCCGTGTTGGCCCTAAAAAATTCTAACACAAATTTTCCATTTCCTCATTCAGGTGCTCTTTACTTAGGGAAAATTTCAAAATGAATTTCGAGGCCTGATAGAGGGCTCACGCTATACACCAATCCGGTAACTAAGATCTCCTCCCTGCATATCCGCCATAGCTGGGGGGCGTCCAGTGCATGGGCTGTGCGTTTTGTGTTGCTGTTAGAATGAAAAGCGCTCATCCATTACATGCACGAACGAGCCTCCTTCGCGTATACGCGACGCGACGCGCCAGCCTTTGCGTACACGCGACGCACCCGCCTTCGCGCGCACACAACTCTACAAAGACGCGCAACTTGTTCGAAGTAAACAAATGCAGCTTCAGCAACAGCAAAAACATACAGTTCATTCAGTGGAAGCCCCCCAGCTATGGCGGATGTACAGGGAAGAAGACCTTATTACCGGATTGGTGTATAGGCGGCCTGAGGTGAAATTCCCATGACTGACTCACAGTGTTGTAGTCGAGTCACCAATATCGAGTCCGAGTCTTGAGTCATTAGCCTAGAGTCCGAGTCTAACTCTTGAGCCATTAGCCTCAAGTCAGAGTCAGAGTCTCGAGTCATTAGCCTCGAGTCCGAGTCAGAGTTTTGAGTCATTAGCCTCGAGTCCGAGTCACGAGTCACTTTCCTCGAGTCTGAGCCACGAGTCACTTAGTTGCCAATGAAACTGAATCTGCTATAGTTTCGTACACACAATATGTGAAATGATGACGTGCCGATGCTTTCCTTGCCGGCCTGGTGGGGGTAGTGCACATATTCACGCGTCGTACTGTGCTTTCCCCAAAAACAATCCTGCATTAAGCACGCGATTATATACTTTGTTTCACGCGGGTGAAAACTTGGAGTTGTGGATTCGACACCCGGCCGTGGTACCTGTGCCCTTTAGCAAGGCACTTAAACACACTTGCTCCATCCTTCGGAAGGGATGTAAAACCGTTGGTTCAGTGTGTTGTGTAATGCACTTAAAAATCCCAGAGCACTCTTTTGTATTAGGAGTAAGAAACTCCCCGGTGTCTCTGGCCGTCAGCTGCCAATGGCGCCACCCACCTATGTATCTCCATGTTGAGGTAGGGACATGTAAGCTTCATGCAATTCAGCCTAGGGGCTGCGAATTGAAGTTCATTAAACCCATTAAATAAGGGGGGCAAATAAATTGTTAAAAATTTGAAATGTTGGCCGAGACAGATTTCTGGCTGAGATGTCTGCTCTCAAAAAGGCAATCATCTTTCAAATAAACCTTGACCAAACAAAGGGACACCAACTAAACACTCACATGTCTGCTCCCCATTGATGCTTCACATGTCCTGTGTCGCGGTCAAACACCAGTACTGTGTTGTTGCTGATCCGACCCTTGTCTTCATTCATGAAGTGATTGTCTGCGCTGAAGACACTGTGCAGAAAGGGGTAAGAACAATTTGTTTATTGTTAGCGTTCTTAAATTTTCAGATGAAACAACAGCTGTGAGAAATCAGGGGCGCGTTTAATAGTACAATACGTATGCCGGTATTGGCCATACCGGCATACCAAAAACGTTGAACGCAACCGAACGCACGGTTTTCCAAATATGTATTTTATTGCATCCCAACAATCTTCTAACCATGGACAGACGGGGAGAGACAGCCTTTTGCGGACTGGACTTTCGCTAGAGTGCTGAGAACCAAGCTTGAAGTCTCACGGAGGTATATGTACCTCCCATAGAGCATTTATTTAATTTGGAAAGATTTTGATATAAGGTTTTGTTGTGATCACTTAATTCTTTTCTGATTATTTATTTCTTTGACTAAATAACGTTTAGTAATTCTTCTATATACACCGGTACACCACTGACTCAAATTTTCATTTTTCGCGGTACTTGTCTTAATCTGTTGAGTTGCGGGTTTATCCGACTTTGTAACACACTATAATGTAGCTGAATATTATGCAGACTAGTTTACCGTCATTCTTCTTTAGATATTTTATGGTCTTATTCCCGAAATCCGTAAATAATTTTATCTTGCAAATGATAAATGGACCTTTAAAGGCAGTATACATGATTGATATCTCGAAAATCAGAAATGTTCACAGATTTACGCCCAACTTACACAATATAAACATGATGACCGTAGAAAACTTCCCCTGAAATAGTTTTGTCTAAAGTGCTATAGTCTTTGAGAAAAAACTATGAATTGTAGGTTAGGGCGACAAATCGTGTGTAAAAAAGCTATATTAGGGCGACCTGCTCAATAGGGCGACATTTTGGTGTCGCCCTAATATTTTTGAGTTTAAAAATAATTTTTTTAGGTCAAAAACCATTTTTTTTAAATCGAGAACCATTTTTATTGGGTCTGGAGCTGTCTCTCTTAGGTCTGTGACCATCTCCGGAAGCTTTGGGTAAAAAAATAAGGTGTCATTTTGAGTCACTCTTGCCGAAATTTCGGTGGTCCCCGGTGAGAGTCTTCCCGAATTGTCGCCCCATTGCGGCATTCAGCGTTCTTTAAATGAGTAAAACAATTATTTTTAGTCTCATGAGACGAAAATTCAATTCGCCCCAAAACCATTTCGCCCGAAATAACTTTATCCAAACACGTACTACATCACACGAATGCCACTTCGCCCCAAAACCACTTCGTGCACTGGCCGTGGTTCAGGGCGAAATGGTTCAGGGCGAAGTGGTTTTGCGGCAAAATGACTGCAAACCCTTTTTTGACAGTTTTCTCAAAAGTTAGATGAAGTACGGAACTGGTTATAGCTCAGGTTGGTTTTATTCATGCATATCTTCAATCACACAGGGGGATAAAACTATTTGTAACAGTTTACCAATCATGTATACTATCTTTAAGTGCACTGTTGTACTTACCCCCTTTTCCACACCCTATCTACTCGATGGAAAATATGCACATCGCCCATTGCATCGACTGCTACACCAGCTACCTGCCCCAGAGTTATGTTATTGTCTGCCGGCCACCCCTCCACTACGTGTAGGTCTGAAAAGGTCAAAACAGGCCTTGAAATGGTCTCATGCCCTGCTGAGTTGGCCCCGGTGCCCCTTCAAGATATACACTTTCTGAGGCGAATTTGATCACATGCTCTACCATCTTAACCGGTTGAGGTTTGTGGCATTATTTTTGGCCAAAACATCAGTTTTTTTAAAAGGTAAATGTAATTGGCCAAAAGTTAACACGTTGACTGCGGACTACTAGTATAGTCGTAGTAACAAGTGTACCAGATTCTGCCACTATGAGTATACTCGTAGAAAATGGGAACGCCCTGTGAAACTATGCTCGGCAGTCAACGTGTTAAAATCAGGGGCCAATTTCATAGAGGCGTTTAAGCACAAAAATTTGCTTAAGCATAAAAAAGTCTTGCTCACTAGAGAATGTTACCAGTGAAATCCTCATGTGATAGAAATTGTGTATGACCAGTGTTAGAGGACTGTTTCATTACCATGACAATCACATGAAATGTTTGCTGGTAACCTAATTTTATCAAGTGAGGTTTTACATTTTCATGCTTAAGCAGCTCTATGAAATTGGCCCCAGGTCAAGCACCACAAATACCGACTCTTTAGAGTAATTTCTACATTCATTGTATGAATCTTCTCACCAAAAAATCATAGGTGGCTGCCACGAAGCGAGGTTTGCTACATTGACAGGCCATCCACAGTCGTGAATACAAATGAATGGTGGACAATGGACATGTTTACATGTCAACCGTGGAAGACAGCGACAAAGCTGACTTTTAACTCGTCAACCGCCCCTGTAACTATACATTGCCAGAATGTGTTTACATGTCCTCCGGCGTCAAGTGGTTAAATCTCAAGAGGCTTGAATACACTAATAACTAGTAAACATTTGGAACAAAGTTGGCTGGATGCCCCTCCAGTTGGCCTTGGTGCACCTTAAAATATGGACAAAATCGAGGCCAGAGTGATTTCTCTCTTATTTTCATAAGGCCTGGTAAAAGATTACAATGGCTCATAGGGTAAGGACTCATCCCAAGTTGCTCCCCACCTCCTCCGATGAAATGCACGTCCATCGCAAAGGCAAATTCCCAATCAAGACTGGTTAATACATCACGCAAAACCGTACATGAATGTGAATCTCACAAATCTGACAACAAACATTTCACGGCGAACATTCGTGCCAGGGCTGCGTTCCAAACACGCGAACGTTTGCAAACATTGGCAACGTTGGCGAACTTTTTGAGTGGAACAAATTGTGCGCCGCCAACGTCCGCACACGTTGGCCAACAAACTTTTGGATCGTTCGCGATGTTAGCGAGTGATTTCAACATGGCGTGCGCGACATAAAAGATGACAGATGATGGTTTGTAGTTTGGAAAATAACAAATAAATTGGACCTTTCGTGGTGTTCTCCCTTATCGCTGGCGGTACACAATTAATAGGAACGTGTCACATGCCGCGAACGGCAAGATTAACGACACTAGGGTCAGTGCGAGTATGCTCTCGCTACTCCCCAACAAATGGGGAGTGCGCTCTTACCCCTGACGAGTGTCATGTGATTTGTACGAAGATGGTGGAATATGGGTGGGATTTTTTGTTGAATTTGCTCAACATGTCAACTGGATATTGAAACAACAACCCACTAAGGTTTGTTTTACACGGCATCAAAGGTTCTCACGACATACAGTCTGTATTTTCTTCAGTTTCTTGTGAGCAGTGAAACAGCATTTTTTGTGCAGTCATGACAAGAGACGGCCATCTAGACTGATGGCCATTAGTGCATGCGGACTGCGGATTTGCCGTTTACGTAATGTGACCCGAGTGCAATGCGCAGGCATTACCCTGGAGTAGCGAGAACTGTACGCCTGAACGCAGCCCATAAGTCCTATGTTGTAAATGTACTTTTACACTGAACTGTGGTTGGACACATGTGACAGCTAAGAAAGTGGTCGTTAAGTTTCAGCAACGCAATTAAAAACATCCTGTAATTCACCCACAGGATATTTATTGTAAAACACTTCCAAACTGGATGATATGTTTGGTTTGTCTGGTCTGGTTTGTACATGAAAAAAGTCATTCGAACATTCGATGGAAGATCAAATATTTAAATATTCGTTTCGTTTGGCACATCGCTAATTCGTGCAAGTTGAAATTAGTTCAACTTTCTGTGAATTTGCAATGCAAAAAATTTACTCCAACATGAAGTTCGTGTTCGATTTTGCACAAATTATAAACCAGGCTTTAGAATAAATTTTAGGCAAAAACAATTGAAAAATCTGGGTTTTACCATCAGAATCTTTCTCTTCATGTTCTCCACTGCCAGCCAAGTCGGTCTTCATCCCTTCAGTAGTAGGGACCCCTTCCCCATCAGACACCTTCCCAACTACGGGTCTCATCGTGGTCGCTTCTTGCGTCTCTTCACGTCCGTTATCTGCATCCTCCTTTCCATCGCCAACACCATTATCATCTTTTCCACTTATCAACTTGTCCCAGAGTGGGTTGTAGTCGTTCCCGTTCCTGTTCCCGTTGTCGTCACCGTACGAGTTGGGGACAGAATCATCTCTGTCGTCGTCTTTGTATCCGTACATGTCTGGGGGTGGGTCGTAGTGGTTGGGCTCGCCTTGAGAGGCGTCTTTGCCCATCGAGGGTGGGTTTGGGGGAGGAGTATCTGATCCTGTAGAGAAGGCCAGCGTAAAGTGAAGGTTTCAGAATTATTTATCTAACAATGGCAATCCTACACATTCAAGAAACTACATGTAATTCAAAGTGTAAACATTTTCTTGTTACCTGGTGGTATGTGCTGGAATAGCTGTGGACTGCCATGATTCCAACATGTCTTGTATGTCTCTCCAGTGAATGTATCCGTGTAGTACATCATGTAGAAATTGCACATCTCATCTTGAGAGGTTGAACTACAAAAGAGGCATTTCAAAACAACATGAAATATCTGTCAACGAGAGCGTCAACATTTTAAGTTGCCTAAAATAACGATATCTCTACAGATTTTGAACCAGTGTACACTGGGAATTGTGTTCTTCCACTCACCCAACATATGTTGTGGAATGTCTGGACGCGGCACTGTAAGTACAACGGGCAGCAACTACATCACCTTGTCTGATTTCGTGAATACGATCCATTGGGTAGAAAGCCTGGGTGGTAGAGAAGGGAGTTTTTCTGTCAAAGGAATTCTTCTTTTAAAAAAAATAATAAATAAGAAATCCAAAAACCTGCCCCTCAAAATGCCTCCTTTCTCAGTCTACATCTTTCATACAGCCATTCAAACTCCGTCTTCCAAAGTCCTCGAGGAGTATAGACCGTATCGAATAGCTGCCATCTTGTGGGGCACCTTTTGTTAGTTAAACTGTTCAACAATGTAAGCACGATATGTGCATGTGCTCAAGGAACAAAGAAACTGCCCCACAAGATGGCGGATCTTCGATACGGTCTATAGAGCTTCTGCACCGGCTGCCATGACAGGGGGCAGGTTTTCTTATTTAAATGATGTAACAATAGAACCACAAAGCACCTACTCATACATGACACACAGTGGCAATGTGACTGCCCCTGTCATGGCCGCCGTGCAAAGGCTCTATTGGTTATACAGAGTTTAAAAAAAAAAAAAGTTAATCCAACTTTGAAAAGTTGTTTGGACCATGCGAAAGTTTGCCAGTAAAAAGCATGTCGTTCACATAGCTCGTCTCACGGTGTCTGGATCCACGGTGTCTGGATAGAGGAGGTGTACTTGTTAAGGGGCGTGGTGAATAAAACAAATTTAGAAGCCTGTGGTGGAAAGTGTGAGTGAATAAAATCCAATCACTGAATAAGATTGTAATTTTTGCTCAATTTTGTGTCAATTCTGTTTTTGTTCAACATGAAACTAAACCAACCCCCATTTTGCACTTCAATTTCAAGACAATGGTGCTCAGTGATGCTTGACTAATGCTGGGACCGTGTAAACATTTAAACAACCGAAATGTAACTATCCGTTTAGAAAAATGCTAAACGGATATCCGAAACCAACTTGTGAAAAAATGATCCTCCCTTTTTCAAAGATCTAATAGCAGGTTTGCGCCGCCGGAAATGTCTAAAGTGTCAGTTTTATTCTGAAAGAATCAGGCAGCATACCGCTGTGATGGGCCCAACGGTCGGTAACCTTTGTTGCATTTGCGTGTGGCCTGCATCATGTATCCTCCAATTCAATGAAGTGTCAGTGGTGCCGCGCAAACGCACATGATACCAGGTCAAAGAACTTTATATTGCGAGCGCGGTAATAAGTTTTACTTTCGGTTATGTTTACTATTCGTTTTAATAACGTACGTTAAATTGACGTTTAAACGTTTAGAAAAATAAAAAGGTAACTCCCAGCACTATGCTTGACCCTAGGAAAGTAACAAAGGTATCAGTGGAAAGCACATATCTTCTGCTTTAAGATGCTATCATGCTTTTTACTGGCAAACTTATAGTCTGGTCAAAACAACTTTTTAAATTGGGTTTGTTTTGCTCCTACCCGACGTAATTATTAACACTGTATACTCTCCTGAAGTACATGTACTATGAAAAACTTCATAGCATGCTCAGGTGGGACACGAACCCACGACCTCCTGCAAACAAGGCAGATGTCTTAACCACCACCACTCGACCACCGAGCTAGCCAGTATTGAATGGCCGGTTTGAATCATTATACACCGGGGATTGCAATTAATCAGAAATTTATTTAGCTTGCGTCGGGGAGACTGAATGTTAATTGGGGCTTGTTTTGCCCTTACCCGACGTAATTATTAACACTGTATAGACCGTATCGAATAGCCACCATTTCGTGGGGCACCTTTTGTTACTTAAACCGTTCAACAATGGAAGCACAATATGTGCAACCATGCATGTCCTCAAGGAACAAAGAAACTGCCCCACGAAATGGCGGCTATTCGATACGGTCTATACTCGGTGCTTTCACGAAGTACTATGGAAAAACTTCATAGCGTGCTTGGGTGGGACTCGAACCCACGACCTCCTGCAAACAAGGCAGACGTCTTAACCACTCGACCGCCAGTTCGAATCATTTTGCAACGGAGATTGTAATTAAATCCAATTGGCCACAGGGAATTACTTAAAAACCTTTGGGCCAATTCCGCTCAAACTTCATGTAATCCTCAACTGATTACCCTAGTCTGTGCCCATGTAGTCACCTTTAATGTCGAGTCCACTAACCGGTCAGGTCCACCCTGGGAAATCTTGGCCTCAAGCCTAGCCCCATTGATTTTTGTACAAATGTAGTATGTTCTTTGAGTAAAAAGGCCCTCTTGCTGCCGTGCGTAAAAGCAGCTATCAATCATCCTACTGCAGGCCCAGTAAACAGCTGTGTCTTGAGGGACCTCCATTCATCTATTTAGGCCATTACAGAAAAGATTGTGTCTGCCAAACAGTGTTATTTACGCGCTATACAAAGTGCCTTTTGGAGTCTCCCCTTGGAGCCTCTGTGCTATTTTTTTGGGGCGGTGCATCTCTAAAAATTAGCTGATATACCTGAGGCCACTGTGGGTTGCCTTTGCCAAGTATGGTCCATTCCCCATTGCGTATACGGTAACCAGTGATGACGGTACTCAGCTCGTGGGCATGTGTCCGAAAGGCAAATGGGTAGATTGGAGTTCGATCGTTGTATGGACAGGAAACGTCTGTGTGGTAGTCTGTAGATTACAAAAATGCAATAGTTTAATGGGTGCTTACACATGCACTGTACTTTTAAAGTGTTGTACATGTAAACTCCTCAAAAACAAAGTTCGGAAAGTCAAGTTTTACTGACGATTTCTCTCTTGTTACTAAATCATTTCCCTTGAAATGGAGGATGGGAATGTGTCAATGCACTTTTTGACAATAGCAATGCATTTTGTGACATTTCACTTTACACCCGCCCCCAGTATTCAGCTGTGCTGCACATCCCCCAATTGCTTAATCATAACAAATGACACATCATCGTAAAGAGGAATAACAGCGCTTTCCAATGATATAAAATTCAAGGAAAATTATTTTGCAACAAGAGAGAAATCGTCAGTCAAACTTGACTTTCCGAACTTATTTTGAGGAGTTTAGTTCTGTAAATCATTAGTGCCGTTCGAATAGCTTACACCGAATTGAACGCCACAGAGTTTTGCTTTGAGTTTGGGATCACAGGTCAAAGGTTATTGCCAGGCAGGACTTTCATAAACACCGTCATTGTCTGATTGAGGTAAAATAAAGCCGGTAATACGTTTAATTTGTTGTCCTGAAGGCAATGTTAAACCTTGTCAATGTGTATACCCTAATTCCCTCTTATTTGTTTGTCATAAATCTGTGCACACTACCATGACTATATGTACTCACAATAAGTTAGGGATATTGTTGGGTATACATATATTTTATCGAGGGCATGCATTTTCCACTTGAATGATTTTGTATACATGATTAAGTGTTGTAGTCGGGTCACCAATATCGAGTCCGAGTCCGAGTCTCGAGTCACTAGCCTCGAGTCCGAGTCCGAGTCTCGAGTCATTAGCCTCGAGTCCGAGTCTCGAGTCACTTTCCTCGAGTCCGAGGCACGATCAATTCGAGTCACTTGTTCACCAAATTAATGAAACTGAATCTTCTATATTTCATTCAAACAATGTGAAATGCGCTCCTTGCCGTCCTGGTGGGGCAGTGTACATATTCAGGCATTGGACTGTTCCCCCCCCCCCCCCCCCCCAACCCCCCCCCCCAACCCCTAAACCCCCCAAGAATCCTGCATTAAGCGGACAAATATATATATGTCACCCTGTTCGAGTCCGAGTCATGATGGTCGAGTCCGAGTCATTTTCCAATGTGACTCGAGTCGAGTCCGAGTCACGAAAATTGTGACTTGAGTCGGACTCGAGTACAACAACACTGACATGATTAGACAATTGTATCTGCATGACAGACACACCTTGTCACATGAATAGGGGAAGATAGTCATTTGAATATCCCTAACTTATTTTGAGTATAGTGTATTTCTTCGTACTCGCAAATTATCCGCCATGTTTCGCTACTTGTAACATCCGCACGGTTACTACGGTTCTACCAGAGACCCTGCCACGAGCTCGAGTAGTTGTGTCAGCCACCGGGGCAGACACGTGTATCACGTGATGGCACAAAGAACGCTCTGGTGTGAGTTGGTGTTACACAGTGTAAGGTTCTTGAATGCCTCTATTGCATGCATAGTTCCGAGTTTGCCTAGTTAGCCCCACCCCCGTGGATATTGTTGCTATGGCTCACACGCTATCGTCAAAATGGCGACATGCAACGCACAAAGCAATGGGACTTTCAACGGAAAGCACAGATTCATTGGAGAAAACCCAAAGGCATTCATGTTTCAGGGTCGACAGTTATCTTAGAACACACCGAGCAAAGGGCCAGTAATACAGGGATGACATACGTGCTTTCGTACCTTTGAACAACGAAACGACCGGCCTTGAAACCAAAAATTCACCCGGATCATCGCATACAACACTGTACAAATTGAATGGGGCCGGCAGAACATATCGCGTGATCATGTTGTTGTGAGACAGTGCACTTTGACCTATGTGGGTGACATCTGCTAGCTCTGTTGTGATTGGTCGGCGGGTTCGGTTGATTGACAGGTCGGAACTATGCATTGCCATTCTTTGTGAAGCTTGTATCCACTTTTCAGTGGGTCATATTTCTTGTTGTATGGGTTGCACTTTCTTAAAGGGGGAATCAGATTTTGTACTGTTCGAAGACTGGGCCTTGCCAAAAATCACGAATTATTTGAACCAGTCGATATTCTATGAAAACAAATACAATCCTCCTACCTTTTTAGATCCATCCACTTTATGATTTCCCAATGAAAAGTACAGGGTCGGTGGGTAATTTATATGCAAATAGCAGTAACCAGGGCGTAGCTATGTTCGTGATACGTCTGGACGTGTCGACGTACGCGCAAAATCTGTTCCACATAAGCCGTTTTCGAAACGCTCGGTATTTTGAATTTGATGTCTTCCTTTGTGTACAGTTTACCTTCGTGGATCCTCTTGGTGTTAATAAATATGCTCAAGAGGGGTGAACGTTCAAATTAGCATTGGCCCAAGATGTTTCATAATCCATTAATATTGCTGGGATACACAAGGCCGGAGCCACAGACGAAGACGGTGGTTTTGAAAACAGCCAATATGACGGAGCTGAACTACAAAGGGCGTTGTTCACTGCGCAAAGATTCACATAATCCGTCTGTTTGCATAATGGAATGGTAAACTTACGATGAACAATTGTCCTTAATTTTCAACAGGGGTGGAATTTTCTTATTTGTTATTCGGAATTTGTCTCTCTAGTAACTGAGGATCAATACAATACTTTTTTATTCTTGTGAAAAGCGGAGAAATAAACTCTGCTTTCTCCTTTAATACAAGGTCCTTTGTTTCTTTAGTACATGTATATTTCTCCTGTGACAATGTGCCTTCTTGTGTATGGCGATCGGTGACAATGTAACTGCCCCCTATCATGGCCGGCCATGCAAAAGGTCTATACTCACTCTTTGCTCCTGCAGGGATTGCTATGTTGCCAGATCCTAGGAGAAAGACGCCTCCTGCATAAGGCTGCCTGCATTACAAAAAAAGAAAAAAATTACAATAATTTAAAAATAAAATGGAGTAAAAACATCAAAGAATATGCACATACCGGTATGGTGGCATACACCAATCGACAATACTACAAAGGCGGGATGACCTGAACATACACTTACTGATCAGGGGCCAATTAATTTCATGGCACCGTTTAGCACAACAATTTGCTTTGCAAAATGGGTTACCAGCCATAATTGTATGTCAAATTGTGTTTTTAGAAACAGTAGCAAAATATTTATACACTCGACCAAAAAAGTTCTGTCACCAGTAAGACATTTGTAGATATTTATTATGAAATTGGATTTAATGTAGGAAAATAATATATCAAATTTTAGCTGAACATATCACTCAAAGGAATAGAGCTCAACGGAGTCCATTATGGCAAGCTTCACGGAACAGGAATGCAACAAAGGAGTGTGGGGTCAGAATGAAAAACACAAAAAAACAACGATGTCAACTTTATTGCACTCAAGCAAGGGGAGTTACAGTTCAGTATTTTGATTCCACCATACCTAATGCAATGGCACGATTCAGATTGGACAATTTAACCATTTTGATTTGGATGTTTTTGACAAGACATTGATGAATCCAAACTCACAAATTGCCCAAATCACAAGTTGCATTGTTCTTTGGCGTTTTTCATTCTGACCCCACACTCCTTTGTTGCATTCCTGTTCAGTGAAGCTTGCCATCATGATCTCTCTTGAGCTCTATTTCCTTGAGGGATATGTTCAGCTAAAATTTGATATATTATTTTCCTACATTAAATCAAATTTAATAATAAATATCTATAAATGTCTTACTGGTGACATAACGTTTTTGGTCGAGTGTACATGGAATGTGTGCACAAATTCCTAGCTCTGCTCCATTCATCAGCAGATGCATCAGAGAACTTGACCATGCACAACAATGGCACCGTTTTCTTGTTTTTCACTTAATCCATTAAAGAGTGTGACCACATTTTTGCCCCAATTTTTCCCATGGGTGTGGAGATTTTTGATACCATATCATGCAACATATTTTTCTCATTACCATTCTGAAATTTCAATCCGTATATTTTCAGAAATATCGTCAAAAATCCAGCGCAGTGAAATCAGACCGACCCTGTTTGCTTCCACATCCAAATAACGGATTGCAAATTTCCTGTTTTCTTCCCATGGATAGTATTTTGGGGAGGCATTTAGAAATCCATTTTTCAGGAAAAATCTGGTCACGCTCCTTTAATGCAAACATATGAAAAGGTCAGTGCAGGCCTTAAAATAACCCATGGCACCACAGCAAATTGCCATCGGATCGGTGCCCTATGCTTTTGCGTGTTGCCCTTAAAAAGTTCTAACACAAATTTTCCATTTCCTCATTCAGGTGCCCTTTACAAAGAGAAAATTGCCGTGCCCTTTTAAAAATGAATTTCGAGGCCTGTCAGTGTTTTGGTGTTATACATATATGTCTGTACCTAAATCACCTACACATGTACATTGTATACTTGTATGCATAGACTGAAACTAATGGCAAAACCAACCAAGCATGTACACTGCCTTTACGTGGAAACCATTTTTTTATTTTTAATAATCCCATGCCAGGTGTGCCTGAGCCAAATTCTTTGGCAGATAATATGGCATTAGCAGGATAAACATAAAATCCTACAAGATCCCTACTAATCTGTTATTTTCACCTGCAGCAAAGTAAGTAAAACCAATGTTGTAGTCGAGTCCATCCAGTCCATCGCCAATAAAATCACAAATCCGTCACAAGTCCAGTAACAAGGAGCAAAGGATGAACACGCACAAAAGAATGCCTTAAATTTGTTGGAGTTCATGTGAATAGCTTGTGACTTGAATTATTAAAGACCCAGGGACTTGTGGTGGACTTGTGAAGGCTTGTGAGGACTTGTGATGGACTCTCGTCTCAACCCTGTGTGAAACACGTTTAAGATGGCCAGTAAAATCTTGCCACGTCAGCACTGCTTTGTTGATGTCTATGAACTGTTATCTTATTTGAACCACCTAAACTTTTTGGACAAAATGAATCAACTACATGTATCACTTGAAAGTATGATAGAACATCGTACCAAAACATTGGATGGAAATGTCTCCTGCCCTGCATTTTCCATCAATGTTTGTAGAAAAATAATAATAATAATTCACATTTAGGGGACAAAATTGCAGAATTTACAATAATTTGACTTCATGTCGTTAAAAATGCTTACTGTACTTTGTATCTTATTTAAATTTGAACATTTTGCAGAATATAAAACAAACTTGTGCAAACATGGCAACTTCAAAAGTTCACTTGCAAGACCAACATCCCTAGCTGTTTGACAACCCGCAGGTCATTCACCCAAGGTTTAGCCAGCAGGATATTGAGTCTTAACCCAACATTCCTCTCGGAAACTCACTAATCAGTGGCAGGTTTGAAGTACACGTACTAACACTCTTTACTGCTCTTTTAAAGAGATTCATGCACTTACAAAATTAAATCGCTCGAGTGGGGGTGGGATGTGGAATATGCTCTCCCAGGCAATTGCTATGACAATTCATGTCTAGGTTTTTTCACAGTAATGGGGTACATTTCTGTGACATAAAAGATCTTAGGTCCAAATGTCTTAATTTTATCTTAAAATTATCCATCTAAACAAAGGAAATAACTTTTACTCCAAGGAGTAAGAAAAATAGTCCTACAACATACATCTCTGAAATACGTACAGTAACAAAAGCCTTGTCCATATACTTGTTTTTTGGGAGGTTTTACCTAGACGATGGTAAAATGAAAAATGGCAAATATTACTGCTGTCCGCTTTTTGACACGGGAAAAGTACCCATCGTCTTGGTAAGTTTTCCCCACAAAAGTCCAAAGCTTTTCAGAAATGTATGTCGTGGCAGCATTTGTTTACCTTTTTGGGAAAAAGTTATCTCCTGGGAACAGTACAAGGAAATTTCTTTACATTCGAGATAAAATGACGATATCTGAAAGGAATTCTTTACTTATTTTTCAAATGTACCCCATTACTGTGGAAAGACCCATCTGCTTTTTGTTCTTTGTGCAAAAGTAATGTGCAGGTTACACTGGTTAATTTAATAAGCACAATGTCTCTTGTGTTTCTTGTACTGTATGTACTTCTCCTTAATAATCAATTAACAGTATATAATTTGTTCATTTTGTTAAAGTGTAACAGTACATAAATCTACCCACCCCCAACCTCCATCTCTTATAAAACAACACATGTAATGGTACATACGTAAATCTTATTAGGTGATGAATGCTGGGGGTGTAATGTACATGTAGGCACTACGCATGCTGCAGGCTAAGAGCTGTAAATGATTATTGGTCTCTTGTCTCAACCAGCTCAAATGTCAAATCATGCACTACTGCATGCACATGTCTCATAATTCACAAGTATCCGGGTCAGTGATTAAAAAAAAAATGATTGCTCAGATCTATGTTTTGCACATGTGCAAGTAATTTAAACGCCAAACTTGCCCTTGTTTTTTTACTCAAAAATACAATATATTCAGAATCTTCAGCAACAAATGATGGGAATTTTTTGTTCTTCTCTGTTTTATTAGTATTTAATGAAGTTGACTTTTTGGCTAAATAATTGAGATTGCTAACTGACTCTAGGAACACAACAAGTCCCTTAGAATGAATTACATACATGTACATGTAACATTCAGTTTCTGAAGTCCCTCAGAATTACAACAACAACAAAATGAAAAAAAGAAAAAATGCATTGTTGTCTGTGCGTATTAAAGGCGATTCACAAATTTGTAGACATTTCTCCAACAGTGTTGAAATTCTAAATTGGTACCGGTAACATCAGCCCTGTAGACACCTTATTGGTTATAGTGGCCTCTTGTACAACACATACTGAGCGCGCCAACTACATGTACATGCACATGTGGCTATGGCAGTACATGTACATGTACAATCTGCTAATTTAATAAATGGGCCAAATTTGCAGTTGGGATATGCATACTGTGTACATCGCAAGACATGTGCACACAACTGAAGTCTTTGTAAAAAAATTATGGAAATTGTAGTTGATTTTATATTGAGAGAAACATTTTTAAAAGGGAAATTTTGAATCTTTTAAGAAATGACAAGGCAGGTGGTCTAGTTGGTACACAAGCCAGAGGTTGTACATGTAGGTTCAAGCCCAGCTACATGTATAGGGCCAATGCAAGTATGTCCCTAGGCAAAAGACTTAATCTGAACATGATCTGAATTACTTTGTTGACCCAATATTTAATTGGGGAGCTGTTGGGAAAAATGTCATGCACACTAAGGGTGGATTCACACAGCATTTTCACATGTAAATTTAACGCGTGTCGCATTGGGGGAAAAAAAACGGCGTGGAGGAATTTGGTGTGAAACGATGCACTAAACATCACTAAATTTAAAAAAAACACCTTCCGCCCAGTTTATTCTGTGGTTTTCAGTGTGTCGTTTCACTCCAAATTCCCTACATGTCGCTTTTAAAAAAAAAGCAATGCGCATCGCATTTACGTGTGAAAAGACTCGGTGTGAAATTACAAATGTATGTAGTGTGCATTGACAAGGCGCCTACACGTACATGTCAGTATAAACTCCTCAAAAAAAGTTCGGAAACTCAAGTTTAACTGACAATGTCTCTCTTTTGTTACCAAGTCATTTTCCTTGAATTTGGTATCATTGGAAAGCCCGGTTATTCCTCTTTACAATGATGTGTCATTTGTTATGATTAAGCAATTAAGGGATGTGCAGCACAGCTGAATATGCCGGTGGGTATAAAGTGAAATGTCACAAAATTCACTGCCATTGTCATGCAGTGCATTCCCCTTGGGGGATGGGAATGTGTCAATACACTTTTTGACAATAACTGCATGTTTCCCAAAACATGAAAAATGTATGTGCTCTTGACCAGGTGTTTCAAAATGACTTATTATAAATTAGTCTCTTTGTTCTCAGTCGGTTGCGTACGTATGCACTCTGTGGCTCGCGTCATACATGTACTTGTTGTGTGCGTGACCAGTCTAGTCCACATGCACATACCGTAACATAACCTACATGTACCTAAACACAGCGCCCATTTCGGGCCACCCAGATGCGAACCAATGAAGTAAATCGCTTGCAAACGATCTGAATAATTTCATTTTCATGGATTATTTTTGGTAAAATTATATAATGTCTGGCAGAATCATTTCATGGGATAGTTGCTACCAATTCAATCTTTACTTTGAGGAAGGTTTCCCTAGTCAACTCGTTGATTAACATTTTGGGTCATTGCAAATGATACAGTGGGCCATTAAAGCCAATCCACAGTACATGTATGTACGGTACTTACTGATTTGCAGTCATGTACATGGATAATCCTGAGTGATCTCTTCCTGTGATACAGAAGAAAAAAATGAAAAAGGATGGCCAAAATTAAACAACTTACTATATTCAAGCAGCATTAGGGATGAATGTAATTTCGTTTTTTAATTTAATTATTATTATTATTATTATTATTATTTTTTTAGTTTTGCACCAAGTGAGATTTGGGTCTTTCCACAGTAAGGGGCATTTTGGCAACACAGACCATATTTTCGAGGAAATACCTTTGTCTGGTCTCAAAATAAAAGAAATGGGTTTCAGTTGTTCTGAAGAAATAACTTAGGCCCAAAAAGGGTTACAAATTTCCAATATATACGCTCGTAACCAGGACAGACACTTTTTACATTTTAGGTTACGAGCGTATATTGGAAATTTGTAATTATTAAACAAGTAGACTACAGTCTTTAAGTTCAACAACATGCATCCGAGTCTTTCCACGGTAAAGGGGGAATTTTGGTATTAAACACAGACCATATTTTCCAGAAAATACCTTCCAATATACGCTCGTAACCAGGACGGCATAATATGTAAGACAAGTGTCCGTCCCGGTTACGAGCGTATATTGGAAATTTGTACACAGGGTTTTTAGAAAAGCATGTTATCACACTATTTGTAACCCTTTTTGGGCCCAAGTTATCTCTTCAGAACAACTGAAACTTATTTCTTTTTCTTTGAGACCAGACAAAGGTATTTTCTGGAAAATATGGTCTGTGTTGCCAAAATGGCCCTGTTACCGTGGAAAGACTAATTTATACTTCACATACAATATAGAAAATATGGTGGCATAGAGTGTAGACAAGCTTTACTCATCTGCTGTCTCAAGATGTGGTCAGCTTGGGGACCGCGACGTTTCGACCACGAACCTACATGTCTTCATCATCACCATCGCCTGATAAATACCTGCAGGTTCGTGGTCAAAACATCGCGGTCCCCATGCTTACCACATCGTGAAATAGACGTGAAATAGACGAGTATTTGTTTGTTCTAAATACCACAATAAATTTCCTATTTCGTTTTAAGAAAAGCTTTACTAGTGTCCATTTGCCTAATGCCTAGATGTGATTTGCCCAATGCATGAGTGGCATTTTGCAACCAAGAAAAAAAAACCATTTGATTTCACAAAATATTTTATTTAATTTTTACAAAATACATGTACGTGCCTGCTAGAAGAAAAACCACAAGGCACTTTTGTTCTCTTCCTGGTCTGGAGGACAAACACGGGAATGTTTAGTGACTCGTGACGGCGTGAAACTGCTCTATTACTTGACACTTTGAGCCAATTGGATAAACAAATAAAAATGCATGCCCACTTAACTTTTCAAGAGAAAACATAGCCATAAAGGTCAATGAAAAATCATCAAAATCTTATAAAAAGATGATTAGGTACATAAATGTATGGCACATATTCAAAGGGTTCCCCATACCGTATTTCCAGATCCTAAAATAAGATTTCCCAGTTATTTTAGCACATGTTTACATTGTATCAAGCAAATTCCCCAGAATGACACTTTAAAGTTTAATTTCGTCCCCGAACAGCGACGAGCCCACTTCTCAATTTGATCTAGACAAGTCATTAATGGATTTAATTTTCTGTGCAGTATAATTCAAATTGTCAGCATTCTAATTCATCATGATTGCGTGAAATTCATCTTGTGTGGTGATCGGCATTGTATTGAAAAAGTGAATCTGTCTTTTTTAAAATTCATTTTAGCACTTTGGTCACTTAAATTTACAGTGGATTCCGTGCATTACCTACTCCATAAAAGCCTATAAATGTTCAGAATATTTTTGCATTTTTTCGGTTAAATGTTTGTTGAGATCCGAAGGGAAATGCTGGCTACATGTACTGATGCTGGAGTTCAGAGAGGCAGATAAAATAAGGTTTTAAATGCGGATAGAAAAAAGAATCTGGATTTTGTAACCGTAACGATTGAAAATACCAGAAACGAAATGTAAAAACCGAAGTGCTACAATAACTGGGAAATCCTCTACATGTACCTTAATAATTCATGTGCCCATGTTAAAAATGCACAGTAGATACATCTGTAAATAATTTATTTTGCCATCCTACTCGTATTTCTACACAGGGGTGAGATTAGCCTTGTCCAAGTCTTTGAGCTGTGGCATCATTAGCGACCTCGCACGATAAACTGTAGCCAGCGACTAGGCTGGTTACCTGAATATCTTGGTCTGAAATCTAGACTTACACGCACGAGGCTAAATCATAGCCTTGTTCCTTCTGTTTTATGGGTGGGGACTGTTTATGCAAATTTTTCAAAGACAGCACTGAGATGTAAAAGCTCATTGGTTAACAGTTGTTTTGACAGAAGAATACGGTGCCGTTTGAAAAATAGCATATTTTTCGTACGTATACCCAGTTCGTAAGTTCGCAAACACGTCATAGGGCCTACCTTTACAGAAATATGTGAGGGCTATCTTCTGGTCTTCGTGAAAGTCATCAATTTGCAATTTGTCGGCTACATAATTCAAACTACCGGTACCGTTATTTCCTCAGTTGTAACAGATGCGAAGTCGCCATGCGTTGTGCACGCATACACAACAACGTGGCGTGTACAGACATGTTTACAACTCGGCGCCGCACGGTATAAAAATAGTGAACTCTGATTGGATGTTATGTAAGATATGAATATTTATAACCAATCGGGTTTGGCATAAGTAATTGCGTCGGATTTCCGACGCAGATATAAAGAAACACATAACACATCTTGTACAGAAAGAACAAGGCTATGATTTAGCCTCGCACGTGTAAGTCTGAATTTCGGACCAAGATATTCAGGTAATCAGCCTAGTCACTGGCTACAGTTTATCGCGATAGAGGTCGCTAATGATGCCACAGCTCATAAGACTTGGACAAGGCTAGGTTGAGGATTGAAAGAAGAAAAAAAATTCGGAAGGGGCGTGGCTTCCCTTGGGGGGTTGGGGGGGGGGGGGGGGGGGGGGGGGGGGGGGGGTGAGCGGGGCGAGAGGTAGAGACCACACAAACTTCAACGTTTTGAAGGATCGTTTTTAAACACCACCGTACCATCGGCATCGTGCAATAATGCAATGTCACAAAACATTTTAATTAGGCATCACAAGAACCAGTTTTGTTTGAAATATTTACCTTACAAAAGCGGAGGGTAAAATCGGTTCGTTGTGCTGCTTGCCGCATCGTGCCAGCCGCGCACACTGCACAGTATATATACGCTACCGCACTGCACACATGCACGCATCACACAAACCACACGCTCGGGCCGTTGCGATGCAGGCAAAGAGTGGCTTGCTTATGGATTAGACTTGTACACAGTCCGCTTCGCTATTTGTTGCAGACTCGGCCAGGTCGCCGAGCGGGCACAATACATACATGGGTAAAGCGCTCTATGTTATGGCACTTGTGTGACAACTAGACTCGCACAAGTTTTCTTTGCAAAATAATTACGAATCAATGAGGGCGCTCGTTAAAAAAGTATGGCCTGCTAAAAGGGCAAAAAAAACAAAAATAGAAAATAAAATATGATCGCAGCCGCAGAGCACACAAGCAAACTAATACAAATTCCGTTACAAATTGGTAACATTCCGGAAAAATCCAGAAAAATCTCACCCCTGTAGAATGTATCACATGCTTCGACAAACTTAAACTCTATTATTGTTTTATCTCCTCATCACGTGTGTGAAAACAAATTATCTGATATCAGGACTGTTTTCAGAACACTCGAGATCAAAATCAAATCTAGTATGAAACA
Source organism: Henricia sp. BOLD:AAB3569 (assembly GCA_037783545.1). NCBI lineage: Eukaryota > Metazoa > Echinodermata > Asteroidea > Spinulosida > Echinasteridae > Henricia > Henricia sp. BOLD:AAB3569. The sequence goes on along the minus strand of JBBELK010000104.1, from coordinate 828,096 downwards.
AACATAGAACACGAGAAATGCACATGTGGAGTGAATGACTACAATTTAAATTAGTAAGTCTAAAAATAAACACTTCAAGATAGAGAACACAGTACAACCAGATGAAACAGCCAGTGAAACCAAAACGTAATTTCAGGAAAAAAAAAAAAAGGATGTGCTGACGTTATTAGAATGGTGTCCATGACTACCATCTTCACCAAGGATCACACGAGTAAACAAGACCCAGCGTGAACGGCGAATGGCAAGAACGTGGGCACCCGCAAAAATTTGAGCTGTGGCGTTGCGAATCTCTGAACCTTCTCACACCGTGCAATGAATGAATAATTATCAGGAGTTTCCCGGTTGCCGTTGGTAACAAAATTATCGCATCGTAGTTTGATGTTTTATTCACTGAATGTGTCTTGATGATTTCAGCTGCTGTTAAACTCTTGAGGGATAGCTGTGGTACTCTTTCATATGTCAGCCTTTGGCTCATTTTATTCAGTAGAACGGATAATCAATACACTCAATGTATTGCTGCTTCTGGCCTTGTTATTAAATGAGTGGAAAAGTGATCGCTGGAGCACTCCACATTAAAGGCAGTATACATCATTGGGTAATCTCGAAAAACATAAATGGTCACAGATTTACGCCTAACTTACACAATATAAACAAGATGACCGTAGAAACTTCCCCTCAAATGGTCTTTGTCTGAAGTGCTTGAGAAAAGAGTAAAACAATTAGTTTTCATCTCATGAGATGAAAATTCAATTCGCCCCAAAACCATTTCGGCCCAAGGTGCCATTCGCCCCAAACCACTTCGTCCAAACACTACATCGCCCAAATGCCACTTCGCCCCAAAACCACTTTGTGCACAGCTGGTTTTTGCTCAGGTTGGTTTTAATCATGCTATCTTCAATCACACAGGGAGATAAAACTATTTGTAACAGTATACCAATATGTATACTATCTTTAAAGGTTCAGTAAAAATACAATGGCGACCAGTTTTCACAAACAGTTTTTTATTTCTTTAAATTTGCTCGTTTTCCTGCACCGCTGCGATAATAATCTAATAACACAGACTAAACTCAATAAATCAAATTTACATACCGGTACAGTTACTTAAGGGGTGGGGAGGGGGGGGGGGGGGGGGGGGGGGGGGGGGGGGGGGGGGGGGGGGGGGGGGGGCAAGTAGGGGACTGGTTCCCCCCACTTTTTACTTTCAAAAGTGGGAGAGCAAAGATGTCAATTTTGACTCCATATCGGTATATGATGTAATTCATATTTTGTCGGCAAAAATCATGGTACATTTGTACTGTTGACAAAAATAAAACAGTTAATGAAACTAATATAACACCGCTGATAAAACACCACAGCAATGGCAATGCTATTACATTATATTACATGTCCATACAAGCTGTTGCGCGAGGGCTTTAAAGGGCGTTCCATGTGGCCTCGCTATGCAGTGTGCGGCAGCAGTGGGAATCGCACCGCCCCGCTAAAAAGCGCATTATTGGCTTTGCTTTTGGCAAATTGTGCACTTCGGTAAAAACCTTCTCTGAAGAAGATTTAATTTGCTGTTGTGTGCATGATCAAATAACTATAATAAGCATTTGTGACCAGCTCTGGAAAAAAGGTACATGTACATGTAGCATACATTGTAAGTTGCGCAGGCTACATGTAGAGTTTTGCGACCATGACGGTGACATGTACATGCCATACAAATAAATCTGTCAGTGCCAGATACCGCATACAGTACTTGTTTCACCTGGATTTTCTGTGGTTTTTTAATTTTTTATTTTAAATGATTGTGGATCTGCCACAGATTTCTTCATATGGTCGCAAAAACTCGACCTACATGTGTAGCTTACGGGTGATATTTTAAGGTTATTTATACTGGATTGGTACGCTGGGGGTAGGCTACCCAGAGATGCCAACATTGCAATTTGAACAAGAGTAATTTGAACACGAAATTTTAAAACTTTACACATTTAGCCCTATTTAAACCCCACATTTAAGCTATGCATTCTATAATTATGTCACAATACTGATCGTCATTGGCTTGAAACAATTGTACAAACTACGCCTAAATCATAGATGTTGGATCTCTGGCTACCCATTAAACACCCAGAGATGGATGAAAAATATGCACACAGAGTGTAATGAAGATTGACTCACCTTTGAAGTTATTGCGGTCTCCATAGTGTATCTGCAATGTAAGGTAATTAAGCCCAGTAGTTCCTCCAACATGGAACACCCAACACCTTCAAATAGATGGTGAAAACCATATTATTATTAGGAGATTTTGTGAACATTTTGGCAAATACAGCGGAAAGCTGCTATAATGAAGGAACAATTGATCACAAAGAAATGCGTTTGTTAAAGGGACAAACCTGCTTTGTTGGGCTATTTTGGGCTCGGAAATAGACCCATACATGTACATTATTTTGAAGCGCTTTCCAGAGTAAATTAGATAATCCTGAAAAGACGCCGTCAAATTTGGTCGTTTTTGAGGCATTTTTCAAAACAATCAACGTCACGTGATTTAATCCGAACCAGATTCCTGGTTGTTGGAAAATAATGTCGTACTAACACTATGTACATACCGTATTTTCCAATTTGTACCACAATATCTGCCAACAGATTTCATAAAAAGCGTTTCTGGGGTGTTGATACAGACGAGAGAATCGCTCAGATTTTCGCGTCTTTCTTGAGAGGGGCGTGGGTCAGGATCATCAATGTAGGGCGTGGGTCAGGACACAACAGATTTTTACATACTTCACGGCGTATGGGAGTTGTGGGAAAACAAGGCGAATCAATCTTGACGTCATCCATGCAATCGTTGCAGAGGTTGACGTCATCATCCCTTTTCAAAATTCAAATATGGCGCAGCACATAGTTGCAGAGATTATCATCAAAATTAATTGGGTTGCCGACGTTGAAAACAAGATTCTCTGATTCTTATGAAGGTTGATGCACAGGGCAATACATCGATTACTATTTTTGATTAAATTCGTCGATAACTTCAAAAAGTGTTGTCCCTTCCTTCAAGTAAAAATTAACAAATTAAATGCGAACTTTTACTTTGTCACAATTTTCATCTTACAAAAAACAAAATTAGCACCCTCTTCTAAGATGCAACCCTACCTCGTGGTATTTCAGGCTGGATGCATTTCGTGCCCACGCAAATAAGATTTTTCATCCTGCCCTCTGCAAGTGCCCAAACTATGCTCACAGTCACTGAAAGTTAAAAACAATAGGCGAAATGTTAAACTGTAAATCATCAAGCAATTCCTGAAAAATAAACCTAATAACTGAAATTAATTATAATATAATAGACATCTAGTAAGTCTTCATTCACACAAACAATGTATCAAAAAGCCATGGGGCTACCTGCACATTACAAGTAGATGCCATGCGCTATGCGTGTAACCAGAGGTTTTAAAAAACCACCCTAAACACGTATTTTTCCACAGTCCGAAAATGCACCCTTTGACGTTCTACAAAATGCATGGTATATTGATTGTACACATTTGTACAGTGCAAAACCTGCATATGGGTCTATAAATTAGGGGGTCAATTTTTTGTGTCCCCTGTTACATCTGACATCTTGTTTTTGTAAATTTGGGGACACATTCTTTAAATAGTTTTCCATCTCAAAGAGTGAGTACATAAAGTACCGCTACAGTTTATAAACAAATGGTTTGAAAGCCATTTTAATGTTTCTTCTCATGAAAAATAACAATGTCAGGTGTACTAACAGGGGACACTTAAAAGTCACACTTTTGGTCCCATAATTTATAGAAAAGACCCATATATGTACATTTATGTATTTATATTAACCATTTATGATACCCAAGGTGTGCCCAAACAGTTACGGTAACTAAAACTGGTTTCCATTGGGACCCTGCAAAACACTCATAAAAACATAAATATAATAGATGCACAAACGTTTTAACAAAGCACAAACTGGAACAAGATACAACAACTACAATATCAAAACGCCACAAAAGGGAACAAAACATAAGTGGAAAAGGAAAAAGTACAACAACACAATAGGAAATAATATACATGTACATGACACTGAAAATGAACGCTAATTACGGGGAAGGGCGAAAAACCGCGAGAAAACCTATTTTAGAAAAAAATTATGGGAAATTCCCCTGTTAATTTTATGGCAACCAATGTGAATATTATGTATAAGTTAGTGAATGTCATGCATAATGAGAGGTGGTTATTTTGTATGAATATTGTGACTGTCAAAATGAATGGATCATTCCATGAAGTTGAGGAACACGGTTTCCGTGTTACATCCACAACAATTTGTTACTCGTTTTTTGCCCTTGATAACACCATGAATCATATACTATCAGAAATTCAAGCTGTTGTGGATGAGAGAAATTTAAAACATTTCAGTACTTGTAACAAAAATCCTCATGGATTTAAATTTAGATGTCAACTAAATAGAATTTTGTTCAAATGTAGGTGTTGACATTTAGTGCTATTTAGCAGATTTTCTTGAATCACACAGAAGTTTAAACTAGAATCCTCCAAATTCAAATTAAAAAGAATTGTTTAGTTTGAGAAGCTGTGTGTTAATTTCAGAATTCAACATGAACAATTTGTAGTTGGAGTGAAAGCAGTTGAACTGTATAGGTTTCCAAGTTACACATCCACAACCACCACTTAATTAAATTTCACCACTTAATATATTAACACCACTGTTAAATAATTCAAAATGGTGGCACTTTGTCAACACTGAAGACTCCCAAATACCCCCAACAGTGTACACCACCACATCATGCAACATCGTTTTATAAATGGTGATTCATTGCTCCCTTATTGACCATTTTTGTGGAAATGAAGAAATGTCACACTTTGTTCCTCAACTTCATGGAATGACCCAATTACAAAAGACATTTCGAGTTTTCATTTTAAAACTGAAAATGTTTGTTTCTTTAGTTGTTTGGTAGTATATTTTCCATTAAACTCAGAAATAATTGAATCTTATTTCTAAATACTTAAAGGTAGTATACTTGTTTAGTAAACTGTTAAAAATGGCATGATTTCCACTGTGTAAGGCATAACAAAAAGAAAGTTATGTTGGCGTAACGGGCCCCCAAAAATTGGTAGGTAGGTAGGGATTTTTTTTTTATTTTTTTTATTTTTTTTTTTTTTTCACCGCCAGCAACGAAAATCGACATGAAAAAGTGGACAAAATGACCAAAATAGACAAACTGACTGGCCGTTTCACATGAATCCACATCTTTGTATGGACCATGCTTCTTCCTTTGACGATTGTATTATTCAGCACCGTGTACCCCACCTTGACATCGTCCGGCGCAGCTCTGGTCGATTAACCTCAGCTGTTGACTCAAATTTATCCGTTTTTAAGCGATCAAAAATGACCGCAGATCCACATTTTCCCTTAGATGGAAACACTTTACGCCTTCGGAACCGGGTGCCATGTTGATTGCGACTACAACACGGGGCCTGGGGTCGCCGGGGGTCACAAAATAGTTTACAATTTTTAGAATGTATATATATCAGTATTTTATTGTGTTAAAATGCTAAAAAAATATTTATATTGTAATAAACTATTGTTTAAGACAAAATAAATAGCCAATATTTTAAATATTGTATGTAGCTGTCCGCGACGCGTGCAACAGTCTAGGACGAGGCTACCATATTTTTTAATGTAGAGCTCCTTCGGTTCAGCGAGCGTGAGGCTGCTCTTCTGAGTGGGAGTCCGGGGACGCGACTATACTGTACAATGTATACTTGGTGCATCTATCTCCGTATCGATATCACCACCTGTACATGTACATGCTACATTGTTGTAGAGCCTGCGCAATCTTCTGCTGCAAGTTCGATCGTTGGTGCAACAATGTGCACTCCAAAGTTCCACGCGGCCAGCGTCATACAAGTCAATACAACAATGAGAAACGTCGTCAGAAATGGTTTTAAACGTATTTAATAACTCATTTATATAGATTTTAATCATTAATTTCTTCCCTTGAAAAAAATAAAAATATCCAGGGTTCGGCCGTATTTTTAGGGTCGGTCGGTTACGCCAACATAACATTTTTTTGTTTAAGCCTAATTGAAAGCCTAGGTTGAGAAAACTACCCTGTATAAATTTCAGTTACATACATGTAGATGCGGGTAATACATAATGTACAAGTACTTAGGGTTTCTGTACATAAATGAATAGCTCCAATCGCCTGTAGGCGATCTTTGGAGATCCAAATAGTTGTCATTTTTGGGGGCACTTCAAAGGAATTAATTTCACAGGATGATTACTACCATTACCATCTTTATAACAAGTAAGCTTTTAGTTAATAATTCAGCAATTTTTTTGGGAGGGTCCCGGTACATGTAATTACCAACAAGTATGTATATAGACTACCTTTAAGTTCAACAACATGCATCCGAGTCTTTCCACTGTAAAAGGGGAATTTTGGTATTAAACACAGACCATATTTTCCAGAACATACCTTTGTCTGGTCTCAAAAATAAAAGAAATATGTTGCAGTTGTTGTGAAGAGATAACTTGGGCCGAAAAAGGGTTACAATAATACTGTGACAACATGCCTTTCTAAAATGTTAAACACAAGTGTCCGTCCGGTACGGAGCGTTACCGTATATTGGAAATTTGTAGCACAGGGTTTGTAGAAAAGCATGCTATCACACTATTTGTAACCCTTTTTGGGGTCTAAGCTATCTCTTAGAACAACTGGACCAATTACCATATTTTATTTTGAGACCAGACAAAGGTATTTCCTCGAATAGGTCTGTGTTGCCATAATAGCCCACACTTACTGTGGAGAAGACCCATTTTTGTTTTAGTGAGTTTAAGAATTAATTTCACCATAAAGTCAGTCCACTGAGACAGCTCAAGTGAAGCAAAAACTAGCACATGCCCCATATGTGGTTTTACTTTCAAAATTTTGTCTGGTCCATATGTTATATCTGCAGTTTTTCTGGGGAGCATATGGTCAGACTACTGTAAAATGAAGTGGCGATCTTTTGCTACACAGTATGCATGAACCCTTCGTCTCTCAAGCGTAAAGGAACTGTGCAGCAGTGTACAGTAATAAAGAACGAACTTCTGTACAATGTATGCCTTTTTTGTTAACTCTGCTTTCCCAGACGAATTCACAATTTGGTTATGCCCAGTTTTTATACATTTTGCATACATGTATAAATACGCTATTGTATGTATACAGCACACTAAATGTACAAATAGCACAGTGACGGATTTGGGGGTTATGACACAAAAGAAAGTGGAGTACGAAAATCCCTGTCTGGTCAGCACTGCTTTGTTAATGTCTATGCCTAGATTACATAAAAACTCCTCTGAAATATTTTCTACAGACACAATTGGCTAGTACACAATCATTTGAATGCGACTAAAGAGTATTGTATTATTTACAGGTTATTTAGACAATTTTGTGCCAAAACATTGAAATTGAAAAGAATCCTAGTTTGTACACAGAATTAATATTTTTTCTTGTTTTTTGTGCGATTAGAACAAATGGTAATGTTATGGTAATTTTATGGCCTCTTTTTACTGCATTTAAAGATAGTAATACCGTACATGATCGTAAACTGTTACAATAGTTTTTATCCCCATGTGTGATTGAAGATATGCATGATTAAAACCAACCCTGAGAAAAAACCAGTCTCCGTACTTTGTCTAACCTTTGAGAAAACGAGGTCAAAAAAGGGTTTGCAGTCATTTCGCCCCAAACCACTTCACCCCTGAATCATTTCGCCCTGAACCACGGCCTGTGCACGTAAGTGGTTTTGGGGAGAAGTGGCATTTGGGCGATGTAGTGTTTGGACGAAGTAATTTGGGTGTGAAATGGCACTCAGGCGAAAGTGGTTTGGGGCGAAATGGCACTTGCGCGAAATCTGTGAACATTTCTGATTTTCGAGATTACCCAATGACGTATACTGCCTGTAATTGTGTCTTACTTTATAAAGAAATATCCAGGGGAAATAGAAATGTTTAAGGGAGAAGTACATGTACATGTGTAGAATCTAACGGCCCTCATATAGGATTTTTGAACCCGCTTAGCTACATGACGGGTACATGTATGAGAACACATACAGTGGTAAACCCCTTCAGGTCCTCCCAAGTAGGCTTATCAAAATATTCTCTTGCATGATGGAAGAACATGTTCCATCCTCCATCCGCAGCAACCTGCCTGCTTCCGCAAACAGCCGCGATCGCTCGCAAAGCTGCCACACAGCCGAATAGGGTAGCTCGGCTGGTAGAGCATCTGTCCGGTTCCCCTAGAGTTCTTGAGTTCAAAACCTGATGAGCACCTATGCTTTAATTATTGGCTGTTCCAACACGGTTCGGGAACAGCCTTTGTTTTAGGGTACCGATTTTTTTTTTTTTTTTTTATTCTTTTCCGTTCTTCCATTTTTTTCAGACGCTATTTCGGACACTTGCACATGTGATGATTGACTTCAAACTTCACATGGACATTGGTCACTATGTGAAGTTGTGCACAGTACTAATGACGTCCATGATGACGTCATCACGTGTCAGATTAAAGGGGTATGAACGTTTAATAATTAAATATTCAAAAATCAATAAAAAAATCAACCGTATTGACCTTACGATCTTGATTCCTTCGGCATATACGATGACTAACAAAGAGTCTTTGAGATGCGCACAACCCTCTTGACCTTTGACCTCGTTTCCTATTGGTCAAACAGATTTTGCGCCTTGCCATTTGAAGGTGGTGCAAGATATTTGGACAAAGTCAACTTGTGTTACACTTTCGACTAGGGTGGGGGGTATCTAAAAAAAAATTTTGTGACCTTTGACCTTGCTCACTTCCGGTCGGAAACAGGAAGTGGCCCTTAGTTTGAAAGTGAAAGGAGGTATTTGAGATGCGCACACCCCTTGACCTTTGACCTCGTTTCCTATTGGTCTAACAGATTTTGCCTTGCCATTTGAAAGGGGTACAATATACCACGATGGGGTCAACTGTGTTACACTTCGACTAGGGTGGGGTATCCAAACATATAGCAACACCTTTGACTTTCCCTACATGTCAGATTAAAGGGGCATGTAATAATATTCAATATTTAAAAATAGATAAAAACTCAACCGTTTGACCTACGATCGTGATTTCTTCATAAACAATCACTAACAAAGGTCATCCCGAACACCACATATGTTTATAAAAAGGAGGGGAACAGCCATGTGTTCGTTTTCAACGAACACATTTCTAGTTTTAATTAAGAAACACAAAGTTCGGAAATAGATTTGTCCACTTACTATGAGAGCCCTGGTTGTTTCTCCACATCGGAACAGCCATACAGAAGCATGTGATGGACCGTAGCCATGTTGGCGTGTGGTTCGAACCCCACTGAAGGCGAAAGAAAGACGGACGATTAGCTCCAAGAGATTGCCAATTGCACTTTTAACCCCCCTCAATTTTTCCTCTACATGTATTTGGTATGTTTCAGGCAATCGTGTTGGTCACTTGCAGGTATCATGAACCCCCCCCCCACCCCCCCTCCCTCCCCCACCAAAAAAACAAACGAAACTCCATGCTGCTGGCGGTAGGGGTGGAGGGGGGAGGGGGTGGTGCAAGCATCTGCACCCCCCTGCAACCCCCCAGTCTACGCCCCTGTAAACAACCCTGCTTAAAGTTGATAACTTGTCTCTTCCAGTTGTATTTGAAGGGGAAAGAGACAAGTGTACCAGTACTTTGGTGTGGTGCGTGAAGCGCTACTCTAGTTTAGCAGCCCTTACCTTGAGTGGCCATTTCGTCTCGTAATGGGCAATTGAATGAACAAATAAATAAAAAACAATACATTTGAAATAACTACCCGGTAAATATTAAAATAAAATACTCACATATATACGTATCCTCCCCTGGAAGTGCAAAGGATGAGCAGACATATTCCTCAGACTAATGCAATGAAAGGCAATACAAATTATTTATATTGAAAAATATTTATATTGAAAAATATTTATATTGAAAAATATTTATATTGAAACTATTCAATTGAAACTTACTGGTAGGTAATTAACTTCCTGTATTGCGATAATACCGGCATTCTGAAATTTTACGCTCTCAATCCATACAATTTCAAGGATATCGTCAAAAACCACCAATGTTTTGTAAATTAATTTGAATCCATGCCAAAGCAGTGCAGTGATTACACCAACCTTTCTGCTTCCACATTTAAACTGGAGATTTACAAATGGATAGTATTTTTGGGACATACATTTCTATTTTTTATGATTGTTAGGTTAAAACGAAATTCATTTTCTGGAAAAATCTGGACATGCTCATTTATGTGAAATGCGCTTCAGAATAATGGAAAGAATTACTCTGGAAGGCGCTTCAGAATAATGTATGGGTCTATTTGGAGCCCAAAATAGCCCAACAAAGCCGGTGTGTCCCTTTAAGCTAATAAATATAAAAAAATTACGCATTTTGAAAAATACGCATTTTTGCAAATCGAGGTCAAAGGTTATAAATTGACATAACTTTTCTTGGTACGAGATACAATTTTTATGTTATTTTATAAAATGAAGGCCATTTCAAGAGCTTTAAAATGATGTAAAGTTTATCTCTGTATGTCCATTACTTTTAGAGATACAGCTGTCCAAACATAGCATGTCATGCTAATTAGTCAAAAGTTTGTTGACCCGTATCTTAACAATTTAATTGACCGAATGACATAAAATTTTAGTTCTAGGGTTTTTTTCAAGGAGTCCAATCAGCATACCAAATTTCATTTCAATCCGTGATGGTCAGGTCCAAAAGCGTGTTGAATTGACACGGAATGACCCCATTTGCTTCACAAATTGACACAAAAATTAAACACTAAATTCAAGTTTCCAGTAGATTTACATTTACAGCACAAATCCAGCTGCACCTTTAACCAGGTGGTTATTTTAACATAGACCTAGAGTGTGCATCTACTAGAGTGTGTAAGCCGAGTAGTACCGGTAGTACAATGTAGCAGACACCATGGCAGATACCAGTATGAATATCACACGTGGCTAATAATCGCTAATCGCTCTCGTGTAAGTCCGAGTAGTGTTAAACTTGGTGTCAATTACTCGACCATACCAAAAGGCATGACATTAGTGCATGTTTTCTAGGGCTAAAAATTCACTATAAATTGGGTAGTACTGCAACATAGGAAAAGTGGGAATTTCTGAAAAGGCACCAAGACTAATTAATGTATTATTATCCATGCCATTTTCTGGTGTGTAAGGGATTTTTAAAAGAAGATTGATCATGTTAAAACAATACAGTCACGCTATTCCTGTGATAAAATGAGTTCAATGACTTTTACAAAAGTTGTACCGGTAGGCACGGCAAATTCGTAACAGTGTGATTGTCCAAAACAAGACAATTCTTTCACTTTCTTTTATGCAAACTGTGAATTTATAGCCGTCGGTGCAAACAAAATAGCAGAAAGGTAGGCAAGTTTTAAAGGTAGAACACATGATTGGTAAACCGTAACAAATAGTTTTATCTCCCCGTGTGATTGAAGATATGCAAGATTAAAACCAACCTGTACTTTAACTTTTGAGAAAATAGTCAAAAAAAGCTTTACAGTCACTTCGCTCTGGTTCACTTTGCCCTGAAACATGGCCTGTGCACGAAGTGGTTTTTGTTGCAAAGTGGCATTTTGGGGCAAAGTGGCATTTTGGGGCAAAGTGGTCCAAGGGCAAAGTGGTCCAAGGGCAAAGTGAACTTTCGTCTCATGAGACGAAAATTAATTGTTTTACTCATTTCTCAAAGACTATAGCACTTCAGACAAAACCATTTCAGGGGAAGTTTACTACAGTCATCATGTTTATATTGTGTAAGTTAGGCGTAAATCTGTGAACACCTTCTGATTTTTGAGATGTACCGGTACCGGTGTCCCGATCTCAGATGTTCCGCGTGCTCAGATGTTCCGATGACCAAATATGGTAGCTTACGTCACGGAACGTCATGCGCACAGCATACGTAATTATACCAGTTTAGGTGAAGTGCTGAGTTGATCAGCAGAATTCGCGCCATGTACGTAGCGCGCAGTATGTACAGGTACTAGGTATGGTCACAGGTTTCTCCACGTTTCTGGTAGGGTACCGTATGCGTACGGGGATATACGGTAGTCTCATTTTTGCAAGATGGCGGCCGCGGAGCGTTCATGCCGTTTCGCCGTATTTAGAGAAAAAAACGAACAAATAATTTATTACTTGAGCAAGGGGTCTTACGCAGCAGGGCTATCTGAGAGTCAGAAGAGAGTCGTGCGTGTGCAGGCAAAGCAACACACGTACGATGAGGCCAGACACATTCGCAAGGGGACAGTTTTACCTTTTACACCGGGACATGTGAGCACGCGGGACATGTGAGCACGCGGAACATCTGAGATCGTGCACGCAACGTGCTGAACTGTTCCGTGACGTCATCGGAACATCTGAGCACGCGGAACATCTGAGACCGTGACACCGGTACCAATCATGTGTTCTACCTTTAAAGCACAATCATTGTCAAAATTTTCAGTTCTACAAGACCCCCTCCCTTCCCGAAATACTACTTAACTTTTTTTTGTCACTTCCATGAAATGTCAACATTTTACAGTGCATGTAAAGTCCTATGCAGCCCTCAACACTTTGTAGAATTGTAAAAATGTTGACAACTTTGGACGACACCTATCGAGTTTGATGAAAGGCACAGGCTCGTCAGCAATGCGCGCGGGCCAAATTCGTGCGACGAAATACGCAGCTCCATAGCAAAGGCATGGTGCTGCGTATTCCGTGGCACGAAATTGGCGCGGGCGCATTGCTGACGAGCCTGTGCCTTTAATACCATTTTTGAAAATGCAACTACACACATACATGAAACATCTGTGTAAAATTCATCAAGAATTTTAACTCACTTTTTTAGGAATGACACCAGGCATAAAAGCATCAATGAAGAAGTAGTCAGGGCTCGGTTCATGTTCGTCATCCTCCATCTCTCCGCCATGGCGACGCATCATCATGTTATTCCTCAAGGAACTGCGATACTGTGCCATACAGATGGCTGCCAATAGTACAAAATCCACCAGGACGATGGTCCACAAAGTAGTACAGACTCCCATGATGTACTCTACCGATTCGGGGGTGGCGTGCACTGCTTATTCTACTAGAATTGCTTTCTTAGTTACAAGCATTCAAGATATGGAAGTACTGTACAAGATATGGAAGTACTGTGCATACACTTTCACACAGTGTATGTTGATATGCTTGATCTGTACACGGTAGTACTGGCTGTGGTGACCCTGTAGTACTGTAAACTGCATTCACTGTCTGCCACGTTGTGTACTCTATTTACAGTCCGTGTGTGTGTCCCAGTCCCTTCACCTTCCATTGAGATCTACATGTACATGTGATACTGGGATAAAAAAAACAACATGATCAAAAGCTGGTCAGCAACAGAGCCATAAACAGATTACACTCCTTTAGCAGTGCTTTGCGCGCGCCACTTTTAGTTTGCCCGCTCCAACCACTGCTAAACTTCGCCACAAATCCTGCGAACCAACACCGAGCCTGGATGACACTTGCCATGATTGGCTAGATTCTGTCACCTGACGTTGGTTCTGTCACATGACCTGCATCTGACACAGTAAAGATGGCTGCGCCCAGGTACATCAACACTAACGTTGCTTTGCCCCTGTCGCGTCAACTTTTTTTGTCATTATTTCGTCCTGGTTGTTAGTGTGGTTTTACACAGCAAGTTTTTGTTTCACGGACATCACTAATCCTTCACCGTGATCACTGTACATCCCTATAGAAAGGTGGGGAAATCACATTTTTCAAGCTCTTTTACTAGGGACTTGGACAAAAAATACAGATTATTTTCTGTAAATTCCAAAACAACATTCATCGCATTAATTGAGCAAGCGGCAGCCGAGATATACATCTTAGAAATCGGCCGTTTTTCCGCGAAATCATGTGTGTAAACTGATTAGGGGAGAGCTGGAGATGAAGAATGCGGTGCAGTATGAAGCGCCCCCACAGAGATATATTGCACCAAGCCAGCGAATAATTCCTCAGCTTCAAGTCTGATCAGTCTTAGTTCAACACGCTGTCTCGGTTTCTGCTAAACTATAAGCTTCGTCACGAAAGCCTAAATGCAGCAGGAGTACGTAGCACACGTGGGGGCACGCAACGTCGTTGTCAATGTAATAGCACACATTTACGCCTGGAACGAAAGAGGAAGTGATAATCATTTTTGTGTGCTAAAACAAACAAACAAAGGGCATGTTTTTTTACACTGAAATTTTGCACAAACACAGACAACAATCTCCCCAAACTGTCGCTGGTTTCACAAGTCTGTTTCGCAACACAAACTACCCTTTTTGGACCAGAAATCTCACCGTCAAACAAACATCTTGCTGTGTTTCAATTTGAATGTTTTAACAATTTTTTTTTAAAATAAATATCGTCAGAGTATTCTTTATTTTCAGTATCTATTTAAAAAGTTGGAATTGAACAATGCTGTTAAGGAGTTTAATTAATAATATTTCTTCATGATGTACTCTCTGCAACAGCAAAACCTTTTAATTGATGTGACTATTTATTCAGCAGATGGTTTTGCATGTACAGTGTATTATGGGTTACATTTTTGGCAATATTTACGTTTTTGAAATCCACCATGTCATATTTATATAATACATGTTTTAACATATTTATTTATCAGTTGTGTAGTGTGTAAAGTTGTGTGACAGTGAATAAATAAAGAAAACCGTTAACAGTCTATCATTTTATGTTATGTGTTTCTGTGTCACAAAAACAAGACTATAATTATCTTTTTCCCAAAGTGAGTTTGGATGTTTATTTAAATTTATTTAGGCAGATGTAAACATAGAGCAAGTAAACAGAAGATTGGGAAATAGAGTAGCTGACCTTTACTTAAATCTTGTGTACAAAAAAGTAAAATCTTCAGATTTAAATTTGAACTTGCAAATCCTTGCTAAGTGATTTTAAGGAAAAACTTATCAAAACTTGATTAAATACACGCCTGGCTTATTGGCTATGCTTTGAGTTTTAATAGCTTACTGGTTTTGATTTAGTGGGGCTTAATAATACTGTTCAAAGAAGAGAAATATAAATATTTTAAAAAATAAGGTATGTGTACATGTACTTGAATTCGGGGCGATTCAATAAAGCTCTTTGCGTACAACTTAACCAACGCAAAATAGGTGGACCGTAAAGCAGTCTAATCTGAAACGAGCAATGACATCATCGTTAGCCAATCAGACTACGGGAAACCATACGACGCCACGGCGGTAATTTTTGATTTTTGTTTTTTCCGAATGGCGTTAGATCCCGACTGGACTAGACAAATGTACGTAGAATTTTCATTATTTATGGGTAGAATATTACAGATTCTTTGTGTAGAAGGGAAACATGGACTGTTTTGAGTATTAGCAGTGGGAAATATTTGCCGATTTTTGGGGTGTGTTTCATGTCTTTTTTTGCAAGCGTATATTTCACTTCTCGCGCTTCGGACCGGCTGTATATATGCATATGCATGAACGTTAGGAGGCGCGGCGCGATACGTACCCGATTGTGATTGGCTATCCGTGCAACAATCCTAACGATTTTGTAAGCGGTGTGCTGATTTGCTTCGCAGGATTTGCGGCGAAGTTTAGCAGTGGTTGGAGCGGGCAAACTAAAGTGGCGTGCGCAAAGCACTGCTAAAGGAGTGTATAAACAGATATAAGAGCTATTTTTGTGTGCAGAGCCGTGTCCGCATTGGACTTGTTTTTTGGGAGGTTTTACCAAGACGATGGTAAAATGAAAAATGGCTAAATTTAACTGCTGCCCGCATTTGGACTTTTTGACACAGTAAAATGTTACTGAGAGCGTGAGAGAGCATGTGCAGTGTCCCTTCGCAGTATGACCTTCACAGCCCGGACGCACGCTTCCAGAGCGCTTTTACCGACTCGCTGTGTCCGCATTGGACTTTTCCTCTCGGGAAAAGTTATCTGGGAACTTTTCTTGGGCAGCAGTTGGCCAGAAAAAGTAACCGCTGGACTCAGGAAAGGTTACTGAGAGGAAAACGTCCTAGGCTGTCCGCATTGGACTTAATATGGGGAAAGTACCCATTGTCTCGATCGGTAAATTTTCCCCAAAAAAGTCCAATGCGGACAGGCCTACAAAGAACTAACGAAGTGCTCAGTCAACATAGGTTAATTCTTTGCAATTAAAAGATTAAAACAAGTACGTGTAAAACAAATTGCATACACGACAAAAAGTGGCACATATGGTAGAGAAGATGATCAAGTACATGTAGATCAGGTGAAATTCGTGCCACGAAATGTGTAGCTCCATAGCAAAGGCATGGAGCTCCATATTTCATGGAGCGAATTTGGCCTCACGCACGCATTGACGAGATTGTGCCTTTAAGGAAAGGAGGGTGAAAGTAGATAAAATAAGCCTATCTACATGTACCGTAGCCGGCCAGGATAAACAAAAGTGATATTCACTGTGGCTCGGAAGCCTGTTTATCCAATCCTACATGTAGATATATCAATATCTAAAAAAACAATTCATAACGTGATTTTATTATATCTCATAAATATTTAAAAACAAATTTATAATGTCACTTGTACAGCATCAAGGGGGGTTCCTTGATAAATGAGGGGGGGAAATAACACTTTGAAAGAGTACTTGTAACTATCTTGGATTACTAGAATGTACTTTTTGTTGCCCAAATTGCGTAGTCATTGCGTAGTAGAATCAGAGTTTGATGTACAGGAAAGTAGAATGTTAACTATTAATTTTTTTTGTTTTAGTGCAAAATTTCAGAATGGTAAGGAGAGAAATATTACAAATGATATGGTATAAAAACCACGGGAAAAATGGGGGGTCAAAAATGTGATCGAAAATGGTGGTACCATATCATCAGCACAATCTTTATACGCGACTGACATTCCAAAGGGAACCAAAGGTCCCAACATTTTGGAATTTGATGAAACAATATGTAAATATTCAGGGTCGAAACTAACACTGGTCCTGTGGTCCGAGACCAGTAAAAAATCAGAAGGACCACTAGATCTGTCAAAGACACTGGTCCGATGGACCAGTGAAAACATTTTCTGACTCATGGAAAAATTCTCTGATGCCTAATCCACAGTAAACAATTCTTACTCAATGCAAAAATCTCTTGGTTACCACAAACAATTCCCGATCGCTTTAGACATTTCCAGATAACTACATTTCTTTCAGCGATCTCTCCAGACATGCCCCAGTGTTGGATCAAAAAGCAATCCCATCCATCCTGCATTCAATGACCTCAAACCAGGAAGTGTTGCAGAAAATCTCATTGGCATTTTAAAAAGCACCAGTGGACCACCAAATTTCAGCAGGACCAGTAGAGTTCTCTAATCTACTGGTCCTTCTGACCAGCATACAATTCACGTTAATTTCGACCCCTGATATTGCATGCAAAATAATATACATAATACACGTTACGTAAGTTATTAAAAATTATTAAAATTAACATTTAAATATTAAAAATTACAATTTTTCACAAGTAAACATTTACAGATGTACATAAATTTCATTTTTACTTCATAGTGAATTTAAAAAAAAATCTTGATTTAAATTTCTTAGAGAGAGACCATATTTTATCACAGGTTAGAAAAATCCACATTAATTTCAAGACCATACATGTATGTGACTGCAACTGTCTTTGACCGCTGGGCAGTACCGGACACTGTGCCGCATAATTTAATGTGGTCGCCAATTATGCATTTCAATCTAGCAGCACATGTACCCGGTACGATCAACTCAATACCACGTATGCATGCATAGAGGTTCATTGGCAATCCACCGCTGCCCGTTTCCCAATGGCTCTTCATTAAAAATTACCCGGATAACCACGGCCATTAAATGCTGAAGGAGGGTTGGAACCACTCTAGGGCACACTTACTTACTAGGCCTTCACAGTGGTGTACAATGTACATTATGTACATGTACATGCAGGTTTAATATTTTCAAGGATTGTTTTGTCTAAAATTTGGCATCCAGAATCTCTTATAAAATTTAGCCATTTCTCTCACTAACTATGCTAACAATGAATTTCAGGAGGGGTGTTAGGCCACATAATGTAACTATATTTGACGCAAAATGCAACTGTAGCACAAAATGTATCTAAATTTGACGCAAAATGCAACTAAATTTGACGCAAAATGTAACTAAATTTGACGCAAAATGTAACTACATTGTAAATTTGACGCAAAATGTAACTACATTGTAAATTTGACGCAAAATGTAACTACATTGTAAATTTGACGCAAAATGTAACTAAATTTGACACAAAATGTAACTAAATTTGACACAAAATGTAACTAAATTTGACGCAAAATGCAACTGTAGCACAAAATGTAACTAAATTTGACGCAAAATGTAACTATAGCACAAAATGTAACTAAATTTGACGCAAAATGGAACTAAATTTTACGCAAAATGGAACTATAGCACAAAATGCAACTAAATTTGACACAAAATCTAACTAAATTTGATGCAAAATGCAACTGTAGCACAAAATGTAAATAAATTTGACGCAAAATGCAACTGTAATGCAAAATGTAACTAAATTTGACACAAAATGTTACTAACCCAGTAAGGCAAAATGTAACTATTTTGACACAAAATGTATTTAACCAAAGTTTGTCTTGTGGAAATCGTGGCATAATGGCACTCTAACTAAATTTCCCTTTGTTAGTAAAAGCAAGATGGTACAAATTAATTCGGGTTGCTACATGTAGTTTCTGAACATTCGATTGTACGTACCCTAAACCAAACAATATCACTCTTATTTGAGTGAAATGAGAACATCGTCTTTTTAAACATCTAATCTGTCAGTGTACACTAGACTTATAGTTCTCACATGCATTACATAAATAAATAAATTACCATTCATAAACACCTTAGACAGTTTACGCATCCCTATTGGCTGAGAGCATGTCGCGTGGTCAGTTTTAAACAGATGATAAAGACCCAGTCAGTCTTAAACACTTTTGAGCCTATGGCTAGCGGCCGCACCCGCGCTCTGGTCGGCGCATATGGAACACGCACACAGAAACTGCACGCTCCCGAAAGCAAATTGTGCA
Source organism: Henricia sp. BOLD:AAB3569 (assembly GCA_037783545.1). Taxonomy (NCBI): domain Eukaryota; kingdom Metazoa; phylum Echinodermata; class Asteroidea; order Spinulosida; family Echinasteridae; genus Henricia; species Henricia sp. BOLD:AAB3569. The sequence continues at coordinate 808,968 of JBBELK010000104.1, read as the reverse complement.
CTGTGACAAGTACCCGGTCGTGTGCGTGCGCGTACAACACGCTTGCATTACGCGTAACGCCCGTGATCGAACAAAAACAACTCACGCACAGCTAGCAGTTCATACAAACACTGTGTTGGGAAAGTGAATGCAAAACATGGCAAAACGACAAACTAATTTTGGTGAGTTTTACCGATTTACACAAAAAAGTATTTATGAATGGGATTAAAAGTGGGTTTGGCAGGTCTTAAACAATCCGTTTAAAACCGGATAGGGGCCTGGACGCTGATAATGGCCCAGGCGGTCCAGGCCCCTATCCGGTTTAAAACGTATGTTTAAGACCATTCAAACCCACATTAAATCCCTAAATATAAATGAATCATAAATTTATATAAAATGTCTCACATAACATTAGCTTTGATATTTCCCATGGGCAGACTCAGAAATGAGCACTTGACGTCAGCACTGGTTAAAAAATAAATCTAATTTGAGGGCACACTTTATGTATCTAAACTTACACTGATATTTATAATCAAGTTATCTACATGTACATAGTACATTGTATCCGATTCACTTCAAGTATCCCTATTCCTTGATGTGTCTGAGTGTCTCCCATACCGGTAGGCTTACAAGTGCATTATTCCAAAGCAAGTGTTCATAAATTGTAGGCAAGAAAAATTTTAAAAAAAGGGGGGGGGGGGAGGGGGGGAGGGGGGAAATCGCTCACATTGCAGCTCGTGAAACTACATTGTATACAACCCACAAAAAACCCGCAAACATTTTCTCCACTTTCTGGTTGAAAAAAGTCAGTCAATCTGAGAGTGGGAATTTTTGTAGCCAATTTTTAATGAAGCTGTTGAGTGAGAAAGGAGTTTTCAAATTTTGATAAAACTCAAATTTTTCGTTTCTTTTGTTGCTCGGTATAGACCGTATCGAATAGCCACCATTTGTGGGGCACCTTTTGTTACTTAAACCGTTATAACAATGGAAGCACAATATGTGCAACCATGCATGTCCTCAAGGAACAAAGAAACTGCCCCACAAAATGGCGGCTATTCGATACGGTCTATACGTACCTCGGTAGATAAAAAATCTCAAAATTCGTGTTGATGTGCCTTAAATCACAATTTTGCCAAAAACGTGCTAATTTGTTCATCCTAAATGACGTAAAAATAAAATTAATTAGTCATGTACTAATAAATTTCAATTCCAAATTAAGTGCCAAGTGGTAAATTAAATAAAAGGGAGTTTAACAAAATCCACATAAGCACAAAATAAAACATCTGTTGAATAGGTCCGATACCAGTGTCTACCAGCAAAACGTTATTGATTTAATGATCACATTGAGTGAATGATAATGATTAGCATTGATTTGACGCACGATATGAGCAAGGCAAACATGACAAATAAGTTTTTTTTATTGAGAATTCTATTGATTAGATATGACTGCCCATACCGGCTGGTTGACTGTTAATCATCTACCAAAGCCAATATTGAGCGTAAAGCACTCATCTGATCTGCACTAAATAAACATGACTGTGGATAATAAAGAGTGTATACTGTACAAAGTACGTGTACAATTCATTAAAATCACAGTCACTAAAAGAAAAGTGGATTATTAGAATATAACTTTTGATTTATTTCATCGCCAAAAACATTTTTTGGGGAAGAATTGGGAAGTTGATCATGGCTTCGGACCTTGTGTGCAAAACACATGAGACAGGCTGAAAACATTTATAAATGTTTCCTCACAAAATGTTACATTTTTCCCACTCGAAATTTTGGGTTTTTCCATCAAATCTGCACATTCTGATGCTAGATGAGTCATTTTAAAGAAAACAATTTCTCATCAACTTCCCAACTCTTACCCAAACTAGTAATGGCAGCGCGTGCGCGTGCGATGCAGTCACTTACGAACTGGACTATTAAGTAGGCTAATTGATATTGGAAATTGAACATTCCAATGATCGAGTACACTAAATTAAACTAAAACTGGTTTTCTTTTTGTATACATTGAACAAAGATTTTAAGGAAATTACCTCCTGGAATGAACAGATAATCCAATTCTACGATATATACGTACTTTCCACATGCACTTTTGTCGCAAATGTTGCTTTTCTAAAAAGCACTCTGCAGTAATTTTATTATTTATTTATCTCAGAAATGCAACAATTCCGACAGAAGTGCAAGTGAGAAGTATATTAGAATTGGATGATCTGTTCATTCCAGGAGGTAATTTCTTTAAAATCTTTGTTCAATGTATGTGTATCCAACAACAAAAAATACCCTAAAACTAAAGCAAAATACAGTAGGGTAAGTGCGGGTACATGTATATTCGACCGTGAGGGGAATTCGACCAGTCTTAATTAAAAATGTAATCAATATCAAACAACTATGCTAAAATCGTAATTAACCTACAGAATGTATTGTTTAAGTCATACCTTCAGTGGCGATTTGGGTACTGACCCAATATAGCTCACACAATAAAAATAAAATGAGTTTAAAACATGAAATGAAGAAGCATCATGATTTAATGTGATCGCCTTATGGGATCCAGTAAGAAGTACATGTACACGCTACTCTGTGGCGTCAGTTTGGACGTCTTTTGGATGGAATGGTGATTTTTAATGAACCTTTGGTTATTTTGCATGCTGCTCATTAGTCAGTCAGCTTTCCTTTCATACAGTGGATTGTTGTCATTTTGCCTCCAAATTAGAATCACACCCACAAATTTCAAGCTGGTTGTGTCCTGTAGTGGTTTTAGATATTCTCGATTAGAAAACAAATAAAAAGCACAACTTACATTGCCGTTTTTCAATCAAAAACGTATATTTCCGACACTCTTTCACGAATAAATATCTCCTTACGATGTTGCCATGCTGCTATGAGGTTGGCTTGGGCGCGCTCCAGCATTTTCGGAGTCGACTCCGCGTATCCGATTCCAAAAAAGAATCCCAATTCCATTCGAAATCGATTCCATTTTTCGTATGAAAACATACGTGTACATTGCGATTTCTTATTGTGTCAAGGACAACCCATTCTAATCGATTCCAGTGTGGAGTCGCCCAAGCTAGCGTAGAATGGAGCCCAAAGCTCAACGTGGTTTTTCTGTTGAACGTACAGTTGGTGTGACTCTACGGAGGCCCAAGGAGAACGTCCGGGAGGCCCATGGTGGCGCTCTCATGTCACGCGCATTTATACAGCGCGGCACGTAACCGTTTAGTTTCGTTAGACGTTCTCTTTGGGCGTCCGTCAATGCACAACTACACGTTAGTAAAAATGATATCTTGATAAGGAGTTGACAACAGATTTCTTCGTCGAAGATTGTCGGAAATAGACGTTTTTGATTCAATAACGGCAATGTAAGTAGTGCTTTTTATTTGTCTTCTAATCAAGAATATATAAAACCACTACAGGAAACAACTAGCTGGAAATAGTTGGGTGTGATTCTAATTTCGAGGCAAAATGACAACAATCCACTGTATGAAAGGGGTACCTCCTGTCCCTACGGGAACCCGTAGGGACAGAATCATTCTGTCTAGCTGCTCATTTGACCAGTAAGAAAATGCCGGTCTAAAAAGCTCTCGTGTTTAATCAATGGGTAGTCCAAAAACACATCACTATTTCACTTCACTGCTTGGATATTCGATTGAAACATGTGTTTTTTTTGTATTATCGAATGTGTTATAACTGTCTTTCGTCCCAGTAAACTTATGCATGTCTAATAAATGTTTTTACAATGTGAATGTGCATGGGTCATTCCTTGAAGTTGAGGAACAAAGTGTGACATTTATTCATTTCCACAAAAATGGTCAATAAGAGAGCAATAAATCACCATTTATATAACGATGTTGCATGATGTGGTGGCTTACACTGTTTGGGGGTAATTTGGGGGTAATTTGGGAGTCATTAGTGTTGACAAAGTGCTGCCATTATGAATTATTTAACAAAGTGGTGGTTGTGGATGTACCTTGGAAACCAATACAGTTCAACTGCTTTCAAATTTGTTCATGTTGAATTTGAAATAAACACAGTTCTCAAACTAAACAATCCTTTTTAATTTTGAGGATTCTAGATTATATTTCTGTGTGATTCAAGAAAATCTGCTAAAAAGCACCAAATGTCACACCTACATTTGAACAAAATTTAAATCCATGAGGAAATTGTTACAAGAATGTTTTAAATTTCTCTTATCCAACAGCTTGAATTTTTGATTCATTAGGTTATCAAGGGCAAAAAAACAAAAAGGAAAATGGTTGTGGATGTAACACGGAAACCGTGTTCCTCAACTTCATGGAACGACCTATGTGCTAAATAAACATGAAAAAAAAAAAAAAATTGTCACTCAGCTCCACAATTTACAACTTCCTGCAATAAAACTGCATTGGACGAATATGCAACACTATGGTCGATTTCCACATCATTAAGACCTCATCTTGGTGGCCAAGCTGCACCTCATCCATCGGTCCTCCAGTTTGGGGCTTGATGCAGAAAGAAAGGCAATTACCTCGGCATGTGATTGTTGAAAAGTTTTGTCTGGCTCCTCCTCGGACGCAACTTTTATACTCAAATGAACCTTATCCGGTCGAATACCCCCACTTTTACCCTAAGTTCAACTTAAAAAGACTGGCGCAATAAAAGCAATTCTGTCGGTCGCACATCCTGGTACTTTTGTGACCCGGTCCTTTGTACATGATGTATACGGGCATAGCACTGTGACTGGAGTGAAAACAAATTCGTTCATGCTTCGATATCGATACGTGTATGTGTTGCCATTTCCTTCCTCCATGGTGTTGCGTAGACAACGGCTTTGTTCCTTCGCTTGTCACCATTGCATGGGCACACTGCGAGTGTTGTTTTGGTAAGAATTTAGTACTCGGACGTCACTAATTTTGCCTTAAAATGATTTATTAATATTATACATCAATAAGTGCAAATCTAATAAAGAAACCAAAATTTGGTGGGGAAAAAATATGAAGAATTTTACTAGGAAAAACTTAGAATATTTCTGAGTTGTCCCATACTACTACTAGCTTAGTCAAGTTAATACAGTTAGTGCATGAGGGCTATTGTGACGTCCGACTTGTAAATTCTTTCCGTCGTTTTCACTCCAGCTCTACTGGATGTCATGGATGTGACATCCTCCATGCACCGACCGACAGAATACATTCAACATTGTGTCTCAAACATGACCAAGAAAGTTTGGCTGTTTTCTCCGGCCTCGGTCTACGCGTTGTCCATGGTTTACCTATCAATCAAGCCAATTTTCAGCAGCCATGCAACACACACATACAAGTTTAACCCGGTACGATCCCGATATTTCGTGATCAATCATGGTTAAAAATACCTGTGAATCGGCGCACAACATTGATGACATATGGCAGAATACACATCCCAGTCTGCTTATTATGCCATGTATGCAGTAAATCCACCACCTGACGGTCGGTGAAGAAAAACAATGACTAGTTTCGTTTCTACGGGAAAGAAGAAAAAAATGCTCGAGACAGCCGAGACGTCATTACTAAAAATGTCAAAATGCCCCGATATTGGCCATGGGGGCGCTATTTCGTTTTAGTGGTCGATTGCTTTTTTGGCTTTGCTAGCATTTTCTGGACGCTGCCGCAGATCTTGCGTTGCGTCTTAAAGGCTATTGTTTCCATTTTAATGATCCAAAATTTCATTTTATGAATTGATTAAAAAATCCCAACCCAAACTGTTGGCAACAGCGTTAACACTGAAATCACACGAATTGTTTTAAAATTGAAGTGGAGGGTTTTTAATGAGTGTGCATGCTTATTTTTTAAGTTTTCCATTGCTATTGCAGCAGCATACAAAATTAGCGTGGATGGTAAAGGTTTTCCGAAACACTATATGTAGGTAACATTTATACAGGTTTACCAGTATGATAAGTTCAGACAAATGTTAATTGAAATTAGCAAGTGCCTGTGACTGGAAGCACGCTGAAGCGAGAAAATAATCCGCTAACGAGGTTCATGAACATAATCGTATATTGCACACTTATTTTTCCCCGTAACGACTATATTCTATTAGGTCATAATAAATTGCAAATGACTAATGTAATTTACAGTGGATATCCTGAAGAACAAAGGATTGGGACTTCATAAAGGTCTTGTTCTATACTGCTAAGTGGCCGAGCGGTTTGGGTCACTGACTCGCAATACTCGGGTTAAAAATTGGGGTTGCAGGTTCGATACCTTGCTCCATCCTTCGGAAGGGATGTAGAGCCGTGTGTTAGGTAACGCACTCTAAAGATCCCAGAGCATTCTTTCGTGAAGAGCAAGGGGGATCTCCCGGGGTGTCTCTGGCCGTTTCTAATTCTCCCCATGGGTTTCCTCACGCTTGCGAGCGACAGTGCAATGGGTTAGGCATACTTGTGAGGAATCGTTGGTTTCAGATAGTACAATAAAGAAATATTAATAATAATAATAACAATAAATAATAATAATAATCTAAACGTGCTCTTATAGGCCTACTCGGTTTCAATTAATGTCAGATTTTTTGTCCAATGATTTCACCGAAATTTGATGCATCAGATTGACGAGTAGGCCTACTCTTCATAATATTGATATGTTTGGGTAGGCCTTAAGTGTACTTAGCTACTTGCCAAATATACATCAAACTTTGAATTCAGGAAGATTTCCACAGGTTTTTTTATTTATATCCATACAACGCCAGGGCGTAGGTCTTCCGAAGCCCTGTTTTACGGGTCTATAATACGGCGGTGTTCGAACACAGGTGACGCTATGTGCGAAAAATCTGCAGACGCGATTTGCGCACGAAAAATATAATTTTTTGCCCTTTCTTTAGTAATGGTGTTTCGAAGCCAGGCACGGTGGTGTTTTTCCTTCGTGTTCGAACATCGCGGACACGCCAGATCCGAAAAATCCGATCGGCAGACATGATTTGTGCGGGAAAAAATACGGCTTTTCGCCTTTCTTTTTAGGGTCCAAAGCCCCCAAGGCCCGGATCTCAACCCGATCGAGAGTCTATGCATGGAGGGAACTCAAGATTCGGGTGATTGGCAAGGAAGCCTTCCAACCTCGACCTCGAGTCTTTTGCGAACTTAAGAAGGAGTGGGCGAAAATCCCGGTGGAAACATGCTTTGGCCTTAATTGTAAGCCGATACAGGAACCGTTTGGAGGCAGTGATAAAAAACAAAGGCTAATCTATTGATTATTAAGAGTGACTTTATTAAGGGTATGAATAATTATGGACATGGCCTTTTTTGGAAATATGTCAATAATACCCCCAAAATAATACATTACAGAAAATGATTATTCTTTCAGTTATTTTGTCACATATACTTATCATAAGACAGTAAGCCAGACAAAACTCACCCATTTATTAATAACATGATTCAAAATACTCTAACAATTACAAGAGTATGAATAATTTTGAGCACAATTACTGTACTTTCGATCCTGGCGAGGCGAGAACACATCCAAGCCAATTAGGACCTTGGATCCCCAGGTTTAGACTCCACTTGTTCAACAAAGAAATTCAAAATATAGGTCAGATTTCAAGAAAACCAACTAAACAAAATAGAAACGGGATTTCACCGAGTATAAACGATTTTATCAAGTAATTTTGATAAAATCTCTAATATCGAGGTCCGACTCTATATGTAGGCCTATGTACATTAATTATTGTATTGAATTTATTAAAGATGTTAATTTTGTCATCGGTTTGAAATACACACTACTCACAATAAGTTAGGGATATTAGTATGTTGTCAATTTTGTAATTTTGTTTCTTCAAATGGGTCTTTAAATCACCAATTCCTGTAACAAGGTCTATCATGCAGATATAATTGTATAATCATATACATGCAGAATCATTCAAGCAGAATGCATACCCTCAATAAAATGTCTGCGTACACCCACAATATCCCTAATTTATTGAGTATAGTGTACATGTATTCACCATCTGGGCTGCCTGTTTCGCCAAAAGGAAATTAAAGAAAAGATTTTACTCAGATATATTTTTAAAACTGAAATTCAAGTCGGCCCTCATAGGCCTATATACAACATACCCTGAACTGTTCAAAATTTAAGACAAAAGAAACCTAAATAGAACAGAACATTCATTTCAGTTGGGTTAGTTACAGACGATACACACTTCTTATTAGTTGTGAAACGTGTGAACTGCAACTTTATTCAACAATGTTTTTTATTACATTAATTAGTGAACTTATTACTTATTAGATTGAAGAGAATTGGTTGAGCGAAATGCATTTAGTTAGACGTTTTGATGATTTGAATACTTTTGGATAATAATTCTGGGCTGCTCAAAGTCAGCGCTTATACAGTTGTACTCAAAATTATTGATATAATTTTAGTATTTGGAATCAATAAATGAGTACGTTTTGTCTGGCTTACTTATATGTGACAAACAACTGAAAGAATAACAACAAGTGACATTTTCTGTAATATATTATTTTTGGGGTATTTTATTGACACATTTGCAAAAAAGGTAATGTCCATAATTATTCATACCCTTAATAAAGTCACTCTTAATAATCAATAGACAAGCCTTTGTTTTTTTTGTTTATCAAAGCCTCAAAACGGTTCCTGTATCGGCTTACAAGGCTTTGACATTTTTCCACCGGGGTTTTCGCCCACTCCTCCTTCGCAAAAGTTTCAACTTGAAGGTCGTTGAGGTTGGAAGGCTTCCTTGCCATCATCCGAGTCTTGAGTTATCCCTTCATTGATTTTCGATCGGGTTGAAATCCGGGCTTTGGTCTTGTGCAAAGCCACTAACTGTCCAAGAATACAGTGAAAGTTCCTTGTCTGTACAACACACAGGCATTGGTACACTGTTTAAAAAATCTCTGTTCATTTACAGTACATTCATATGTCAATTGGCATTACATAGCGTAGGCCTAGGCCTACTGTTTTTAAACAGTACATATTCTACTTTTTTGTTTTATCTGTTTGCATACAGTAGACTCTACTGTTATTTGGAATTGTAAATTTACAGAAGATTCTTCTGTTTTTCAACAGACGACTAAGTGTTCGTTTTGTGCATGGTTTTGTTCTTTAACAAAGCCTTCTGTACAGAAACAATTCTATGTAACTGAACGAAGCAGTCCAGGTTATTGACGACTGTTTCTTGTTGACCTTTACAGTTCACTTTTTGTGTTGTAGATGCACCACACTTCATGTAAAATAAGTCGGCATGTTTCTCTCAATTTCCTAGTTTTTATTTGCATGCCGGGGTGCAGTGGAGTTTCAACAGGGTGTACAATTTACCAAAAATGTAACCCGACTCACTGAAATACAGGAATATGATAAATTCAGGGGGAATTTCCGCCTGAGTCTACTGTATTCCCGCACTTTGAGGCAGGTTACATGCTCCCGTGTATCTCCACTGCAGGCAGTATTGCACGGCAAATAAAACGCAAATAAAAACCAAAAAATGTACGAAAATACCGACTGCCTTTCACGACATGTAGAGCAGCTACTTCTCGTTCAAGTCGGCACTATAAACTGAACAGTCTCCAGTATATATTTCGACATAACGCCCGCCAAAATCTGTCATTTCATATACGAATGGCACAACTACAAAAAGCGCACTGCGCAGTTTGAATTTACTGCAGTGATTTCCCAGCATGCAACGTACTGGTACTCGCTATCAACGCCGCGTAATTTCTGCCGCATACCAGGGAACATCGATGGGATAACAGAAGGTCCTCTGTTACTAAACAGTAACATGGCTGTATTTTAACAGATGAAGATTAAAAGTTTCTTGTTCCTGAACAAACCTGTAATTTAACGGCAAACCGTCTGTAATCATACAGAACAATATTTTTAAAATGTACACAGACGGAAGAACGTTTGTGCAATAACAACAAATTCCAAAAACAGTAAAAGTTACTGTTCGATTTTGACTTTTTCAACAGAAAAACACCTGCGACTCAACACAATTTTTTACAGTGTATAGTAACTATATATTGTGTGGGTGTGCATTACTAAGAAATAGGTCAATGACTCAAGCATTGGTAGTTGGAACAATTACAAATTCAAGAGCAGAACAGATAAACTAACAATTCTAATTAATTACAAATTGAGATAAGTAGATAATTATAAGAATTTCATTAACAAAGAAAGAAGGAACGCTACACAGTCAACTTTATCATTTTGGTATTCCTTATTTATTGTCAGCATCTGCAATAACACCGCAGATCATGCGAATGGAAAATTCATTCCTTTTTCAATTTAGTTTCCCGTGCAGGTGGGTAAAGTTTTCACACATTTATCATACACTGTGAAAATGAATTCCACGAAAGGGGAATGTCCAAGTACATCATTTGCAGTTTACCAACATTTTACTTCACAGGTTGACAAGAAAAACCCGACTAAAAGTGTTGATAGCAATGGTAACAAACACCACATAATTTTGGTTTCCCGTGTAAAATGGTATCTTTGTGGGAGAAATTGCCAACTGAAGGTGCTTTTTTTGTTGTTGTAATGTCTGAAGACAATTCTTTTACCATTTATTCAACACAAAAACAATGCATTGATTTTTCAGATTTTCTGCAGTACTTACTGCAGCACTGAAATTTCTACAAGGCAGTTTATCAACATTATTCTATAGTTATGTAATGCTGTTGTTTTCCAATAATGTAATCTGTCGTTTAGTTCGAACTGCAACACACTGTAGGCCTATAAGTAACAAATGTGGCCAAACTAAAAGTGTGACACAAAACACAGTAAAGGGGGCCACAATGTTAAAAAAAAAAAATAACAACAACAACATGGATTTTACACAAACAGATATTTTATTTATAAAGTTTTATTTTTAAAGGTCAATATTTTATAAAACACTGTTGCATCTAAGCTGATATTTTGCAGACGTCTTTCTGCATTCTTCTTTAGATAATATCACTGTTTCAAGAATTAATAAAAGTAGTTTTGGCTGCAAATGATTAGGTGTATTAAACTGGATTTGGAACTCCCTTTACACATGGTATATACACTATATAAGTACATGCACATGTACGTCCTACCCCTGGGTGTAGAGAAGCAATGTGTGTCAATGTGCCTTGCTCAAAGGCACATACCATGGATGGACTGGACCAGGATTCGAACCTACAACCTTTAGAACTAACCAAGGTTTTGAACTAATAAAGGTCTACTAGACCTCTCTGCCTTGGCACTCCATGTATCGTGATAATGTAATTGACATTTTTGTGCAAGTGCCACAGACATTGAAGCACTACTGTAACTACTTGTACCTATATCAGTTTTTTACTATAGTATTTAAAACTTGAATCCGTGGTTTTGACTGGTGGATCCACGGCAACCAACAGTGTGATAATGTTTCATAATACTCTTCCGATTCTCATATTGCACTCTGCGTAATGCGCCATGGTATTCCAAGATAACTGCGTCATGAGCATAATACGCCGTATGTGAGAAGTGGTACTTTGATCTCGCAACCTCATGGGATATGGGACGCAGATGCACTACATTATGCCGTATTCCACTCGCGCTCGTGGGATAATGAATAATATAATGGTTTCATCATCAAAGTTCTGATGTTGGCTTTCGAACAGAGTGCTCTGTTCATCCTCACAAGAACATAGCCTCAAGTATTTAGTAAGAAGGTTCATTCAAAACCTCTTTCCTTCAACCTGTCCTCAGAATACAGGCTTATGGGACCGTGTGCTAACACCATCTGATGAAATGCGTGGTAGCTGGTAAAACACAGTACTTAATCAGCAAGTTGATGACAAAAACAGCAGCCTTTATTTCTTCTTCCTGTAAAATACATATAAATTAAACAATTTAGTGATACAAAACATGGCAGCAAGCTTGCACTTCTAGAGCTACAGCAGTATGTACATAATCTATTCCTACTGGTCAAGATATTTTCCCTCATTTTCAGAAAGACACAAAACATAGCTCTTAAAGATAGTATACATGATTGGTAAACCGTTACAAATAGTTCCATCCCCTGTGTGATTGAAAATATGCATGATTAAAACCAACCTGAGCAAAAACCGGCTCCGTACTTCGTCTAACTTTTGAGAAAACAGTAAAAAAAAAAAGGTTTGCAGTCACTTCGCCCTGAACCACGGCCTGTGCACCAAGTGGTTTTGGGGCGAAGTGGCATTTTAGCGAGGTTGTGTTTGGACAAAGTGGTTTGGGGGCGAAATGGCACTTGAGCAAAATGGATTTGGGGCGAATTGAATTTACGTCTCGCGAGACTAAAGCACTTCAGACAAAACCATTTCAGGGGAAGTTTTTTGCCGTCATCATGCATGTTTATATCGTGTAAGTTAATGTGTAAATCTGTGAACATTTCTAATTCTTCTTTAAGAGATTGTAAAAAAATATGCACAGAATTGCAATACCAGAATTACTCTCAACAGATCAATTTGTTGCTCGAGTGCTTGAGATGTCTACCAAGTTTACAGGAGGTTGTGGGTTCGAGTACCACCCGAGCACACTGTATAGTTTTTCTATATAGTCTTGGGGAAGCACTAAGTATGCAGTGCTAATAAAGTTACGTCAGGTAAGGGGCAAAACAAAATAACAATTTGAAAAAAACAATGAAAAATTGGAAAACCTCAATAAAACAGCAGATGATTACGGAGCTCTGAAAGTGGGTGCCATCCGACTTGTTGAGATCTCCGATGATAATTATCTCAGGAAGACGACATCCAAATTGTAGGATGACATCCTGAGAATAGAATGACAACTTCCCGAGATGATTAATCACAAGATGGCAACATTCAAAATGTAAGATGACGACATCCTAAGATAATTCATCACGAAATAACACATTTTCTTGGCATGTTGTCATCCTACATTCTGGATGTCGTCATCCCATTATAGATTATCTCAGGATGTCGTCATCCCATTATAGATTATCTCGGAATGTCATCATCCTACATTCTGGATGTCGTAATCCCATTATAGATTATCTCGGAATGTCATCATCCTACATTCTGGGTGCATTGTCATCCCATTATAGATTATCTCGGAATGTCATCATCCTACATTCTGGATGTTGTCATCCCATTATAGATTATCTCGGAATGTCATCATCCTACATTCTGGATGTCGTCATCCCATTATAGATTATCTCGGAATGTCATCATCCTACATTCTGGATGTCGTAATCCCATTATAGATTATCTCGGAATGTCATCATCCTACATTCTGGGTGCATTGTCATCCCATTATAGATTATCTCGGAATGTCATCATCCTACATTCTGGATGTTGTCATCCCATTATAGATTATCTCGGAATGTCATCATCCTACATTCTGGATGTCGTCATCCCATTATAGATTATCTCGGAATGTCGTCATCCTACATTCTGGATGTTGTCATCCCATTATATCTCGGAATGTCATCATCCTACATTCTGGATGTTGTCATCCCATTATAGATTATCTCGGAATGTCGTCATCCTACATTCTGGATGTCGTCATCCCATTATAGATTATCTCGGGATGTCATCATCCTACATTCTGGATGTCGTCATCCCATTCTAGATTATCTCGGAATGTCGTCATCCTACATTCTGGATGTTGTCATTCCATTAGAGATTATCTCGGAATGTCTTCATCCTACATTCTGGATGTCGTCATCCCATTATAGATTATCTCGGAATGTCATCATCCTACATTCTGGATGTCGTCATCCCATTCTAGATTATCTCGGAATGTCATCATCCTACATTCTGGATGTCGTCATCCCATTCTAGATTATCTCGGAATGTCATCATCCTACATTCTGGATGTTGTCATCCCATTATAGATTATCTCGGAATGTCATCTTCCTACATTCTGGATGTTGTCATCCCATTATAGATTATCTCGGAATGTCATCTTCCTACATTCTGGATGTCGTCATCCCATTCTAGATTATCTCGGAATGTCGTCATCCTACATTCTGGATGTCGTCATCCCATTAGAGATTATCTCGGAATGTCATCATCCTACATTCTGGATGTTGTCATCCCATTATAGATTATCTCGGAATGTCATCTTCCTACATTCTGGATGTTGTCATCCCATTATAGATTATCTCGGAATGTCATCATCCTACATTCTGGATGTTGTCATCCCATTATAGATTATCTCGGAATGTCATCATCCTACATTCTGGATGTCGTCATCCCATTCTAGATTATCTCGGAATGTCGTCATCCTACATTCTGGATGTTGTCATCCCATTAGAGATTATCTCGGAATGTCTTCATCCTACATTCTGGATGTTGTCATCCCATTATAGATTATCTCGGGATGTCGTCATCATACATTCTGGATGTTGTCATCCCATTATAGATTATCTCGGAATGTCATCATCCTACATTCTGGATGTCGTCATCCCATTATAGATTATCTCGGAATGTCATCATCCTACATTCTGGATGTTGTCATCCCATTATAGATTATATCGGACTGTCATCATCCTACATTCTGGATGTTGTCATCCCATTATAGATTATCTCGGAATGTCATCATCCTACATTCTGGATGTTGTCATCCCATTATAGATTATCTCGGAATGTCATCATCCTACATTCTGGATGTTGTCATCCCATTATAGATTATCTCGGAATGTCATCATCCTACATTCTGGATGTTGTCATCCCATTATAGATTATCTCGGAATGTCATCATCCTACATTCTGGATGTTGTCATCCCATTATAGATTATCTCGGAATGTCATCATCCTACATTCTGGATGTTGTCATCCCATTATAGATTATATCGGACTGTCATCATCCTACATTCTGGATGTTGTCATCCCATTATAGATTATCTCGGAATGTCATCTTCCTACATTCTGGATGTTGTCATCCCATTATAGATTATCTCGGAATGTCATCTTCCTACATTCTGGATGTTGTCATCCCATTATAGATTATATCGGACTGTCGTCATCCTACATTCTGGATGTTGTCATCCCATTATAGATTATCTCGGAATGTCGTCATCCTACATTCTGGATGTCGTCATCCCATTAGAGATTATCTCGGAATGTCTTCATCCTACATTCTGGATGTTGTCATCCCATTATAGATTATCTCGGAATGTCTTCATCCTACATTCTGGATGTTGTCATCCCATTAGAGATTATCTCGGAATGTCTTCATCCTACGTTCTGGATGTTGTCATCCCATTATAGATTATCTCGGAATGTCATCATCCTACATTCTGGATGTTGTCATCCCATTATAGATTATCTCGGAATGTCATCATCCTACATTCTGGATGTTGTCATCACATTATAGATTATCTCGGAATGTCATCTTCCTACATTCTGGATGTTGTCATCCCATTATAGATTATCTCGGAATGTCGTCATCCTACATTCTGGATGTTGTCATCCCATTCTAGATTATCTCGGAATGTCATCATCCTACATTCTGGATGTTGTCATCCCATTATAAATTATCTCGGAATGTCATCATCCTACATTCTGGATGTTGTCATCCCATTATAAATTATCTCGGAATGTCATCATCCTACATTCTGGATGTCGTCATCCCATTATAGATTATCTCGGAATGTCATCTTCCTACATGCTGGATGTCGTCATCCCATTATAGATTATCTCGGAATGTCATCATCCTACATGCTGGATGTTGTCATCCCATTATAGATTATGTCGGAATGTCATCATCCTACGTTCTGGATGTTGTCATCCCATTATAGATTATCTCGGAATGTCATCATCCTACATTCTGGATGTTGTCATCCCATTATAAATTATCTCGGAATGTCATCATCCTACATTCTGGATGTCGTCATCCCATTATAGATTATCTCGGGATGTTGTCATCTCATTATAGATTATCTCGGAATGTCATCATCCTACATTCTGGATGTTGTCATCCCATTATAGTTTATCTCGGAATGTCATCATCCTACATTCTGGATGTCGTCATCCCATTATAGATTATCTCGGGATGTCGTCATCCCATTATAGATTATCTCGGAATGTCATCATCCTACATTCTGGATGTCGTCATCCCATTATAGATTATCTCGGAATGTCATCATCCTACATTCTGGATGTCGTCATCCCATTATAGATTATCTCGGAATGTCATCATCCTACATTCTGGATGTTGTCATCCCATTATAGATTATCTCGGAATGTCATCATCCTACATTCTGGATGTTGTCATCCCATTATAGATTATCTCGGATTGTCTTCATCCTACGTTCTGGATGTTGTCATCCCATTATAGATTATCTCGGAATGTCATCATCCTACATTCTGGATGTTGTCATCCCATTATAGATTATCTCGGAATGTCATCATCCTACATTCTGGATGTTGTCATCACATTATAGATTATCTCGGAATGTCATCTTCCTACATTCTGGATGTTGTCATCCCATTATAGATTATCTCGGGATGTCGTCATCCCATTATAGATTATCTCGGAATGTCATCTTCCTACATGCTGGATGTTGTCATCCCATTATAGATCATCTCGGAATGTCATCATCCTACATTCTGGATGTTGTCATCCCATTATAGATTATGTCGGAATGTCATCATCCTACGTTCTGGATGTTGTCATCCCATTATAGATTATCTCGGAATGTCATCATCCTACATTCTGGATGTTGTCATCCCATTATAAATTATCTCGGAATGTCATCTTCCTACATTCTGGATGTTGTCATACCATTATAGATTATCTCGGAATGTCATCATCCTACGTTCTGGATGTTGTCATCCCATTATAGATTATCTCGGAATGTCATCTTCCTACATTCTGGATGTTGTCATCCCATTATAGATTATCTCGGAATGTCATCATCCTACATTCTGGATGTTGTCATCCCATTATAGATTATCTCGGAATGTCATCTTCCTACATTCTGGATGTTGTCATACCATTATAGATTATCTCGGAATGTCATCATCCTACATTCTGGATGTTGTCATCCCATTATAGATTATCTCGGGATGTCATCATCCTACATTCTGGATGTTGTCATCCCATTACAGATTATCTCGGAATGTCATCATCCTACATTCTGGATGTTGTCATCCCATTATAGATTATCTCGGAATGTCATCATCCTACATTCTGGATGTTGTCATCCATTATAGATTATCTCGGAATGTCATCATCCTACATTCTGGATGTTGTCATCCCATTATAGATTATCTCGGAAGTTCATCATCCTACATTCTGGATGTTGTCATCCCATTATAGATTATCTCGGAATGTCATCATCCTACATTCTGGATGTTGTCATCCCATTATAGATTATCTCGGAAGTTCATCATCCTACATTCTGGATGTTGTCATCCCATTATATATTATCTCGGAATGTCATCATCCTACATTCTGGATGTTGTCATCCCATTATAGATTATCTCGGAATGTCATCATCCTACATTCTGGATGTTGTCATCCCATTACAGATTATCTCGGAATGTCATCATCCTACATTCTGGATGTTGTCATCCCATTATAGATCATCTCGGAATGTCATCATCCTACATTCTGGATGTTGTCATCCATTATAGATTATCTCGGAATGTCATCATCCTACATTCTGGATGTTGTCATCCCATTATAGATTATCTCGGAAGTTCATCATCCTACATTCTGGATGTTGTCATCCCATTATAGATTATCTCGGAATGTCATCATCCTACATTCTGGATGTTGTCATCCCATTATAGATTATCTCGGAAGTTCATCATCCTACATTCTGGATGTTGTCATCCCATTATATATTATCTCGGAATGTCATCATCCTACATTCTGGATGTTGTCATCCCATTATATATTATCTCGGAATGTCATCATCCTACATTCTGGATGTTGTCATCCCATTATATATTATCTCGGAATGTCATCATCCTACATTCTGGATGTTGTCATCCCATTATAGATTATCTCGGAATGTCATCATCCTACATTCTGGATGTTGTCATCCCATTATAGATCATCTCGGAATGTCATCATCCTACATTCTGGATGTCATCAACCCATGACAAACTATCTCTGAATGTTGTCATTCTACATTCTGGATGTTGTCTTCCTGAGATAATTATCACTGGATGACAAATTTTTGCACTGAATATGTTGTCATCCTACAATAAATGATCACGGTATTCCAACAAGTCGGATGGCACTTCCAGAGCGGCATAGATGAAAACTCAACAGACTTACTTTTTCTTAGGATTCATCAGTGCCACTTCTTGACTGGAGCGAGATTGTGGCGAGGTTACATCCACATCGACCACGACCGGTGGTGACTTATGATCTGTACTGACGTCATCATCTCCCTGCGGAAAAAACATGTTGCGTTTGTTTCATGTCTGTCATGAATTCTTAAAGCCCCAGTACATCATTTGCGGTGACCCAAAATTTTACAAGAAAAAAAACTCAACTAAGAGTGTTGATAGCAATAGTAACAAACACCACATGATTTTTCCCCATGTAAAACGGTGCCTTTGCAGGGCTGCCAACATTGAGTAAAAGTTCAGAGTGAGATTTTGTGAGTGAGTGCGCGGGGCTGAGGGACAATCGCGACCGAGGGAAGGATGGCGAGGGTGTGGGAGGGGGGGTTTCGACGATACGGAGCTTTTGCATTTTTTAGGTAGAAATGGTCCAATCTGGCGCATAAAAGTGCCTCTGGTATAGATATTTTTATCCCTCTAGTTCCATTAGTTCAGTCTCAATCCCAAAGGTTTTCATTCACCAAAACTCAATTCCATTTTCAGCTCAGGTGAATCTTCTTGAAGGTGAAAGTGTTATGGGTAAGAATTGAGATATTCAGTTGACCATTAGATTTTCTCACCTAAAATGTCTTTCACTTTTATCAGTGCACTGAGTGCAGATTTAATAGGAAACACCAAATTTACGTGAACTTTCTTTTTTTTTGACTTAAAAAATACTTATTTTTAGCAGGGATATATCGTCAAAATATACACAAAAACTTTTCTCAACTCTTTTTGTTTGCCCACTACTTTTCCGACGATGTCCACTTACACCTCAAATGTTTCCTTTGCAATTGAATTAATCCCTGCCGCAATCATTGCAATGCACAACGGAATATTTTTTGCGATGAAAAAAAATGACAACTCCATAGATCCAGCGCGCGATGCATGGACGATGGCATTCACCTTTCTTCCGTTCGGATTGATGACTAATAAAAATGAGTTGGGTACCCATACTCCCTTCCAGAGAAGCTATACTGATTGCGCGAAAAGAAAAGCACCCGACCACATGATCAGCTGGAGCTGTCAACAGAGGGCGCCCTTACTTGCATCAATACCAGTGGATGCGATTGGTAGGTACCGAAAAAGATCGATCGCCGTTACTTTTATTTTTGAGAGGGTAATTTTTTGAAGCGTGAGAAAATGTCATGCGTGCGTGAGAGCGTGAGGATGAAGTCAAATGCGTGAGTCTCACGCTCAATGCGTGAGTGTTGGCAGCCCTGGCCTTTGTGGGAGAAATTGCCAACTGAAGGTGATTTAAAATAAAATTGTTTTCAAATGTTTTTTTTACCATTCATTCAACACAAAAAAACATGTATGGATTTTTAAGGTTTTCTGAAGTATTACTGCATCTATGTGGCTGAAATTTCTACAGGGCAGTTCATCAATTATTCTTATTATGTAATTGTTCCTGTTTTTAAATGTTTTCCAATCATGTAATCTGTTTTTAAAAATCATTCAACCAGGCCACGTCCCAAAGTTCACCATATACAGTAAAATCTCGTTAAGTCGAAACTCAAGGGAATGGATGAAAATTTTGAGGTATCCAGAGTTCCAGTTAAACGGACGTCGCGATTTGCTCCGCTCAATGCACGAAAATTGTCCACCGTAACTTGCTAGCCCCATGTGCACTTACCTTTGTCCACAGTCGATCCCAGGTTCCGGTCGCGTTCCGGGCATGCTTTAACAATGGCAGTGAATATGTTGTTTGAGGTTGATCATGTTGTTCGACCGCAGGCTTCGCCCAAAAAAGCCCAACGCGACATTACCGAGAACCAATGCCGCGTCTATTGCTAGCACAGCGACAAGGCCATTCAAGCATTCCAGGAAGCCTGATTTGTTGCGGTTTATGGATTGATTAGGCCCTATTGTAACAGCGAGGGAGTGCATCATGCTGCATCTCTTGATGAAAAAAACAGATTAAATTGACAGACAAGACTCATGAAAAGTTTTATTTTACGCTCTTTGTGATCTTTTCAGTTGCGGTTTCTTTTTAGAATAGCTGAAAAAACTCTGAAGTAAACAGAGGCACTCGTACAGGAATTTCGAGTTACGGAGGTATTTTCGTGCATAAAAGCCTATTTTTGTGTCGGGAATGTGACATTACTTCGAGGTAAGAGGAGTTTCGAGGTATCCGGTTTCGACTTATCGAGATTTTACTGTAACTACCTGATCACTCTGGTCTTCAGTTTTAATTGTTCGTTCCTCCTCTTGCCTTGCCACGCCCTCTGTCCCTGGTTCTGTTTTGACATAGCTAGCAGGGTACCAGTGACTCTCGTCCTCAACCATTGCCGATGACGTCCGAGACTGGTCATCCAACTCCATTGTATTTAGGCTTTGGAAATTCAACGGCTGGCTTGGCTGTTCCGTTGCCTCAGGGGTGATTTCAGAATCCTGTTCGCTGTCTGGAAACTGAATGTCCACGAAGGGCTCTTCTTTTACTCTGCGGTACAAATTAATGAACATGTAATTAAAGTTAAAGGAGAATTTTTTCAGAAAATGGATTTCGTTCTAACTTAACAATCATATAAAATACCTCCCCAAAATACTATCCATGGGAAGAAAACAGGAAATTTGCAATCTCCAATTTGGATGTGGAAGCAAAAAGGTTGGTGTGGTCACTGCACTGCTTTATGGAACGGACAAATTAGTTTACAAAACATTGGTGGTATTTTTACGATATCCTTAAAAATATACGGAATGAGAGCGCGCAGTTTCAGAATGGCAATAAGAAAAATATGACAAATAATATGGTATCAAAATCTCAACACCCGTGGGAAAAATGGGCGGTTCAAAAATGTGATCTGGACACGCTCCTTTAAAGTATAAAGGATTTGCAATGTCTCAAAATTTGAATCAACCATATTTTGACCGGAAAAACCTTACTCAAATGGAAGACAGAAGTGGTTCGAACTGTCCAATGCAATTATTATTAGAAAATTATAATTGAAGATGAATATATATAAATGTGTGTGCACACACATTTTTCACAAGAGTGCCCTCATGTGTACAAAATATGCCCCTGACTACCATGTCACTATATCTTTCCATGCTGAGTAGCCCGGAAACCATGCACACAGTTTTTCATTGTTTTTTTTTCTGAATGTACATGAAGTACTGAGCTGACTTAAAGGTACAGGCTCGTCAGCAATGCGCGCGCTCCAAATTCGTGCCACGAAATACGCAGCTCCATGCCTTTGCTATGGAGCTGCGTATTTCGTGACACAAATTTGGCGCGCGCGCATTGCTGACGAGCCTGTGCCTTTAAGCAAAGGTTGGTTTTTATCATACACATCCTTAATTGCACATGGAGATAACACCATTTGTAAAAATATCATGACGTATGGGAGTCGGGAAACAAGGCATCAATCTTTAACGTCATCCATGCAATCTTTGCATGGTTGACGTCATCATCCCTTTCAAAATTTTAAATATGGCGTGGCACATAGTTGCAGAGTTTATCATCAAAATTAATTGGGTTGCCGACATTGCCAGATTCTCTGATTCTAATGAAGATTTATGCACCGGGCAATGCATCGGTAATATTTGTCATTAAATTCGTCGATAACTTTAAACAAGTGTTGTCCCTTCCTTTAAGTTACAAGCGATGTTTAACCATGACGAAAAAGACACTGAAACTACTCTGCCCAACCAGAGATACCCAACTACTCAAGAAAATGTCAACATGGACAGTTCAGTCGATAGAGTTCTTTTATACACCAAACTAGGGGTCCTGGGTTCAAATCCAGATTTTAGTAAAATTGTCTTCATACGTAAAAACGTTCGGTCCTTAAAACTTACCTTAGTGCTTTAGGATCGCCCCGCATGGCCACATCACATGGATTCTAAAAATTTAAACAGAGAAAAGGACTTGGTTTATTCTTCATCTAATGGCGGTAAAAATAACCAAACGAACGAGGAAGCTTTGTTTGCATTTCCTTACAATCAAGAAATAAAATAAGGACACATTAAACATAGTGTAATTTACAGCTATAAAACTGGGTTCCTTTTGTAAAACAGGCATAATTTCCGATACCAAAAAATGTCAGTGATTCTTTCTTTCCGATGTGTGAGAGAACGTGGTCGTTTTAATACAGAATGAAATGTAATTTCCTTTTTTATTAAAAGAAAACAATCATTAATGGCAGTATTTTAATTTTTGTTTACTCACCTCGGAAAGTCGTGAACTTAAAAACTCTTCTTGAATTTGGTTTGTGCAATATGGCCTTTTCCCACTAGAACGTCAAACCCCGGGGCAAACTCGCCCCGGGGCCACCGGATTCACACTTGTTGTTCTGAATCTCACCCCGGGGCAAACTCACCCCGGAGATCGGCATCTCGTCCCTCACTTGAACAAGTGAGAACTCGCCCCTGCACCTTTTTCCACTATCGTTCACGCCACAGGAAGAGTGTCTCGCCCCGGGGCCAAAATTTTCAACCCTGGTCCAGAGCAGGGTTGAACTTCCCCCTGGGAAATGAGCAATCTCGGGGGTGGCGCTGGGGTGAGAATCGGGGCTTATTTTCAACCCGGCGTCGCCCTGGGGCGACCCCAGAGATTTTGTCTAGTGGGAAAAGGCCTCTAGACTACTAAAGTGAAAATGTCCACCGTTGCCAAGGTTACTAGGTCTACACTGAAACTAGTGAATTGTTTCCCAGTGCCAGGCCTCGAAATTCATTTTCAAAAGGGCATGGCAATTTTCCCTTAGTAAAAGGGCACCAGAATGAGGACTTTTTAAGGGCAACACGGCAAAAGCACAGGGCACCCATGGCAATTTGCCATGGTGCCATGGGTTATTTCAAGGCCTGCAGTGCTGTAGCAATGGACGTTTCCAATTACCAGAGATTGTTTGGACCTATAGTTGCCCTGGCACCTAGTGTCACACTTCAGTAGTCTATAGACTGCCGAAGTGAATACGTCATCTTTTGTTGGTTGCCTTGGCAATTGGCTTTAAACTAAAAATCACTGAACCATGTCCCTGTGCTTTTGCAATGGTACTTTTTCCGACGGCCATGATGTTTAGAGCCAATTACCATGGCAACCCACGTCACACTTCGGCTGTCTATTGATTGCATTCCGTGACGTAGAACATCTGGGAATGTTTGGTGGTCAACAGTCACGCACGTACACGCGCGCGCCAATAGACGCACGTGAACACGCGTAAAAAATACTCACCAGCGTATTTTCATTCGAAGATGCCGCACGCGCGCGTTGTGATACGTTTAAATTATTGAGCATGCACTCGGCTTGTAAAAACTTCAGTGCTTCTACTTGATCGCGATTTTTAGCCTGAAGAAATACGTTTTTATCTTTCTCGATACAACAGCCATGGCGCAACAACATAAAGCAAGGTCAAGCAACAGAGGTAAGTGCAACCAATGCGCTTTTCTTGCTCTTTTTGCCGGTTATTACTCGAGCCACGTGGGTCATGAAAAATGACCACCAAAATGGTTGATGGAAGGGGTGACGTCACCGGAAAGCAATAAATAGACCTAAGACATAATGACATCATTGTTTGTTTACATGTACATGTGGGAGTCTCTGGGTACCATAAAGTTTAGGAAAGCATGTATGTAAACAAACAGTCATTATGTTTCAGGTCAACTTTGCTATCAACAGACACATTTGCATAAAACACAAAAACTGAAGCTTTACCCTCATTTTTTCATACTGTTCCCGTAGCTGTATATTCCTCTTCTGGATGAGAGCATGATAGTCTTTGATGCGGATCTTCCAGAACTTGTAGAGGGTCTCTGTGCCTCCCACACCAATCTCCTGCATGACTTGTGAGAATACGTCCTTGGGGAGAAGAAAGTGGTTACAAAACCAAAATCAATCTAGAGCGTGATCCAAAACTGGTAAACACTGGATGAAGATTTCAAAATTTCTTAAATTAATCAAAATAATACCTCAATCTCTAAAGAAATGTCCATATTTTACAATCATATTACAAAAATTAACAGAATAAATTTGACTGGGCACACTGTGCCATCACATTTTCAAGAAATGTAAAAATGCATGTAAAAAATGACATTTCTTGTCAATTTTATTGATTATCTGTCCCTCACGCATAAAAACAACCTTCGCATAAAACTGCAAAGTCAATTTCAACATGTGATAAACTGGGTGTGTGTATTAACATCAGTAGAAGGTAAACAAACAGGTTCACTTTAGTTTTCATTTGTTGTTGACTAAGGAAAGGCATTTGTCTCTTGATTTCCGTCCCTCACGCGTGAGGGACGAAATTGGATCACGCTCTCTAATTTAATTCCTGTAATTGTACTTAGGGAGGATTCACACTTCTTTTTCTCGTGTGACGTGCGGAAATTTTGACCTGTGTAAATTTTGATGTGCATTTTCTCAAACGCCCGCAGAGGAAATTTAATGGGAACCTACACACTGAAAATCACAGAATCACGAAAATGGCTGATGCCTAAAAAGTTGATTCTAAGATTTTCAGTGTGACAGTTCACACCAAATTCCTTTCATGCTGAGGCAACACGCGTCAAATTTTACGTGCATCACATGTGCAAAATGCTTAATGTGAATCCAGCCTTATTAAAGATGTTATGCCGTAGAGAGAGGAATTTACCAAAATTACACATTAAACCATTAAATACTTCTAATTATGCCAGGAAAACTGTTCAGAAAAAAATTAGACTGTGCGAATGTTTTTTTACAATAGCAGTTTTTAGCCAAACTCGAAGCAAAATCTGAACAACTGCCGTAGGGCCTAAAAGTTTGACATTGGAAAATCAACGGAATCGTGACGTCATTTTACGGACGCGTCCGGCCGACGGCTGTTTCTTGTTATTCCACAACGTGGCGTTTTGAAACAACATGTTGACAATTGACTCCAGTGTTGATGTTTTTTCCGATGGAGATAGCGATGTTTTTTGTTGCTCATCGCATTCATTTCATGACGACAGCGATGAAGAATCATCCAGTGAATTTCCTACGGTTGAACCGTATCAGTTTGAGCCAGAATTAACCATGTTAACCAAGGAAGAAATCCGAGAACAACGCGAGTCCGGTGTTCGAATCGACGACCGAAGTCGACAACAGGAAACTGGAACGGCAGTGCCTCGGCTTTCTCTTTCTTTCTCAACTTTTTCTCAACCCTTTTTCGTCAATAATTATTTTGTCCTTGGAAGTTTTCATGGTAAATGTACCATGTTTGTTTGAGCTGATTGCCTAAATTTTTAGACCATGTAAATGTGGAATTTATATTCGTCGTAAAACTTACCATGAACGTAAGTTGTTGAGACGAAAACCAAACCCTAAAATATCCGTTTGATGGAAAAACTTAGACCTGTTCTTTCCTCTTCATTTGATACTTGTGTATGTTAAATTTAATCCCAACACTAGAACATTTATCCAGCAGTGTTTTGGGGGCGTCTTGTGATGTGACTGTGTCAATAATGCAATGTAACAAGTTTACGAGAATGTTCAGCGCGCACTCGCTGAAACCATACCGGCTGGTGGGCCGTTCGTTCTGCGTGTACTTCACAAAGCACTTGATCACGCACGCACGCGGGCGAGCATACCGACCATAGCGGTGGGATCAAGACCAAACACAGGTTTCTTCTTACACAATGTGTGCGACACCAGACTATTGTATTGGCGTGGAGTGATATCGTGCGAGAGCCTTTCTTGGCTAAAAACGTCTCCGTAAAATGACATCACGAATTTGGCCAAATCTGTTTGCTGCCCGCAGCGGCGGGATTTCGACAGTTTCCAGAAAAGAGGAAAATCATGGGTTGGAAATAAGCCTAAATTTTCACTTTTTTTATTAATATAAAATGTAAAACGAGATAAGAAATCGATAATTAATATATCAAAGAATAGAAACATGCAAAAATAATTATAATTCCTCTCTCCACGGCATAACACGTGGTGTTCCCATTGGACTTTTTTGGTTTTAACTACTGGTTGTGCGGTATAATTACAAAATAACAGTTTTAAAAATAACAAATAAATCGCACCTTTCGTGGTTTCTTCTCTTATCGCTAGCGTGACACAATCAAAGGTAACGTGTCACATTTCATCAATTATTTGGTAGGCAACAGTGAGCCACATTACAACGTCTCTACGACTGCTGGGATTGTGGGCGCCGCCATCTTGACAACGTATTTTGGCAAACAATTCGTTTCACATTGGGCAAAACGTTTGTGCAAACGTTTGCAAATGTTCGCGTAAGTGGAACGCAGCCCTGAACTTTGGCCTAACCCACCTGGAAGCCTGTATACCCAGTCAGTGCTTCTCGGTCCACTGCAACTCTCAGCAACTTGCAAACTTTGGTCAAGTACTCTCCAAGAACATCAGTCAATGTGTCTAGGGATGATTCGTGGCTCACTGGAGAAGCAAAGTGCAAACAACCAAATGCTGAGGTCAAAGGTTGGTAGCTTAAAGGTAACCAATATGCACAGCAAGGCTCAAATATGTGACCATCCACCACAATGCATAGTTCCGATTTTGCCCAGTTAACCCGGCCCCCTTGGATATTGTTGCTATGCCTTACACGCTATCGTCAAAATGTCCACACACACTGCACAAACCAATAGGACTTTCCACGGAAAGCACAGATTCATTGGAGAAAACTCCAAGGTATTCATGTTTCAGGGCCGACAGGTATCTTAGAACACACTGAGTAAAGGGCCAGTAATACAGGGATGCCATATATCATGAAATTTGTGCTTTCTTGCCTTTGAACAGTGAAACGCCCGGCCTTGAAACCAAAATTTCACCCGGATCACCGCATACAACACTGTACAAACTGTATGTGCAGAAAATCGTGTGATGTCGTTTTTGAGGCAATGCACTTTGAACTATGTGGGAGCTGTCTGCTAGCTCTGTTGTGATTGGTCGACGGTTTCAGCTTGATTGACAGGTCGGAACTATGCATTGGGCTGTAAAGTCGGCCCCAAGTCAATGTTTTTTTCTGCGGTGTCAGAAAGAAAAACTTTTATGCTTCAAAATTATGCTTGTTTCAAGTTCATACAATTTCAGATGTGGAGTGACAGTTCACTGAATGTGGCCATGTCTGAATATACAATTGCAAGAAATTTCGGTTTAAAGCCAAAGGACACAAAATATCAACCACCACGTTTCCAATAAGCGCAATGTATCATGATATTTTGCTCTGTATCCCAATATTTGCCGACTTTACGGCCCATTTGTGGTAGTTGGTCACATATGCATCAAAAGAGGCAGTGGACACGTGGAAGGCCAAAAGACAAGACATTTAAATGACAGTGGATAAAGGCAGTGCTATACAGACTTTCTTTTTAAAATTTGAAAACGTGAATTAG
Source organism: Henricia sp. BOLD:AAB3569 (assembly GCA_037783545.1). Lineage (NCBI taxonomy): Eukaryota > Metazoa > Echinodermata > Asteroidea > Spinulosida > Echinasteridae > Henricia > Henricia sp. BOLD:AAB3569. Next base: position 781,436 of record JBBELK010000104.1, on the reverse strand, counting down.
GTCAAGTAAGGCCAAACAAAAATAGTCGGATACTCATGGCGCTTTACAATATTATTACCCTGGTCATACATATAGGCCACAACTCCCTGGGGAGTATGCAGCCCCGGCAGCCTGACACAAGTGCCTAAAGACTCCAACCCTTGCAGGTACCCATTTACTCCTGGGTGAAATGAGAGAGGAATGACAGTTTTTGCTACTCTTTTGTGGGACATCATTAATAACTTCCCTTTTTTGAGCAATAGCATATTAAGCGATGACAACAGCCTTTCTCATCAGGAACGTACAGAAAAAATGCACAACCACTACCTATACCAAGTACCAACTACTGGTAATGACTAGGCCTATACAGTGAACGATTTCGTTCTGAAATATTGTATAGCAGATTTGCTATGCAATTTTGTTTTTGCGTAGCAATTTTTAAATTTTGTTTAGCAATCCAGTATTTTTGTATAGCAAATTCAAAATGGATGATTAAACGCTGCATACAAAGGCTTCTTTTGCGAGTTATTTTAAAGACCATAACAATGTTGTTAATATTAACATTTTAAGTGAAAGATTACCCGAATTATCACATGTTTTATTTCAGTACATGTAGTCTCTGAATAGCACATTAAAACTGGAAAAAGGATTGTTAATACTTGCAGGCTGCACAGTAAGAGTAAGACTCTTGAGAAGCTCATCAGAATTTTTTCTTTTTTAAAAACTAGGCCTAAAGCATTGGCGAGTGCAGATTTGATGAAAAAAATCCAAATTTTTGAGTGGGAACATTTTAATATTTTGTGAGGAAACATTTCCAAAAACAATTTTTCAGTCTGCCTCATGTTTTACACACAAAGTCTGAAGCCATGATCAACTACATTTACTCAATTCTTTCCCATACCGCGCCCATTGCCTAGGCCGTAGGGTTCGGCCGTAGGCCTCAGTCTTCCGTGTTCCCGCCCCGGTCTATCCCCGCCCCGCTCGTCGCTCAGGCGCTGCATGCAGAGCCAATAAGTGGCAGGCTCGACACGGCTAGTCATTGTCGGTAGCTGGCGGCCGTTCCACTTTCGAAATATCCTCATTTCTCCAACACATTTTTACACTTTGTCCATGAGAGTGGACGATGTTTTCCACAAAAATGACGATCAACCAAAACACGATCGCTGCGATAATTCCTCCATGCCTGGATGCACGAAAAAAAAACGATTACGAAACAACGATCATGAAAATCACGGTACGATCCTTGCCGTATGGTACGACTCGACGGCCCAGCTGAGCTAATATAGATCTCCATGCACATGCATACACAACTAGGCCTATGTTTTGCAAGAAAGCGATCGTGTTGTAAAACGCATGCTGATTGGCTGGTAAAAATAATATGACTTGTTGCTACTAAATTCTGGCCAATGACGTTTAAGTTAACAAAACAATGATCAGCAGCATGAGATATCAAGCCGCTGACTTGATTGACTGTAGCTGTGTTCACATGCGCGCATATGCTCTTCGCAGGTTTTTGTGCCGTTGCACAGAGAACGTATCACTGCATGCACGTGCTGTAGCGATAGCTAAACGGCCGTGCTGTGGATTAGCACCGCTATCGGACCGGGCCGCTGGCCGAGGACCGTAATCAGGAGCTGTTTTTTGCCGCTCGTGCAAATCAGAAGCAGTGATTGAAGTATTTTTTTTATCAGTTCTCTCCGTGGTTCTTTTTTACGAAACATAATTTTTGTAAATTCTTTACTTTTTCATGCGTGTCGGACCGGAATTTCATGCACGTGCCGTAAGCCGCCGCGCGCCGTGGCGATACGTCAGTCTGGTCAGTTTTCCATTTTCGTTTTTTCATTTCTCACTAACATTTACAAAATTATCTGGAAGTGCAAAATGTTGAGAAAAAAAAAATGTGTCGCAAATTGCATCGCTAAATTAAGTCAAAAACTGCGATGCACTTTGAAAAGTGCGTCGCAGATTGTCAAAAACGCGTCGCATTTTGCGATGCGATACAGGGGAAATCGTTCACTGTATATGTACAAGAGCCCAACATTTCCCCCAAAAATGCAAGAAAAACGTTGGCACAAACATGAAACACATGGCCACTTGACCATACTATTGTTCTGAACTTACTCTCATAACCAGCATGAGCACATATTGTAGCCACTGCTTGTTTTGTCAGCTTTTTGGCTGTAGACCCGTCAATTTCTGCAGCATTGGTGGCCGTTTTTAACCTTGGTCTAAAATTTAAATTAAAATAAAAGTCTTCTCAGGATTTGGGTTTTACATTTATCAGTGTCCTTGTAAATACTGGGTTTTTGTGATTCAGTAATTAAACTTTAATTCCTCGAATTTTCATCTCTGTAAACTTTGAGTGATATTAACTCCGTACCTCATAGCTGAGCTATGAGGTACAGTGGTATATTCTCTCAGGTTTTCCCTAGAATCGAGATTCTTTCTCGGAGTTGCAAGACCGACATCTGGCATGGTCCCCACGAAAATGAAATAATCAAATAAGGGAATAAACAAAAATCATTTTGTCCTTATCAGGATTCGAACCGGAGATCTCTGGCAAACTGGGCAGATGCTCTATCAGCTGAGCTATGAGTTTATGTTGCCGGAAGTTTTTCAAGCCCCTCTGAGTGTCTCACCATAGCAAAAGGGTTGAAATTTAATTTCTGTAACTTTTTATTTCTGTAAAATAATAATAATAATAATAATAGAAAGATGCTCAGGGCGCAGCAACACACAAGTATGAAAAACACATGTAAATATCACAACCAAGGTACCAAAATATTAAGTTAAATATTACCAAAATATTAAGTTAAAATGTCACACCAAGACACACAACACAGCAATACATAGCACCACCAAGCGTTTCTGTCGAAGAGGGCATTTTCTGACAAAGCGGTCAACATCAGTGTATTCGTTTATTGCACAAACAATTCAGATTTGATTTGAAAACGAATACCTGATTTAGAGGTTAAAGTTTATAAAGCCTAAATTATTTAAACACGGTTAACAATGTTTGCGAAGAAAAAAGTTCAATCAGTGCTCTTTTCTCGAGAATGGACAACATAATATTCTTTATCACATGTCTAGCAATGTTCATGTCGACTTTTTTCCATTGACGCACAGGGAATGTAGTCTTTCCGCTTCAAGCTCTTGGTGACACTAATGCTGTAACCAAACAGACGAACTAAACGGAATTTTACCAAACTTGGCACTTCCGAACAGAACATTTCACTCAGTTTGGCTGTTCGGGAGTGGTTCACTTTGGATTTCACATCTTAGGTATTTTAACTGTAAATGTGGAAGAGCTGGCTTCCTGAATGTCAAAAACGCACTCAAAATGACTTCTTATACTTAACTGTCGAATGTCATATACACTGCACAAACCAATTCTTGTGCCGAATCAGATCCGACATTTTCAGCCCGGCACCGGGGTCCACCGTACCGACATGCATGACATGACTTTCCTTCCTCCATCCATATGACTTCACGATCGATATCTTGATTGTAATTACTCATCACGTGGCACTAACTGGCTGCCATTGTCCCCAGCTGTACACCATGATCTCTTGGCAGTGAGCATCATGAGTGGGGTAGCTGGTAGAGACTGCAGTCTAGATCTCGCAGTAAAGTCTTCCCATTTCTAGAAGACACTAAGACACAACACAGCAACTGTACTTACTCACCGCGTGGCTCTAACTGGCTGCCATTGTCCCCAGCTGTACACCATGATCTCTTGGCAGTAAGCATCATTAGTGGGGTAGCTGGTAGAGACTGCAGTCTAGATCTCGCGGTAAAGTCTTCCCATTTCTAGAAGACACTAAGACACAACTGTACTTACTCATCGTGTGGCTCTAACTGGCTGCCATTGTCGCCAGCTGTACACCATGATCTCTTGGCAGTAAGCATCATGAGTGGGGTAGCTGGTAGAGACTGCAGTCTAGTTCTCGCAGTACGGTCTTCCCATTTCTAGAAGACACTAAGACACAGCTCAGCAACTGTACTTACTCATCGCGTGGCTCTAACTGGCTGCCATTGTCCCCAGCTGTACACCATGATCTCTTGGCAGTAAGCATCATGAGCGGGGTAGTTGGTAGAGACTGCAGTCTAGGTCTCGCAGTACGATCTTCCCATTTCAAGAATACACTAAGACACAACACAGCAACTGTACTTACTCATCGCGTGGCTCTAACTGGCTGCCATTGTCGCCAGCTGTACACCATGATCTCTTGGCAGTAAGCATCATGAGTGGGGTAGCTGGTAGAGACTGCAGTCTAGGTCTCGCAGTACGGTCTTCCCATTTCAAGAATACACTAAGACACAACACAGCAACTGTACTTACTCATCGCGTGGCTCTAACTGGCTGCCATTGTCCCCAGCTGTACACCATGATCTCTTGGCAGTAAGCATCATGAGCGGGGTAGCTGGTAGAGACTGCAGTCTAGGTCTCGCAGTACGGTCTTCCCATTTCAAGAATACACTAAGACACAACACAGCAACTGTACTTACTCATCGCGTGGCTCTAACTGGCTGCCATTGTCCCCAGCTGTACACCATGATCTCTTGGCAGTAAGCATCATGAGTGGGGTAGCTGGTAGAGACTGCAGTCTAGGTCTCGCAGTACGGTCTTCCCATTTCAAGAATACACTAAGACACAACACAGCAACTGTACTTACTCATCGCGTGGCTCTAACTGGCTGCCATTGTCCCCAGCTGTACACCATGATCTCTTGGCAGTAAGCATTATGAGTGGGGTAGCTGGTAGAGACTGCATTCTAGGTCTCGCAGTACGGTCTTCCCATTTCCAGAAGACACTAAGACACAACACAGCAACTGTACTTACTCATCGTGTGGCTCTAACTGGCTGCCATTGTCCCCAGCTGTACACCATGATCTCTTGGCAGTAAGCATCATGAGTGGGGTAGCTGGTAGAGACTGCAGTCTAGGTCTCACAGTACGGTCTTCCCATTTCCAGAAGACACTAAGACACAACACAGCAACTGTACTTACTCATCGCGTGGCTCTAACTGGCTGCCATTGTCCCCAGCTGTACACCATGATCTCTTGGCAGTAGGCATCATGAGTGGGGTAGCTGGTAGAGACTGCAGTCTAGGTCTCACAGTACGGTCTTTCCATTTCTAGAAGACACTAAGACACAACACAGCAACTGTACTTACTCATCACGTGGCTCTAACTGGCTGCCATTGTCCCCAGCTGTACACCATGATCTCTTGGCAGTAAGCATCATGAGTGGGGTAGCTGGTAGAGACTGCAGTCTAGGTCTCACAGTACGGTCTTCCCATTTCTAGAAGACACAACACAGCAACTGTACTTACTCATCGCGTGGCTCTAACTGGCTGCCATTGTCCCCAGCTGTACACCATGATCTCTTGGCAGTAAGCATCATGAGTGGGGTAGCTGGTAGAGACTGCAGTCAAGGTCTCGCAGTACGGTCTTCCCATTTCTAGAAGACACAACACAGCAACTGTACTTACTCATCGCGTGGCTCTAACTGGCTGCCATTGTCCCCAGCTGTACACCATGATCTCTTGGCAGTAAGCATCATGAGTGGGGTAGCTGGTAGAGACTGCAGTCTAGGTCTCGCAGTACGGTCTTCCCATTTCCAGAAGACACTAAGACACAACACAGCAACTGTACTTACTCATCGTGTGGCTCTAACTGGCTGCCATTGTCCCCAGCTGTACACCATGATCTCTTGGCAGTAAGCATCATGAGTGGGGTAGCTGGTAGAGACTGCATTCTAGGTCTCGCAGTACGGTCTTCCATTTCTAGAAGACACTAAGACACAACACAGCAACTGTACTTACTCATCTTGTGGCTCTAACTGGCTGCCATTGTCGCCAGCTGTACACCATGATCTCTTGGCAGTAAGCATCATGAGTGGGGTAGCTGGTAGAGACTGCAGTCTAGGTCTCGCAGTACGGTCTTCCCATTTCTATGAAGCAACAATACACAACTCAAGTAGTAAAAAAGTGCTAATATAATGGCGTTGGTGAATACAGTAGACATGTTAAGAGATATGCGCAAGGTGATAAAGTTGTAATGGAGGCAGGTGGTAATAATTCTGGTGTTTATTACTTTCAAGACAATTTTCCATATAAGAGGAAAAGAAAAATCACTTCTCATGATATCCTTGAGAATAAAGTTGTTACTAACAGCCTTCTTAATATTAACTATTGGGTAATTTTTTTAGAAAGGGGCAGGCTTTGATTTTGATTGGCTGAAAAAAAGTTTAAGGTTAATGTCCTTGCTTCTGATTGGTCAATAAGTACGGTTGTGTTTTTTTACAACAGGGAACAACAGAAGGCAAAAACAGTCAACTTTGAGCAAACTTAGTGATGCAGAAGCCAACAGAACAGGGGCCAATTTCATGGCGCTGCTAAGCACAACAATTTGCTTAGCACAGGATTTTTTTTGCTTTATTAAATAGATTACAAGCCAAAATTATAGACAAATCCGGTAACTAAGGTCTCCTTCCCTGTATATCTGCCATAGCTGAGGGGCGTCCAGTGCTGTTTGAACGAATAGCGCTCATCCATTACATGCACGACGCGCCTCCTTCGCGTATACGCGACGCGCCTGCCTTCGCGTACACACAACCCTACAAAGACGCGCAACTTGTTTGAAGTAAACAAATGCAGCTTCAGCAACAGCAAAAACATACAGTTCATTCAGTGGAAGCCCCCCAGCTATGGCGGATGTACAGGGAAGGAGACCTTAGTTACCGGATTGGTGTATACGCCAACTTGTGTTCTTCGCTAGAGTATGAGAATACCTTTCAATACACATCACTTACGATTTTGGCTGGTGATCCATTTTTGCAAAATAAAGCAAACAAATCCTGTGCTAAGCAAATGTTTGTGAAATTGGCCCCAGGTCTTGAAAATGCACCAAAAATGCACCCAAAAGCAGAAAACTATAAATTGTAGGAATGAAGAAGAGTTGGTTGTTGTCACAATTATTATTATTTATTATTATCTGTTTTATTTATACTGGGTTGCCTTCTCAGTTATAAAATCTGCTATCCTTAAGGGCCCAGTGTAAAATAACAATACTATGTAAATAAAAAATAAAATTATTTGTGGTATAAAATATAAAACATACATGTAAACTTAAAATAAAAAATAAAACGTAAAAAATAAAACATAAAACGTAAAACATAAAACATAATACATAGCGACACAGTAAAACTATTAAAGACAACATATATATCTACAATAGACTCACAAATAAAAAAATTAAAAATTAAAAAAAACAAAAAAAGTAAATTCACTTTTTATAAAATATTTTACAAAAAGAGTTTTGAAGACGACAATGATTACACTATGGAATTCTGGAATGCAGGACCCTACGATCTACTACTTACATTACTGTCTGCCTGAAGCTGTTGAGATGCGGCAATGATTGCACGGATACGGCGGTTGTGCTTTAATAGCTGAATGGTATGAATGCTCATAGCGTCTGGACGACACAGGTCCGAAGGCAAGCTGTTAGAGACAAAATGGATTTCATGTCAAATTCTTTACTGAGAACAAGTAGGCTTGGGCGACTCCAGCATTTTCGGAGTCGACTTCGATTAAAAAAAAAAGAATCACGATTCCAGTTTTCATGGGAAAACATAAATTATATTAATAGCACGTTTAAGTTTGTTTACATTGACAATACTACATATTGTGCAGATGACGTTCCAATTACTGGCACCGAGCAGCAATAAACGTCCACAAAATGATGCCGGCCCTGTGCCACACACGCATTCCTATGTGGAAATTATCAGAGGCTGAATCCCAGGTAGCAAGCCCATATGGGTATGATATGGGTCCCAAATGGGCCAAATATGGGTCCCACATGGGACAACCCTTATGGGCCCCCAAGGATACTGCACCCAAGATTCAAATGGGACCCATGTGGGCCAACCCAGATAACCCATATGGGACGCATATGGGTCCCATGTGGGTCCCAAATGGGGACCCACATGGGTCCCACATGGGGTAAATCACATGGGTCCCACATATGGCAACCCATATGGGCCCCCAAGGATTATGCACCCAAGATCCATATGGGCCCCATATGGGCCAACCCAGAAACCCCATGTGGGGCACATATGGGACCCTTGTGGGTCAACCCAGATACCCCATATGGAACCAACATGGGTCCCATATGGGTATCTGGGTTGTCCCATATGGGTCCCATTTGAATCTTGGGTGCAGAATCCTTGGGGCCCCATATGGGTCGGCCCATGTGGGACCCATGTGGGTTCCACACGTGGGACCCATGTGGGTTTTACACATTGGACCCACATGGGTCCCCATTTAGGACCCATGTGGGACCCATGTTGGTTCCATATGGGGTATCTGGGTTGACCCATATGGGTCCCATTTGAATCTTGGGTGCAGAATCCTTGGGGTCCCATATGGGTCGGCCCATGTGGGACCCATGTGGGTTTCACACGTGGGACCCATGTGGGTTTCACACATTGGACCCACATGGGTCCCCATTTAGGACCCATGTGGGTTCCACATGGGGTATCCGGGTTGCCCATATGGGTCCCATTTGAATCTTGGGTGCAGAATCCTTGGGGCCCCATATGGGTCAGCCCATGTGGGACCCATGTGGGTTCCACACGTGGGACCCATGTGGGTTTCACACGTGGGACCCATGTGGGTTTCACACATTGGACCCACATGGGTCCCCATTTAGGACCCATGTGGGTTCCACATGGGGTATCCGGGTTGACCCATATGGGTCCCATATGAATCTTGGGTGCAGAATCCTTAGGGCCCCATATGGGTCGCCCCATGTGGGTCCCCATTTAGGATCCATGTGGGTGCCACATGGGGTATCTGGGTTGACCCATATGGGTCAGGGTCCCATATGAATCTTGAGTGCAGAATTCTTGGGGCCCCCATATGGGTTCCCATGTGTGGACCCCATATAGGTCAATCCAGGCACACCATATGGGTCCCGCGGATCCCCATATCAAAAAGGTCTTGTGTCGTACGCAAATGAGATATACGTAAATGAACTCAGTTGTTCCAATCAACAAAAAAAACATTTATTCCGTGATGAGTAGCTCAATGGAGTTACGAGGCCAGAAACCAAATCGAAACAATGTGATGTCCCTACGTGAACCCTGTTGGGTATGAAATGCTATCGAAGTTGGATATGATATGGCAGGTGTCCAAAACGCAAGTAATTGATTGATACCGTTAACTGTAAATAAATAAGATAATAATACAGCACTTTAATCAAGTGTACTGTTAAATGTCGTTTACATAATATCCAGTGTGAGCTTTCCATAATTGCCGTTTTGTGTTCGCACCATGCACGTGTCGTGCTGAAGTATCCAGTTTGTAAGTGCAACGTCAAACGCGGCGCGCGCAACACTGATTTACTGTATATAAGTGTCCATTACGTCTTGATCTTAATCGTGTAATTATAAAACAGCTCCAATTGGAACAACAGTCAATGCGGTAATTGAGGCGAGCTAGTCATGCTTTTTGCTGAAAGCTACCAGCTTATTCTGAAATTGAGTACGGGAGTTTGTTCCAGTCTCTAGCAGTGTTGGGGAAAATTATTTATGATGACAATTAGTCCCTGAAGCTGGGATTTTGAGGGAGAGGGGGTTGTGATTTCTTGTTGAAGTGGCAGTTGGTTCTCTATTAAATGTTAAATTGAAGATGATCATCCAACGGAAGGTCTACATTATTATGGATGATGTTTTGCATGGTGACGAGCCTCTGATTGTCTTCTCTCCTGAAGTGTTTGAAGTTAAAGTTGACGGAACTTTTTCTTCCATAGTCATTCATGATGAAGCTTCAACTCTTTTGATGTTACGGGTTGTATGCGGTTCCCAGACTGAGCTGCAGTATTCAACATGTGGGCGAACTAAACTTTTGTAAGCCTGTACTTTGACTTTGCGAGGAGCATTGCTCAGGTTACGACGAGTGAAGCCTAACATGCGGTTAGCTTTGGAGACAGCTGTATCGATATAGTGTACGTTCCACGTCATCATCGCTTGCATCTCACTGGACTTCCTGATGACTTGCTTTAATTCCTGTCTTTGCGTGCCTGCTGTTACACCCTCAAAATTCCATGCTCCTAAATCCCGTGCATTATCGAGAAAGGATGTCGTGCACATATCTGGACTTCATCTTTTGTCGCATCTGTAGTTTGTTGTATTACGTCTCAGTACCTGAAGTGAAAATTCATCAGTAGAATTACTATAATATCTAAACACACTCTTCTTAATATTAGGCTAGATTCTTAAAGGGCGTTCACACTATCGCGGCAAAAATGGCTTTGCGCGCGCCTGTGCCATTGAATTATACAGAAATTGGTTTGTATAGAAACTGGTTTGCCACTTGTGCGCGGCCTTTCGCGACACGCAGCCAATGAGGTATCAGAGAAGCTCCAAATTACCAGAGTTGAATTTTTTTTTTTGAAAGATCAGTGATTGGGACCTCATGCAATATGCGGTGAGCGCAGCGCGGCAGTGTGATTTTTCCGCAAAAGTGTCAACTCCCCTTAAACTTAATGGCTGATGAGCTATTTCACACGTTAACGTGCGTAACTTTGATGCACGGCAAATTTACGTGCAAGGGTTTATTCACGTTCACACTTAAGGGGAGTTCACACTATCACGGAAAAAACACAGTTTTTTTTTTAGCTGGGTCAAAGTTCGAATTTGCTGAACTTTGACCGCGGTGCGCTGACCTTACCAACGCGCAGCCTACTTCTAGAAGGCTAAAAGTGTTTATTTGACGTTTATATTGGGACGTTATCATTTTTTAAGTTACACTTTTAGCCCTTTAACAGTTTAACCCCATTCGCCGTGGTGAAGCATGCTACACGCCCTTTAATGGTCCAAGAACCCGTGTCAAAAATCTTACCCAACATTCCAAATCAGACACTTAAGAACACACCATGGAGGTCCTTGTAATCTCAAGACTTCTGTACCCTTGTCGTTCTTTTCCCATGATGACTCGAACATCAGAAAAGAACGACAAGGGTACAGAAGTCTTCAGATTACAATCTGATTATGGTGTGTTTTTAAATGTCTGATTTGGAATGTCACGTAAGATTATTGACACGGGTTTTTGGACCATTAAAGGGCGTGTACCATGCTTCACCACGGCGAATAAGGTTAACTTGTTAAAGGGCTAAAAGTGTAACTTAAAAAATGATAACGTCCCAATATAAACGTCAAATAAACACTTTTAGCTTTCTAAAAGTAGTGTGAACCGTGCTTTAAGGGGAGTTCACACTATCGCAGAAAAATCACACTGCCGCGCTGCACTCACCAATGGTGACGTCATCACATCGACGGTGGTTACGTAATATGGTGTCAAATTACACAAGATACTGAAGCTGAATTGTTTAAAAATGCTGCATCTTGAGAACTACATGTACAACAGATATTTGTATGATTCCTTCGCACATTAATTAAGAACTTGATGTTCATCAAATTGTTGAACAATTTGTGCACAAAAGTGTGACATCATGATGTCGGATCACAGGTGTCAAATTACCAAAATTTCATAAATTCGTATCTGAAGAACCGTAATAGATACTTGAACAATTCTTTCACAGCATTATACCGGTAGGTCGAAATGAACTAAACAAATCATACACTGACATAACCCCTGTGTGACCCCTACTTCCGGTCTAAACCGGAAGTTAACAGAAAATTAGCATTTTGAATGCAAATAGAGCCAAAGTGGTAGGGAATTTGACCATAGTTCTACAAATCGAAATGTTCCAACACATGTGCACTTTATGACTATACCAATGATGACGTTATCACATGCACAGCGGTTACGTAATATGATCTCAAATGATAAAATCTTGAGAACTCTAATAGATATTGGAAAGATTATTTCACCACAGTAAAGAACTTGTTCTTCAGTACAACTTTGAACAATTTGTGCACACAATAGTGACGTCGTGATGAGCTTGACTGTGCCAATAATGACGTCATAAGATTCACAATTTTAGCGTTGAATAGTCAAAGAGTCATGTACTGAGAATTCCAATACTGGCAATCAATAAGTGAATGTTTCTTTTGCAACATCGACCAACTCAAGTTTTCAACCAATTTCAAAAGTGTGACGTCATCATGAGCTCAATGTGCATGTCACCCGATCACCTAGCGTTTGTTAAAAAACAAACGCCAAGCTCTAGTTTCTTATTGAACCTATCACTATGAACATCTAACAATGGAAATTGGGCACACACCATTGTTACTAACAATGGGGTTACAATGAACATATGTACATGTTCTTGCTCATAGTGTATTATTATGTCATACTTTTCTTAGTTCAGGGGCCCAACAAGTAAATATGTAAACATCCATCAGTATACGAGGCTTATTTTAACTGGCCATTCAATATGTAGCCCATTAATTGCTGCCAGAGTGTATTACAAAAGTTAAAAACAGTTTCGAACCATACTTACGCAGATTATTTTGTGATGTTATAGGCGTTGGAACTCCTTTTTGCCCCACATCAGTACAGCAAGCTGTGTGACCTGCAAAAAATAGCCAAACCTCATAAATAATAGCACGTAGGCCTACTGTTTAACATACATGTACTGCTTTTAACAGGGAAATAACTAGGTCACAATTTATTCATTGTTTTTATTCTGGTAACAAGGTAGCAAATATCCCCATGATCATATTTATGTGCAACTAGTGTTAGATGGCTGCAGATGGTCTAATTTTTCTAAAGATAGAGTTGGCCTACATGATTGGTAATTGTTAAAAAAGGCGATATTTCCACTCCCGACTTAAAAACATGATAAAACGTGCCTTGTAGAAATTTCAGTCACATACATGTACATGTAGATGCAGCAATACTGCAGAAAAATCCATGCATTGTTTTTGTGCATGAATATTTAGTGGTAAAAATCTTTAATAACAAAAAAAACCACCTTCAGTTGAACACTCTTAAGAACTCCTTTATTTTTTTTTAAAAATGACATATTGGTGCTTTTAAGTTATAATGTTCGTGGTTCTTAGCAAATTCGATTTTTGTTTTCTCCTAACGAAGCATTTACTTTATTTTAAGGTGGACAAAAATCATTACGTATTTCATGCATCGGCAACCCTGTGAAAAATGCCGTTTTGATACAGCTGTTTTTACGCCTTGCCGTAAGTTCAATTATTGGCGAACCGCCAATAATTCGAAATATTGACAGTAACTATTTGATAACTAAACATTAGTCAATTTTTATCTCATTTGAAAGCGAATAACCTTTGTTTCTGAAAAAAATGTCAATTAAAAAAAAATATTGTTTTGGGTGCCACACCCAAAAACGCACAGACAATATACATGTACATCTTTAAGCAACAATGCATTAATAATTATACACATGACAACGGGCACAAGCTGATTATACCGGGACTATGCAGCCTAATCAACTATTAGGGATGATCTGAGGCTCCTGGAAACCAAGTAATATTCGATTGCCCGAATTCGTACGATTTTATCCCGTGCACATTCCACTGAAGCAAAGAAAATGATCTCCCCGCTTCCTCAAAGTATTGTCTCTTTGATTTTTGGACACTTGTGTGCACAGTAAATTTGCATCTTTTTGATATGTTCAATTTGTTGTTATAGATGTTTCCAATGTTAAGTTTGAAAATATGGTTCCGAATAATTATTTGAAAACTGAAAATACACTTTTTCAACTGCACGACGTTTTCTTTAAATTACTCCAAAACTGCATGACTATTGTGATTAAGGGAGTGCATGAAATATACTTGCACTGCCCAGCTGCACTGCTAATAACCACCCTTATTTACCCAGGCTAGCCTTGTGCTATAAAGCTACTTGGCTATCTAGTAAACAAACCACTAGCCATGCCCCAAGGCCTCATAACGGAGAAACCACAGATGGTTCTGGAATGTCCAACAAGGAGTGGCTCAGTGCACAAAACATGCACTAGTACTAGTAGTAGGCCTACAGTATAGTATGCGCCAACCATGAATTTCAACATGGTTATACGACGCCGAGCAGTATTGATCGTCAAATAAAAACACAATTCTTTACAAAAAGTATAGTAATTTGACTCGCTAATTCTCAGTCATCAGTAAGTGCAGATTTAAGAAAATAGGCCTAAAAGAAAATATGAAGAGTTTATTTGGAACATCAGCCACATATGATATTAGTATAGCATATCGAGGTATAACATATCGAGGTTATTTTCTGTAAATGATTTCCAAATACCGGGACATAAAAAAGGTCTACCGCCTACCTTTAGGTATCCTGTCAACATAATAAATGAGTGAAAAAGATAAGAAATATATACAGTTATGTGGTTACATTAAGTATTATTGCATACCTGAATGTCTTCGACAAAGAGGGTCCATTCATTCTCTTCTAGTCGATCTATTCTAGTGTTGTTGTGTTGTAGTACGTTTATGGCACGTATGGCAAACGTAGTGCCCTGTGTGCCATCTATTCGTGTGTGTAGCAGATGCAGCATTTCATACATGTATACTGGCTTGGTATTGGTGGTCGTCTTTAACATCAGCCAATGCAGTCGCTGGAGTCCATTCGAACTTTACACTTCAAGGTCTGCAGGGGTGTTCTGCTGGACCACTCTATTTAATTGCATGGGGGTAATACATTCCAAAGAAAGTTCCTATGGTTACCATCGATCTTTCACCTTTGTGTATGTGTGGAAAGAATACCATATGACACCAACGTTTGTGTTCACTACACATTTCTGAAAAAAAGCTGAATTCGGAACCGACATAATAATTAGACTTAATGCGACCTACATAACATGTACTAGTACTAGCTTCTATACCCCAAACATATTCTCACAAAGGAAATTAGACTAGTATCCTCACGCTTCGACCCACACGACACCAATTTTGGGCTATAGCCCATTCAGTTTTTATATCAAACTTGTGTTCCCCCAATATCCATGTGGGCATGTCAATGTTTCTATCATGATACCCATTGGGCCAACTCTTGAGAAGCCCATATGGGATTCCCCGGCCGAGATGTTCCCACATGATCCCCATTTGCGCCAGCCCAGATGAATCCAATATATATGGGATTATATACCCATCCCACATAATTCCCGTATGGGCCAACCGGTGGTTTATCCCATATGATTCCCATACAGGCCAGCCCGCTTAGATCCCATATACTAGCACTATGAGCAAAAACATGTACATGTTCATTGTGACCCCATTGTTAGTAACAATGGTGTGTGCCCAATTTCCATTGTTAGATGTTCATAGTGTAGGCTTTCCCAGGTTTATCCTACATGATTTCCATATGGGCCAACCTGTGTAGATCCCTTATATATGGGCTTGCCCATGTTTATTGCATATGATTCCCATATGGACCAACCCGTGTAGATCCCATATGGGTTTGTCCATGTCTATCCCATATAAATCCCACGTGGGCCAACCCATATAAATATCATGTGGGCTTGTCCTTGTTTATCCCGTATGATTCCCATATGGGCTGACCCGCGTAGATCCCATACGGGCTTTCCCATGTTTATCCCATACGATTCCCATACGGGCTAGCCTGAGTAGATCCAATATAGGCTTTCCCAGGTTTATCCCACATGATTTCCATATGGGCCAACCCGTGCATATCCCATATATGGGCTTGCGCATGTTTATTCCATATGATTCTCATATGGGTCAACCCGTGTAGATCCCATATCGGTTTGTCCAAGTCTATCCCATATAAATCCCATGTGGGCCTACCCATATAAATCTCATGTGGGTTTGTTCTTGTTTATCCCATATGATTCCCATATGGGCTGAACCGTGTAGATCCCATACGGGCTTTCCCAGGTTTATCCCATATGATTCCCTTATGGTCCAGCCCGTGTATATCCCTTATATATGGGCTTGCCCATGTTTATTGCATATGATTCCCATATGGACCAACCCGTGTAGATCCCATATGGGTTTGTCCATGTCTATCCCATATAAATCCCACGTGGGCCAACCCATATAAATATCATGTGGGCTTGTCCTTGTTTATCCCATATGATTCCCATATGGGCTGACCCGTGTAGATCCCATACGGGCTTTCCCATGTTTATCCCATATGATTCCCATACGGGCTAGCCCGCGTAGATCCAGTATAGGCTTTCCCAGGTTTATCCCACATAATTTACATATGGGCCAACCCGTGTAGATCCCATATATGGGCTTGCGCATGTTTATTCCATATGATTCCCATATGGGTCAACCCGTGTAGATCCCATATCGGTTTGTCCAAGTCTATCCCATATAAATCCCATGTGGGCCTACCCATATAAATCTCATGTGGGTTTGTTCTTGTTTATCCCATATGATTCCCATATGGGCTGAACCGTGTAGATCACATACGGGCTTTCCCAGGTTTATCCCATATGATTCCCTTATGGTCCAGCCCGTGTAGATCCCATGTGGGCTTGCCCGTGTTTATTCCATATGATTCCCATATGGGCCAGTCCGCGTAGATCCCATATGGATATGCCCATGTTTATCCCATATGATTCCCACATGGGCATACCCGTGTATATCCCATATGGGTTTGTCCATGTCTATCCCATATAAATCCCATGTGGGCCAACCCATATAAATCCCATGTGTGCTTGCCCCCCATTTATCCCATATGATTCCCATATGGGCCGACCCGTGTTGATCCCATTTGGGCTTGCCCAGGTTTATCACACATGATTCCCATATGGGCCAGCCCGTGTATATCCCATTTGGGTTTGCCCAGGTTTTTCCCATATGATTCCCATACTGGCCAGCCCAGGTAGATCCCATATGGGGTTGCCCGGGTTTATCCCATACAATTCCCATATGGGTCAGCCCAGCTATATTTCATATGGGCTTGCCCAGGTTTATCCCATAAGAATCCCATATGGGCCAGATCGTATTAATCCCATTTGGCCTTGCCCAGCTTTATCCCACATGATTCCCATATGGGCCAGCCCGTGTAGATCCCATATGGGGTTGCCCGGGTTTATCCCGTACGATTCCCATATGGGTCAGCCCAGCTAGATTTCATATGGGCTTGCCCAGGTGTATCCCATAAGAATCCCATACGGGCCAGATCGTGTTAATCCCATATGGGCTTGCCCAGGTTTATCCCATATGTTACCCATACGGGCCAGCCCGTGTAGATCCCATATGGGGTTGCCCGGGTTTATCCCGTACGATTCCCAAATGGGTCAGCCCAGCTAGATTTCAGATGGGCTTGCCCAGGTGTATCCCATAAGAATCCCATATGGGCCAGATCGTGCTAATCCCATATGGGCTTGCCCAGGTTTATCCCATATGTTACCCATACGGGCCAGCCCATATGGACACCCATATGAGGAAACCCATATGGGCCCAATATGGGATACATATGGGTTTGGCAATGCCCAGATAGCCCAGGTATTTCCCATATGGGCCCCATATGGGCTTGCTACCTGGGATAGTCTTGCAGAAGTTGAGTGTTTTAAGGCTTCAGAATTGCTAGGTAATTTCTGGAATCGCGAAGTTACCACTTGGAATCGAATCTTGTTAAAAGGGTTATCAATTCGTACATGTACCGGTACTGGGAATCAATTCCCAAAAAATCTGGAATCGCGATTCAGATTCTCAAATTGGATTTGATTCAACTAAATTTCGGCGTGGAATCGCCCAAGCTTAAGCACAACACGTACCGGTAGATAGTTGTAGTGAAATGCAGGAACAAGTGTTTTCCCCATATGGTTAGTCTCTGTGCAAGACACTACTGTGTGAATTGTTCCAACATTCACTAAGAGAGGGCCAGCCTAAATAGGACGGTAGCTTCACACAATTTCTTGAAGGCATGGATACAGTTTTTCATTGTTTTCCTGGGTCGGCCAGTGTCGTCGTTTCCCACGGCAAACTTTAACCTGGGTCCTTTTTCATAAAAGTTAAAAACATTCTTATGTGGATTTACAAAATGTAGTAACAATAAAATCTAATTTTTCCTATTTTTAAAAACATGAGTTAAAGGCAGTATACATGATTGGTATCTCAAAAATCAGAAATGTTCACAGAATTACGCCTAACTTACACAATATAAACATGATGACCAGAGAAAACTTCCCCTGAAATGTTTTTGTCGGTAGTGCTATAGTCTTTGAGAAATAAGTAAAACAATTATTTTTCGTCTCTTGAGACGGAAATTCAATTCGCCCCAAAACCATTTCGGCCCCAAACCACTTCGCCCGAGTGCCATTTCCCGTGCACAGGCCGTGGTTCAGGGCGACGTGGTTTTGGGGCGAAATGACTGCAAACCCTTTTTTGACTGTTTTCCCAAAAGTTAGACGAAGTACGGAGCTGGTTTTTGCTCAGGTTGGTTTTAATCATGCATATCTTCAATCACACAGGGGGATAAAACTATTTGTAACAGTTTACCAATCATGTACATGTATACTATCTTTAAGAATGTTTATAATTTAGGAATTTTTCTAAGTGGGCTTTATGAAATAGGACCCTGGAGAATCTTTACAAGGGCAACGTTATCCCCGAAATTATGGGTTAACCCACCTTCCGACAAGGGCTAGAAGTTACCCAGGTTATGTGGCATTTTTGGCTAGTTAACCAGGGTAATTCGTAACCCCGAGATTTGCTGTGGGAAACTAGCCCTTAACCCGGGTAATCTTGGGGTTAAAGTGTCGTGAAAAAATGCCTCAGGAAACTTACTTCTGCTGTATGTTTGCCTTGTGTTGTGAGGATGACGAAGGCTGGTGCAGATGCGGACCCTCCAGGTCGATGGATTTAGGGTTGAGGGTCGTTGATTCCATGTCGACAACCGACATGGATTTAGATGGGGAATGGCTGGGTAGGTACTCTCCCCAGTGAGATACGGGTTCTGTCTGCATGCAAAGCAAAGAATTCTCTTGCTTGAACAGCTGTGTTAAAGTACATTTGGGAGGTATCTTTTTAGCCTTTTTTTCCCGCATACATTGAACAAAGATTTGAAGGAAATTACCTCCTGGAATCAACTGATCATCCAATTATAAGTATATACTTCCCACTTGCACTTCTGGCGGAAGTGTTGCATAATTTCTGAGATAAATAAATGATAAAATTACTGCAGAGAGTAATGGACAAAATCTCGACGGGAGTGCTCTGTGCGTAAACTGTGTGTGACAATAGACGGCGCTGCATGTGCGTTAAATGGTTCATCTTGTGCACTAACTGAATGCAATTTTTTAAGGAGAAAATGTGATTTTTCTTTCGAAAAGCAACATTTGCAACAAAAGTGCATGTGGAAAGTACAACTATTTGATTAAATTTGTTGATTCCAGGAGGTAATTTCCTTCAAATCTTTGTTCAATGTACATGTATACAAGAAAGAAAAAATACCGTTTCACATAAATACATGTAGTGCTAGTGTACTGACATACTTCGGTTATATGCACACCTAGTATTCACTTGACCAGACTAAAGTTTTGTTGCTATGATATGCATGCGGCAGGTTTGAAGGAAAACAAAGCAGTGATGTCCGACTTGTAAACTGTTGTCTTGTCGAACAACCCAAATTCTTCACCTTCATCAAGCCCACAATGCGATCCATACACACCAGCTGATGTAGAACAAGGGCCTGTCTTCTACTAAAGCTGGAAAAGTGGCAGGAGCTGATGGGATTTATCCAGATTTCCTGAAGAACCTCGGCCCTCAAGGACGCCACTGGCTGGCTTCTTTCTTCACTCAAGTTCATTCTACAGGAATTATCCCTAAGGCATGGAGAGATAGAGTCTCCTAAAGCCTGGGAAACCTGCGGATGATCCAGCTAGCTACCGACCCATGTCCCTCTTGTGTACATCATAGTACAAGCTGTTTGAGTGCCTACTGCTCACTAGAATCTCCCCACTGGTAGAACCCGTCTTGCCCAGAGAACAAGCTGGTTTTAGATCTGGTAGAAGCTGTGCAGATCAAGTCCTTGCCCTCACTACCAACAGTGGCTGGCTTCCAACGTGCCCTGAAAACTAGCGCTGCTCTCATTGACCTGTTCTCTCGCACTTCGTGGCCAAGCTGAAGAACCTCCTAGGTGGCTACAGGGCAACGACTTAAGTCAGCTAATCTCAGCAACCAGATCCTTTTAGGGGATCACACGAAAGAAGAAGCCTGTGACACTGTGTGGAGACATGGCTTGTTGCTGAAAGCCTCCAGAATCATGAAGTGCCAAATAAACCACCATGCGCTGCCTCTCATCCATCCTCAGCAACTGTAGATTTAGGGTCTCGCTTGGCAACCAGACCAGGGCCCAATTTCATAGAGCTGTTTAACAGCCCATTTTCCGTTAACCGAGCGTCAGGCTATTTCATAGACATCGTTAACGGTAAGCAACTGAAAACCTGCCTTAACCGCAGAGCCAAATTTTGCTTAAGATAGTGATGCAACAATGGCGGTTTCCAAGCGCGTGCATGCTTAAGCATGCCGCGGCCGCGAAATAGCCTTAACGTTAACACACCTTTTCTGCTACAGTAAGCACACGTTTTCAGCTAGCGCTTAAGCAGCGCCATGAAATTGGCCCCTGCTCCGTCAGGACCCTGAATAATGGTCTTCCTCAACATCGTATTAGTGATATGCCTACTCACATGTACCTTGTCCAGGAAGTTTGCATATGCAGATGACCTTGCCCTTGCTTACTAGGGAGCTACCCTTGAGGATATCAGCCGAGTGTTAACCCAAGACTTGAAGGGGATGGAGGAACACTTCTAGCTCTTTCTGGCGACTCCGCCCCAACCCATCTAAGACAAATGTCACTGCCTTTCACCTCAGTAACCAACTTGCCAATGCATTTAGCTCCAAGTGTCCTTCTGCGGCAGGCTAGTGGAGAATGAGGTATTCCCAAGTACTTTGGAGTCACTCTGGATCTCACCCTCACCTTTCGTGAACACCTGAAGAGGGTAGCTGACAAGCTGAAAGCAAGGGTCAACATCATCAGGAAACTTGCAGGCAGCAGCTGGGGATCCAAGGTCCACACCCTTCGCACAGCAAGCCTAGCCCTCGTCTATTCGACAGCTTAGTATTGCTCAACAGCTTTGGCTAATTGCTGCCACACCAAACGAGTTGACACTGTGCTCAACTCTGCAATGCGAGTCATCACAGGGACGTTGAAGTGAACACCTTTACTGTGGCTCCCTGCACTTTCTCATATTGCCCCACCAAGTATACGCAGAAGAGAGAGGATGCTGAAAGACTTGTGCACCATATCAATCTGCTCAATATGCGTAAACCCTTCTGGTCGATCTTCTGCCAAGTCCCTGGAAGACTTCAGCCGAAAGTCTGGGAATACGCTAAACCTACCAACGGAGAACTCATAACAGACCCCACAGAGAAACCACCTGGATTTGACCTCCCTCGCAAAAAATAGCTAACCCTGAATAGACTGCACCCTCCATGCAAGAACAGCCCATCATCTGCATAAGTGGGGGATGATGGAAAGCCCTGCTTGTGACTCTGGTGACCCAGACCAGACCATTTCCACACATTGTGAATGAATGCTCACTGAGGCTCTTCCGGAAATCCCTGGTGGCATGAGGGACATCATCCACAAAGTGACCGATGCCGTCCTGGCTTGGATGTCCACCCTTGACCTAACTTTAGGCTGTGCACGCCATATGCAAGAAGACCCAAATTCAGGAGTGAAAACAAAAAAATTAAGCTGGAAGATTTTCTAAGCAGGCCTAATGTTAAGTTAGATTTTTCTTAGAAAACACTGGCAGTCTCACTGCAGGACTGGCACTGGCATAGACCCGTGAACAGGGCTCCGGAACCTCCACCCTGTTGCCATTTCAGAGCCGTGTGATAAAAAAAAATAGGGCAATTTACTCCAAAATATCAAATGTGCGCAAGCGCGAGAGCGGAGAGGTCAACATGTTGCGTTCGAGCGTACAGTTCTCTCTCACCTGCTCACTGACCCGAGTGTCGTGACTGTCGTGCGCAGGAGTATACTCATGTTAACACGCGGAGGACACGCTCGAACGAAGCCTTTGTATATCATGTATATTGATCTCTCGTACTTGACCTCCGCCTTCGCGCATGCACACATTTGATTTCGGAGCAAACAGCTTGTTTTTAGCTCACGGAGGGTAAAAATGTTGCCTTAGGATTTCTCCGAACACATGCCGAACATGCTGAAACTAGAGGCAGAG
Organism: Henricia sp. BOLD:AAB3569; assembly: GCA_037783545.1. Classification (NCBI taxonomy): domain Eukaryota; kingdom Metazoa; phylum Echinodermata; class Asteroidea; order Spinulosida; family Echinasteridae; genus Henricia; species Henricia sp. BOLD:AAB3569. The sequence continues at coordinate 759,284 of JBBELK010000104.1, read as the reverse complement.
CTAGACATCAGCTGATCAGATCGATGCGTACTCTTCAAATTTTAAACGGTGCCTTGGATGAGTTATTCTTCCTCCATGGATGAGTGCACCTATTGAGCAAATATCAGACCCAAGGGACAAATTTTGTTTGCATGATTTTGCCACAGATTTTTGTGTGGGAAACGGCAACAGCGCGGAGGTTCCGGAGTCCTGTTCACGGGCAACGCCTAGCACTCAGCCCTGGCATGCAATGTTAATCTTTTTGAGCCAGTCAGTCTCATGCTTTGTACACAACAAGGTCTAAATTCACGTTCAACTACTCAATTCTTTCATTTTCTTGAAATATTCAACCTTGTACATACTCGCTCGGGTGTCAAAACTGAAGTTTTATCAACCTTTTTGTATCCATCAGACTTGGAATTGGAACTCATGGTCGTCGCCATTGTTTTTAAATAGCGCCCTCTATCGCGCGAAATCGAGGTGACGAAGTTAGGAGAAGGGGCGTGGCGCGCAGGGAATGCCCGGCAGCGCAGGCAGGCGGGCATTGGTGAAACTTTGTTTTATTTTAAAACTGAGGTATTTTGAAACAAATTAATGAGATTACGAATACATCAGCCCCATTTTAGTAAAACACCGCTTTCCTAAATAAGAAAAGGAAAAGGCAAGAGACGGTTCTCTAAATTTCAAATTTGCCGGCTCAACTTAGGAGCGTGTTCATTATTCCAGAGTAAATGTATTTTGTTTTGACTAGTGCTGCGACCGTGTAAACGTTTAAACGATCGAAATGTAACTATCCGTTTAGAAAAATGCTAAACGGATATCCGAAACCAACTTGTGAAAAAACGATCCTCCCAAGTTCAAAGATCTAATGGCCGTTTCGCGCCGCCGGAAATTCATAAAGAGGCAGTTTTTGTTCTGAAAGAATCAGGCAGCATACCGCTGTGATGAGCCCAACGGTCGGTAACCTTTGTAGTTTCAAGCCGAAGATGTACAGTTGCGTTTGCGGGCGGAAGCGATTTTACTGATGGTTTAATTATTTCATCTTGCAAGTTGAATTCAAAGCAGGGCGGTAAACACTGTGGAGCCGACGATCGTAGTTGTGTTGGAACTGTTATTGATTTCATTCAGTCTCATTTTAGTTGGTTGCTGATTTTGGGTTTGAGTGTCTTCTCGAAAGTATCCAATTACAGCAAAGCCTATTGAGCTCGTGCCAATGACGTCATGTTGGGAGTAAAACAATGCCGCGTCGTTGTGGAAGCAATGTGCGTGCGCGTTGTGTGTGTCCATAGCGCGCGTAACGCGCTATGCTGAGGCTTTCATTGGTGAACTAAACCGCGTTGCGCCCACCAGAGGGACACACAACGCGCACGCACATCGCTTCCACAATGACTCAGCATTATTTGACTCCCAAAATGGCATATTCGCACGTGTTCGAAAGGGGTCAATAGCTGAACTTTCATGGCCTGCATCATGTATGCTCCAATTTAATAAAGTGTCCAGTGGTGCCGCGCGAACGCACATGGTACCAGGTCAAAGAACTTTATATTGCGAGCGCGGTAATAAGTTTTACATTTTGTTATGTTTACTATTCGTTTAAACGTTTAAACGAACGTTAAATTGACGTTTAAACGTTTAGAAAAATAAACGGTAACTCCCAGCGCTAGTTTTGACCGAAGAATCATATAAAACAACTTCCCAAAATACTATCCATGAGAAGAAAAGAGGAAATTTTCAATCTCCAATTTGGATGTGAAAGCAACTCAGGGTTGGTGTAATCATTGGACTGCTTTATGTAACCGGATCAATTATATGTAGTTTACAAAACATCGGTGGTATTTTTGACGATATCCTTAATATACGAATTGAGAACGCGAAATTTCAGAAAGGTAACTTGAGACAAGTACATACAGCTTGTGCATACTTCTTTGCGCGAAAAAGAACACGAAATGTCAATTTGACGTAGCATTTTCAAGTTTAACTCAATAAAAGTTTTGGACACTTATTAATGTTTAAATATTTCCATAGAATACAAACAAGTGTAGTATACTATACATGTACATGTACATGTATATATCAAAAGAGACACAATGGTCATGGTCAGCGCTGCCTGGTTCGTCACCGCCCTGTACATTTTTGGTTTACAAAACAAATAAAAACATATATAGGCCTACGGCTTGATTTTTTATTTTTGGAAATAAAAGTATTTAGAGCGCGAAATTTCAGAATTGTAATGAGATAAATATGACACATGGTGTGGAATCAATATCTTAACACCCATGAGAAAATGGGCCAGGGTCAAAAATGTAATCTGAACACGCTTCTTTAATTTTGGCGAGCAGACGACAACTTTTTTATTTGGTCTTGTTCCCACCTTCTCACGAGCTTCACCGCGCCTAATGAACCGTTTCCGTCGGCGTAACAGACTAATTCTGTAGGTTTAATGCACTTTGCGCAACCAGCAGAACAAAATGGCAACTCGTGTGTTGAGATTTGCGGTAAGATTTCTAAATTTCCTACATGTACAATCCCCAAAATAACGTGCAGTCGGAAACACAAGAGTGTATGAAACCGGGGCATTCCATTTCGGTGAATTATGCAAAACCTGAATCAAAGGAATTCGCGATCCCAACATTTCTTTTTAGACGTCGTTCAGATCTTCAGGCCGTGCCAGTCAGTGCGTGCATACTGCATCAGCATAGTCAGTGGTGCACGACTGGGCGCCGGCGGCCCGGTCGCGATATTTTTTTCTGTACCACATATTCGCTATGAGGCTTCATCGATTGGTGCATTGTAAATGAATATTCATATTTTCTGTATAGCGTTTGGTAGTCTAGTGGTTAAGACGTAGTGCTATCAATCGAGAGATTGCAGGTTCGAATCTCCTATCGAATCTCGTATTAATTTTTTTTTACTATTAATTGAGGAAAGAGTGTGGTATGGTGTGGGGTTATGTTGAGGTAGTTATCGACAAAACACATCAGTATGCAACATATGCATAGGGGTTAAACCAATCAGAAGCAATGTTCGCTAAACAGCGGTACGGAAAAAAATATCGCGGCCCGGTCGCGAGACGAACCGATCGCGATTTCATTGCGTCTTGCCGAACTGTAGACATGTACACAACCTTCGTAGAGCTATTTCATGACTAGTCTAGGCCCTGGCCTAGCAGTAGCAGGGCCTAATAAAAGTAATAAATGTTGTTTTAGGCCTAGGGCTAGGCCCCTAGGCCTATTATTAATTTAATTCCCTCTTAATTTTGTTTTTGTCATCAAACTAGCAATGTCATAACTAGACAAATCCTCAGTGTTTCTGTATTTGTATGGTAATCTTGCCATAAAGCGCTAAGTCTGTGACATATTCACTTTTAAATGAAAGAAGCTGGGAACGACATATTAAAAGGCAATGTTAAAATTAAACATTTGCTTTAAACAAATACCATTAACCATCCATTTTCTTTTTCTCTCTTCAAAAACCTTTTGACTTGAATCCTCACTGACTAGGCTCCAAGCATTAGACGATTTGCTGGAAGGAGACAATATTCGCAAGAGGTGAGAATTTTTTTTCAAAGATTTTACTAAACATGCTATTCTGTCACTGTGTCAGTCGCACATCCTGGCACTTTTGTGACCCGGTGTCATATGCCTTTGTATAGTCTATTGTTGAATGTAGCACTTTCAAAATTGTGGTGCAAGTTATTACAACTCAAAATGACAACATCAATGACATTCTTCTGTGTATGCTCATGCTGGAGTGTAGCAGTCTTTTATTTCTGTTGTTATCAACCATGCGACACCAGTGATTACGTTGTTTTTTTGTTATCAGCCCCGAACTGTGACTTTAATCCCGGGAGATGGAATTGGACCCGAGATATCTGCCTCTGTGCAGCAGATTTTTGCTGTAGCACAGGTACGTATGAAACAAAATGCTCTTGGGCTTCATTCCACTTGCGCAAACGTTCGTCACTGGTTTAGTTCTTTTGTGCACTCGTCTATGGAAAGCCGGGTACCTGTTGTTAGCGAACGTTGCAAACATTTGCAATGCTTCCGTGTTTGGAACGCAGCCTATGACAGATCATCTCCTCTGTTGGTCAGCTGCAAACAGCCACCCACTCACTGGGCCTCTCTGTCGGCGCTATGCGTTTTAAAAAACCTCACCCCTTGCGTGTTGCCAAGGTTATGAAAATTAATAGTTTTACTCATTTCTCAAAGACTATAGCACTTGATACAAAACCATTTCAGGTGAAGTTTTCTACCGTCATCATATTTATATTGTGTAAGATACCGGTATGTGTAAATCGGTGAACATTTCTGATTTTAGAGATACCAAAAATGGTGGGACCATTGCCATTTAAATGGACCAGTGTTTTTTACTCGGCAGTAGTACTACGTTGGTAGTTTCTATCGACAGAGTTCTAAACTCCAGATTTCTTGATTCTTTGGCATTTGTCCTCAGGTCCCTGTTGTCTGGGAATCAGTAGACGTGACCCCAGTCCGTGGTCCCGACGGCAGGACAAGAATTCCACCAGAAGCCATTGAGTGCATGGGAAGAAGCAAGCTGGGACTGAAGGGACCTCTAGCGACGCCGGTCGGCAAGGGCCACATGAGCCTTAACCTATTACTGCGGAAGTATGCATCTTTTGGGAATCGTTTGTACCCTTCTCAATCAGCTCTGTGTACTTGGTGCTTCCCTAAAGCCGGCCACACACTTTCGCAATTTACCAGCCAATCGGCCTATTGGCCCACATACCAGAAATGTGTGAGCTGAAACTTCGGGCCGGTCTGACTGTACTCAACGAATCATTTTCTGCATCCGATGGTCCGGTGTCCGGTTGGCCAGTAAATCGCAAAAGTGTGCGGCAGGCTTAAAGATAGTATACATGATTGGTAAACTGTTACAAATAGTTTTATCCCCATGTGTGATTGAAGATATGCATGATTAAAACCAACCTGAGCAAAAACCAGCTCCGTACTTCGTCTAACTTTTGAGAAAACAGTCAAAAAGGGTTTGCAGTCATTTCGCCCTGAACCACGGCTTGCGCACGAAGTGGTTTTGGGGCGAAGTGGCATTTGGGTGATGTAGTGTTTGGACGAAGTGATTTGGGGCGAAATGGCACTTGGGCGAAATGGTTTTGGGGCGAATTGAATTTTCGTCTCATAAGACGAAAACTAATTGTTTTAATCATTTCTCAAAGACTATATCACTTCAGACAAAACCATTTTAGGGAAGTTTTCTACGGTCATCATGTTTATATTGTGTAAGTTAGGCGTAAATCTGTGAACATTTCTGATTTTCGAGATTACCAATGATGTTATACTGCCTTTAAGACACTAACGTGGTGTTCCCATAATGCGGTCGTGTGGTAGAATTAAAAAAATTAAAGGAGCATGTTCAGATTTTTCCAGAAATTGATTTTGTTTTAACCTTAGAATCATACAAAATATCTCCCCAAAATACTATCCATGGGAAGAAAACAGGAAATTTGCAATCTCCAATTTGGATGTGGAAGCAAAAAGGTTGGTGTAAAGACTGCACTGCTTTATGGAACGGGATAAATTGGTTTACAAAACATCAGTGGTTTTTTGACGATATCCTTAAAAATATACTAATTGAGAACGCAAAATTTCAGAATGGTAATGAGAAATATACGAAATATGATATGGTATCAAAATCTCAACACCCATGGAAAAAATGGGGGATTCAAAAATGTGATCTGGACACACTTCTCTAAGTCCAATGGGGATGCACAGAGAACTAGCGTACCTGTTAAGTTACTGTGGCCACGATGTAAAACTTACAGGCCGAGAGAGGCCACGAAAACGTTCCGCTCACCTGTGGTAGTTTTACAGGGCTGTATTTAGTCTACAGGGAACTAAAATTGCACAGGGAAAGTTTACAGAGGTGTCACGGTAACTTTCTGCATAGACACTAAAGTAAAAATTAATGGGGTACATTTCTTTGAGATACAAGATCTTAGGTCCCAGTTCAGTTCAAATGTCTTAATTTTATCTTTAAATTATCCAGCTAAACTCCTGAGAGTACCAGGAAATTTCTTTAATTTTGGGATAAAGTAAAGACATCTGAAAGGAATTATTGACTTATTTTTTAAATGTACCCCATTACTGTGGAAAGAACCACAGAGGAACACACAGTGAGATACATAGAGGAATGTGTTCATATCCATAGAAAATAACATACATATTGGTACACGACCTTGGTCAAAAGCTATGTTATTTTTAATTTTTTTAAATTATTTTTTTATATCCATAGGGAGTTCAACTTGTATGCCAATGTTAGACCTTGTAAATCAATAGAGGGCTACAAGACTCCGTATGATAATGTAGATCTTGTCACAATCCGAGAAAACACAGAAGGGGAATACAGCGGTATTGAGCACATGGTAAGGTAACCTCATTTCCTACTTTCTTGGGATTCTATTGTTGAAAACTGTACTTAAAATGTTTCATGGCTAGGTGTAGGTGTCTCAATCTCGCAGGCCTCGAAATTCATTTTCTAAAGGGCACGGCAATTTTCTCTTAGTAAAGGGCACCTGAATGAGTAAATGGAAAATTTGTGTTAGAACTTTTTAAGGGCAACACGGCAAAAGCATAGGGCACCGATCCGATGGCAATTTGTCGTTGTGCCGTGGGTTATTTCAAGGCCTGAGCTCGCATTTGACTTTAATATACCCATAAAAAAAGTTAAGGACTGGTTTTGCGCACGCATGCCATAAAGAAATGACAACACCTAACAATTTAATATTCTTTCCATTATTTTATTAAAGAACCGAGAACCATTTACAGAAAATTCCATGTCAAATTCCGTAGTGAAAACAAAGCTACAGGCTGTTACACTCAACAACCCTTTAATCTCAAAATAACAACAGTGTGGCCTCGGTTCTTTCATGCATTCAAGTCAGCGGTGTCGCATGGAGCAGACCAGGGGCCAATTTCATAAAACATGTCAGCACTCGATTTTTGATTAAGCAGCACTCTCTCCATTTCATAAAACTGTTTAAGCACTAGCAGACCAAACCGCATGCTAACCTACTGATTTTTTGCTAACGCGATGCCATTTTTTTTCTTCGCCATTTTCGGAAAAATTTGAGACATATTTTCCAACAGATACACAACTTACAGGTCTTGTTGAAATTTCCCAGTCAGCGACAGGCAAGGGTCTTCAGTGGTAATGATAATCATCAAAAAATTGAAACATTACCGATGACTGTACTTGAAAATGTTGACGTTGACATAAGTAAAGCAGACGACGAACGCGTTCGAACAAAACAGACGACAGCGTTGCACGCTCACTCTCTTTGCGCGCTTAGAACAACAAGCTTGATAAAATAGGCCCTTGCTTAAGCGAAAATTTGTGCTATGCTTAATCCAAGATTTCTGATTAAGCGTAACATGTTTTATGAAATTGGCCCTAGGTTGCAGAAACTAGGAGGACTTGGGGCCCTATCGCTCCAGAGCAGTGAACGCCTTCCTTCAGCAAGCCAGGGTCAACAGAATGCAGTGGCCAGCTGGTAGAGCATCCATCTGATGTGTCAAAAGTCTCGGTTTCAAATCCAGATGACAGATACCTACATGACCTTTTTTTAAAATCCCATACCTAATACAGATCGTAGACGGTGTAGTTCAGAGCATCAAGCTAATCACCGAACCTGCCTCAAGGAGAGTTGCTGAATTTGCCTTTAAGTTTGCCAAGGCTAACAACAGGCAGACAGTTACTGCCGTGCACAAAGCCAATATCATGTGAGTGTACAAAACACTAGGCCAGTAAAAACATTGCGTGACTGTTATAAACATTCTCTGATTAATGGGCCTTTTCACGGTTTGTAACATTACATGTAACGTCAGTTACCATGAAAATGGCCTTATAATGACCCAGTGAGCAACATGCATACTAGACTGGTCCCCTGTCCATGTGCACTACGCTGCTCTCGCTATACAAGGACAGGCACACGCCGAGCAATAACCATGGGTGATTGGCCGTTGTATTACCACGCGTGATTGGTCGTTGTATTAAATATATGCATGATCTATTTTTAGAGTTAGCTCAACAACGAGTGAATTTCGCAATCGTTAATTTTGTCGCTGGGTTTTGCATATCCTATTCAATCTTTGCCATCCCTTATAATTATTTAGTAATTTTGGCAGTGGTGTACTCGTCAACGCCCAGGTTTGTACTGATACATTACTTTTTACTTGAAATGGCGCTGTTTGCCGTATTTTTAAGCCGCCAAACATCAATATCGCAGTGCGGCCGTTGTTCAAAAAAAGTTTTTCATCGCATAAAAAAACTCGACAAAACATGACAGAAACCCCATCGGATGATATGAATGACATGGTTGGATATAGAGCTATTTGTTCAAACTTGATTCCCACCGAAACCAGTATGTTTATTTGGTTCTGACAGCAATTTTACAGGCATATCTTTTGCTGTCGATGCAAAAATACAGCTGCTGCCGCCGCTGTTATTTTCCCAGACATTGATTGCGTAGCGCGCGCGATGCCAAATCGAACGAAGGCGCGCAACACGCTGTATTCTGGGCGCCTGCTTGGCGCTTGCGCAAACCGTGACACAGTCCTTTTAATTTGCATAAATATCCAGGAATTCCTGGATATTTATGCCAAACATGGCGGCGTGTACCTGTCCTCATATACGACGGAGGGGAAGTAAATATGTGGACAAGGGAACCAGTCTACATGCATACCTGCCAACTCATCCAATTTTATCGTATTTGTCATGATTTTTAAGTGTTAAAAGTGTTGAAAATCGGAACACTACAATTTTTCAAAACATGAGAGAAAAACAAATAGCGAGAGTATAATGATTTTTTATTGCACCGCATGTACACAGAACCGCATGCACAAAAATTTACGGTCTATTCACCATGCATTGCGCGTGGCCGATGCTGACTGAGTCTAGCGCTTATCCACCGACCGTACCGGTGCACCAGAAACAACCCAACTATGAAGCACAACTCTGATGGTATCAGGTTTCTGCCGCACTGACTGTGCGTACAGCATGCAGCGGCCAGGCATATTGCTACAACATCATGACGCACACACAGTACTGTCCAATACTGCACCAGAAACAACCCAACTCAACTGTGAAGCACAACTCCGATGGTATCGGGTTTCTGCTGCACTGACTGTGCGTACAGCATGCAGCGGCCAGGCATATTGCTACAACATCATGACGCACACACAGTACTGTCCAGTTCAAGACGTTCTTTGCGATGTCATAGTGAATCGCATGATATACCGTGAGTGCGCGCTGCACGAATGATCGCGCACCACGAAAGGCGTTTTTGAACCAAGACTAATCCTCGCGTAGGAGGTAGCAGAAAAACATTGAGATGTTAAGTTCAGAAATATGTGCCTCGACAGTCTGCCTGTATACTATTTGCATGTAATAAATAATTCATGACTTGTCCTTGCAGGAGGATGTCAGATGGTCTTTTCCTTCAGTGCTGCAGGGAGGTAGCAGAAAAACATAGAGAGGTTAAGTTTAAAGAGATGTACCTCGACACAGTCTGTCTCAATGTAAGCACTTCTTATCTTTCATCTTTTTTTATATTCCTCTTGCACAATTCTCAGATATATTTACGGGTTTATTTCACTGCATTTATATTGGACTTTGTAAAAAAACATTTTTTAATATTTGTGTGCAGTCAAATTTGTCTATAGTGGCCACTGGAAAAGACGCCGCCAGTTCATAGTGGCAATTTTTTTACGGTCCCGGGGGTTTAACTTTAGTGGTACATAATCATGTCTTAGTAAATAAGAAAACACCACAGAACAAGACAAAATGTCAATGATAATGGATTTGCATACATATAAGCTACTCCACCAAAAGTAGGCTCTTGCATAAAAAAATGAAAATGGAGCTAATGACTTAATCAGATAAAGTATATTATAAGCTTCACAAAACTACAAACATTGTTTCAATTTGTCAAACATTGACCAAGTTATGACCATTTCCGTGATGACCAAGAGCACAATTTTTTAGAAGCGCTTTAGAGAAAAATGGCGTATAAGGTTGTACTTCTGTTAAGGCATAAAGTCCTTAGCAACCATGCAAATTCTGACTCCAAAAGCCCTATACCTATAGGAAAACATGTGTTCTTCTGGTGTATGGGATATAGTGCCAACCCCTGCCAAAGGCAATAAAAATAAGCATGGAATATCGGTGATTTTACCATTGTTTTAGCCAAATTAGCCTAGTTTCATGAAGGTATGCTTTAGAAAAACACTTAAAAAAACGTTTTCTGGTACATGTACATGTAGTATTTATTCACTAAAACCTCTTTAGGTGATAGATGGATACTTAATAGGTGGTCTCATGCAGAAATCCTGGTATCGATAAAAAATTGCCTACTTGACGTACATGCATACATTAGCCATTATCTCAGTTCTGGCCTGTGCGACAAGCGCCTGCTTTCGGTGGAGCGGCTCACACATTTGCATACTATTAAATACTTGCCGTCAAATACCAGATTTTTCAGTTATACTTTTGAACAATCGATTTGTAGCACTTGTGTTTTGCAAATTTCCAACTCAGATTCCCACCTAAAGTATCACTTTCAGTTAGAAATTAATGTCTGGACCTTGAATTACCATAAACTTTAGTTGTAGCCATCATGATTAAACCGGGGTTTTACTGAACAAGATTACCGTTTCAGGAATGCTTCCATCCAGTAGAAATACCCTTAAATGCTTATTTGCTGTGTGCACAATGGCAAATTCATAAATACCTTAAACAGTTTACGCATCCCTATTGGTTGAGAGCACATTACTAGGGCAGTCTTAAACGGACAATAAAGGCTAGGCCAGTCTTAAACACTTTTGAGCCTGGGTCGCGGCTGCGCCCGCGCACGGGTCAGCGTGTATGTAACACGCACACGTACACAGAAACTGCACGAAAGCAAAATGTGCACTGTGACAAGTATCGGGTTGTGTGCGTGCGTGCGTGTACAACATTTACATTAATTTTAAAAAGTATTTATGAATGGGATTAAAAATAAGTTTGGCCAGTCTTTAACACTCCGTTTAAAACAGGCTAGGGTCCTGGGCGCTAATAATGGCCCGAGCCGCCAGTTTAAGACTGGCCAAACCTACTTTTAATCCCTAATAAAAACCTGCCTCAAGGTTTTTGCAATGGTCAGTAGGAACGGCCGATAACGCTTTTTAACAAGGCACGTTATTCCGACTACTACGCGCATAGCGTCCCTAATACATTTATTTGTATTTTGTCTGCAGTAGTAACAGCCAAGATAATGGTTTTTCTGTCTTTTTCTTCTGCAATAGATGGTGCAGGATCCCACACAGTTTGATGTTCTAGTCATGCCCAATCTCTATGGTGACATTTTAAGGTAAGATTCACGGACACAGTTCAGCAGGCCCTGGCCTGTTGCAGCACATCGGCCATAGACAAAATGGTTTAGGACTGGCCCCAACCATGTTCAACAAAATTGTGAGACAAAATCAACTTTCTTGCAATTTTCAGGACCGTATTGAGTTTTGCCAATGGATACTTAATCGTCCAGACAGGATATGCCATGGTCTAGGCCACTGGACGCCATTGACGAAAGTGGCGCAAATCCCAAACAAGACCCCTTGCATAACACTGGTCACTGCTTGGTCAACCGAAAACATAATGACATGATCAGGGTGTCATTTTAAAGAGGAGATTTAACCCTAATAGAGGATATCTCCCTTTGATTCATACGTGCCCTACTTTAGTTACAATTAGCAATAATATCTCGGTTTTATTTTTTAAATAATTGTATAATTAATTGTATAATAATTAATGGTGGTGTTTTGCTTTCCAGTGACCTGTGTGCTGGTTTGGTAGGCGGTCTTGGGGTAACACCAAGTGGTAATATCGGAGCAGATGGAGTGGCCATCTTTGAATCGGTGAGTCTTTTTTCTTCTTTTTAGAGGTTTTAAGAAATAAGATAACTCCACAAACCTTGCAAGTGTAATCGTGGAGTATCTGCTGGTTGTGGGTTTGAAACCAGGCCCTTCCATGGTGATTTTACCCTAAGGCAAGGCACTTTGCCATGAATTGCTTCTCTTCATCCAGCAGCAAATGGGAACCTAAAGGTGGTGTTGTATTAGGATTAGCGTATGAGTACCTACCAGGAAATTGGGTTTGTATACCCCCCAGGGAGCCAAGAAAGTTAAATTAATTAGGGTTTGTTTTGCCCTTAACCGACGTAAATTAGCACTGTATACTCGTTTTCCCGAGACACTATGAAAAAAAACCTTCATAGCGTGCTCGGGTGGGATTCGAACCCACGACCTCCTACAAACAAGGCAGACGTCTTTTACATCGGTTAAGGGCAAAACAAACCCTAACTAGAGGTATGACGTTTGTTGTTACAAACGCCAGGTGATCGGGTTAAATGAACATTTTGTGATGAATTTCAGACGTTGTTATCACCTGTGGAATGGCAAAAATGGAAGTTCAGCAGCCGATTTCACGAAACTTTACGCAATTGCGCAAGTCCACTTACGCCATTACTTGCGCAATAACTTATGGCGTAAGTGGACTTGCGCAATTGCGTAAAGTTTCGTGAAATCGGCTGCTGTATACACTAATTCGGTAACTAATATCTCCTCCCTGCATATCCGCCATAGCTGGGGGTTGATAGCTTGCACCGTTTTGAGATATGAATTGTTGAAATAATAACCTTTGAAATCTTGTAATGTGACACCTGTGACGACATCATGACGTCACAATTTTGTGCACAAATTGTTGAACAATATGTTGAACATCAAGTTCTTAAATGTGGCGAAGGAATCATACCAATATCTGTTGTAGTTTTCAAGATACAGCATTTTAAAACATCTCAGCTCCAAATTTGCGTGATTTGACACCACATTACATAACCACCGTCCATGTAATGACGTCACCAATGGTATAGTCAAAAGGTCCACATGTGTGGAAACATTTCGTTCCGTAGAAATATGGTCAAATTCACTACCACTTTGAATCTATTTGCATTCAAAATGCTAAAAAATTGCACATTTTCGAACAACTTCCGGTTTGGACCGGAAGTAGGCGTCACACAGGGGTCATGACATCGTATGATTTGTTCAGTTCATTTAGACTTATCATGTTGTGAAAGAATTGTTCAAGTATCTATTACGGTTCTTGAGATATGAATTTTGAAAATAATAACCTTTGAATTTTTGTAATTTGACACCTGTGACGATATCATGACGTCACAATGTTGTGCACAAATTGTTCAACAATTTGATAAACATCAAGTTCTTAAATGTGGCGAAAGAATCATGCAAATATCTGCTGTAGTTCTCGAGATACAGCATTTTAAAACAATTCAGCTCCAAATTTTCGTATTTTGACGCCACATTACGTAACCACCGTCCATGTGATGACGTCACAAATGGTATAGTCAAAAAGTCTACATGTGTGGAAACATTTCGTTCCGTAGAAATATGGTCAAATTCACTACCACTTTGAATCTACATGTATTTGCATTCAAAACGCTTACAAAATGCACATTTTCGAACAACTTCCGGTTTGGACCGGAAGTAGGCGTCACACAGGGGTCATGACATTGTATGATTTGTTCAGTTCATTTAGACTTATCATGTTGTGAAAGAATTGTTCAAGTATCTATTACGGTTCTTGAGATATGAATTTTGGAAATAATAACCTTTGAATTTTTGTAATTTGACACCTGATGACGTCATGATTACGTCACACTTGATGCCATCGTGATACTATACATTCTGGTGAAAATGTGCCGTAGGGCCTATGTCTGTATCTAATTTACTAACGATTCAGCTTGGTTTGATGGGCATTGTTGCTGGTAAGTGTAAAAACTGAGATTCTCAGTTTTGTTGAACTTTGACCTCCAATTGACCCCAGAAGGAAGGGTCAGATGAAAATGCCCACACAAAGAAAATTGTAGCACAGAATGTCATCTGTAAACCTGCCAAATACGAAGATCCTGGGTCACGTGGTTTTCAAGACGGAATCATTTTAAAATATGCATATTTTGTTTTTTTGGGGGGTGTAATTTGATACTTGATGACGTCACGATGACGTCACGCTTGATGCCATCATAATATTATACACGCTGGTGAAAGTCTGCCATAGGACCTATGCCTGTACTTAGTTACTTAAAGATTCAGCTTGGTTTGATAGGCATTGTTGCTCAATAAGTGCAAAAATTGCGATTTTCGTTTTCGTTGAACTTTGACCTCAGATTGACCCCAGAAGGAAGGGTCAGATGAAAATGCCCACACGAAGAAAATCGTAGGCCATGATCTTATCTATAAGCCTGCTAAATACGAAAATCATGGGTCACGTGGTTTTCCAGACGGAAGCATTTTAAAACATGCATATTTTAGTCATTTTTGGGTTGTAATTTGATACCCAATGACGTCACAATGACGTCACACTTGTATGCACACCTTCACATTGGGGTTGATGTTCCTACAAAGTTTCAAGTTGATAGCTTGAACTGTTTTGAAGAAAAGCTCTGGAAACGTTTGAGTGGAAAAAGAAAAAGAAAAAGAAAAAAAAAAAAAGACAAAGAAATCGTACGAGAGTAATAGGTGATCGGGCTGTTGGCCCGATCACCTAATTAACATTCATTCTCCCTGACGCAAACTAAATCAATTACTGAAGGTTAAATTAAAGACCCATTGGCTTAACACAAAAACCATGCTGAGCGTGATCCAATTCCGTCCCTCATGCGTGAGGGACGGAAATCAAGAGACAAATGCCTTTCCTTATGAAAACTAAAGTGAACCCGTTTGTTTACCTTCTACTGATGTTAATACACACCTCCAGCTTATCACATGTTGAAATTGACTTTACAGTTTTATGCAGAGGTTGTTTTTATGCATGAGGGGGCGGACAATCAATAAAAAAGGCAATTGTTTACATGCATTTTCAACTATTTCTTCAAAAATGTGATGGCACAGTGTGCCCAGTCAAATTTATTCTGTTAAAATATTGTAAAATATGGACATTTCTTTACAGATCGAGGTAATATTTTGATTAATTTAAGAAATTTTGAAATCTTCATCCAGTGTTTACCAGTTTTGGATTACGCTCTGCATATATAAATATCTGCACTATCATGATCATCATTGACCTATTTTATTTTTAAGGTACACGGAACAGCCCCAGACATTGCTGGCCTTGACAAGGCCAACCCCACAGCATTACTTCTTAGTGCAGTCATGATGTTACGGCACATGGGGATTAACGACCAGGCTAATAGGATCGAGTCTGCTGCCCTCGCAATTATCAGAGAGGGAAAGGTAGGTTGACCAGTCTTTTGAGGGGGGTCCAGATCAACTCGACCGTTGTGCTTTCAACTATAAAAGTCAACTCGACCGTTGTTCAACTCGACTGTTTTGCATTCAACAGGAAAGTTTGTAGGGCTTGCTAAGCTCACGTGATAGCCAATCCCAATCAGTGAGGAACAACTGCACAACGGTGATTCGAGACCACCAGTTGGCTTCATAGCTCAATTGGTAGGGCATCTGCACGTTAGGCAGAAGGTCCGCGGTTCGAACTCGGTGGAGCCAAGTTGCTTTTCACTGCATCCAGATTTCCCAAACTCGTGGACATCTGTATCGAATCTGAATCCTGTGCAAATCTGAAGTACACTCGATAACTTTGCGCAGATTCTGATCAAGATCTGTGATCTTATGGCTCCTTCTCGAGAGGTAGTTAGCGCAAGATTCAAAATGGTTTCAATTCTAAATGACAACACATGAGGCGAATTCGGCATTTTCCAATTTATTCTCCTGGAGCGGGAGACTGCACTTGCAGTTTTGGTTATGCAGTATACATGTATGTCTCTGGGGCTGGAGACTTGATGACTAGTTTTTATTTCAAGTCGTAAATCAATCTTATTTCCCAAGTCCAGTCACAAGTCATTTTTTCCAGAGTCAAGTCACAAGTCAAAAACCAAAAACTGACTTGACCCCAAGCCAACAAGATGAGAGACCAGCTCTGCCCTGGTACTGACCCATGGTCTAATTCTGTATCACCGCCCCCAAGACACTCACACTTAGAACTGTATATGCAGTTTCCCCTTTGCGAAGGGGTTAAGTGAGTTGAGATCATAGTTGAAAGCAGTTTCATTTGTTCCCAAATTTGTTCGTAACAGTTTTCGAATCCTGTATAAATCTATCTTTATTGTTCGCATCATGTGAATGGTGTATATCAAGTCCAGTGAATTACTTTTTTGGATCGTTTATTTTTGTTTTTTTGCAGGTGCTAACGGGGGATTTAGGAGGGAAAGCTAGTTGCTCTGAATTCACCAATGCTATATGTCAGAAATTAGACTGATGATCCAGAGCATTTGGAAAAATAAGTAGAGCATATCTGAAACTCAGTTCGGGTGTTGTCAGAACACAGGAACAGTTTTTCAAATGTCATTTCCCATTCACTGAGATTGGATGAGCAAGAAGGTGAACAAAGATGGCTGACAACGCACAACTCGTAAGTTTCTGTATACAAATTATTTCAAAACTCAAACGGGAGAGAACGAAACAGTAAAGTAAACTGGAATTGAGACAGAAATACCCTCTTGTTGTACATTTAATGGTAAAAATGCAACCATCTTTATGATGGTTTAAAATAGTTGAGCATACTACATGCACAAGAGTTGAAAAGTAGCTAGCTATGGATAGGAATTGGCTCAAATTTGCCTATAGAGCGGTTTCACAGCTGTCACTAAACATCTTGTGTGTTTCCCCACGTGGCTCTAGTGTTCTCTCCTCGATCTGAAAGACAAAGACGGGAGGATTTAGTGACCCAAGACAGCTGTGAAACCGCCCTATAAAGAGAATGTGTGTGATTTTATGAATAATTTTTGCCCTTAGTCAAGAAATGTTTAACCTATGTGAATACCTAGCTCAAACTTGATTTTTTTTAGACCCCATGAGATGAATATTAGTAAATACATGTACAGTTTTATGAAAACTTCTTGCCTTCAGCATACATGTACTAGCACATAATCCTTCTATGCCATCCCTCTATTCTGGCATATTCATAACATACACAGGCCTAATATATGAGGTACAATGTAATTTTACAATGACTTTTTTCCCTGTACTAAAACAATGCCGAAGTCGGGTAACTCGTAGTAAACTCGTGACTTGCTTGGGAAACTCGTGCCTAATTCGTAATAACTCATAGTTAAATTGGGACAACTCGTACGAGGCTCGTATCAATTTCGTAACCATCTCACACCAAAATCAAAAAACTCGTAACCAACTCGAAGTACGCTCATAAACATTGTGACGCCAAGGGACCTGGGCCCATGTGCATAAAAGGCTACTAGTTTAGCTGCCAACTAGTGCTTAGTAAGATTATAAATTCCCTAGTTTATACCTACGGAGTTGGCAACTAATTTGCATAAAACCTCACTAGGCACATTGCTTACTAGTTGCATACTAGGACAATTTGGTTTGTAACTGATTTGGGTGCTATGGCCTTGGAGAGGAGGTGATTATGTCAGATACAATAGGCTTGTAGACAAGTTTATTGTGTTTGAGCTTTGAACCACATTCCAACTGAGCATAACTCATTTCTAAGGGTCTTTGTAACATTGCATTACTGCCCAATACTTACAAGTAATCCGTCATTGTGAAGCAAAGCTTAGGCACAAAGTTGTTTAGCTCCATGATTCTACGAGTCATGTTGTCCAAAGGCAGACTGATTAGTTGTCATCTAGTGACTTAGAGGTACCCCAGATCAACTCTAACTTTTGCCAGAATTTTAGAATATTACTATATCTAGTTGGGTTTTATGCATCACAATTAGTAATCAACTAGGTTTAGTAAGCAACTTAAGTCCATTTTAGTTGCCAACTAGGCCTAGTAGCCTTTTATGCACATGGGCCCAGGAGTTTACCGATTTCGCCAACTCTTGAGGCTCATGCATGTGAGAGGGCCTTAAGTTGCCATGTTTTGCAGTTTGGTGCCCGGACTCGAGGGGTGTGAATCAGGTCACAATAGATTTTACACACTTCACAGCGAGTTGGGGATGAGAAAACAAGGGTTGGTCGACGTTACCCTACCTTTCAAAACTTTAAATATGGTGCAGCACTTGGCTGCAATACATGAGAAACATTTGTTAGTTAATTTTTCGATAACCATTTAAGTCTTGACAGTTCTGGCACAAGGTCATTTTCTGCTGGATTGTTCTTTTCCAGTTGCATTTCTACCAATTATATTCAGCAATGGTTTGCTATCTTACAAATTCAAGGTAATAGATAGTGCATTATTAGAAAATCCCTGGAAGCTCTACCTTCATCTGAGTGTATCGACATTTCACTAGTAGTTTTTGTATTTTTCCTACCAACTATATATAAATAGTTCAAGCTTGTACTTAACCAACCAAAGTTTACACTAGCAGTTACTAGTTATATTGCTTAGCTTTTGTATAAAAGTTGTTATTGTTGCAATAGGGGTTAAATAAAGGTAATGTGTATAATGACATGTTATATAATTTTATTGAAGCTTTTTAATGGAAGTTTGTTTGCTGGCATACATGTACGTAAAATATCACTGGTAACAAGTACCGGGTAGTGCGTCTTTTTTTATAATCCTTAGAGATTTTTGGTAATGTTAAGTTATGTTCCTTGTCAAGGTCAATAACCAAAGTTATATACCTCATGCGTAGATTCCAGTCATCTGATTGGTTAAAAGTGGGGGCATTGAATCGGCTAGACCCGGCGCGTATGCCAACTGGTCAATAGTCTTTGCCATGCCCCGAGCATAGTCATTTAGCGGGTTCCGGACGCGCGCATTACATGTGTTAGCATATAGCTAGTTGTGCACCAACTATGCAGCTGGGCATAGTCATTTAGCGGGTTCCGGACGCGCGCATTACATGTGTTAGCATAGCTATAGCTGTGCACCAACTATGCAGCTGTGCGCTTCACGTAAACATTCATCAGGACGGTAATGGCGGAATCTCGACGTCATTTTGTCGTCTGTCGTAGATGATGAAGTCCTTAAGAAAGTAAGAGAAGTGGCCTACAGTTAAAACTGTGTCAGGTGAAATGTGCTAAAAGTGCCAGGTGATTATGCTACAATGTTTGCTGTAAATATACAACTTTTCCGCCGTAGACCAGCTTCCGAAATCGAAACTCGAAGGACCACTGTCATGACTGTATGATGTCTCGTTACCAGTGGTTACTTTTAACCAACCAGATGACAAAAATCTACACATTCGGTATATAAAACAAATATTGACTGCTGTTTATTCGGGTCATGGTTAAGATTATAGGCCCTCGGTGATCTCGAAGCCATGACTATGCCCCTCGGCTTCCGCCTCGGGGCATAGTCATGGCTTCGAGATCACCTTGGGCCTATAATCTTAACCATGCCCCTCATTGCAGTCAATATTTGTATATTATCCAATAGCAGCCACCCTTACTAAACACAAGATTTGAAAGAGGATGAGTCAAGCTATGATTACATGCCTATCAATTGAGGGTGTGTTTGCAGGAACATGTTAGAAATACAGGGTGGTTTCAGCACTAAGGGCGTGTTCCCACTGCACTATTTTCATTCGGTACATCCGTCCATCTGTCGCTACACGTCAAAACGGATGAGTTGAATTTGTTCCAGGAGCTGTACGTTTTCACCAGCGGTTCACACTAGACGCATCCAACCCCGTAGAGAATTAAACAAAATGTGCGTGCGCGCTGGAAATTCACTTACGTCACAGCGCCATGTGTTGTTTCATCTGTCGATTTCAGCCACCTGAGTAAAGCTAGCTTCGATTCTGACACCTATTTATATTACTACACATTGAAAAACAAAGAATACATCCACCGCATGATCTTTCATTCAGCGAACTGCTTTAGAAAACCATCCTATGTTGGATGCGTTTTGATTGCACTGGTGTACGTACAACGGACACGACATATGAAAATCCGACGGACAAGTAGACTTCGGATCAACTCTTCCGTCAATTTGACGAATGAAACCTTCAGATACGTTGATTTTTCTACGCGACGTACTTAAATGAATCTGATCTTTAGACGGTTCACATTGAAAACGTATCGACGGACCAAAAACTGACATACGTCTGACGGATTAAAATAGTGCAGTGGGAACCAGCCCTTATACATGTAGGTTAATAATGTCATTCTTTGTTGCATGTGTAGTTACCCTGTGGGCTGACAGGTTCAATAATAAGGCTGTCGCAGAGAAAAAAGGCCAAGATGTCAACTTGGCTCAGAGACTAGAATTTTACACATGTGATTTTCAGTGTGTCGTTTGACTCAAAATTCCTTTGACGTGTGCCAAATTTACATGCAAAAAAGGGTGTGAATTTAGTACTTTTATTTGCAACTCATTTATGTGCAATGTGTCATCCGGAATGTTAGTATAAATATATTAACTAGTGTCTTCATTACATTGTCGTGACTGCAGCATGCTGGAATGAAGAAACACTATGCCACTTTTTTGGGGGGTGTGGGGTACATGCCTATTTATTAATATTGTTCTGTTAATTTGCTTTCTTGATACAATATTTATTGAAGTTGTGTGGCTAAAATCCACACAACTTATTTAGATTATAACTGGTTTGTAGCAATTGTTATGTCACAATTAAACTGTTTTGAAACCAAATAAAGAAGTTCTTGGACTTATGCTGGAGAGTGTGTATACATGATCCGGTAAACGATATTTATAATGTGGATAGTTATATAGCACTTCACATTATTACCCCCGTTTACACTTGATTCGGCTTTGCCGAGTTGAAGCTGGGTAGGCGCTGTGTGTAAACACAAAAGGTGGATCAGACCTGCGTCTTCACCTCTTTGGTAGGCTTGAACACCGCATTTGCCAAGGTCGCTTGTAGTGTACAAATGCTGACTGAATACAGATTCAGCAATTCCAGCATTATTGGAGCGTAACCTTGTGCAGTGCACGTCATGTGGTAGATTAAACTGGCAAATCCAGTTACCTAATGTCCCAGTTACAATTAGTGGTGACTTTTGTGGTTAGAAAGGTGGATTGAAGCTGAATCAAGATGTAGTATAAATGCAGAAATTTTTCATATTTGCAGCCGCAATCAAAATGGAGGGTCTGTATCCACCTTGGCTGTTTCGAATGTAAACACAGCATTGTATCCTTTCAACAGACCCCTGGGGAACATGCAGCCTTGGTCGACTGTTAGGGCTCGTGTTAATTGTAACCATAAACCTTCACCACCCACACACACCCATTTGCGCCTGGGTGGAGAGTGGCAAAGTACCTTTCCTAAGGGCACACTCACCATAGCACGGCCTAGCTTCGAACCCACAACCAGTACTCCACCAGCTTGATGACTAGAAGTGTCTCACCTTTTGTGCATCTGCAAAGGAAGATGTGGGATCTTTAAAGTGCGTTACCTAACACACTGGACCAACGGCTTTACATCCCTTCCGAAGGATGGAGCTAGTGTGTTTAAGTGCCTTGCTCAATGGCACATGTACACCAGCCGGGTATCGAACCCGCAACACCGAGTATTGCCAGTCAGCGACCCAAACCACTCAAGGTTTTACTGTATTTACATGTCTTACTTTATTCATGGTTAAATCAACCCAACCCTAATCACAGATAATATACCTAAATGCGGTCTCCATACATGTACAAATGCTTTGCAATTAAAATAGTACTGCATAGTACAGGTATATAAACATGGAACATAAGTACAAAATATCACTGATGTATAGATACCTACAAAAAGCAATACAAACAAGGCACTTCACTTGAATAATCATGGGCTTAGCATTTGCATAGTCTAATAATTTTTTTCACCTGAATAAGAAACTTTAAGCTTTTTAAAGATGCAGGCTCGTCAATACACCACGAACAAATTTGTCTCACGAATTTCACTGTGCTCCATACCTTGCCCGAGTAGGGCAGCTGCTCTTACAATCCCAGAGGGTGGAGGCTCATTATGTGAGCTCGCTACAGTGTGTTTAGGTGTTGTTAGGCTAATCGAATCACGCGTGTGCGCTAGTTGTGTGTGTTGTTTGTACCAAAGAGTTCCCATTCGGGTCCATTCGGTTAAATTCAACCATCTATATCACACCTTCTTGAATCAAATGTGACCATATCTGTAATATAATGTGAATATGGCAGAAACTAAATGCAGGCATGCAACTGCATCATTACAGAAAAAAGGAAAATGCAAGCAATCTCCAACTTTGTACAGTGTTTTTTTCATTTTCAATGGGACAGACGAGGAAATCAGCTGATAAGTTGCATGCCTGTAAATGTCATGAATTTACAAAGGGTGTGTTTTCTGTGATAAATATTTTATTTAAAAAAGATACAAACCCTTTTTGCAGAACTGATGGTACTGTAAGAGTGGCTGCCAGGGCTAGGTATGGAGCGCAGTGAAATTTGTGACACATTTGTTTGTCGCGCATTGACGAGTCTTCGTCTTTTAGTACTAATTTACTTGGTACAAATCTCCCACGTACGTACAAATAATAAACTATAAACAGTTATAAATACCCCTAATAAGGTCACATGTTACTTGCGATGTTATGGTTATGGTGGATTCGCACTGGGCTTTTTCGCGCGTAATTTTGATGCGCGTCACTTTGAGAAAAAGCGGTGTGGAAGAAATTTGGAGTGAAACGATGCTCTGGAAAGTATAGAATTACAAAAACACTTTTCGCCCAAGTTTATTCTGTGATTTTCAGTGGCTCATTTCACAGCAAATTTCTTCTCAAAGCATTTACGCGCGAAAATGGAGCTGCGTATTTCGTGGCACGTATTTGGCGCGCGCGCGCATTGCTGACGAGCCTGTGCCTTTAATAATCAGAAAATATTGGGTACGTGTAATTGGAAATGATTCGATGGGCCTTAAAAGAGCGTGTTCAGATTTTCCAGAAAATGGATTTTGTTCTACCCAACAATCAAGTAAAATACCTCCACAAAATACCATTCATGGGAAGAAAACAGGAAATCTGCCATCTCCAATAGACCAGTCACGCCTTATATTTACATAAATGCTAGAGTACCGCCTTCGCGCTATATGGCGCTCGCGTACGAGTGACTCGAGCTATATCTGGCAAATCGGCCCAGTTTCCAGGGGGTGCACGCTTGCACATGGTAACCATTCGGTACCTGAACTACCTCGCACATTACAACTTCAAACCAGTCACATAACCCCAATATCATTTCTCTATTTTCTTGAATGCATCATTGCAGTTTGGAAACGTTCCAGCTTTCAAAGTTCACATCAATTTCAAGTTTAAAAAAACGTTCTATTTCGACGAAAATTCACAATGAGTAC
Source organism: Henricia sp. BOLD:AAB3569 (assembly GCA_037783545.1). NCBI lineage: Eukaryota > Metazoa > Echinodermata > Asteroidea > Spinulosida > Echinasteridae > Henricia > Henricia sp. BOLD:AAB3569. The sequence goes on along the minus strand of JBBELK010000104.1, from coordinate 735,986 downwards.
ATGTTTTAACATGTAATTTCGGATTAACATTTCAACATGGTCCAGCTTAAAAATGCATAAAGTAATGTGCGAGGTATTCCAGGTACATTGTACCACACAGACTTCCGCGCCGGTTACTATGGACCAGCTTACACCCCCTGGAAATGGCCCTGGATTTGCCAGGTAGTCTGGTGTTCGTATGCGAACGCCATAGCGTGAAGGTGGGAGTCTAGAGTTTATGCAAATCTATCACGCAACTGGTCTATTTGGATGCGGAAGCAAAACGGTTTGTGTAATCACTGCAATGCTTTATGTTACAACCGGATATACAGTATTAGTTTACAAACATTTATGGTTTTTTGTTGGTATCCTTAAAAATATACAGATTGAAAGTGCAAAATTTCAGAATGGTAATATCAAAATATCATCACCCATGTGGGTGGGTGGGTGGTGAGGGGGGTGAGGTGATCTGGTCACAAGCACCTTTAACATCAAAATGAGGTGGAAATGTGTGACGTTGATATTTACAATTTTATCTAAAGAATCATTTAAGTAATCACAGAGCACCAAAATTAACAAATTACTGAGTACAAACTTCTTAGTACAGTTATATAAACATGTGGGAAGTAGTGATGAAAATATTAGTATTTAGTAAACGCTGCTTCAAAAAAGTGTTTAAAAATCTAAAATTGGGTGATGCATAGTGGATTATTTTTTACACGTTCTGAATTTAAATACACAATACAGTACAATATCAAAATGGACAATGCAGAAATGTGAACTAATGAACAAACCAGTTTCCGCAAAACCAAATACAACAAAAACAAATATGGTTATTTAATCCTAAGTATGTGTATAAACTGCGACGCTAAAAACCGTCGTTTAACCACAACAAAATACATAATTTCAGTATCAAATTGAACATCAACAACAAACGTAGTACCACACCAAGTTTCTTTCTTTGGTCACTTTGGTCCGACTGTGGCCACTATGCGTAACTTGCTTTAAAATCCTGTTCACTCGCTTTAAGATGCCTGTTAAAAACAAATTTCTTATGATTTGTGACGTGACTCGCTCTTCAAAATATCGGTTGTAAGTTGCCAAAGAAAAAAAGGAAACGTGTTACAAAAAGCCCAATTTTATGGAAATTTAATGAGCCAAGGAAGCCATTAATCAAATTTAAAAGTTGTGATAAGTACAATATTTTATCGCTAAGCACCTGACAAAAATCGCGTTTATTATTCAGTTTCAAGCAACTTGCAATCTTTTTTTGCAGAACCAGTCACATTTAAATGTCTGATTTCTTGAGAAAATTGCAGTATGTACATCGGTATTAAATGGTCAACATTTCTGTACCAAAACTCAAAGAGCATACAACTTTTTTTTTACAATCAGCAACCTCCTCCTTAAAGGCAATAACACAATCACAAATATACAGGTATATTGGTGAGGTTTTGCAAGCGCACGGATAGGGTGACTAATGTCACAAGTTTCTGTCTTGCAATGTCATACAACTTATTTACTGTAAGCTACAGTATGCATTTCACGCAACAGATATCAGGTTTGTTATGTAAAAGTATTAAACATGTAGTTTAAGCACTTTTAATATATTTCAAACTTTTAGGGTGCGTTCATGTGCAGTTCTCGCTACTTCAGAGTAATGCGTGCGAATTGCACTTGGGTCACATTACACGAATGACAAGTCCGCAATCTGCATGCATGCATGCATGCGCGAATAAACATCAGTCAAGATGGCTGTCTCACCGCTAACAAGAAACTGAAGAAAATACAGACCGTAAGTCGTGAGAACCTTTGATGCCGTCTAAAACAAACCTTGGTGAGTTGTTGTTTCAGTTATCCAGTTGACACCTTAAGCAAATTCACCAAAAAATCCACCCATATTCCACCCATCTTCGTACAAATCACATGGCACTCGTCAGGAGTAAGAGCACACTCCTCATTTGTCGGGGAGTAGCGAGAGCATACTCTCATTGACCCGAGTGTCGTTAATCTTGCCGTTTGTGTGCGCAGGAGTATACTCGTGTTAACAAGAGTACACGCCTGAACACAGCCACATTGAAAAATACAAATTGTACTAATGAACATTTTTGTGAGGTTTCAAAGCTTCGGATGAAAGTAATATTGGTTTTCTGCTAAAAGAAGTTTTTGCAGTTGCAAAACCTCTATTAAAACCCTAACCCATTAGTACTGTTTAAAATTGTTTACAAATTGACAAACTGCTACTGTTCGGGTTAAAGTTCACATCTAAACAAAACAAAATCTACATGCACATCCTTGTTTTAAAATCACATGTACATGACAAAAAGGTCTTGATCAAAGGCTGTATTTACAAAGCATTAGTTTACACATGTACTATGATCATGATTAATCCTAGCGGTACTGAATACAATATTTTGAACAGAGGAGCGAGAATTAAACAATTGAAATATATTAATAAGAACTGGCTCTGGATTAACTATTCATTATTATCACTGTTTATCAATCAGTTATCAATAACATTCTGCAATATTCTTCAATTACAGAATTGAAAGATCTGACAGTTTTTATTTATTTATTTTAAAAAGTGGACTATGAACAGAAACCACTGTGTTACCGTGTGATAGGTTACCGAGTTGTCAAGAGAATACAAACCACATCAGTTCCCCTGTAGCTCAGCATACGCTTCACCTTGTACTTAAAGCCGGCCATACACCTTGCATTCCGACTCTGTTGCGATTGCACAGACACGCCAAATTTCGAGCATGCTCGAAATTCTGCGATTGCATTGCGACGGACCTGTACACAAAATCGTGACCACATCGCATCGGAACGCATCGCAAAACCTGTACACCTTGTGATGCGACTGCACAACATGCGCTATCGTGATCGGATCACGGACGAAACGCAAGGTGTACGGCCGGCTTAAGGGATCACTTGTGCCCGACTCGGTACCATTATAAATGGTACGCGTAATGGTACGTACGTAAATGGATCGGAGGTTGTATCACAATTTTGCATGGTTATTCAAAAAATTTGCGTATGTGTAAATGGATATATTGATTTGAAATTCTCATTCATAAATACCTTAGACAGTTTACGCATCTTTATTGGCTGAGAGCACGTCACGTGGCCAGTCTTAAACGGACGATAAAGGCATTTAAAACCGGCTAGGGGCCTTGACAAGTGATAATGGCCCTTGCCTTGCGGCTCAAGCCATTATCACTCGTCCAGGCCCCTAGCCGGTTTTAAACGTAGCTTTAAGACTGGCCAAACCCACTTTTATTCCCATTCATAACTACCTTTTTGTGTTAATCAGTAAAACTCACCAAAATTCTTCGATAATCTTGTCGTTTTGCCATATTTTGCATCACTTGTGATATACCAACCCAGTTTTTTTCGAGAGGCACACGTTTCCTGTACGCATACCATTTCTAATGGAACCTAATATTTAAGGGGGATAAAAATCTGATCATTCAATTTTGTTTAGTAGTGTATGAAACAACCAAACACAGGATGAGAGGAAAGATTATATATGCTTCCTCATCAGGATTTGAACCCTAGACCTCCGGCAAACCGCAAAAAGATACTTAGATCAGCTGAACTACAAGGCACAATGGTACACCCTCTCAAGTTTTCCCTACGAATCCATTATTGGTATGAAAATAAAATAACCAAATATATAAGGGATGGTGGGGGAAATAATATGGTCTTCACCGGGATTTGAATAGTGATTATTCTGAGACCTATCGCCATTTACCAGTAAAGCTACAAACTTGGTTCCAATTTCACGATACTGTTTGAAGAAAAGATTGCTTATTAGCATGTTTTTCTGCTTAACAAAATTTGGCAGAGGACCAGTCAAAAATTTTTTTTACAGATAACACAAAATTTTGACTGGTAAACTTTGTTTGTTCAGCACAAATATTATTTTTCTGCTAAAGTAAACTGCATCGTAAAATTGGGCCCCGACCATATTAGAAATATATATCACAGAAAATATCTCCAAAACAAATACACGCTACAAACTACATGTCTAAATACAAACCTTTGACCAACATAGAATACTTTTCCATCCGTCCTGCAATAGTTCTTGTGAATTGCCCGGCTTTATCCATGTGAAGTAGTTCAGTCTGTGTACAGTCTAGTCTGTGTATTCAAAATCTAGGATATTAGACTCAATTTTATATGTCACTGTCGTCATCAACAAAATAATCGTCTTCGTCGCTACTGGGGAAAACGTTCTGCCGTAGTGTAATCTCTGGCTCTTCGCCTTTGTTGTTGTAAAACGTCGGCAGTTGGTCGTACGAATTCTTCCAACACAGCATATTGTGCGACCGCGCCTGGAGCAGGCCGAAGAACAACACGAAGACGGCGACTGCGAGAATGCAGAAGAAGACAATGACGCCCCCGTGCAGCTTGGGCGGGCGAGTGTCAGTCAAGGGGTGTAACGTGCAGATTCCTGGATAAGCAACGACGGCACGAAATGACATTATTAGTTGGGATCAATTCAGTATAAAGAGCTGAACTGCGATAACCGTCACTACTATTTGGGTCTTTCCACACTAACGGGCCAATTTGAAAAATCAGTCAATAATTCCTTTCAGATGTGTTTAGTTTATCTCAACTTAAAGAAATTCCCTTGTACTGTTCTCAGGAGATAACTTTTGCCCCAAAAGGTAAGAAAATGCTGCCACAACATACATTTCTGAAAAGCTTGTTTACAAATATTCCATATATACGTATGTAACTAATCATTGGAAAGCCCCGTTATTCCTCTTTACGGTGATGTGTCATTTGTTATGATTAAGCAATTTGGGGATGTGCAGCACAGCTGAACAGGGGGGCGGGCGTAAAGTGAAATGTCACAAAATGCATTGCTATTGTCAAAAAGTGCATTGACACATTCCCATCCTCCAAGCAAAAGGGAATGCACTGCATGACAATAGCAGTGAATTTTGTGACATTTCACTTTCCACCCACCCCTGTATTCCGCTATACTGCACATCCCCCAATTGATTAATCATAAAAGGAGTTTAGATTTGAAGGTGCCTTTTCCATTTATTGGTGTTTGGGCATTTACAAACGCGATATGGTAAAGTGATAATCCAAAGAAGATTGTCACAACGTTAAAACCCCATTGCCATTCCCTGCCTGGTCTCCGGAAGTGTAACCCGAAACGAGACTTACACGGTCTATATATTTAGCATTTTAGTGGTCTTTTAGCAGTGTAGATATGGGTTTGATAAGTCACCCTCGATTCAAACACTGTACGCAAGCAAAGTCTTACCTTTGGCACAGTTGCAACAATTATCAATGTCTGGGTCCTGGCCTTCTTGGCAGCAACTCACACAGGTAAAGTGCTCGGTGTCCTTGCTAAACAGATGCTGGCCGTCGTGGCAGTCCATGCATAGCTTGTCTGTGGGTCCAAAACATTCCTTGCAGGTTGGGTGACAAGCGTCACATGTTTGGTTCTGTGTGAGAAACACAAATGCTGCTTTACAAATGCTGGCTTCATGAAATTAATGTATGTATGTAGCTTTGAGGATGTGCAGTTGGCTTGGGCAATGCATAGTTCCGAGATTGCCCAATTAATCCCGCCTACTTAGTTACTGTTGTTATGCCTCACAAGCCATCGCAAAAATGGAGACACACAATGCACGAAGCAATGGTACTGGCATGGAAAGCACAGATTCATTGGAGAAAACCCAAAAGTAGGGTCAACAGTTATCGTAGCACACACCGAGTATAAAAAGCCTACTATTACAAGAACGTCATTATATTCATAAAATATGCGCTTTCTTACCTTTGAACAACGAATAACCCGACATTGAAACCAAAATTCACTTGGGGCGACTGCATACAAACAATACGGCCGAGAACCGTGCTTACAAGCACGTGTGTCTGTTGTGAGCGATATGCTAATACACTGTCTGTGTAGCTCTGTTGTGATTGGTCATATGGTCACTCGAGTTCGGCTTGATTAAAATTTCGGAACTATGCATTCCACGCTCGAGTCAAGAAGAATCAATTTTATTTTAGGAAATCAGAATCACGATTCGAGATTTTTGGATTTAATTTCCAGTAGGAATCGATTCCCCTTTGTTTAGATTCGACTTCCAGTGATAGATTGCCGATTCCAGAAATCACCCAGCAATTCTGAATCCAAAATACTCCAATATCTGCAAGAGTATTCAGCCTCTGATAATGTCCACATTATTAGGAATGTGTGTGGCACAGGCTGGCATCATTTCATGGACGTTTAGTACCGCTAGCGCTCGGTACACGTACTTAAACATGTTTAGTATTTTTAGCACTGTCCCATGAAAAAATAGAATACAAGGCCTTTTCAAACGACATAAAAAAACTCGCAAGGTTTGAGACAGAATATACGAGCGAGGATCGTTTACTTTATGATTACACGGCATGGTGATTTGTCACACTTGATACATGATACAGCGAAATCATCACTGGCATTCCTTGAAACGAGAATGCTTTTTATTTTTAGCTGGTCACTGTCAGACCATTAATTATGCACATAAGTGCTGCTGCTACAAGCAGCCAAAAACATACCCTTCAGAGTGTACTGCGACAGCCGAAGAGACAAATTCTATTTGACTAATTAGACATGGGGCTACTATACGTTGGAGTCATCCACCATCCAATCAAAAATGGATGACATGGTAAAAATCGCTGGAAGTATCAAGGATCGGAACGGTGATCAGAGCCATGATCGGTGGATGTACTTGCTAAATACATTCGCTGCAAATTTCGCGGGACCGGGTCGCGTGCATGCTGCGCTGTCACAAAGGACATGTACGGTGTATAAATGTATCCACGCATTGTGTTGACTGTTGCAGAGGTCATTGTACAAATCGTTTCACACGATCATTCTCAAGGATACCTTGAGAACGCTATCGGAAGATTTTGTCGTAGGTCTGGACCTCCGTCAAAATATCTCAAGGAATGTTTGTAGCATGGGTGTCCTTTCACACGGTGGGACTTTTGTAAGACTTTTTCAACATGAGAAAATATCTCAAGCCTTGCGCGTTTTTGGCCTCGTGTGAAAAGGGTTTAATTCCGAGTTGAATCCCAATTTTTTTTTTGGAACTGGACAATTTGAAATATCTCTATACTTATGATAAATGTGGATCAGTTATATTAGCATTTTCGTTTTTAGTAAATTCTGAGCCTGGGCCTTAATATTAAAGCATTAGTTTGTGAAATTTAATTCAAGTACTTACGTCGTTAATGTAGTAGAAGCCTGGATCACACCTACTGTAGCACACTTTGTCTTCAAGCTCATAGCCCTCCAGGCAAGACAAGCAGTTGAAAGGACCCATGTCTGAAAGAGAGAGAACCAAAGGGATAAGGGGATCCTTATTAAGCAAAAAATTGTATTAAAAGAGCTTAATTTTTATTATTATTTTATTCACCTGCAATTTGATTTGAATGAGTATTAGTACGTTTGAAGCAGTTTTTAACATTGTTTTTAACTTTTTTTTATTTTATACAGTTTTTAACATTTTTGTCAACAAAATCTTCGAACACACAATTTGTTTGTTTTAAGCCTAGCGTACATCGACTCAACTTAATTAACTCAACTGATCAGTTGCTGTCGATGTGTGCAGCACACACATCGACAGCAACTGATCATTTGCGCAACTAGCGGCAACTGGAAAGTTTCCAGCCAGGTCTACATTTCCATAGCGCGCACATCGACACGGCAAATTGGGTACTTCGACCTTGCAACTAAAAGCAACTAGTTGCTATCGATGTGCGCCTCACGTATTTAGACGCATTCCAGCAACTGACAAAACTTACTGCAATTGGATACAACTAGTTGTCAGAAAGTAGAACATGAGCAACTCGTGGCAACTGGGTTTTTTCAATTTGCCAGTAGTTGCAACTGCATGTACAGTTAATCAGTTGCTCCCAGTTGCCGCGAGTTGCTTCCAGTTGCAATGTCGATGCACGCTATGCTGGATGAGATATTAAGTTGGCTTCAGTATTATTTCCTACAGATATGTACACTGTGTGAAAATAGAGTAATGAAAACACAATTCTAAAAAAAATGGGTTGTCATTATGTTAAATATGCATTGTCCGTGCGTTTTGGGTGTGACACCTCCAAAAATAAAGTTTTTTGAATTGATATTTTTCTAGAAACAAAAGTTATTTGCTTTCAATGAAAAAAAAAAAAGACCAACGTTTAGTTATTAAACAATTAACTGTCAAGGCGTAGACTTGCCCAAGTCTGACTTCCGTGTTTGGTCCGCCACTTGTCCAATCTCTTTTCTTTTGTCTCAGAAAGTCTCAGAAGAGAGATTTGACAGGCCACCAGCCGAGAGGGAGTGCCACACGCCGCGCACCACAAACTAAACACGGGAAGTCAGACTTGGGCAAGGCTAGGCAAGGCGCAAAAAACGACCGTATAAAAACGTTGCCGATGTCTAAAATACAAAGTATGATGTTTTTTCTTTAAAATAAAGTAAATGCTTCAAAAATTGGTTTTAAGAAGAATTTTGTTTTAATTTGCTGAGAACCACGGACAATATAACTTTATTTATACCTGCATTTTTTCCTCCAAAAATAAAACTTAGTGAAAAAAATCTGTTAGAAAAAAAGTCAAAAGAGAAACAGCCTTTTTACCGTCGCAAGTTTTGCACCTCGGATGGCACTTTTCGCACACATGCCCGTAATCATATGATAGGTAGCGATCTTCAGGGCACTCGTCTTCGCAGCGACTATCCACCAACTTTTTTTCGTTGGCGCACGTGATGCACTTGTTCTGTTCAGCACCCCAACAGGACTTGCAGTCTGCGTAGCAGGGCTGACAATGGGTGCCCGGGCCTGGGTAGTAGCTAGACAAAAAAAGAAAGAAAAAATTAACACAAGAATTGGGGTGTTTTAAATGTAGTATACATGATTGGTGAACCGTTACAAATAGTTTCATCCCCTCTGTGTGTTTGAAGGTATGCATGATTAAAACCAACCTGAGCAAAAATTTAAACAAATTGATAAAACAGTCACTTTGCCCCAAAACCACTTCACCCTGAACCACAGCCTGTGCACTAAGTTGTTTGGGGCGATGTGGCATTTGGGCGAGGTAGTGTTTGGACGAAGTGGTTTGGGGCAAAATGGCCTTTGGGTGAAGTGCGTCAGGGCGAAGTGGTCGAGGGCGAGGTGGTTTTGGGGCGAAATGAATTTATGTCTCGCAAGACGAAAAATAATTGTTTTGCTCATTTCTCAAAGACTATAGCACTTCAGACAAAACCATTTTAGGGGATGTTTTCTACCGTCATCGTGTTTATATTGTGTAAGTTATGTTGTAAATCTGTGAACATTTCTGATTCCTCAAGATACCAATCATGTATTATACTTTTAACTCAGATGTGAAGTTTTCGCGCCGCGAATGTTTTTAAAAGTTGAACTAGTTTCAACTTACTGAATGTTCACTGCAAAACGTTTGATATTTATGTCAGATTCGCTTTCATGTTTGCTTTTGTTTGAAGTATAAACCGGCTTTAAAGGAGCGTGTCCAGATCACATTTTTGAACCCCCATTTTTCCCATTGGTGTTTGGATTTTGATACAATATCATTTGTCATATTTTTCTCAATGCCATTCTGAAATTTTGCGCTCTCAATCTGTATATTTTTAACGACATCGTAGAAAAAAATCACCGATGTTTTATAAACTAAATTATCAGATTCTATGGAGCAGTACAGTGATTACATCAACATTTTTTGTTTCCACATCCAAATTGCAAATTTCGAGTTTTCTTCCAATGGATATTATTTTGGCAATGCATTTTATATGATTGTTTATAGGTTAGAACGGAATCCATTTTCTAGAAAAAAATCTGAAATGAACCCGCTCCTTTAAGCCGGCGTAACATACCCAGTACCGCAGTGTGCCACACATTCGTGCTGGAGGAGGTACATGTTTGCATGGCACGTGACGCATTCTGACGCCAACGGTCCATAGCACGTCTGACAGTTGGAGTGGCAGGGACGACACTCAAAGTCGGTGGTCTCATCCTCGTTGCGGAAGCGGTACGACCCGTCGGGGCAGGTTGGTTCGCATTTCTGGTTGCCTTGGGGAATTGGAGAAATTATTAAATTTTAAGTAAAGAGTTAACTTAATAGCACAACAAGTAGTGTGTCTTATCACTCCTCAGAGCTTTTTGGTGATGTTGAAGTAATGTTCCTTTTTAAAATCAATACTAAAGTTATCCAATTCGTCGGTGACACCACGAACAGACACGCAGTGGCACTTCAGTGCTCGTCGGATAAAAACCCTCCTGGATTGTCAATTAACAACCTTGGGGATTTTTTAGGTGTGTTTGGAGTCATGGAATGAACCCGTTTTCCCAGATGTCCTCCCCAAAATCTGGGAGGATTGGCAGCTCTGCAAGGGTTGCAGCCTTTGGGTGCTTGTGTCAGGCTGCCGGGGCTGCATACTCCCCACGGAGTTGTGCCCAATGACCAGGGTAATGATGTATATCGTGTAGGATAAAAATGTGCAGGGGGAGGGGGAGAATTATTTTCCTCTTTTTCTTTCAAGCTTATAAAGAGCAAATTGTAGCCAATTTACAGAAAGTTCAAATCAATAAACACATGAATAAGCCATCTCTGGTTTATTAAATGAATTAACCTGTGCTACATTTTAATTTTTTTTATTTGATGAAGTAGAGCGAGTGTATTTTACAATAGGCTTGAGTTCACAAAGACCTGTGTTAAAGGCCCAGTGTATCATTTGCAATGACCTCAAAAAGTAATCAACGAGATTACAGGGGAAAAGTTCTGAAAGTAAAGATTGAATTAATAGCAACTATCCGTTGAAAGGTTTTCGCTCAAAATTATATAATTTTATCAGAAAATAATATGTAAAGATGATATTATTTAGATCGTTTGCAAACGATTTACTTATTTTTGGTTCGCATCTACGTGGTCCAAAATGCATGGCGCTGTGTACTCCGCGTGCGTGTTCCAACGCGAAGCATTTTAATGGATCGCGTGTACACGCAGTATATGATATGCGCCACAGAGTGCATGACGCAAGCTACATACCGGTAGTACTCGATCAACTGAGAACGAATATTTGAAACACCCCGCCAAGACCAGGAAAACGCATATGGATTTTCATGTTTTTTATTAAACGTGGTACATTTGACAAAGTTGAAATTTCTTCGGATGAGTTTGTGGATGTCTTTCTTTTGATTTATAATGGTTTTATTTGCAGAATCGCTCAAAAACAGATCATCTACAGGGCCTTTAAGTGCTTAAATCCATCGCAATTCACTAAAGGTACTTCTTTTATTTTGAGACCAGACAAAGGTACATGTATTTTCTGGAAAATATGGTCTGTGTTGCCAAAAAGCCCCCTTTACTGTGGAAAGACTTGCATCTTATCCAACTGCCGGGTAACCTCCGGTTTTCCGCCAATGTCTATAATGAGCTCATTCTATACTGGTCACTGCTCCCATCCCTAGGCTGTTTGTTGGTTTCTGTGTTCAAATTTCCAATATACGCAAATGTAACACAAGTGTCCGTCCCGGTTACGAGCGTATATAGGAAATTTGTACACAGGGTTTTTAGAAAGGCATGTTGTCGCACTATTTGTAACCCCTTTTGGGCCTAAGTTAACTCTTCAGAACAACAAACATATGACTTTTATTTTGAGACCAGACAAAGTTATTTCCTCGAAAATATGAACTGTGTTGCCAAAATTCCCCCTTTACTGTGGAAAGACCCATGTGCTCCCTCATGTTGACCAACTCACCAGTCAGATAGTAGTTGCGTATGCAGCTAAGGCACTGATTTTCATCAGGCCCTTCACAGGTCCGGCAGCTGTTGTAACAACGCACACAGTTGTTATCGTCAGGCTCCAGGAATGTGCCTTTGGGACAACCGACGTTGCACTCCCCGGTGTGAATACTGAGCGTACCCTCGGGGCATGACATGCAGTCATACGGAGATGGACCGGTGCATGTTACGCATGACGGGTGGCATGCTGTCAACACAAACAGTGTACAGGCAGTGAACTTAAAGACAGGTTAGATGATTGGAAAACTTTTTAAAAAAAAGAAGGAAAAACAGCATTACATAACTAAAGAATAATGCTGATAAACTGTCTTGTAGCAATTTCAGCCACATAGATGCAGTAATACTTCAGAAAACTTGAAAAATCCATGCATGTTTTTTTGTGTTGAATAAATGGTAAAAAAAATTTCTCCAGACAATTTCTTTTAAAAAGCGTATTCAGTTGGCAATTTCTCCCACAAAGGTACCATTTTGTACGGTAACAGAAAAAATCAACTTGTCAACTACGAAGTAAAATTTTGGGTAACTGCAAATGTTGTATTGGGGCTTAAATAAATAAAACATTCAGTATGATGCCTCATTACATTGAAATGAAACAACCAAACATGGGATGAGAGAAAAATCATATTGGCCTTATCGGGATTCGAACCCAAGACCTCTGGCACACGCTCTACCTGCTGAGCTATAAGCAGAGCTCCCAACCCTCCTGGATTCTGCAAGAGACTCCGTAGAAAATTATTGATACTGCAACTCCAGACACAGCTAAAAATAAACTTCTAGAAACTTCAAAGATTTTTAGATGTTCCTGATGTCGGGAAATCAACTTATTTTCCGAGTTTCGTATCCAAAATCCGGGATAGTTGGCAGTTCTGTATAAGGCACAGTGGTAAATGCCTGTGCATTTTCGAATAATTGACTTTTTAAAATTCGATTAATTTTTTCGATCGAATATTTGACATTCGATCCGTAACTTTTTTCAAAAATTTCCACCCAAATTTTTGCAGTGTTATCCAAACCTAAAGTAGTTTGGAGTGTATTTTCCGTGTGTGTGCTATGCAGGATGTTTTTGATTCTTTCAGCAGCCTTCTTCAATGCCAAATCAGCAGCCACGTTGCATAATCGATTTGCTTCTAGGCACGAGTCCAGTGTACAAGTTACAACATTGAAGCTATGGTTTGAGCTGGGATTACTTTACGGGAAAAACTGAAAGGGCGGGATCCATTACGCAAATTTAAATGTGAGGTCTATGGTTGGGGGCGATACACTTTTTTGGCTTTTTGCATAAATTAATGTTGGCTCCGGCCTGTACAAACCATAAGTCCCATGTTGTAACTTGTACACTGGACTGTGGCTGGACACAAAATGTGACATTAAAGAAAGCGGCCATTTCGGCAACGAAAAGGGTTGCGTTATTTAATAAAAACATCCTGTAATTCACCCACAGGATGTTCATTCTAAAATGCTTCCAAACTGGATGATGTTTGGTTTGGTCTGGGCCAGTTATGTTTGCACATGAAAAAAAAAAGTCATACCGAACATTCAATTCGGTAAAATGCTATTCGAATATCGATGGAAGATCGAATATTCAAATATTTGATTCGTTTGGCATGGCACCACTACATTGGTATACTCCCTAAAGTTTTCCTTAAAAGCCAAAGTTTTCTCTCAGTGTTGCAAGGTAATGAACGCAATCTTTTGTATGGTACTTATTCACTAAGGGCGTGTTTGTTTCGGACGGATCCAGATTCAAATCTGCGCAGATCCAATTCATGTGACTTGAATTCCTAGTTGAGAGTAGTTTCGTTTGTTTCTGTGCGTAAAATAACTCGGGATCTGGATTCGGATCAGTCGTGAAACAAACATGCCCCATGTAAATGAAACAACCAAATGCGACATTGGAATGGGGCAACCACAGATTTCAATCATAAGGCCAAAAAAAAAAATAGTTCTGCTTCCGATTACATGGCATTTCAAAATAGGGTAGGTAGGTAGGGAATTTTTTTTTTTTTGCCAATTTTTTTTGTGCACAATCATATGGAGGCATCTGCGTGTAGTCGAAGTCGGGTAACAAGAGTTTAAAGAAAAAAATTGAGTTTAAGGAAAAGTACAAGTCAATCCCTGCCATCCAGTCCAAAACAAACTTTTAATCAATTTATTTGGTCCCTGAAAAGCAGTCGCGCCACCGCTAGGCAGTGCGTGATCGAAATCGATCCGAATAAATGTAGAATCCATACACTGGAAGGATTATAGACACTGTACATGTACTCCAATGCAGTACTTTTAGTTGATGGATTCTACGCGCCGTACATAGTACGGCGAAATTTCGCGGGAATAGTACGGCGAAATTTTGCAATAGTGCGGCGAAAATACGCAATAGTGCGGCGAAAATACGCAATAGTCATGATAGTACAGCGAAGTTTTACTGTAAAAAAAAAACCAAGGTGCGCGCTAAAAAAATGGCGAGAATCAGCCACCGTACTCACCAGTCCAGGGCACTACATTCAGCTCTAGCTCTGCATGCACAGTTTCTGTATTCAGGCGCGCGTATGTACTTCGTTGGCTGGTGCGCTGACATGACGTACGATGTACATGATATGATGACCGCCTCAACCGCCGTATGTGGCGAAAAGATCGTCCAGGCGCGGCGCGCAGCTTACATAACCCTTGATGAGACAGGGAACTACCCGGGGATCGTCGCGGTTGTAAAATTTATTGAAAGCGTGCGCCTTTGAAGCACGTCGTTAAAAATTTATTCATTTATTCATTTTTTTTATTTTTTTTATTTTTTTTTTTTATTTTTTTTTAAATTTTTTTTTTTTTCCTCGATAAAATTTTTAGGGTCGCAGCCTAAAAATAGGGTCGGTCGGGAAACCGGAAGCAGAACTATTATTTTTTTTGGCCTAAGCTAGATAAACATTGGTTGTGTTACTGAATAGCAAGGTTGTAACGAGTCTCCCTCTGCTCGAGTCTGAAGTCAAGTCAAACTGCCTTCGAGTCCCAAGTCAAGTCAAATGGCCTTCGAGTCCCAAGTCAAGTCGGTTCAAGTCAAGTAGTATTTGTACAAGCAGAATAGCTAATTTCAAAATGAGTCTAAACCCTGAATGGGAAAACGTGACAAATTTACGTAGAAAGAGAATTGAACAGATAAGTTTTGAGTGATGATTTGAATTTTGGAAATAATCCACAATGTTTTTAGGATGTCAGAGATACAACGTATAAAAGAAAGTTAAAGATACACACTGGCCTACTGTTTACATGATTTAGTGATGTAGCAGCATTGACAATACTTTTTTGATGGTCGTTGTGAAAAAAGATCAAAATATCCCGTAATTTACTAAAGAAGTGCAAAATTAACAAAAATGGTCAAAAGACGGGTTATACGCTTTACCAGCCGTTGCAACTACGCGCGAGCCTCACGACTTTGTCACAAACGATTTGCTCTTCTACTCAGGATATCTCAAATTTTCTTCTCACAATTTCACTGGAAAGCCCGAACGACCGAATAGGAATTATCGTTTTCTTTTGAAGAGTTGGCATCATGTTTTTTCTTCACAAACAAACACCGGAGCAACACACCCGGCCGTGTGTGCACTCAGGCTATTTGCCGTGCTGCGTGGGGCAAATATCCTACACTCCACGGTAGCCTGCCGTAGCACGTGCTCGCTCCCGTTCTCCGGACTCTCGAAACAAACCTTTATGTTCGAATTTTCATACCTATGTTCAACTTTGTTTCATACCTGTATAAATGGTCATTCAGATAAGTTTTGAGTGATGATTTTAACTGTAAGAGAGAGTGTGAATGACGAATTGCACAGGGAAGAGATGTGGTGCATCTGCGTGGAAACCTTGTATTGTTGCCGAGTATCGGGTTTGTGGTATTGTTAGTATCCTAGAGTCTGAGCTTGAATGGAGTGAACGACCGGGGTGATAGGGAATGAGAAGATCAGTAAGATATGATAGGGCGCCGTCTCTGAAGTATTTAAACGTAATGGTTAATAATTTAAAGACAGTATACATGATTGGTAAACTGTTACAAATAGTTTTATCCCCCTGTGTGATTGAAGATATATATGCATGATTAAAACCAACCTGAGCAAAAACCAGCTCCGTACTTGGTCTAACTTTTAAGAAAACAGTTAAAAAAGGGTTTACAGTAATTTCGCCCCAAAACCACTTCGCCCTGAACTACGGCCTGTGGACCAAGTTGTTTTGGGGTGAAGTGGCTTTTGGACAAAGTAATGTTGGGACAAAGTGGTTTGGGGATGAAATGCCACTTGGGCGAAGTGGTTAAAGACGAAGTGGTCCAGGGCGAAATGGTTTTGGGGCTAATGGAATTTACGTCTTGCGAGACGAAAAATAATTAATTTGCTCATTTTTCAAAAACTATAGCACTTCAGATAAAACCATTTGAGGGGAGGTTTTCTGCCATGATCATGTTTATATCGTGTAGTTATGTGTAAATCTGTGAATATTTCTGATTCTTTGAGATACCAATCATGTGTACTGCCTTTAAACTCGATACGTTTATCGATAGGAAGCCAGTGTAGTTGTTGAAAGAGGGGTGAAACGTTATCCGACTTCTTTGCCATGAATATTAATTTTACCGCTTTATTCTGAAGTCGTGGAAGTCGTTTTTAGATAATCCATAAAGCGAAGAATTTCCGTAGTCCAGCCGAGATGTAACAAGAGCTAGAACTGCAGGATGGAATGCAGTTCTGTCTAACAGGCTTCGAAATTGTGATATTCTTCTCCTAGATGAAAATTAACGGTTTTACAGATGGACAAGACCTGCTGAGACATTGTCATTGCGGATTCAAAAATTACCCCAAGATATAGTCGGAGATGGCTTGATCACATGTAACTCACCGTAACAAATGTTCTCTCTGCCAAACTGGTTAAGAGTGCACTTCTGAACACACTCTCCATTGCTCAAGTGGAAACTGTTTATGCATCCCAGGCACTCGTCTGGACGCGGACCCAAACAACGCTTGCAGTTACTGGCACACGGCCGACACACCCGGTTACCGCTGGCATCAAGGGCTTGATACTGGCTGGCATTACACGGCTGTTGGATGCAGTCACCGTAGTATAGTTTGTATGCTTCGTCACAATCTAGGCACAAGCCAAAAGAAAATGGTAAGGGTTTTCATGACAAAACATGTTTAAGTTACACAATTGCCAAAGTCTGCCCCAGGGGCGGTATTTACAATACTTAAAGGGCCCCTGAAATGCTCAATAACTTTATGCACAGTTTTTGCTGCATATGAAGGATTACTTGTGTAGAAAGACAATACTAATGTTCATTTTAATGCCCCATGAATAAAAAGTGGCATTTTTCAACTTTGAAAATTTCTTCACAAAAACTCACAAACAGAGGGCACTGTTTGGGGCATGTCACTTTAGGAACACACAGCAGAAAAGCAAAGAAAAAACATAAGACTTAAAACTGGAATTGTGGAAAAATGCTGCAGTTTCCAGCCTTAGTTTTTTCATAGTTTGCAACAGGCAACATGTAAAACAAACCTAAACCATCATGGGTTACAAAAGTTTCAGCAAGTTGGAGAAAATTGTGGAAACTTTGGGCATAGTTGAATGAGATTTTCCTGTGTTTTCCTAAAGTGACATCACCACTTTGCTTATGCATATGTAAATTTTCATTAGCATAAAAATAAAAAACCTTGAATTTAACTCCCTAAACAACTTTCAAGTAGGGTTTTTATGATTGTAAATTAATGGACTAGTTCCATAGCACAGATTTCATTGATAAAAACACCATTTCAGGGCCCTTTAAGCCAAATATATAATGGCAATTCCATAATCAGGTGGACATTTTCAAAAAATATTTCAATTATATATTTGCGTATAAACTGACTTTAAATGATAGAATATGGAACAAGCTTCTGCAAAAACGTGTTTGGTGTTGACTTGTTGTGGAAAATGTACTGCAAATTTATTTTTGTGACAACGCTACTAACCATGATTTTTCAATAGTTATTAAAACTGGTGAGAGTAGGTGCGACTTGGCATATACATGTACAAAAACACACGCCAGTAAACAAGCATTGATAGAAATATAATGGTTTGTTTCAGTTGTCACATTTGAAGAAAACGTTTTGTTGCAAGACTTTTTTTCATGTCCTTTGTTTTTGAAACCAAGGTTAAATTTTTTATTACAATTCACAAAATGGGGCTAAATGATTTTAGTTATTACCGTCCAGTAGAGTTGGTGAGATGCATTGATGATACCAAAATGGAGAACTGACAGGCTTGCGTGTTGATATAACAGAGGATAGAACTCCAGTAAATTGCTACTTGTAATGTTACTAACCGTGGAAATGCCCATAAGAATTTTACTTAGTTTTTTGCTGAAAAAAAAAACTTAGCCAAATCGGAGATATTTTATATGATTTTTAGTTTAGAACAAAATCTATTTTTAACAAAAATTTTTGTAACGCTCTTTTAAGCACAAAAATTTGTTAAGCACACAATTTCTTTGCTTTATTTTGCCAAAAAAATGGGTTCCCAGCCAAAATCCTATGTGATATTTATATAATATTGGATGGCTTTGAGGGTGATATGAGAATATACCGCATTCGTCATGAAAATACCGAACGAGCCGGTATTTTCATGACGAATGCGGTATATTCTCATATCACCTGAAAAGACACCCAATATTATTATTGTTATATAAAATGAAGCTTTGATCTTCTTTGTTTTGTAAGATTTACGCAAGATTTGTATCTGTTTGGTGTTGAAAACTTCAGTTTATTTCCAACGTTTACAACTGCATGTACACACTACTGTTGTACAGTATTTTTTTTTTACTGTACTCCGTGCGCGTTGCGCGTACATGCACAGTGCATTTACTTGATGTACGACACGCAGGGACGCACATCGTGGATGCACATCGGATTGGGCCTCTGTGCTGCACAGTATCAGAAACGCACGGTATCCGCAAAAGCTTCATTTTATATAATAATCTTCTATACTGTTTCTAAGAACAAGAGCTTACTTGAGCACTCTCCCCACTGGTCGCAATTCCGGCAGTTTAAAGGACACAATTTATTCTCAGCTATGCATCGATTGGATTCCACGTCCCCGGTGAAGCCCCTTTAAAAAAAAAACCAAAATAAGTTTATTCCTTCAATGCAATTATTAAAGGTACATGTTTATTAGTTGCAAGTAGTACTTGTATTTAGTAATTATGAATTTAGGTGCCAATGTGAAGCTTGGTACGTATATTGTACATCTTTGCGGCTGTCTGACCGCATGAAACGGCACATTCCATTTTCTACACATAATTTGTCTGCATCTCCTAATCAGCTGTTACTTGCTTGCAAGGATGCAAGCAAAACTGCACGAAGCAGTAAAACATGCAGTTCCGAGCAGGTGGATGGTTGGAAATAATCCACAATGTTTTTAGTGATGTCAGAGACACAACGTATAGGAACAAAAGACATTGTGCTGAACAAGAGTAACTCCTACATTATTTTTATAAACTCAACATTTGGTATGGTGCCTGATTACCATTGAAAGGAAACAACAAAACTTGGGACGATTATTTTTATACAAAAAACAAGGAATTTGACCCGTTGAAAATCGGATACGAACTTCACAAAGAATGGCTTATGGGCGCCACCATTTTTTCCGGAAACAAGGCAAAAAAATTACACCTTCGCGGACAATTGGCTCGTTCCCACCACCCAAACTGGACGCTGGGACAGGCTAAGGCCAAACAAAATAAATGGTGTGTTTACGGTAACCCGACCTACCTGGAATTTTTGAGGCCAAATTGCCGACCTCAAACTTTTTATTGCCAATTTTCAAGTTGATAATTTTAACTGAGCACTTATTGCAATAATTTCCAACGAACATAACATTTTCTACACTTGTACATGAACATGTTTAATAGTGTTAATAGTGAGTTTCAAACATTGCAAAACAACACGCAAATGCATGAACAGAAATGGAAAACAAAATGAAAAAATAAAATTATTTTCCTACCTACCTACCTGTATTTTTTTCAGGCCGTTACCGTAAACGCACAATTTATTCCTGTTTGGCCTAATTTGTTTGCGCCCTCATTAGCCAAAATTGTATACGCCACGTGACCACGAGGTCACGTCTTTTTCTTTTCCAACAGACAAGGCAGTACACAGTACACTCCGATAAATTATCTCAAGATCTCAACAAGTCCAATGGCACTTGCAGAGCTCCGTAGTACTGCAAAAGGAGTACACAAAGGAGTTGTCTGCAAAAACGTCATTCTTTGCCCATTTCCGGACAAAATGGCGGCACCCATAAGCTATTCTTTGTGAAGTTCGTATCCGATTTTCAGCGTGTCAAATTCCTTGTTTTTTGTATAAAAATAATGTACGAGTTACACTTGTACAGCACAATGTATTGTATCTTTTGCAATGACCCAATTTGTTTTTCATGAGTTGACAAGAAAAACCTTACTCAAAGTGTTGATAGCAATGGTAACAAACACAACATGAATTTGTTTGTGTCAAAAATGGTATTTCATGCTGGAAATTGACAACCGAAGGTGGTTTTCTAAAAAAGTCTTGTGCACAGGACTTTATTATTATTTACTTGTACACAAAATCCATAAAGATTGTCAAGGTTTTCTGAAGCATTGGTGCATCCAAGTAGCTAAAATTTCTTCAGGCTAGTTTACCAACATTCTTCCTTAGATATGTTACACTCTTATTCCACGAATCTGTAAAAAGTTTTATCTTGCAAATGATACATAGGGCCTTTAAAGGCAGTATACATGATTGGTATCTCGAAAATCAGAAATGTTCACAGATTTACGCCTAACTTACACAATGTAAACATGATGACCGTAGAAAACTTCCCCTGAAATGGTTTTGTCTTTGAGAAATGAGTAAAACAATTTTTTTATCGTCTAATGAGACGAAAATTCAATTCGCCCCAAAACCATTTCGCCCATGTGCCATTTCGCCCCAAATCACTTCGTCCGAACACTACATCACCCAAATGCCACTTCGCCCCAAAACCACTTCGTGCACAGGCCGTGGTTCAGGGCGAAATGGTTCAGGGCGAAATGGTTCAGGGCAAAGTGGTTTTGGGGCGAAATGACTGCAAACCCTTTTTCTCAAAAGTTAGACTAAGTACGGAGCTGGTTTTTGCTCAGGTTGGTTTTAATCATGCATATCTTCAAAACTATTTGTAACAGTTTACCAATTATGTATACTATCTTTAAAGCATTTTAACTTTATCGTAATACATCCCTGAAGCATTTTCACAATCTACATGTACTGCAATTAGGACCTACCTCGGACACTTCGGCCTGCACTGGTCTCGATACAGGAAGGCATTATCTGGACAACTCAGGCACTTTGAGTAAGAGTCGGCACAATCTTTACACTGTGTTGAGCACTGCTGGCATGTCTGACTCATGTCCGATGACAGACCCTCTTCGTGTTGAGGCCTGTAGTATGTCTCAGGGCACTGCTCTACGCAGAATATGCCTTGTTCCGTGTATAGGATGTATGTGCCTGAAAATGATCATAGAGAGGTTTTGAACCCACAAACTTCAGAAACTGTTTGGAGGAAACTGTTTGGATATGTCTTGAATATGATTCACTGAACCGCTGTGCCACGACATTCAACAAATATGGGGTACAAGATTATATTTCCAGTAAAAAAATAACTGGTGGTTTTATGCATACACCTATTTTATCATTCACTTTCACACACAAAAAATGCATGATTTTAACATTTTCTGAAGCATTGATGAATCTATGTAGCTGAGATTTTTGCAGGCTAGTTTACCAACATTCTTCTTTAGATATGAAATGGGTCATTCCATGAAGTTGAAGAACACGGTTTCCGTGTTACATTTACAACCATTTTTAGTTTAATTTTTACCCTTGATAACCCCATGAATCAATACTATTCAAAAATTCAATGAATGAGAGAAATTTAAAACATTTATTACTTGTAACAAAATCCTCATGGATTTAAATTTAGATGTCAACTAAATAGAATTTTGTTCAAATGTAGGTGTGACATTTGGTGCTTTTTAGCAGGTTTTTTTGAAGCACACAGAAATATGATCTCGAATCCTCCAAATTCAAATTAAAAAGGATTGTTTAGTTTGAGAACTGTGTGTTTATTTCAAATTCAACATGAACAAATTTGTAGTTGAACTGTATTGGTTTCCAAGTTACATCCACAACCACCACTTTGTTAAATAATTCAAAATGACAGCACTTTGTCAACACTGAAGACTCCCAAATTACCCCAAACAGTGTAAGCCACCACATCATGCAACATCGTTATATAAATGGTGATTAATTGCTCTCTTATTGACCATTTTTGTGGAAATGAAGAAATGTCACACTTTGTTCCTCAACTTCATTGAATGACCCATATGCCCTTATTCCAGGAATCCATAAAAAAACAATTCATCTTGAAAATGATTGGCCCTTTAATCTCACCGTCTCTGCAATCCATGCAGTCCTCTGGTCCGCCTTTTACGCAGCTCAGACAACTACTGTGGCACGGCCGACATGTGTTAGAATCGTAGTCGGGGTAGTAGCCTGACACGCACTCCATAATGCACTGGCCGTCGTGGTTTAGGAAGTGGTCGTAATCGCACGTCAAGCAGTTAGTGGGCCGTGGACCGCGGCACGTCATGCAGGACTCGTGACAATCAATGCAGGTGCCGTCTGCAGTATGGATGAGATACATGTATAACGTGTAATAACAAAAAAATGATTGAAAGTTATTTCTAACGGCTTTAAACCAAAATTTCAAATCATGTAAACAAGACCTGACAAATTTTATTGAGGAGTTTTATCAGTTTTGTCCAAGAGGGCAAGATTTAAAAAGCAACTAAAAACGCCTAAATTTCAGAATTTGCCACTTTTGACTTGTCATCCTCCGCTTCGGGCACCGTTGGTTTTGTTTTAGTGGTTACAGATCACTGCGTTTCCTTTTTGTGCCTCTGGTTGGTCCACTGATGAAGAACGTGTACAGTTGTGCCGTTTGGTGGTCTGGGTATTGGAATTTGGCGATGGTTTCTTGAGCCGTTCGGTGTGCTACGGTGACTTGCTTGTCAATTCTCTCCAGTTGTTTTCAGTATTAACTGAGCATTATTTCTTCCAACCGTAGTGATGCTTTCCTCTGTAATCTCTCGAAACGTTCTTTGTAGGTTTTTGAGAATTCGAGGGGTTTTGGTTGTTTCGGTGGCTTTAGTTTGATTGTCAGGTAGTGTGGTGCTCTTCGTCTGATATACCCTTTGAGAACCATCGGATTTGTTTAGTGATGTGGTCTTTGGCGGATTGGTTACGTCTTCCGCCAAATTTCTCACTAGTTTGAAACTCTCTCTTGGGAGACGGTGTCGTGGTGGTGTGCTGGAGGTGGATGGGCCTGGAGAGTGTTCGGACTCGCAGGTTAGTTGGAGGAAATCCTTGTCGGGTAGCGAGTCGTCCGGGCTTCGTTGACCACAGGTGATGCTTGGTGTGGATGGTGTTGGGCTCGGTGGTGACAACGGCAGTTGTTCTTGCTTGTCTTCGTTCTCTTGGTCTTGCTTAGTTTTGACATTTTGTCAGAAGTAACGGGCAAAGTAACGAATGCAACATCTGATATGGTGCCTGATCACCATTGAAATGAAACAACGAAACTTGGGATGCGAGAAAAATCGTAAGGGCCTTATCAGGATTCGAACCCGAGACCTCCGACTCACCAAATAAAAGTATATGTAGAAAAAAAGAAATACATAATTATACACCAACTAAAGCCTCGTCTTCACTGGCAAACACTTGCAAACATTTTGTTACCAAACATCACCATACAGATATGTTTACTGATGTTTTTCTGTGTCTCTACATTGGCAAACAGAAACAAACTTGGAACGGTCATAAAACACAAGCAAACAGATGAGTTTGCCAGTAGCTGCATGTCCAAACATCGGCAAACACGGTTTGGTGAAGTTTGCTGGTGTTTGCTAATGTTTTATGGGCTGTCCACACCTGCAACATTTTCTGAAAAACATGACCAAACTTGAAGTTTGCACGGCATTAATGATATGACCGTTTGGTGATGTTTACAAACAAAATGTTTGCCAGTGTATGCCAGTGTAGACGAGGCTTAATATACATTATAAACCAACATACATAAACCATACATTGACATGAGTCTTTTCACGGTAAAGGGGGCATTTCGGCAACACGGACCATATTTTCCAGAAAATACCTTTGTCTGGTCTCAAAATAAAAGAAATAAGTTTCAATAGACCGATCCAGTCAGGGTTCGACTTAGAAAAAAAAATTACATGCACTGGTGCATGTAGACTAAAAAAGTTACATGCACAGAGCAACTTTTACATGCACGAAAAAATTGTGCACACATCTCATAAAAAGAGTTTTATTTATGTATTCGCTGTTTAATAATGGTGTTGTTTTGTTTTGTTCAATAAAATGCATTTGTTGTACTTGTACAGTCCCTATTGTTTATTTCATCAAGGATATATAATAAAACTTCAAAAGTTTGACACCCTTACATTTACCTGGTTTTAGAAGTCACTATCGCATACCTGCCAACATTGCCGAGTAAAAAACAAAATCGGACTGTAGTGAAACTTGCAACGTTCGAGTTGACCTAGTACTGCACCACAGATATCCATGTACTGCACCTGTTTTCATGTACACAATACATGCGGCGCGGGGGAGTCAGGTCAAGTCGACCGTTTCGATTGTTCCGATTTTCAACACTTTTAACACTTAACAATCGGAACAAATACGATAAAATCGGACTAGTTGGCAGCTAGGTATGCTATCGGATGATTCACAATATCGCACGAAAGTGTCTGAATGATCTGAATACAGTGCATTGGAAATGATCATCTGCGATCGCTACACACACTAGTCATGCACGTGTTTGTATGTGTACATGCACAACATACAGCGGTGGCCAAGAGGGGTATACCCAATTGCTCAATTGCGATACCCCCTAGTGTTTTTCTAGTCGTTTTTATGATACGTGCTCACGCGCTGTATTGCTTGGATGGTGAATTGCATGTACCCTGAACATATAGACGAAGGAAGTGTTTAGAAAACGGCCACACTCACACAGGTGTGAACTCACTGACAATCGCGGACGTCCCTTTGTTCCTCTTTTGTTTGGACATAGTCTATTTTTCCTTACTCTCGTTGGTTTTGTACAGGAGCGAATCGCGGACGTTCGCTTGCCAATCGCGGACGATATTGTTCTCTTTGTTAGACCTCCCTAAAACGTCCACGATTGTTTGGGAGAACAAGCGCACGTCTACGCACACAGCGGTACAGTCTTGGCAATATGTACCGTGATAGCGCTGGTTGATCGATCGATCGTCTGATCGTGCGTGTACGGTACAGGTACGGTGCGTGCGTTGTGACAAGTTGGTCTATAGCTGGTTCAACGTGGGGAAATATACCAGGTACGTAATTGGGCCTAAAAAAAGTACGTGCACGGTGTGCACGTAAATACAAATCCTTACATGCACAGGTAAAAAAGTACATGCACCAGTGCATGCGTGCACCCGTCTAAGTCGAACACTGGATCCAGTAAGCTCCGCCCATTTAGAAATTGCCTAGCAACATGCCACACGTGCGATGCGTGGCTGTGCCGTGCGTCAGCGTCCGCCCCCTGGTCACCACGTACTGTATTGAAACATGCACACGCACACAGAAACTGCACGCTCGAAAGCAAAATGTGCACTTAAGTATCCGGTCGTATGCGTGCACGTACAACACGTCTGCAAAACGCGTAACGCGCCCGATCGAACAAAAACATCTCGACACACATCTAGAATGCAGTGAATGCAAAACTTAGCAAAACAACAAGCTAATTTTTGTAAGTTTTTCACGTTTACACAAAAATACATTTATGAAGGGATTAAAAGTAGTTTAGGATAGTCTTATACAATCCGTTTTAAACCCGCTAGGCCTCCTCTGCGCTGATAAAAATGATGTTTATGGTGTTTTTGCGTCACTCGTGCTGCATTTGCTGTAGCTCTGTGCACAAAATTTTGAGGACTCGGGTAACCAAAATGGAGATCCACTTTTTGTTTACCTGAGGCTGTGATTGGTCAATTCCAAAATGGGCGGAGCTTACTAGATCGGTCTATTGTTCTGAACAGATAACTTAGGGCCAAAACGGGTTAAAAATAGTGTGACAACATGCCTTTTTAAAAACCCTGTGTACAAATTTCCAATATACGCTCGTAAACGGGACGGCCTAAAATGTAACACAAATGTACCAAATGCCTCACCTGAAGGTTCATAGTACGTCCTTGGTGAGGTGCATACAGTGGACTCACAGCTCCCATGGTTCATTGTCAACCCGTCAATGCATACCGCGCAGTCAATGGAGAATGGACCGTCACAAGAACGGCACGTTGGGAAGCATTTCAAGCACTGTTGCTCCTCGATGTCGCCGTATGTACCCGGTGGGCAGTCTCCCACGCACTGATTGTCTGTGCAATAGATATGAATTGACCTATATCATGGTGCGTCCATCTTTGTCTTGTTCCCCATAGTACGTGACGGGCATGATCAGTGCATCTGCGTGACTGTGTGATAGCGCATGTAATCTTCCGCTGTAGGCACTGCACGTTTTCTTGATCGTGCTACGCGTGTGTCATTGTGATGCACACAGCGAACAATTTTAACACGGCGCCGAACTATTTTTGGTTTTGTACATTTTGGCTGCATTTGGGCGTGTACTCGTGTTAACACGAGTATACTCCTGCGCGCGCAAACGGCAAGATTAACGACACTCGGGTCAATGAGAGTATGCTCTCGCTACTCCCCAACAAAATGGGGAGTGTGCTCTTACTCCTGACGAGTGTCATGTGATTTGTACGAAGATGGCGGAATATGGGTGGGAATTTTTGTGAATTTGCTCAACGTGGAAACTGGATAACTGAAACAACAACTCACTGAGGTTTGTTTCAGACGGCATCAAAGGTTCTCACGACTTACTGTCTGTATTTTCTTCAGTTTCTTGTGGGCAGTGAAACAGCGTTTTTTGTGTAGTCATGCCAAGAGACGGCCATCTTGACTGATGGCCATTCACGCATGCGGACTGCGGACTGCAGACTTGCCGTTCGCGTAATGTGACCCGAGTGCAATGCGCACTCATTACTCTGGAGTAGCGAGAACTGCACGCCCGAACGCAGCCTTTATTACGGGAAAAGAGAAGATGGCCGCACCATGATAAAGGTCTATAGCCATTGATTTCAGCCACTGATAATTTCCATTATAGCAACGTGTGTGTGACACAGGCCGACAACATTTTATAGACGTTTATGTGCCGCTCGGTGCCAAAAAAAGGTCGTCATCTGCACAATATGCAGTATCGCTAACGTAAGCGTGGTTTCCATATCATCGTAACAAACGCAAATAGTCGGCAAAGTTTAATCAAATTTAACTTTTCCGATTGTTTCTGTCAGTGTCTGCATGTGTGTTACGATTATAAATGTAAACTAGGTTTTAAGCACGCTAAATGCAGTTAATGTTTCCCGTGAAAAATTGAATCAATTCCGAATGGAATCGCGATTCTTTTTTGGAATCGGAGTGGACTCCGAAAATGCTGGAGGTGCCCAAGCCTACTGTAAAGTGGGTGCTGTCATTTTGTCAAAAGAAAATGGGCAAAAATGACATCTCTGCGTACTTCTTTTTTGTGGAGTGCCATATGAATGCATAGAGGAGCTGAATGCAAAAATGTTATTCCTTGCCTAGTATTAGGACAAAATGGCGGTGTCCATACAGTTAGTCTTTGGCTGATAGACAATTTGTCCTGGCGAGCTGAGCAGCACCCTCATGCGGCAAACACTGATAATATACACACATCAGAAGAGTACATGTACTCACCATACCAGAATCTACCTCCCTCACACGTCTCGCATGCACTGTCCCCAGGACCTGAGCAAGACTGACAAGATGAGTGGCATTCCAGGCATTTCCTGGTCTCAGAGTCGGGGTAGGTGATGTAAGGGCAGTGAGAGTCGCAGGTGGAACGGTCAAACAGGAACTGGCCATTATGACATGACTTGCAATCCTGACTGGATGTCCCGCTGCAGGTCTCACATGATGGGTGACATAGCTGGCATTCGTCTAGAAGTGGTAATAGAGAAAGGTACAGTACCAGCCAAAAGTTTGAGTACACTTGTTGAAAACTATGTACATGTAAGATTGACCCTTGTTTCGTAGAGTAATCACAGCTTGGCCTTTTCTTTACTCAACTGGGGTCCTTTTGCCATTTTACAACAGCTGTGTTGTAAATATAGACTAGATAGCTATCTGATAGTGGTCAAGAACTGACTGGTGCAAATACTGTGCATTCAGCTAGTACGAAGTGATTTTGGACACGCCACAGGGACCAGTCAGAACACATGCAAAAGAACCTATTACACACAATCTGTTAATAATACAAAAATTGTATTCATTGTATACATGTACATGTACTTCTTAAAACTTGTGTGACCTTCAGAGGCTATTTTTTTAATATGAAGCCAGAGGTGGCTATTTTGAGGAATGAAAGATAAAGAGACATTTATGAAGTTTCAAGGATATTTCTATGACATGCATTGAATATATTGGTTGCATATGTTTTTTTGTACTGGGCATAAAATGCTGTAAAATGTAACTAAACATATACTGAAACGCAAAAGAAACTTACCACTTGTTTAAAATGTAATGAAATTGTAACAGTTCAAAATAAAACAAACCAACAATTGCTAATTGAAACATTGGCATTTTATTGATGACATACACCATCTCATCAGTTTGTTCTACAGTAAAGAACAGAAGAGGGTGCAATGTCGGTCCCCTTTCAATAGCGTGTGTGGCCACCATTGATTTGGATACAGGCAGTGCATCGTCGGAGCATAATGCGTTGATCCCCCGACAATCGTGGCATGTTGCTTGAAATGCCCATTTTGCACTGCCCTTTTTAAAGCCAACATCAAGATATCACGTGCAGCTCATTACAATCATCCCATACCCCTTGGCTAATCACCGACAGTCAAAACAGCTGTGCCATGAAGTGACTATTGATGGTTCAAGTGACCTTCAGACACCATATTGAGGACACTATATTGTCCACAAATAAGTTCACACATTACTATACATGCAGTGTTATTGTTGCTATTTAAAGGTTTAAAAGGTGGTAAGTTTCTTTTGCGTTTCAGTATAGTTTTCAACAGGTGTACTCAAACTTTTGGCCGTACTGTACATAGATCATTCTGGTAACTGAAGCCTAGCCTACATCGACCTTGCAACTGGAAGCAAATAGTGGAAACAGGTGTTTACGGCAACTGGAAGCAACTAATAGCAACTGGGATTAAAAGGTCGATGTACGCCCACTTGCAACTACTGGCAACTGAAAAAATCCCGGTTGCCGCGAGTTGCTCATGTTCTACTTTCTGGCAACTAGTTGTATCCAGTTGCGTCGATGTACGCATACTGAAAAGCAACTTGGCTCCACCGGGATTTGAATCGCGGACCTTTTGCTTAACATGCAGACAACCTACCAATTGAGCTATGAAGCCAACTGGTGGTCTCGAATCACGGTATTGCAGTTGTTCCTCACTGATTGGGATTGGCCATCACGTCAGCTTAGCAAATATCACTTATTCATACTTAATAATTGGGGCAAGCCAGGCAGGGGTTTGGGGCGTATCTCATTGGGTGGTTATCTCATTGAAGGGTTTATCCCTTTGAATAAGTAGTCTAGGTAAAAATTCAAACAATGGAACTTAAGAACCCCTAAAATGCATCTTGGGATGATTGTGAAACGAACCCAAGTCCAAGTGAAGTGTTTTAAAATGACTTGATTGTCACTTAATTATTAATTGAATCTAATCAAACTAAATAAAACATAGCTCTGGGAGGGGTGGTTATCCCTCTGTAGGGCTTGCTAAGCTCACGTGATAGCCAATCCCAATCAGTGAGGAACAACTGCACTACCGTGATTCAAGACCACCAGTTGGCTTCATAGCTCAATTGGTAGGGCGTCTGCAGTTCTACTGCTTCTGCAGTAGAAGGTCCGCGGTTCGAATCCCGGTGGAGCCAAGTTGCTTTAGTTACTGCATAAAAATTTCCCAAACTCATGGACATTTGTCCGCATTTGTATTGAATATATTCACCGCGGCAGTCACTGGGTCATAATCCCTAAAAATAATCACTTATTCCTACTCAATTAAATTACTTGATAATTCCAAACAAGTGAAGTAGTCCATGGGCCATAGGGGCCCACCGTGCACCTCCCCCTAGAATTGACGAAACAACATTTTTCTAGTAGGTTTGCATCTGTACTTCATTTTAACACTTGTTAACATTAGATTAACTGGGACTCACTACTTGAATTTGGATGTTACATGAACCCTCAAGCCCATGACTTTTGACGGCCATTTTAGGGTGAGGGGAAATTAAAATATCCATTGTTCCGTCAAAAAAGTTACCCCTCAAAAGGTAGGTCTTGGCGAGTTCTACACAGTGGTATATGAGTCATGTCTTTTAGTTAAGTACGTAGGTCAACAGAGGTCAAAAGGTCAATTTTAAAGGGAGTTGCGCAAAATGTGGTAATCCTCGCCATCAAACAAAACTGTACGTGTAAATTAATAAAGTTTTACTATTTATACATGATATTATTCTGTCTCAACGTATTTTATTCGCCATATAAATACAGGTTAATTTGATTACAGTGGTAGACAGGCTTTCTGCCACAACGTGGGAAATAGGTGGATTAATATAGCACCAAAAATACCCCTACATAAAAAAACCTGACAGGCATGGGAGGTGTGGAGACAATGACTTCTCTAATATAACTGCTGATGTCAGATATAGCTAATTTTATTATTCAATCATTAATGTGTATAACATAATACTGTGGCAAGACTGGCTGCACCAGCCACCACATTAGCCGCTAAGGCAGGCTGGGCCACTCTGCCAAAATTGCCTCCCTGACAACCTGCACTTCTAGGGCTGTTTTTGAGACATGGGATTCAAAAAGTCTTGTCAGGCCCATGCAGGTTTAATCAGGATAAAAAACCTAACAAACTTGGCCATCCCGGTTCAGCCCGAAGCCATCCCGGTTCAGCCCGAAGCCATCCAAGCCAAGCGCAATGCCCTCCCTGCTATGCCCAAACCCCAAAACCCCAGCCCCAGCCCGAAGCCATCCCGGCCCAGCCTGATGCCATCCCGGCCCAGCTCAAAGTCATCAAGCCCCAGCCCAATGCCCTCCCAGCAAAAACCTGAAGTCCAAAAGCCCAGCCTGAAGCCCCAAAGCCCAGCCTGAAGCCACCCCAGCCCAGTCTGAAGGCCACCCTAGTCCAGCCTGAAGCTGTACGGGATGACTTCGGGCTGGGCCAGGATGGCTTAGGGCTGAACTTAACTGGGATGGCTTCGGGCAGATTTTATAAGGCTTTGGACAAGATTGGGAGGGTTCCGGGCTGCACTGGGAGGTCTTTAGGCTGAGTCAGGGTGCAGTGGCTTCGGGCTGGGCCCGGGGTGGCTTTAGGCTGGGCCGGAATGGCTTCGGGCTGGGCTCGGGGTATCTTCGGTTTGGGCTTGGATTGATTTGGGCTGGGCCGAGCTGGGAGGGCATTAGGCTTGGCTGAGATGGCTTCGGGATTGGCTGGAATGGCTTCAGGATGGGCCGGGATGGTTTCAGACTGGGCTGGGATGGCTTCGGGCTGGGAGGGCATTGAGCTTGGCTGGGATGGCTTCGGGCTAAAACGGGATGGCTTCGGGCTGGGCTGGGATGGCTTAGAGATGGGCTTAGAGATGGGCTGGGATGGCTTCATGCTGAAGTTTTTTATCCTGATTAAACCTGCATGGGCCTGACCAGACCTTTTGAATCCCATGTCTCAAAAACATTTCTAGAAGTGCAGGTTGTCAGGGAGGCAATTCTGGCAGAGTGGCCCATCCTGCCTTAGCGGCTCATATGGTTGGTGGTGCAGCCAGTTTTGCCACAGTATCATGTTATACACATTACTGAACAATAAAATTAGCTACATCTGACATCAGCAGTTATATTAGAGAAGTCATTGTCTCCACCCCATCCATCATGTCCATGCCTGTAAGTTTGTTTTTATGTTGGGGTATTTTTTGTCCTATTTCCCACGTTGTGGCAGAAAGCCTTTCTAACAATATAATCAAATTAACCTGTATTTACATGTATATGGCGAATAAAATACGTTGAGACAGAATAATATCATGTTATAGTAAAACTTTATTAATTTACACGAAACTCCCTTTAAAATTGACCTTTTGACCTCTGTTGACCTACTTACTAAATTAAAAGACATGTAACACTGTGGAGCAGATAAGTGAATATTTCAGGGGAATCGTTCAGAAGTGGATACAAGCACCAAATTTTGCATGGGTATCCTTCTTGGACCACTTATTTGGAAAAACCCGTTAGCCACTTGAAAATTCAAAATGGCCGCCATTTTTTCAAGATAGCCGCCTTGTCGACATATAATTGTGTTTTGACCTCATAAAATGTCAGAGATTCGTCCAATTTGAATGATCTTGGAATCCATTAATTTGTTTTATCAATTATTAACAATTATTAACACCGCGTGGTAAGGCTGACTGCACCAGCCTCCGTAGGAGCCACTGGGCAGGGTGCGCCACTCTGTCTGAATTGGCATGCTCTCTGAGAACTATATGTATAGTCTTGTGGCCAGACCTTCTGGGGATGCTTGCCCGGCCAAAACGTCTGGAGATTTGCTGTGAGAACTCATCGCTGATTGGTTGACGTCCGCACCAAATTTCGGTGCGGGACCCCTGCGAAGCTTTTGGCTCATTATCTTAAGCACCGCGGTAAAGCTTGGAAGGCTGCACACACACCAGTATCACAACACACACCAAATGATCTTTACGTGAAACATGACACATACCTTCGCCCACACTACGTTACAGTTTCGCCACGAGACTACCCGAGAACCTGCACTAATAGGGATTTTTGAGACGCGCAGCTCTAGAGGTCAGCTCTTGGACCTAGAGGAAATCCGTCGCTTAAAGGGCCCATGATTTGGGATTTTTATCAATGAAATCTATAAGCTATAAAACCACTTTACTCAGTTACAGTCATAAAACTCCTATTTGTAGCTGGTTTTGTGGGTTAAAACAAATATGTTTAGTTTTTATGCTAATGTATGCATATTTATGACCAATGTCATGATGTCACAAGAGGCAAACACAGACTTCACAAAAGATTCCACTTTTTTCTCAAACTTCCTTGAAATTTTGTAAAGCCATGACAAAACTGGGGGAGCTAGAGAAAACTGCAGCAATTTGCTTTAAGTCGAACTTGAAGTTTTCCCTTCCGTCTTCCTTAAGTGATGCACTCCAAACAGCGCCCTCTGTCTCTGATTTATTGCAATGAAATCTTCAAAGTTAAAAAAGTCTACCTTTTATTGATTTTACATCGAAACGAACAATAGTAAGTAATCTGTCATATGAAGCAAAGATTAGGCACAAAGCTGTTTAGCACGTCATGGGCCCTTTAAGGAGAGTCTCGTTGATAATTGCCTTGTTAATCACAAGTTGACCGTTTTTAAGAAACTTCTGTTCTCATCAGGAAATGGCATGATAGGAAACTTGCATTTTTTTATGGGAAAGGATACACCAAATGTCCTTTGGTGTCTTTTATTGTCGCCCCTAACTACCATAGCGTGCTGCTAAAATTAAGGTGCTGTCACACCATAAGGCGCTGTCTTAAAGGGTGCTTTCCCTCCTACCAGCACGCGGATAAAGGGGGCTGTCACACCACAAGGACCCTCTACAGGACGCGTTCCTTCCATAGGGGACAGTTAGAAGATGTTGTCACACCATAGAACACTGCTAGCTCCTTCTCACCATAGCACTCAGCTAAAGGGTCCGACACACCATAATGTGCTGCTAAAGGTCACTTTGCCACCAAAGCGCGCAGCTAAAGGGTGCTATCATACCATAAGGCTCTGCTTTAGGGCGCCATCACACCATAGCGAGTGGCCAAAGGGTGCTGTCACACGTTATGGCGCTGCTAAAGGGCGCCTCCCCACCATAGGGGGCATGGCTAAAGGGTCCTATCACACCACAAGGTGCCGCTAAAGCTCGCCTTCCCACCATGCCCGACGTCTAAAGGGTGCTGTCACTCCATAAGATTCCGCCTTCCCACCATAGGGCTTGGCTAAATGGTGCCGTTACACCAAAAGATGCAGCGAAAGTGTGGCGTGCCCTTCCACCACAGGGTGTGGCTAAAGGGTGCTGTTACACGATAAGATGCCGCTAAAGGGCGCCATACCAACATAGCGTGCGACTGAAGGGTGCCAGTAACACCATAAGGCACTGTCAAAGGGCGCCTTCCCACCATAGCGTGCTGCCAAAGGGTGCTTTCCCACCGCAGAGTGCAGCTAAAGGGTGACGTCACACCATCTTCCCACCATATTGTGTGGCTCAAGGGTGCTGTTACACCATAAGGTGCTGCTAAAGAGCGCCTTCCCACCATAGGGCACGGCTACAGGGTGCTGCTTCGTCTTAAGATTCTCCTTACGGGCGCCATACATGTACCAACATAGCGTAGGACTAAAGGGTGGTGGTAACACCACAAAGAGGCTGCTAAAAGGCACCTTCCCACCATAGGGCACTGCTAAAGGATGCGGCTACACCATACGATGCCGCTAAAGTATGCCCTTCCAAATAGGGCGCGACTAAAGGGTGCTATTATACGATAAGATGCGGCTAAAGTGTGCCCTTCCACCATAGGGCGCGGCTAAAGCTTGGGTGTTGTTAGACGATGAGATGCCACTAAAGGGTACTAGTCCATCATAATGATACCATAAGGCACTGCCGAAGGGTGCCTTCACACCATAACGTGCTGATAAGGGTGCTGTCCCATCATAAGGCGCGGCTAAATGGCACCTTCCCACCATATGGTGCAGCTAAAGTGGGCTAGTTACACCATAAAGCACTGCTAAAGGGTGCCTTCCCACCATCATAGGCACAGCTAAAGGGTGCTGTTACACCATAAGATGCTGCTAAAGGGTGCCATACCAACATACCGTGCGACTGAAGGGTGCCAGTAACACCATAAGGCACTGTCAAAGGGCGCCTTCCCACCATAGCGTGCTGCTAAAGGGTGCTGTCACACCATCTTCCCACCATAGGATGTGGCTAAAGTGTGCTGTCACACCATAAGGCAATGCTAAAAGGCGCAATCCCACCATAGGTGCGGCTAAGGGGTGCTGCTTCACCTTAAGATGCCACTTAACCCGAGCGTCAATACCCAAAAAAACAGACGCGGTTGATCCTAGCGACTGTTTTGAAGAGTATGTTTGTTTTACCCATATAGCCTTATGTGGTGGACGAAGTACAACTCAAATGGTCGGAATATGTTGAATGGAAATTTTACCTATCCGACAATACAAGCCCAACCCCTAGAAGTACACAAGCTCTGTCCCACTCAAATCATGCAGTGATAAATGTGACCCGCTCTGCAAAAAAGAGTCACAAGTCGCGCTGGCAAGTATTCTTTTTGCGACTATAAAAAGAAATCCGCGGCAAATTCACGCCCAATAAAATACCAAAACACAATAGAAATTCCTGGTGGTGCCCAGATACCGCCTGGAATGTCTGTGTTCCCCCTGGAATGTCTGTGTTACGCCTGGAATTTCCTTTGTGTTTAGGTATTTTAATGAGCGTAGAAATGCAACAGATTTCTTTTTATGGTCGCAAAAAGAATAATAGCCAGCGTGTCTTGTGACTCTTTTTTGCAGAGCGGGTCACGAATGGTCACTGTGCGTAATTTAAATTTTGCTTGGGATTATTTCCACTGGACTGAAAGGTATTTGTTGTGTACATAATACACTTTGTCTGGGTCAGCGATTGGTTGAACACAGCTGTTGTTTGCATACAGGGCTGGTTGTGCGGCAAACAAGTGCGGCATTACAAGGGATCAGGTTTTGTACACATTTCAATGAGGATTCCCTGAAATGAATGCCCTGCTTCCTGCGGTTCGCTGTGGCCGACGGGTGAACCCCGGATTAAAGGTGATAGCACAGGCTTAAATTAGCAGAGTTGATAGAGGAATACCTTGGGTTTGAGCTTTATCAGCCAAAAAAAAGTTTAGTAATTACAAAAAAAATGCAAATTTGTACTTTGACAACGGTAACATTGAAGATCGGAGGGTTAAGGGCGTTAATCAACCAAAAATGATAGACAAAAGCCCCTGGGGAAATTTAAAGTTATAAATTCAGCTTCTAGAGGATCAAAAACATATAATTGGATTCCAAGATCATTCAAATCGGACAATTCTCTGGCATTTTATGAGGTCATGTCATAAGGATATGGTGGCCATCTTAAAAAATGGCGGCCATCTTGAAAAATGGCGGCCATTTTGAATTTTCAAATGGCTAACAGGCTTTTCCAAAAAAGTGGTTCAAGAGGGATGTACATGCAAAATGTGGTGCTTGTATCCAGTTTTGAAGGATTGTTGCACTTATCTGCTGTACTATGTGTAGAACTCACCAAGACGTACATTTGGAGGGGTAACTTGTGTCTCTACGACAATGCATAGTTCCGACCTGTCAATCAACCGAACCCGCCGACCAATCACAACAGAGCTAGCAGACATCACCCACATAGGTCAAAGTGCACTGTCTCACAACATCACGCGATGTTCTGCCCCATACAATTTGTACAGTGTTTTATGCGATGATCCGGGTGAAATTTTGGTTTCAAGGCTGGTCGTTTCGTTGTTCAAAGGTACGAAAGCACGTATGTCATGATATGACATCCCTGTATTACTGGCCCTTTACTCGGTGTGTTCTAAGATAACTGTCGACCCTGAAACATGAATACCTTTGAGTTTTCTCCAATGAATCTGTGCTTTCCATTGAAAGTCCTATTGCTTTGTGCGTTGTGTGACGCCATTTTGACGATAGCGTGTGAGCCATAGCAACAATACCCAAGGGGGCGGGGCTAACTAGGCAAACTCGGAACTATGCATTTTTGGTGGAACAATGGATATTTGAGTTTCCCCTAACCCTAAAATGGCCGTCAAAAGTCTTGGGCTTGAGGGTTCATGTAACATCCAAATTCAAGTAGTGAGTCCAAGTTAATCTCATGTTAACAAGTGTTAAAATAAAGTACAGATGCAAAACTACTAGAAAAATGTTGTTTCGTCAATTCCAGGAGGGGGAGGTGTACGGGTTGGTGCACGGCGGGCCCCTAAAGTGCACTAAAGAGCATCCTCGCAAAACGCTCAATATCTATTTTTGGCATTTTGAGAAAACTGCCATTTTGTATTTCAACTGAGTACTACACTCAATGGCAAATTCCAATAAGTAAAATATTTTTTGGGTGGGATATAATGTAACAAAGTTTGCCAAATGTATAAAACCCCCAATCGAGAATGTACTGACACCATTATCTCAATTTATTTTAGATATGGTTTTTATAGATCACAAAAGTGAAAACGTCACCCTTTGTGTATTGTCAAGGTTACTGGGTCAACACTAAAACCAGTGAACTTGTTTCTCTGTGCTTTATCAATGGACGTTTTAGATTACCAACGAATGTTTAGACCCAATTACCATGGCAACCGACGTCAAACTTTAGTAGTCTATTATTGTGTTTTGCAATGAAACTAGTGTTTTCCCTTGCTTTAAGAAATCTTTAGTTTAAAAAAAATTCAAACAACCTAACCCCCAAAAAACCTCAAATAAAATACTTACGCTCCTCTGTGTTTTTGAAATACTGCGACAGGCAACTGTCGACACACTCCACATTAAGGAGAAACTTGCCATCATTACAAGAACGGCAACGATCTGAAGACCCTTCCAAACACTGCTTGCATTTGCTAATTATGCATCCCTCGCGTTCCTGACACATGTTCTTGATAAGAGCGAACCCGCCGAAACAGCCAAGACAGTTATTTATTTCCGATCCGTTGCAGGTTTGACAAGTCTCGTCGCATTCCAAACATTGAAGAGTTTCTATGTCACTATAGCGACCGTCGGGGCAGAAAGGAACACAAGCACTCGCGAATAAATAGCGAGGTTCGGAGGCGTCTGTACAGAATAAATTATACAAATAATGCTTAGGAATAACAATAATACCGGCTAGCTCGGTCTTGGGTTCGAATACCACCCAAACACGCTATGAAGTTTTTTATAGTGTCTCGGGAAAATACAATGTATACAGTGCTAATATACGTTGGGTAAGGGCAAAAACAAATCCTAATTAACATTCATTCTCCCCGACGCAAGCTAAACCAATTACTGAACAATAATAATACTTTGAAATACTTCCGATATGGTCGTAATGAAGTCCAAGCTACGTCTGTTGACAGTTTGATTACTAAAACACAGTGAAAACTTATTAAGTATTGAAAACTTGGATAATTAAAAAATCACATCCCCTCATATAAGGACTCATTCTCAGAATGTATAATTTACAATTGAATGTGGAGAATAAGAGCACTCTTAAGGCCAAATAATAAAATGTCCCCCCCCCCCCCCCATCCCCCACGGCAGCTAAAACAGTGCCTCGTATTGCCGCAACGCCTCACATTTTCTAGACAAATCCACAATATGTGAAGCATTACAAGCCCTCAAAGTCTCTGAAATGCAAATCTGAATTTATGGAATTGCCCTATAGCGACTTTTTACTACACATTTGTCATTCATGTTGAACTCATGTATTGTTCTTTACCTTCTGCACATTTGGTGCAGTCGTCAGGTCCAGCGCCGACGCACGCCTTACAGATGTCATGACAGTCCCGACAATGTCCTTCATACTCATAGGTGCCTTCCCTGCAGCCTTGCTTGCAAGACCCCTCGACTAAAACACTGTACAAGGAGAAAGGGCAGAGATACTGTAAAAGCCCGCGAAAATGACAACCCGCGAAAATATTGTTTGCAACAATTGTGGCGATCCGTGTTAAGGTGACATAATTTCCATCCGCGAAAATAACAACTCGCGAAAATGTCAGTGATGTTGAAATGCGCGAAAATATCTGTACGCGAAAATATTGGCTTTTACAGTAATGCAAAGAACCAAGGTCGATTTGTAAAATACAAGATCATAAAAACCAGCCTATTTCTAATCCTGGTATTTGCACTTAAAAACATATGGGCCTTACTGGGATTCGAACCCAAGGCCTCTGACTCACCAGACAGATGCTTTACCAGCTGAGCTATAAGACACAGTGGTATACTCCCTCTTGTCATGCTTAAATTTGTCATGCTTAAAACTACCTATTCAAGCATTTGTACGTAGATCCGAAGTGGGTGCCACGAGATGACAGAAAAACCGATTTACTAGTAATCTGCTGGGCAATTCCGGAAATTCAAATTTACACTTCAGAGACTTTGACGGCTTGTTATGCTTCACATATTCAAGTTGTTTGATTTTAAACGCATGTTCTTCAAGCATCATTGATGAAAGTGTAATTCCTGAAAAACTGATTGTAATACTATTCTCAATATGCGCGGTACATCCAAAAATTAGCTCGGTTTCGGGGACCCTACACACTTACTGAGAATGGCATTGCAACCACTTTGTCAGGAATTACACTACCATCAATGATGCTTGAAGAATATGTGTTTAAAATCAAACAACTTGAATATGTGAAGCATTACAAGCCCTCAAAGTCTCCGAAGTGTAAATTTGAATTTCCGGAATTGTCCTCCTATTCTTTTCGAGAGCACAATTTGACATACAATTTACACTGGAAAGCAATTTTACGAAGCAAAGATATTCTGTGCCAATTAAATTTTTTGCTAAGCAGCACCATGAAATTAGAGCCATAAATACTCACAGTTCTGGGGCACACTTAACGCAGTTTGTGTCGTTGGTACACTGGTCGCAGCCCACATCACATGACATGCAGTACCCATTGTCCTTGTCCTTGTAGTACCCCTCTTGGCAGTTGGAGACACACCCATCATCTTGACGGATGAGGCCACTGTCGCACTGTGTGCAGTCCGATGATGAGGGGCCATTGCACTCCTTACAGGTCACGTGACACCTGATCAGAAAAAGTAGAATAATAAAACCTGTCAAATGCTGATAACACTTTTAGTGTGGTCGTATTTCAATTTCTGTACATAATAAATTGGAAATGCAGCAAATCACACTAAATACTTGGGGTGGAGTGCAATAAAGAAAGTTAGGACGTCCTAACTCTTAGGGCATCCTAACTCAAGGGGCATAGGCTGTAGGGGTGCGGAGGCACCCCCCTCCCCACTAGCTGAAAGGAGTTCCGTACTATAGTAATACCACAATATAGTATATATAATCCTATGTTGTTTGACATGACAAATTCAACTGAAAAACATTTAAAAACCAAATATGGCAGTCTTGTACATTTTTGAACAACAAATTACCAGTTGGCTCAGTAGACATCAAGCAACATAATTGTACATGTTTCTAGTATATAGGTCACTTTCACAGGGAGTTAAATGGTTACAGGTCACTATACTGCTTGTCCTCCAGATCAGGAGAGAATAGAGCCACGTGGCTTCTACCAGAAAAGCACGTCACTCACAGTGGCTGCTAGCAGAAAAGCACGTGGCTCTATTGTTCTCTCCCGATCTGGAGGAAAAGCAGTATATAGTGACCCATAAGCATTTGACCCCCTGTGAAAGCTCCCTATATATACTAGAAACATGTACAATTACATGTATGTTGCTTGACCGATTAGACACAAAATTCATTCAAATCGGCCAATCTTAAAGATAGTATACATGATTGGTAAACTGTTACAAATAGTTTTATCCCCATGTGTGATCAAAGATATTCATGATAAAACCAACCCGAGCAAAAACCAGTTCCGTACTTCGTCTAACTTTTGAAAAAGAAAATGGGTTTACAGTCATTTCGCCCCAAAACCACTTCACCCTGAACTATGCCCTGAACTACGGCCTGTGGATTTTGGGCGAAAAAGTGTTTGGACAAAGTGGTTTGGGGGCGAAATGGCACTTGGGCGAAGTGGTTCAGGACGAAGTAGTCTAGGCGAAATGGTTTTGGGGCGAATTGAATTTACGTCTCGCGAGACAAAAAAAATTGTTTTGCTCATTTCTCGAAGACTACACCACTTCAGACAAAACCATTTCAGGGGAAGTTCTCCCGACATCATGTTTATATCGTGTAAGTTATGTGTAAATCTGTGAACATTTCTGATTTTTCGAGATACCAATCATGTGTACTGCCTTTAAGTGTTGGTAAATGTTGCCAAAAATGCATTGTCCATTCCACATTTCCGGTCACAATGACCTAACAAGAGGTCAGAGATAGGTCAAACTATATATTTTTGGATTCAGTATGACAAGACGAGTAATTTGATATGGGTTTGTCCATAAAGTTGGGGCACGGTGTCCACGTAGCATCGGTATAGTCTGTGTTAATTATATACTGAATATGTATTTACAACTTCAAATTGTTGTTGCAACGGATATGGTATAGTGCCCGGCTATATTCATTCATGTTTTCTTTGGGCAATCTCTCACTGAATATGAGATTCTTGTTTCAAGACATTTGACTGAGTCTGTGGTTTGGTACACCATAATGCAAGTACTTTTACTGTAGTGGGATATGCTTTTCTTTCTGAAATGAAATATTGACTGAAGTAGCTGGGCTAGAATGAGACACAGTTTTTGAGATACATGTATGATATGTCACAAAACGTGACCCAACTTCATGGACAAACCCATATGCATTGTATTAAAGATTAGGGCATTTTTGAAATTTGACCCCTATTGACCCCAGTTTTGACCCCTACAAAACATTGCTGACATTTTGAAGAGGGTTACCCAAGCTAGATTTGTTCAGTAACCCTCAGGCAACACAAAACCACTCTCAAACCACTCTTTGTCCCTGTGAAGGTGTCACGGAACATTAGGATTGTTCCTCTACTAATAGTCTTTTTCAAACAAAAGTAATGCAAACAAAACGAGAAATGCAAAGTCGGGAATTTTCAGCGGAATTTAAGTTAACCGGTTATGAATTTGAATAAAGAATGTTTTAAAATGTGCGGGAAACCTAACAAGCATGACACTGTCTTCCAGTACCTTATACACTCCTTGGCATCACTAACGTAATATCCTCCATCAGTACATCGCGACTCTTGTACACACGCTCGTTCCTTGAGGACGTTTCCCCGTATGCACGACAGGCAATTGTCCGGTCCATCACCATTACAGGTATAGCATGTGCTGCTGCATGTCCGGCATTCGGTTCCCTGCATGTACTCGTTGACTGAACACGTGCGCACGCAGGAGTTTCGGCTGGTTAGCACGGTATGGGGCTTGCAGTCCAGGCAGTGGGAGGAGTTACCGATGCATCTACTGCACAAGGGGTCGCACTGTTTGCAGGTATTGGTCTTGCTGTCTGTAAAATGGATAAATTGTGATAAATTGCCTAGCTCAGGAACACAAAACTGAATTCCGAGATTTATGTGTCTTCCCTTATAAGCACTGCTAAACATTCGCTAGCTTCAGAGGCAAAATTTGCTATACACGCAGCAATGCTCGTTTCCAAGCACGTGTATGACTTAGCATGCTGTGGCCGTGAACGTTTCTACAGTAAGTTTCAAACGTCGTGCTTGTGCCGTGTCGAATTAAATTCAACTTGACTT
This sequence comes from Henricia sp. BOLD:AAB3569, assembly GCA_037783545.1. Classification (NCBI taxonomy): domain Eukaryota; kingdom Metazoa; phylum Echinodermata; class Asteroidea; order Spinulosida; family Echinasteridae; genus Henricia; species Henricia sp. BOLD:AAB3569. The sequence goes on along the minus strand of JBBELK010000104.1, from coordinate 693,539 downwards.
TTGTTAAATTTGACATGGCACAAGCACGACGTTTAAAACCATATGGCTTAACAAATTAAATTTGGCATGGCAGAAGAATTTATCTCGACAGGGTCTGCCAGGCTAACTCAATTAAGTGCAGCAGTAGCACGGCGCGGTTTCAAACGTCGTGCTTCTGCCATGTCGAATTTAATTTCAGTTCGAAGTTAGTCTGCACTTTTGTTCACAATAAAAATGCACATGCTCGCAGCGTGTATGTGAGCAAAGAATTACCCAACAAACAAGCGCATCAAAATAATAAATATGGCGACTTATAATGGACAGAATGGAAAACGCACGTGCACAACGTTCATGACGTGCACACTACTCATCCAGTTCTACTGGGAGTTTGCAATTGAGTTCGACGTTTGAAACCCCTGCCGTGCTTACACTGTGCTACTGTCGCGCTTAATTTAATTTTATTCGACACGGCATAAGCGCGACGTTTGAAACGGGCCTAAGCATTCGTTTTTAGCCAACGTTAAAAGCAGCGCCTTGAAATTGGCCCCAGGTCTTATAGTTCAATCTATTGTACCTGCATAAAATCCATCCTCATCGCACTGTGTCACACATTCGGACCGACTCTCCATCAGGAACGAGCCCGCAGAACAAGACAGACAATCCATGTTGGTGGCGCCAGAACATCGCTGACACGTTGGATAACAAGCTTTACATTTGGTGTGTCTTTGGGGTGGGTCGTAATAACCAATCTCCGGACAGTGTTCAATGCATTCACTGCAACAAACAAAGAAACATACATATCAGAATTAAGTCATTCCATGAAGTTGGGATACGGTGTCCCCTGTGCAAATGTAGGTGTGACATTTGATGTTTTTCAACAGATTTCTTTGAAAAACGTGAAAATTCACTTGGATTACAAGTCTAAATTTAGATTACAAATGATTGTTTAGATCGAGAACTGTGTACTAAAGGGCAATTCCGCAAATTCAAATTTACACTTCAGAGACTTTGAGGGTTTGTAATGCTTCACGTTATTTGATTTTAAACACATTTTTTTCAAGCATCATTGATGGAAGTGTAATTCCTGAAAAACTGATTGTAATGCCATTCTCAGTAAGTATGTAGGGTCCCCAAAACCCTCGGTTTCGGACGTACTCAAACCAAGATATTTTTGGATGTACCGCGCATATTGAAATGGCATTACAATCAGTTTTTCATGAATTACACTTCCATGAATGATGCTTGAAAAACAAGTGTTTAAAATACGTGAAGCATTACAAGCCCTCAAAGTCTCTGAAGTGTAAATTTGAATTTCCGGAATTGCCCTAATGTCAAATTCAACAAGATCACTTTCACAGTTGGATAAATAAATAAATAAAAAATTGAATTGAAATTGAATATATATTTGTCAAATTATTCAAAATTGCTAAACTCTATTAACACTGAAGACTCAAATTATCACAGAAGAGGAAAAGCAACCATATCATGCTCCAGCATAATATAGATGACGACTTGCTGATCACTGATTTGCCATTTTGTAGAATTTTCCGGCCATTTTCCGTCCTGGAAAAGAGGCTTTGCTGGATTTCTTTTTCCACAATATAAAAAAGCCGGAATTCCGGCTATAGTCGGAAGACTGGCATCACTGCACGACAGGCACGTCAAACAGACACAAGATGCTGGTTTCCTTACTCAAATGGCGCCTTGTCGAACTTTACTTTATTGAATTGATTTTGAAGGAACCTACTTTGTGTTTCTGTCACGGTAGTGCAGACACTTGAAGCAATCAGATGCTAACGGGCCCTTACAGCCGTTAAAACACTCCCTATAGCAGAGTCCGAAGTACTCGGAGCTGCGTGGAATGGCAACTAAGGAGTGTTCCACTTTAAGTTTGGCGTTTGGTTTGACTGGTGTACTGGTGCTGGCGCCGCTACCCGCTGGCGCTGGCTTTGAGGACCTCTGGGGCTTGATGGAGCTCGGCAGGGAATCCGTGCCGTACAGAGTTAGCTCCCACTTGTGGAAGCGTCCTGATTGCATGCAAAGAAACAAAAGATCAAAGTTAAAGACAGAAATTTTGAGGAATTAGGTTGGCGTAGCGGTACTTTCCTCGCCTTCCACTTCTGTGGCTCTGGTTCAAATCCCGTCCGGGTTAGTATAGACGATGTGCTGTTTGTTTATATCTAAAGCGCCCTCTGTTGAAAATTGGTCATCATTATGCGCGCGCATCCCGTTTTGCACAAATTTTGTCACATAATTCAAAGACAATTTGACATGCAACCTCATGATATGCTATTTTGGAATTGTTTTGAGGCTAAAATAAAAGTTTATGGTTTTTATGTTAATGTTAATATGCATATTCATGAGCAAAAATGTGATGTCACAAGAGGCAAACACAGGCTAATCACATTCCATTGTGCACAACAAAAATTACAATCTTTTCTTAAACTTGCTGAAAATTGTTTAATCCATGGCTGTTTATTTTTGTTTTACATGTTGCCTGTTATAAGCCATGGAAACAAATAGGGTGGAAAACTGCAGCAGTTTGTCACAATTCCGGTTTGGGGCAAAGTGGTTCAGGGCTAAGTGCTGAGGGCTAAGTGGTGCAGAGCAAAATACAAAGACACAATGGAAATTCCTGGCGGTGCCCATATCTACCGCCTAGAATGTCTGTGTTTCGCCTGGAATTTCCTTTGTTTTTTTGTATTTTAATGAGCGTGGATCTGCCACAGATTTCTTCTTATGGTCGCAAAAACTCGACCTAGCCTGCGCGACCTGTGCTACCTTTTCCCAGAGCGGGTCACATATAAAGTTTGATCTTGCAGACAATATCCTGGGCCTATAAAGCCAGCCGTACACCTTGCGTTTCGTCCGTGACCCGATCACGACAGTGCATATTGTGCACTCAAGGTGTACGGGTTTTGTGATGCGTTCCGATGGCAATGTGGTCACGATTTTGTGTACGTGTCCGTCGCAACGCAATCGCAGAGTTTCGAGCATGCTCGAGATTTGGCGTGTCTGTGCAATCGTAACGATGTCGGAACGCAAGGTGTACGACCAGCTTTAAGCAACCGCACTAAAATCTCTGTACCCCAATTTGACTTTGGTAGTCCGTTCTCCACCAGCAGGGTCCATACTCCCCGAGCTGTCTCCCCCCAGAAGTGGGTGCTCATGAAGGGCCAACTGCTGAAACTACCCTTCTTTTTGTCCCTGGGGCGACGGGCGAGGAGGCGAGATTGGGTGCCCGAGGGCGAGACGAGGGTGAAGACGAGGGCGCCGCGATTGCTAAATGTTGCGCTGATGCTGGACTGCACGTGCTCCAGGTATATGGGGCTTGCGCAGCTCGTCATGTTGAGAGTGAAGCTCGCCATGACGCCGGGGCCGCTTATTTCTCTGTGTTTTAAGTGAGAATGGAAACACATTTATGCTATTTATTTTACGCCTTTTTGTGTAGTCCAGGTAAAAATTGAAAATATTTGTGCGTCATACAATGGAATTTAAGAACCCCTAAAATGCATTTTGGGATGATTGTGAAACGAACCTAAATCCAAGAGAAGTGCTTTAAAATTACTTGATTGTCACTTAATTATTAATTGAATCCAATCGAACCAAATCAAACATAGCTCTGGGAGGGGTGGTTATCCCTCTGTAGGGCTTGCTAAGCTCACGTGATAGCCAATCCCAATCAGTAAGGAACAACTGCACTACCATGATTATAGGCCACCAGTTGGCTTCATAGCTCAATTGGTAGGGCGTCTGCATGTTAAAGCAGAAGGTCCGCTGTTCGAATCCCGGTCGAGCCAAGTTGCTTTTTACTGCATTCAGATTTCCCAAACTCATAGACATTTGTCCTCATTTGTATCAAATATATTCACCCCTGCGGTCCCTGACCTTTTGTTTTCAAAGTGATGCCTACAACAGTGCAAAAACTGTAAAAATCCACCAAAATACACCACATTGACTTGAGTATTTCTAATAAAAGGGGGCATTTTGGCAACAAATACCATATTTTCCATAAAATACCTTTGTCTGGTCTCAAGATAAAAGAAATAATTTTCAGTTGTTCTGAAGAGATAACTTAGGCCCAAAAAGGGTTACAAATAGTGTGACAACATGCCTTTTTAAAAACCCCGTGTACAAATTTCCAATAGATGCTCGTAACCAAGACGGACACTTGTGCTACATTTTAGGCCGTCCCGGTTACGAGTGTATGTTGGAAATTTGTACACAGGGTTTTTAGAAAGGCATGTTGTCACACTATTTGTAACCCTTTTGGGGCCTAAGTTATCTCTTCAGAATAACAAACTTATTTCTTTTATTTTGAGACCAGACAAAGCCGGTATTTTCTGGAAAATATGGTCCGTGTTGCCAAAATGCCTCCTTTACCGTGGAAAGACTCATTTGTATTTTATCCCCCAAAATTTTCCATTAGGATTTGGAAGGATTGGTGGATGCAGGCTAAATTGATTTTTAAACTTGAAAAATTGAAAGAGGCTGAAGGTTTGTTGATCCAAGACGACTTGGAAGGATTTGGAAACCTTGGAAACATCATGGGAGGCAAAGAATTTTAATGGAATTTACTTGGTGTAGTCTATGCCTAAGTTTAAACCCCAGGACTTTATACGATTATGCTAGTGACCACCCTTCATTTGAACATGAAATCATAATTTTAGAGGATTTGGTAGCCTTTTGGCAAGGCCTTATGGCTTTGGGGTTATATTGTTTGGTAATTAATTTAAAATGTTAGACTTGCCATAAGGCCTTTTTAGAACTGGCTACTGCTACATTATTCATTACATGCAAGTAGTTGACCCGTATGGGCAACGTCACAACAACATTATCCATGCCCCACTCTACACGTAAACATTTTGAAAACAGATCGAAAACAAACTGTCAACTGAGCCAATGAGCGATAGGAACCTGTTTTGCATGCGTGCGTGTGATGGTCACGTACAGTTCCCACAGGACAATCCAACCAATCACATCGCCTCCGGCGTTGTGGACTCATTCATTATCAATGTAGGTACGGCACTTACATTTACTTCGAAAATACCCCATTGAGCTCCATGTAAATGCGTTTAAATTTGACAAATTGTTTATTGCATCCAAGTTTTATACGGAACGAATATAATTTCCATTTGATTTGATTTGTTCGCTGTTTATTTTACCCAGTGAATTCAAAAGCGTAAGCCTACCTCCCTTGTTTGTTGGAGCTCACGACGCAATTTGCATTGGGTGACCTGCACGTGACTGGCTGATTTCGCTACCAACTTTAGTAGCGATTATAAAGAAAAACATAAGAATTGTCTCGCAGTTCGAAAAAGGCCAAGTGAATGAGACACTCGGCGTGTGTAGACTCTACTCAAGTCACCAGGCTAAGGATTTGGAAGACTAATGGAGCAAAAAATGCCAAGAGGTTATGATTAAGCATCTACCTTGAGCTTGCTTCAACATGCATAACACACTTGCGCTGCTCTGGCAAGTTGATCCAGTTTTGGGCCAGTTGGACCATCGCCCCAGCATCCATTAGGCCAAACCCATACAGGTAACTGACTGTAAACAATAATACAATGGGAGCACAAAAAAGACTGCTGTAATTAAAGCAAATTCACACTTCATTCACAGCCAACAAAACATTTAGTATTGTGAATCATTAATAATAATCACAATAAAATTAAACATCCAAACACGATTTTTGTTTTCTTAATATTTTCCAACATTCAGCCAATTTCCAAAGCAATTGTTGGCAACTTTTTTCCCCCCATTGCCCTCGTATGTTCTACTAAAGACATTTCAACTCGTTCACCAAAAGATACCATAGAATTGGTTATTAATTCATCTTTAATTCTGATATAAATTAACACTTATTTAGCGAAAGTTTTTTTTTTTCAATTGCGTTTACAAATCCAGCCATCTTAAAAAGTGACATGATTACATCTGACTAAAGATGAGCCTACCCCCTGGGCTTGGTTTCTCTCGTCAGACTAGCTAGTCAAACCACGCAGCGTTCAGGTGACATATGTGACCGACTCTGGCAAAACCCGACGCTTCTCGGCATTTCCCATTACGTGATATGGGCCCACAACCTTAAAAAATGGCCTCTGGGACCAACTTGAAAATTTGGCAGAATCAACATCGGGATACATTCAACATTTGCTTTGTTGTTTGAACTGTCTCAAAATTCCTCATATTATTTACCAAAAATTAAATAATCAACTAGTTCAAACTTTAAAGACCAATAGCTCCATTTCACTTTTTCTGATCTGTCATACTTTAATTAGTCATAACTTCGCCAAAAATTATCAGAATTTCCTCAAACATTTTTTAAAAGATACCTTTTTGTATGCACACTAAGCTGATACCAAAACTTAAATTTTGAATTTTCATCACAAGTGTTGGGTTTTGCTGGAGCCGGTCACATATAGATCGACTATGGTTAGTCTAGTTAACTATAGTCGCCCGCCTGAACTTGCTCATGTATGTCTCTACAAGGTGTTGCGTGAGGGCACTATCGTCTAACACTTTTTCAATCAGCAGTTTGGTCTCTATTAACCATAATGAATTTGCATACATGTATTAGCCCACTGAGGTATTAAAAGTTGAACTAGTTCCCGAGGCAAAGCCGAGGGAACTAGTTCCCGAGGCAAATAATACATGATGATGGCGAATAGCCTAGTAAGAACAGGGCTACCTTTCACGAATATGAATGTGTATGAGGTACAGTAATAACTTACCTGAGTAACCTGCTCCATTAACAAACCAGTTACTGTCTTCTAGGTTGTTTCTACGAGACGTCATCACGATGATGTACTGCAAGTCACGCCAGGTCAAGTTGGGGCTGACATCAAAAACAAGCACAAAATGTAGTACGAACAAGCAATTATTAAACACTCCTCACAATAAGTTAGGGATATTGTCAGGTGTAAGCAGATATTTTATTGAGGGTATACTTTCCGCTTGAATGATTTTGTATGTAATTAGACAATTGTATTTGCATGACAGACACAGCTTGTCTCAATAATATTTAAAAACAGTCATTTGAAAAGAAAAAAAATACAAAATTTACAACACTTATTGTGAGTAGTGTATTTTTGTCCGTAAACTCTGGAAGTCATTTTATATGACTTATCACTTCCGCCAACCATGGTTGGAAGGTTTCTTCGTTTTAAATGCTTAAACAGCTTATCTAAAACCAAAAACATGTGGATCACCATTGTCCTTCAGATTTATGGACGCGAACACTAATGCTTATTTGATATCACAGTGAAGTTTTCACGCCACTTGCTAAATGTTTAATAACATGAAATATTTGACATCAGATTTTATGTCAGATTTGTATTAGTGTCCTCTTTTGCGTGAAGTATTTTTCCCTTTTTTTGTTGGACATACTTGGCTTGAAGTGCAAGGGCACAGAGTCCAGCAGCAAGGGGAGCAGATGCCGAGGTCCCAGTGTGGTCATCAGTACATCGCCCTGACAAATCTGTCGTTATCTGAAAACAGATTCCAATCAACATTTACATACAGTATTACAATACTTAAAGGCACAGGCTCGTCAGCAATGCGCGCGCGCCAAATTCGTGCCACGAAATACGCAGCTCCACGCCTTTGCTATGGAGCTGTGTATTTCGTAGCACGAATTTGGCGCGCGCGCATTGCTGACGAGCCTGTGCCTTTAATGCAAAACATCCACTTAAAGGGGGAATCAGAGTTTGTACTGTCCGAAGACTGGGCCTTGCCATAGTCACGATTTATTTGAACCAGTCGATAGTCTATGAACAAAAATACAATCCTACCTTTTTCGATCCATCGACTTTTGGAGTATTTTCCCAATGAAAGGTATTGGGTCGGCGGGCAATTTATATATGCAAATAGCAGTAACCAGGGCGTACATGTAGCTATGCACGTGATACGTCTGGACGTGTGGATACACCCTCAAAATCTGTTCCACAGATTTGGAAACGCTAGATGTTTTACGGTTAGGCTCGGTGTTTTGAATTCGACCAACATTTGGTCTCTTTTGTTAATTTTAAAATTTCTAGTTAAATACGTGACATTTTGATAAATTATTTTCACAACGACCATCGAAATATTATTGTCAATGCTAGATCGCTACATTGGTATGTGAACAGTAAGCCGGTGCGCGTTCCTTTAATACGACAACTTTTTTCCCTTGGCTATACTTCTCCTTGAAGCACATAATGTATGAAACTTGTTCCTGTGGAAAATGTCAACTGACGTACCACTTTTCTTTCCTTGGGGCTTCCACTGCTGTACGTAGTAGCCAGCGTGGATGCGCATTCCTCCAGGTACCACGGCGCTTGGCCTCTCTCCGATGTGCTACTGACTGAGATGGTGTAGATGCTGTTGGTGTAACCATCGCATCCGCAACTGTCCTTGGCACGACCGCCGTTACCAGACGCCCACACAAAGATGCTGCCTTTACCGCCTCGTCCCTAATTCAAACAGAAAAATAATTATATTGGACAGTTGGTAATACGTGACCAGCTCCAGAAAAAAGTCGTATACATTGCACAAAATTTAAAATGAGTAATAAAGCTGTGTTCATTTTTTTTTTAGTGGATTTAAAGTTATATTGTCAGTGGTTCTGAGCAAATTAAATTTTTTTTTTCCAAACAAATTTTTAAAGCATTTCCTTTTTTTAATGAAACAACGTTACGAATACTTTGTACTTTAGACATCGGCAACCCTGTGAAAAACCACCGTTTTTTACGGCTGTTATTTGCGCATTACCTAGACTTGCCCAAGTCTGACTTTCCGTGTTTGGTCTGTAATGCGCAGCGTACAGCGCACTCTAGTGGCCTGTCTAATTTTCTTTTCTTCCGTCTCGGAAAGAAGAAAAGAGATTAGACAGGCCACTAGTCAAGAGGGTGCGCTGTACGCTGCGCATAACAGACCAAACACGGGAAGTCGGACTTGAGCAAACCATGAGTTTACTCATGTGCACTATACAAGAATCCTCCATTTTTATTATAACTAACTTTTCCATTTTTAATGTTTGATTTTTACCAATTTGATTCCATCTTCAAAAGCCTTTTTAGCCAGACGTCCTGGTCCATCGACCGTCATGCCGTTATCCTCAGGTCCCCAGCTGGAGCTATAGATATCAATGTGATCCCGGTGGGTTGCTAACGATCTGCCCTCTACGCTGTCTGTTACTTCATCATCTAGCATTCTGATACCTGAGAAGTGGGCACAAATATTTGTAATAGTATTTGTAATAATATCTTCAGGTCCCCAGCTGGAGTTATAGATATCATTATTCAAGAAATGTGCGTATGTTGTGTTAGATAAAATACCACACAAAATGGTGATATAACCACCCAGTACTTTCCCATGTACACATACTGTTGAGCGTGATCCAATTCCGAAAACTAAAGTGAACCTACCGGTATATGTTTACCTTCTACTGATGTTAATACACACACCCAGTTTATCACATGTTGAAATTGACTTTACAGTCTTATGCAGAGGTTGTTTTCATGCGTGAGGGACAGATAATCAATACAATTTTCAACTATTTCTTGAAAATGTGATGGCACAGTGTGCCCAGTCAAATCTATTCTGTTAATTTTTGTAATATGATTGTAAAATATGGACATTTCTTTACAGATCGAGGTATTATTTTGATTAATTTAAGAAATGTTGAAATCTTCATGCAGTGTTTACCAGTTTTTTTTTATCACACTCCGTTTCTAATGGTCCCTATAGACCACATAAGATGACCATTAGAACACACGGTACGCTGCGAGATTAATTGACTTACAGGAACCTGAGGCTCGACATTAACGGTTGTCCGACTGTCCGGGACAGGTAAAATTTCCAAAACATGCCAGTCGGACAGGTAAAAACACTGCCGTGCCTGTCCAATGGACAGGTGAAAATATACTACCACCTTCCTCGTTTCTTGGCTGTAAATCGATCCCTACCTGCATTTCGTGCAGTTTGAATATACAGCAAAATGTTTTTCAGGTTCATCAATCATGCGGCTGCATAGCCAGCATGCAACGAACAACAATCTGCCGCGTGTGCATGCATCACCATTTTTCACATACGTTTACTAAATGTACATGTTCTTCGTTTAGCGGATTTTTTACCGTCGAAAGGGGGATCGTATACTTTGTTTGAGGGCTATGAGCACTAAGACCAGTTCTTTTGCATGTGTGTTCATATTGACAAAGTACCAGCGATGAGTTCTTCGGATATTCTTTGTGCATAGTTGTGATGTTTTCGACATGACGGCTTCAGTTTCGTTTCGGTTTCATCTTTTTGCTACTGCGTATTTCTGGTTCAAACACAACCTTAAAATTCCACGTTAGAATAAATCAGATGCATTCCTTTGTGGAGTTTTATTTCATTTCTGTACAATACCTCCTCGGACAGGTAAAATATTTTGTCAGACAGGTAAAATCTTATCGCTACCTGTCCTGTGGACAGGTGCAACTGAAAAGTTAATGTCGAGCCCTGACCTCGAATAGGAGTTTTGGCTGTTTTTAAAATGAGAATTTTCACCAATCGAAACAGGTTCTACCAATCAAAGGGAATGAGTTATGGTCTGCCAAATTATCGCTGTTTTGACTAACAAATCACTCTTCATTAAGCATCGTTATAAGCAGAATGTTGTACTAACAGTGTTCTAATTATCGAGGTTTGACCGTAGACTGTGACTAGTGTTAGTGACTTACCCCCAATGCTTGCGTTGTATGCTACACCAACCCCACAGATACCATTGCCTGCTTCCATGGCCACTTCACCAGCGCACCGCGTTCCGTGCCTGGGGGCAAACACAGAAATGGTCATAAAATAAGGATGTTTTAAAACCGCTTACCACTCTACAAAAATGAGTTGATGTTGCACAGACTGGGAGGAATTTTTGCAACCCTAATTGGAAATCAGCGGCAGATCCAGACTCATTGAAATACATTGAAAATTCCGTGCAGTACCTGGAAATTCTAGGCGGTATCCGACTAGTGCTCAGAATTTCCATTGCATTTTCGTATTTCCATGCGTCTAGATCCATCACTTATTTTTACTATGTGTAAAAAAAAAAATGTCCTTTTGATTTTAAATAACTTTGTCATTTTCCAATGGATTTTAACCAAAATTTCACATCATTCAAGCAAGGCATGACAAATTTTATTAAAGAGGAAGAATCCCCCCTTGACGAAAATCCAGCATTTAGGCTTTTTTCGATAGTCCAAACATCCCTCTTGCCGACGTGGATTTTTATTATTTTTTAATTGTCAGTTTTAAGTGGATAAATTGCAAGCAAAAGTGCGCTTTTCGAAAATGAGATTTTCGCGATTTCTGAAACGCTCATTAGGTATTTATGATATGCGCGTGACCCCGTGACGCAATCCTGAGAAAGAGAAGTCAACACGATTGTTAGCTCCATACGTTTACACGCAAAAAACTTGGAAAACCGTCTCCGTTAGATGGTGTTTTTTGAAGAATTTTGTTGGTCCAAAAAGCCAGATATATGCCCAGTAGCTGCGTGGTTGTATGTTTTACCAGACACTATGACAAAAAAAGAGCAGAAAGATTTTCTTTTCTATTACCAAGAGAGAGAAAAATGAGTCGCTCATTCCATGCTCATTCTAACTTGTACCGGCCGATGTAACACGTGGGAACTATATGCCCCGTAGGAACGCGTTCCATGCTGTGTACACAGACCGCTGTGAATGCCGTTCGTTCCGCGACAAAACCACCAGTCGCAATGCACCAGTATTTACTTCAAAAGAGCATCATTGTGCGCCACAATTTCACCGTTTTTTCACAAAACAGGTAATAGTAGATTGTTGTCATATTACATGAAGTGTTTTTCACGTTTGTATTTTGAATTACAAGGACAAAACAGGCATGATAAACATTCACTTCGTGTATTTTCCATTCAATACTGCACAGACCGTTTTGTATGTTTCTCAGGATGACGTCAAAACCCTGTTGATAAACAGACCAAGTGACCTCGAGCGTTTCAGAATTTCGGGTGAAGAGGGTCGGAACTGCTTTATGTTTTAAGCAAAAGCCTGTCGATTTTTTGTGAAAAACAAGTTGTGATGGTGTTGTAGACACATACACCTCCATGATAAACAGCAAAACTCAAAAAATGTGGAAGATTCTAGCTGTTTAAGTGAGTTTCATCAGTTTTGACCAAGAGGCTGAGATTTTATAGCCAAACGAAAAAAAAAGGTCAATTTCAGAATTCGCCATTTTTGAATTGGCCTGTTTCAATGTCCCTACAGACTGGTGGAATGTGCATGCTGGAGCCAAAAGCTTTTAAAGAAATGCAGGATCATCCCTAATGTTATTGCAAACCATCTTGATCGTTTAGCGCAACTCAACAAGAGACGCAAAGGGACCTCAGATATAGACAATTGCCTTGACAATGGAGGATGCAAAGTCGAAAGTGGCAAATTGTAAAATGTAGGTTTTTATTTGGTGAATTAAACCGCGCTACACCCACCAGAGACACACACAACGCGCACACACATCGCTTCCACAATGACTTATCATTATTTGACTCCCAAAATGGCGTATTCGCACATGTTCTAAGGGGGCAATAGGGAGGTTTTAGAAAGGTATGTTGCCAGATTAATTGTTATTCTTTTGGGGCTTAATGTATCCCTTCTGAACATGTTGAACAACTTACTTTTCAGACAAGCATGACAAGTAGAGAAAGCCATTTGTTTGAAAATACAGTATTTGTTGTCAAATGTACCGGTACATGTACCTACCGGTATTTACTGCGGAAATACTCAACTGCACATCCAATAAAAGAAAGTTGGCATCTTCATGTTACCTCAAAATGTCACATTAACATACATGTACATGTAGTATTGATACTGACAGAGCCCTTTACCTGTTGGTCTGATCATAGTTTGCCCACGGCATAGGATCATCATCATTCGAGTTGATATCATAGCTTGCAAGAGGGTCCTGCAGATGATAAAATCTCAGTATTATATTGCCAAAAATCATTTTGAAGCTGTGCATGACACAAAACTAAGTAATGAAACAATGGACAATAAATAACAATTACATGTATACCAACCAAGTACACTCCTCAAAATAAAATAAGGGTCAAAAGTATTTTTGTGAAAAATGTTGACCAAGTCAGGACATAGAAACAATTTTAGTAAGGGTAATGGGCTAAAGGTTGCTCTGCAACATTTTAAGCACTTTTCACATGGTTTGCATGTCTATTGGCTTAGAAACTGACAGATCATGTGACAAGACACAAAAATGCTGATAACAGGTTCATGATGTCGCAATCAAGTTTGGCACATCTGCTTTATTTTTCTTCAAGACTTAATGAGATTCCACCCACACATAATCAATAGGATTCTGCACTGGACAGAGTAAAGTTAAACAGTGGGTTAACCAGCATGGAAGCTGTAGGGATGAGGGGACCTCTTGAGCCCCCTCCCTATTTTGAAGGCTTTCCCACCAGTTGATATTCTCTCCCTGTCATAAACTTTGGCAAATCAACATTATTTCTGTATGTTTTGAGACTTTACTCTATCAAGTGCAGAATCCTATTGATTATGTGTGGGGAATCTCATTAAGTCTTGAAGAAAAATAAAGCAGATGTGCCAAACTTGATTGCGACATCATGAACCTGTTATCAGCCTTTTTGTGTCTTGTCACATGATCTGTCAGTTTCTAAGCCAATAGACATGCAAACCATGTGAAAAGTGCTTGAAATGTTGCAGAGCAACCTTTAGCCCTTACTATATTACTAAAATTGTTTCTATGTCCTGGACTTGGTCAACATTTTTCACAAAAATACTTTTGACCCTTATTTTATTTTGAGGAGTGTAGATCCTTGTCACTTGATTAGAGGATTTTAACACCCAAGTAGATTCTTGTCATCTGATTGGACGAGAGCAGGTCACGTGTCGTTCAATATTAAAATCCATTTAATGCTACGTCACTAACCGTGCAGTTTTGTTCCATTTTCCGTGCATTGTTCCATTGCACGGTGTGCCCACTGCATACGCGCACGCGTGGACAGTATGTGTATGAATATGTGCATGTCAAATATGAGGACCCCTGACACAAACAGTTTTTTACAACTCACAAACAAGGGTAAGCCTGAATAATTCGTGAAAAAATTTGTAGGATGACAAGGATCTACTTGAGCGTTATATACATGTAAAACAAATAATGAATGTTTTAACTGGTGCAATGGAAGGAATATTTTCATTCTCCTCGTTGAATGGAACATTCCATCTTTCACCGATGGAAAAATTCCTCTCATTGCACTCATAAACATTCATTATTTGTATAATGGGTCACATGGCACTCAATATTTCATTCCAATGCGCACTCATACCGGTACTACTATTGTACCATCTCTGCATGCACACTGTAGTGCTCAAATGGTCATTGAAAGTCATTGTATTGCCATTGGACACAGACCTCTTCCTGTAAAATTCCTGTGCGACAGATTAGTGGCATTCAGTGAGATTGTCGTAATGCAAGGGGTGTTAGAGACTATAAGCCCATAAGCACTTTTTTCATATTCTCAGATGTCTTTCGAAATAGTGAAAGATGTCCTAAGGCACTACATGTCGCCGTATATAAGAAACAGTTTTCCATTTGTTTAATGGTAAATGTTTTTATTTGTTGACAGATGTCATATTCCATTCAGATGTCATGTTCCATGACCGCGGTATTAAACTTACATAGTTTTTTGCCAGGTCTGGATGCGTATAGTCAATACCATCATCTAGTATGGAGACTACCACACCTTTGCCTGTGATGCCCATGTCCCATGCTGCCTCCACGTTCATAGTGGGTGCATTTTTGCGGTTCTGTGAATCAACGATAAGTAAAACAAGACACAGTAATTAATGCAGGTATACATGTAATTAAATGGATTTTAATCCAAACCTCTTGTTTATTGTACAGTTACAATTGATTGCTTTCCCTGACGTAGAACATCCGGGAATGTTTGGTGGTCAACGGTCACGCGCGCGCCACTAGACACACATGGACACGCATAAAAAATACTGATTTACTCACCAGCGTACTTTCATTCGAAGATGCCGCACGCGCGCGTTGCGATACGTTCAAATTATTGATGAATGCACTCAGCTTGCAAAAACAAAAGTGTTTTTACTTGATCACGAGTTTTAGCCTGAAGAAAGACATTTTTATCTTTATCGATACAACAGCCATGGCGCAACAACATAAAGCAAGGTTAAGTAACAGAGGTAAGTGCAAACCAATGCGCTTTTCTTGCTTTTTTGGCCGGTAATAACTCGATCCACGTGCGTCATGAAAAATGGAAACCAAAATGGTGGATGGAAGGCGTTACGTCACCGGAAAGCAATCATTATGGGCAATTCCATGATCAGGTGGACATTTCCCCAAAATTTGCAAGTATTATTTGCTTATAAACTGACTTTAAATGATAGCGTCTAAAAAACGATTCTGCAAAAACATGTTTGTTGTTGAACTATTGTGGAAAATGTACCGCAAATGTATTTTCATGTGAGAAATGTCATAAATTTTGTTGGCATGGGAATGGGACAGCTGTAACGTGACTAACTGTAATGTTACTAACCCTGATTTGTCAATAGTTCTTGAAACTGGTGAGAGTAGGTGACTTGGCATTTACAAAAACACACGCCAGTAAACAAGCAATGATAGAAATCTAATGGTTTGTTTAAGTTGTGTCCCATTTGAAGAAACGTTTTTTTTTAAGACATGCACTTTTTTCCATGTCCTTTTTTTGCAACGTTACTAACCAAGATTAAAATCTTTATTACAATTCACAAAATGGGGCTAAATGATTTGAGTTATTACTGTCCAGTAGATGTTGGTGAGATGCATTGATGGTACCAAAATGGAGAACTGACCGGCTTGCGTGTTGATATAACAGAGGATAGAACTCCAGTAAATTGCTACATGTAAATACGTTACTAACCGTGGAATTGCCCATGGATGTAAAATTACTCTTTCAGAGTCTCAATGTGAGCCTGCAAGTTGTAACAAGTACCAATGTGTGAATGTGTTATAAACTTGTCTTAAAAAAAAAAAATCACCTAAGAAAATTCCTTAAAAGTCACCTATTCATATTTATATATTGGGGGCAGGGGTTTGGGTTGTATCATAGGGGATCTTTGGGAGGGGTGGTTATCTCATTGAAGGGTTTATATCCCTCTGTAGGGCTTGCTAAGCTCACGTGATAGCCAATACCAATCAGTGAGGAACAACTGCAACACTGACTGTGTGGTAGGGTGTCTGCACATTAAGCTGCAGGTTTGCAGTTTGAATCCCGATGAAGGCAAGTTGTAAATTTCACTGTATTCAGATTTCCCAAACATCTGTCCAGCGCGTGTGGTCTAGTGGGTATGAAGCGGGACTCCCAGTCAGAGGTTGGGGGTTCGAGCCCCACTTCGACCAACGTGTCTGTGTCCCTGGGCAAGGCACTTAATCCCAGTTGCCTCGTCAACCCAAGCGATATATGGGAAGCTGTTAAGGGGAATGCTACAATCTAACTGCTGATAGGGTTGTGCGCCTGACCAGCAGCCACCTAGTTGAAGCGAAATGGTTCTGGTGATTCCCTGATGGCAGCGGTAATAATGGTAACAGCGCCTTGAACACCCTGCAGGTTGGATATGTGCGTTATACAAATCTAATCATTATTATTATTTGCATCAAATAAACTTGTCTTGTGAGAGAAGAAATAATTGCAAGCACTTGCAATATCTCGCAGTTCACAGGGGAAGCTCATACAAATTTGGACATATTGAGCCTTGCGTAAATCGACCTTGTAACTGGAAGCAACTCAACTGATCAGTTGCTGCCGATGTGTGCGTAGCGCGCACATACATGTACATGTAGACAGTAATTTGTTGCGCAACTAGCGGCAACTAGGAGCATCTAGCGGAGCCATGTCTACATTTCCAGGGAGCACACATCAACATTGCAACTCGGTAAAGCCTAGAGTACACCGACCTTGCAACTGAAAGCAACTGTTGCTTGCAGTTGCTATCGATGTG
The DNA here is from genome assembly GCA_037783545.1 of Henricia sp. BOLD:AAB3569. Taxonomy (NCBI): domain Eukaryota; kingdom Metazoa; phylum Echinodermata; class Asteroidea; order Spinulosida; family Echinasteridae; genus Henricia; species Henricia sp. BOLD:AAB3569. The sequence continues at coordinate 676,533 of JBBELK010000104.1, read as the reverse complement.
CACACACGTGATCAGATGCACGCGTGCAACTGACAGCAACTAGCTGCAAGTATGCGTACAATGTACATCGACAACTGACCGCAACTGGATACAACTACAGTGTAGTTGCCAGAAAGTACATGAGCAACTCGTGGCAACTGGTATTTTTCCAGTTGCCAATAGTTGCAAGTGCGCGTACATCAACCATGTCAACCTTTTTAAGCAACTGATCAGTTGCTCCCAGTTGCCGCAAGTTGCTTCTAGTTGCCAGAAACGCCAGTTGCCACTAGTTGCATCCAGTCGCAAGGTCGATGCACGCTAGACTTTAGTGAATTCTGCAAGTACATGTACTTGCAGGGAACTACATCATGATCCATGGTTACTCACTTGTGTGACAGTGCAACTGAGTGTTCACAACAAGAAACGTAGTGTGCTCACATACCGGTATCAAAGGAAAGTACAATGCGTATTCTAATAAAGGAAATAACCTTATTGACTTCTTCTTTTTTTACTTTGGTACAGTTTTAATAACGGATGTAGTAAAATAAACTAATTTTACTTACCAAATACCACTGCAGACGATACCTTGGGTCACTCATCCAACTCGTATCCCTCTTGGTACGCTTGCGGATGACTTGTTGCTCAATCCAGTTTACCTGTTTGATGCAGGATAATCATATGCTACTTATCATACACCGTTGCTGGTTAAGGCCGCTGCACACGAGCTATCTGCTGAGCAAACGGTCATTCTTGGCCGTTTGCTCAGCGCGGACCCTGGCAAGGTCACTGCACTTTTGCTGGGTCCGGTTTTTTTTAAAAGTGAAAGTGCAGTGACCTCGACAGGGTCTGCGCGCTGTCTTAATATCACGTGAATAGGGGATGGTTTTTTATTAGCGAGTTACATTCATTTTAGCTCAGCACTTGGCTCAGGTTTGCCGCACACGGTGATATTTTGGCCACGAGAGGCCAACAAAATCAAACGGGATATATTTTTGTCTTACAGCTTTGTGAGGTGGAATGACCGTTCGCTCAGCAGATAGCTCTTGTGTTGTTCACTACATGTACATTGTACATGTACATCCAATGCCAGTTTTGTCTGCTGTTAAATCTTAAAGCCCTAATACATCATTTGCAGTGACCCAACATTTTACTTCATGAGTTGACGAGAAAAAAACGACTAAAAAAAGTGTTGATAGCAATGGTAACTTTTCTCCGTGTAAAATTGGCAACTGAATGTGCTTAAAAAAACCAAAATTGTCATTCATCACAAAAACCATACACGGATTTTTATGGTTTTCTGAAGTATTACTGCATCTACAGTACTGTATGTGGCTGAAATTTCTACAAGGCAGTTTATCAACATTATTCTTTAGTTATGTTATGCTGTTGTTTGCTGGAATTCATCAAAAGGTTTCATCCACAAATTATATAGGCCAAATGAGCCTTTTTTGGGGAGTAGTTCAATGCCACATGGAGGGCACAGCACATTAAATTTGGCTGATGGTACTGCACCGATTATCTTCAAGTACATGTACGGTAACTTACCGCTGCTTCGTGTTTGATTATAGAGTGGTCCCCAGTGCTTGGCCTGGCAGACCTCCTTTGTACTGTTTGATGGTGGAACATGTAGTGATTTGGAAAGTTCTCCATCTGATTAAACAAATGAAAACAAATTATAAAAATACAATTAACTTCTTTTGGGGGGGGGGGGGTGGGGGAGGGGGGGGGGTGGGGTGGTGTGTGGGGTTGTCTACCCTTGAACTTCAGATAAAGCACGTTTGGCTTAATTTGGCTATAATTTTTAGTTTTAAACCAATCACAAACACTTTCAAATAAATACCGGGTACATGTACATTTGTAATCAGTGCATTCACTGTGCCATCACTAATTTTTAATACTGTGAAAAATACCAACTGTATGTATGTAAGTATGATTTTAAAAATATAGGTTTTTGGGGGAATTGATAACTTCAACAAGCCAAGATTGTTTTACATTTATTTTATGTGAAATTTACTAAGAGTAAACACATCACAAAACACCTTTAAGGTTACATACATACATGTACATTCCATTCCAGACATTTGTGCTGGAAAATTGTAAATCATGCAATGCTTTCGGTAGGCAAGTACATGTATCATGGCATTTAAGCCTTCACGAAGCTATTGCCCAAGTTTGGAAATCCAATATGAGGCATTCCTTGACTGTGTATCTTAAGCAGTGTCCGCATTGGACTTGTTTTTCGGCAGGTTATACCGAGACAATGGTAAAATGAAAAATGGCTAAATGTTACTGCTGTCCGAATTTGGACATTTTCGACACGGGAAAATTTACCGAGACTGTGGGAAAGCATGCGCAGTGTCCCTTCGCAGTATGATCTTCCCGGCCCGGACGTACATGTACGCTTCTAGAGGGCTTTTACCGACTAGATGTGTCCGCACTGCACATAAGCCGTGTCTGCATTGGACTTGTTTTTTGGGAGGTTTTACCGAGACGATAGTAAAATTAAAAATGGCTAAATTTTACTGCTGTCCACATTTGGACTTTTTGACACAGTAAAATTTTACCGAGATCGTGGGAGAGCATATGTGCAGTGTCCCTTCGCAGTATGACCTTCACGGCCCGGATATACGCTTCCAGAACGCTTTTACCAACTCGCTAGGAACTTTTCCTGGGCAGCAGTTGGCCAGGAAAAGTAACAGCTGGACTCGGGAAAAGTTCCTTAGAGGAAAAAGTCCTAGGCTGTCCGCATTGGACTTAATATGGGAAAAGTACCCATCGTCTCAGTAAGTTTTCCCCAAAAAAGTCTAATGCGGACAGGCCTTTATTGTCTCGGGAAAAGTTACCTGGTCAATTTTCCTGGGCAACAGTTAAGTGGTGTTCCCATTGGACTATTTTTGGTTAAACTCCCGTGGTTGTGCGGGAGAGTAGCAAAATTTAGTCCAATGGGGACGCACGGAGAATTAGCGTCCCTGTAAAGTTACCGCGACCACGATGTAAAACTTACAGGGTAAAAGAGTCCGCGGAAACTTTCCGCTCAGCCGCGGGAGTTTTACAGGGCCCTCGAAAAGTCCAATGGGAACAGCGCCGCCCTGTAGAACTACCGCTACCGCTGTGTAAAATGCCAAATGGATGACGTCACTTCCTGCATTGTGCAATCCCACCACACATTGCGCGAAAATTCTTGTTCCGTTATTATGTACTGTACATGCCATGTACGTACGTACGCACGTGTTTTTTTTCATGCTCATTTCTTCGCAAATATAATGGCAAGTTTAATAGAAGTTGTTCGAAATTTGATTGGGTTTCCTGAAAACGAAACTCCTGTTAGGTCAAAGGTTATGTAAACTACGCCCTCAATTGACCACATATGGCCAGCCAAATAGCTAAATTTTCCGCTCGCGTCGTGTAAAATATATGGTAGTAGGAACGCACGGGAGATTTACAGGAAGGAATGTTTACAGGGAGTCGTGGAAAGTTCCCGCGAGGGCGCGTAAAAAGAAGTCCAATGGGAACGCGCCTTTAGCCAGAAAAAGTAACTGCTGGACTCGGGGAAAAGTTACTGAGAGGAAAATTTTCTAGGGAAAAGTACCTATTGTCTTGGTAAATTTCCCCCCAAAAAAGTCCAATGCGTATCGTACAGGCCTTTAAACTTTAGGCAAAAAAAAAGAACTACATGTATGTTTAGCGTCATGTACATGTATGTAAGTTGAAGTCTCCCAAAATGCAAACAAATTATAAAAATACAATTAACTTTTTTTTGGGGGGGAACTTCAGATAAAGCACGTTTGGCTATAATTTTTAGTTTTAAACCAATTACAAAGACTTTTAAATAATTACATACATGTACGTACATTTGTCATCAGTGCATTCACTGTGCCATCACTGATTTTTAATACTGTGAAAAAAGTACATGTATGATTAAAAAAGTTTTTTTGGGAATTGATAACTTCAACAAGCCAAGATTGTTTTACATTTATTTTATGTGAAATTTACTGAGAGTAAACACATTACAACACATCTTTAAGGTTACATGTACATGTACATTCCATTCCAGACATTTGTGCTGGAAAATTGTAAATCATGCAATGCTTTCGGTAGGCAAGTACATTATCAGGCATTTAAGCCTTCATGAAGCTATTGCCCAAGTTTGGAAATCCAATATGAGGCATTCCTTGACTGTGTATCTTAAGCAGTGTCCGCATTGGACTGGTTTTTCGGCAGGTTATACCGAGACAATTATAAAATGAAAAATGGCTAAATGTTACTGCTGTCCGAATTTGGACATTTTCGACACGGGAAAATTTACCGAGACTGTGGGAAAGCATGCGCAGTGTCCCTTCGCAGTATGACCTTCCCGGCCCGGACGTACATGTACGCTTCTAGAGGGCTTTTACCGACTAGATGTGTCCGCACTGCACATAAGCCGTGTCTGCATTGGACTTGTTTTTTGGGAGGTTTTACCGAGACGATAGTAAAATTAAAAAAGGCTAAATTTTACTGCTGTCCACATTTGGACTTTTTGACACAGTAAAATTTTATCGAGATCGTGGGAGAGCATATGTGCAGTGTCCCTTCGCAGTATGACCTTCACGGCCCGGATATACGCTTCCAGAACGCTTTTACCAACTCGCTGTGTCCGCATTGGACTTTTCGTCCCGGGAAAAGTTACCTGGGAACTTTTCCTGGGCAGCAGTTGGCCAGGAAAAGTAACCGCTGGACTCCGGAAAAGTTCCTTAGAGGAAAACGTCCTAGGCTGTCCGCATTGGACTTAATATGGGAAAAGTACCCATCGTCTCAGTAAGTTTTCCCCAAAAAAGTCTAATGCGGACAGGCCTTCATTGTCTCGGGAAAAGTTACCTGGTCAATTTTCCTGGGCAACAATTGGCCAGGAAAAGTAACTGCTGGACTCAGGGAAAAGTTACTGAGAGGAAAATTTTCTCCAAAAAAAGTCCAATGCGTATCGTACAGGCCTTTAAACTTTAGGCAAAAAAAAAGAACTACATGTATGTTTAGCGTCATGTATGTAAGTTGAAGTCTCCCAAAATGATGCGGTGATGCAGCTTCTTTTGTGTTTTTGTTGTTGATTCCAACAATAAAGTCAGGTTGACATAAAGCCAACAGGCATGTTTTTAATCAAAACACTCAACAAAAACAAACCCTTTGATGCGCAGGGTTGAAAGTGACGTGTGCGTTAACGATAGTTTTTTTGGGGGTGGGTGGGGAGGAGCGGGGCGGTGTTAAAAAAAATAAAAATAAATTTGACGCGCAGGGTTGAAAGTGGTGCGCACTAATGCTAAACATACATGTAGTTCTTTTTTTTTTGGCCTTAACGAGGAATCAAACTTTTAAAACTATATCAGAAAAAGACTACTAATACATGTATAACAAATATTAATGGATGGAGAAAATATTGGTTTTCAGGGGTTCGTTTTGTCTTGGGTAAAACAAAATTCACTATGGAGAAAATCAGTTGTACATTGTATTGTATACCTATGTACCTGTACATCTCCCAAGAACCAGGTTAATTTGTAATGGGTCTTTCTATAAATTAGGGGTCCAAAAGTGTGACATCTACCGGTAGTCTCCCCCGTTACACCTGATATGTGTTATTTTTCGTACAAAAATCATTAAAATGGCTTTTAAACCATTTTGTATGAATTGTACTTTACATGTACATGTATGTACTTACTTTTGAAGATGGAAAGTATTTAAAGAATGTGTCCCGAATTTACAAAAACAAGATGTAAAATGTAACGGGGGACACCAAAATTGGACCCCTAATTTACAGAAAGACCCAAATCTCATACATGTAGTTCCTTTTTGTGAAGCAAAAATGGGTGCATTTTAAAATTCCTAGGAATTATTTGTATTTAAAAGAAAAATTTGCCTTGTCAGGGGAATGTACATGTACCGGTATACCGGTATATGCCAATGTTACCTGTTGTTGCTAAATTTAAATCCTTTTTATTAAGTTACATGTACATGTAGTCTGTACAAAAACATGTACCCAGGGGTTTGCACAATTTAACAATGGCGTGCCTGTATGGCACGCATGATTGAAAGAAGTTGAGTACTTGGAATAATGCCCGTGTTTTGTATCTGTAGTGGCAGGTGATGAATTTGCCAACAATTCAGCACTTTGCATACAATGGCTCAGTGGGCACACGATGTCAACAGTCAATTTCTGTCAATGGTATTTATTTCCTCATTTTTCCATGTCCAATCCTCTCAATTGAAGTGGCATTAAGTAAAACAGTAGGGGTTATTTCAAAGAATGTACTGTACCGTAATTTTCAAAATATAAGCTGCGGCTTATACGTTGATTTTGCAAAAAAAAAAAAGAGTATAAACCGGGCCGCTTATACGCCGAGTTCTAAAGATAAAAATCATGATGTGCTCATATACATTATGTATCATGGTTCCTGAAATAATTCTATCAATTTTTTATGGGATTTTTTTATTGTCAACAAACGATGTTGAAGGCGGTCGCACGCGCACGAAAAGGTGTGCAAATTTCCCAGGTGCAAAGTGTACCAATCTTCGTTGGTGACCCATACATCGATGTGACACTGCAGAAGCGCAGGCAACTACCGGTAGTTTAGTGCGTCTGTTCCTTCCGTGTTTTCTTCAATTCTTTACTTTTAGTTGGCGTTGTTTTAAAATCCAAAGCGTGTTTGTCATTGTCTGTGGAAATTTGTCTTTTAAATGAAAAATCATTACAAGTAATTTCAACGATGTCTTTGCTGTAAAATCACTTCCCTCAAAAGCCACTTAGCCCACGCTAGCGACTTGGAAATTTGTGATCATGAGCCGCGCAGTCATGACACTACCGGTATTATAGAGCTTTTGCATCGGCGGCTATGACAGGGGGCAGGTTTTCATGTGTGACAATAGATCCACAAAGTGCCTACTCATGCTTGACGAACAGTGACAATGTGACTGCCCCATGTCATAGCTGCCGTGCAAAAGCTCTATTGGTTAAATTCGTAACCGAAGTTTGCATGCTTGATGGACGGCGGCGTAAAATTGCACTGTAAATCATGTCGCCTTATGTTTCTCTCATTTAATCTGTAAGGCTGATTTTGTTTTGGTGCAAGTCTATTAGGGCTGGTTTCCTTTTATATTTGTGTCAAATATCACGCAAATCCACCTCTGCAGTGGTTAAATTTCCCCCAAAATATCACCAAAATCGGCAGCCGACAAGCGCCGTTAACTACCTAGTCTTGATTAAAGCATGTTCCTTGCTCTATGATTCAAGACATTACCGTGGGCATAACAAGGCACGTGCCTATAGCGCACTCATGCTGTGCTTGGCATAACATAAAACTGTTTAAAGGCAGAAGCTTGTCAATGCGCGCGCGAGGCCAAATGCATGTAGTTCCGACCTGTCAATCAACTGAACCCACCGACCAATCACAACAGAGCTAGCAGAGATCACCCACATAGGTCAAAGTGCAATGTTTGCAACAACATCACGCGATGTTCTGCCCATACAATTTGTACAGTGTTGTATGCGATGTTCCGGGTGAATTTTTGGTTTCAAGGCCGGTCGTTTCGTTGTTCAAAGGTACGAAAGCACGTACTTCATGATATGACATCCCTGTATTACTGGCCCTTTACTCAGTGTGTTCTAAGATAACTGTCGACCCTGAAACATGAATACCTTTGAGTTTTCTCCAATGAATCTGTGCTTTCCGTTGAAAGTCCCATTGCTTTGTGCGTTGTGTGTCGCCATTTTGACGATAGCGTGTGAGCCATAGCAACAATATCCAAGGAGGCGGGGTTAACTGGGCAAAATCGTAACTATGCATTCGTGCCACGGAATACGCAGCTCTATAGCAAAGGCATGAAGCTGCGTATTTCGTGGCACGAATTGGGCCTCACGCGCGCATTGACGAGCCTCAGCCCTTATTGTCAGTTGATGGCGCCCTGTTTACAGTCGGCTCTTGAAGGACAAGATAAATATATAACGCTTGAATTTAAGACTAAGAAAAAATAATGTGCTTCGTGCCAAACAGGGCGCTTTGCATCACATCACAATTGTTGATGTTGCCGTCTATTCATTTTTATTGACGATAAAGCATCACACACGGTATCACGTGAAATTCTTGCAAACATTGTTTAAACAACACACATGAAGAGAAGTTTGGGGCAATTAAGCTGCTTTCTTTTTAATATCTTTATCATGGCATGGGGTTGTGTTAGCTCTGAAAAGAGCTGTTTGTTTTAAGTGTAGTTGTAGCGATAACACGAATCCTTGGCCCTCGAGGAGGCTGCTATGTTCACCGTCGCTGTGGCACACCTCTGCCATGCCCTACTGATGATTTTAACATTGACGAAGCCGTTCACGATCGTCAACATTACACATGCTGTTCGGTGGTGCAGCGTACGGTTTTCTGCAGAAAAGAAGAAAGAAAGACAAAAAGGACAAAAAAAGACAACAAAACAGCTGCCAAAAGAAAAAAAGATAACTGGCATTTGCATGGTGATGATGATCAGATCATTGATTCAGTGCAACTTACGGTAATTCACGATTTTAATAGAAAAGTTTTGCTTTCCATTGTGTGCCGTTCATGGAAGCTATTGTAACTTTGACACCACACAATTATTACTTTGTGGCATTTTGCCGATGTGCCGATAGTGAGTGTGACCACTGATGCGTGCACTGTCCGATGTGCAACACTTACGGCAGTGGTTTTTACCGGTAGGACGCCACAGCCTACACAATGGTGCAGCTTAAACGGTGGTGCGGCTTATATTAGTAATTATATGTTGACGTCTGAATTTTGTTTTTGGAATTTTCGGGCACCGCGGCTTATAGCCCGGGCGGCCTATATTCCGAAAATTACAGTATTTTTGTAATAAAAACGAAACGTAATATTTTGAAAAATAATTTCTTTAGAAGTTTAATTTCTAATACGTTTGATTTTTAGAAATCTAACATGTCCAAAAAGTAACTAAGTAGGCCCCTAAGGCATGTAAGGGTTATTTTTAAAAGTTTAATTTGTATTTTTTCAGTATACATTGAACAAAGATTTGAAGGAAATTACCTCTTTGAATCAACAGATAATGTACATGTAATTTTAAGATACTACATACATGTACTTCCCACTTGCACTTTTGTCGCGATTGTTGCTTTTCTGTAAAAAACAAAATCACATTTTCTCCTTCAAAAATTGCATTAAGTTAGTGCACAAGGAGTAACTATAGAATACAGGGCCCACGCGACAGCACCTTTTCAAAGTTGAATGGAGACGTCGTAGACGATGTGATCGAATATCTAGCAGAGACAGCGATACGGGACCGGAGACGGGAGATGAGCGCCCTCTGGTGGTCGAAAGCACCAATGTGCCGTGAATTTGTTACCGGAATTGTTATCGGGCTTTATTCTACTTTTATAAAAAATCTCCAACGTACAAAGTGTCCGAGAAGGGACACTCTGAAGACGGCTGTGAATGTTTTGAATTGGAGGGGCGTATCCGGTCGATAATTAAAAGAAAAGCGCCCTCTCTGGACACCGAAGTACTTTGAATAAAAACGTCACTGTTTCCTCTCTTTATTTACCTTTTTTAAAACATCCCTCTCGTGCCGCCATTTTTCTTGGCAAGAGGGTCTCTGGAGACGCGGAGACGGCTGTGAATGTTTTGAATTGGAGGGGGGTATCCCGTCGGTAATTAAAAGAAAAGCGCCCTCTCTGGACACCTAAGTACTTTAAATAAAAACGTCACTGTTTCCTGTCTTTATTTACCTTTTTTAAAACATCCCTCTCGTGCCGCCATTTTTCTTGGCAAGAGGGTCTCTGGAGACGCGGAGACGGCTGTGAATGTTTTGAATTGGAGGGGGGTATCCCGTCGGTAATTAAAAGAAAGGCGCCCTCTCTGGACACCGAAGTACTTTGAATAAAAACGTCACTGTTTCCTGTCTTTATTTACCTTTTTAAAAACATCCCTCTCGTGCCGCCATTTTTCTGGGCAAGAGTGTCTCTGGAGACGCGGAGACGGGAGACGGCTGAGAATGTTTTGAATTGGAGGGGGGTATCCCGTCGGTAATTAAAAGAAAAGCGCCCTCTCTGGACACCAAAGTACTTTGAATAAAAACGTCACTGTTTCCTGTCTTTATTTACCTTTTTAAAAACATCCCTCTCGTGCCGCCATTTCTCTGGGCAAGAGTGTCTCTGGAGACGCGGAGACAGCTGTGAATGTTTTGAATTGGAGGGGGGTATCCCGTCGGTAATTAAAAGAAAAGCGCCCTCTCTGGACACCAAAGTACTTTGAATAAAAACGTCAGTGTTTCCTGTCTTCATTTACCTTTTTAAAAACATCCCTCTCGTGCCGCCATTTCTCTGGGCAAGAGTGTCTCTGGAGACACGGAGACGGGAGACGGCTGTGAATGTTTTGAATTCGAGGGGGGTATTCACTGTGGGGGGTATCCCGTCGGTAATTAAAAGAAAAGCGCCCTCTCTGGACACCGAAGTACTTTGAATCAAAACGTCACTGTTTCCGGTCTTTATTTACCTTTTTTAAAACATCCCTCTCGTGCCGCCATGGGGGGGGGGGGGGGGGGGGGGGGGGGGGGGGGGGGGTGGAGTGGGGTTAGTTCGTCAGTAATTAAAATAAAAAAAGTTTCCGAGCACGCCGCTTGAACAGTTCATTCCAAAGAGGGCGCAATATAGGCTTGAACAGTTCATTCTAAAGAGGGCGCAATATATGAATGTGTAAGTGCGTGACGTGTGTGACTCGATTATTCTGGGCAAGAGGGTATCTGGTGACGCGGAGACGGGAGACGTCTGTGAATGTTTTGATTTCATTCTAGAGAGGGCGCAATATATGCATGTGCGTCAGTGCGTGACGGTGACTCCGTCTCCGGAGACGTTGAGATTGAAGTATAGTGGGCCCTGTATTCTATAGTTGTGCCGTGCACAAGATAACCATTCACACGCGCGCGCGCAGCGCCCTCTATTGCCGCGTTTACGCAAAGACCACTAGCGCCGCAATTTTGTGCATTTACTTTATGCAGTAATTTTATTATTTATTTATCTCAGAAATGCAACATTTCCGACGAGGAAGTATATCTTAAAATTGGATGATCTGTTCATTCCAGGAGGTAATTTCACTTAAATCTTTGTTCAATGTATACGCAAAAAAATAGCATTTAATTTAAAAAGGTTAAATTACCAGAAAAATAATTGTATAAAAAAATAGCGTTTAATTTTTTTAAAATTATAGTTTAGAGAATTTTCTTAATTTTTCTTGACCGCAGTTCCTGACGGTTTTTGACTGTTTACTGACGGCGCCTGATGGTTCCTGACTGTGATTAATGCAACCATAGTAGCTAATGATGTTACCTTAGCCCTAACTTTATCGGATATGAAAAAACCACTCATTAAAGTTAATAGAGCTAAGGTAACATTAGCCCAGGTTGGACGTCGTCTTCATTGCATTACGAGTGACATCCAGGTTACGATGTCTCTAAACAGGGGGACTGAAACTTCCACATAATCTTTTGAGCCATTTTACCTTTTATTGGACGTCAAATTTATGTCCATATATCCTTGGCGTATTCATGTACAGGAACGGGAGGTTTAAATGCTATATATACCAAATTTGATGAAAAAAATAGTGAAATCTAAGGCACAACCTAACGTTAAAAGTTCAGAGAAATAAATAACAGCTGCTGTCGCGTCACGCTTCGTGAAGTTTAGATAGGCTTGCGCGTGCGGCGCCACGATTCCAGGCACGCAATGCGCCGAGGCCATGGCCTAGTTCAGTTGCGACGCGCGCACGGCCGGCATGCGTACGTGGGACACGCACGCGGTGAGAACAAGCTGAACGTACGCGCCAACTTGGCTGTCTGTATTGTGGGGATTTTTTGTGCACAAATATATAGCAAATTAGCGTGACTTTTCGCCGTTTTCCTCCGGAATATGCAGTTCGGTGATGTGTTGTGGATTTCTAAACCCGGCAATGCTAAAGATTAGGACACATGGAACTTTGTTAGCACATTACCGGCTTCCAGCACAAGGTAGAAATATTGAATTTTTTTGTTACAAAAATGTTCCCCCCGTTTTTGGAACTTCATACCCTGGACTCTGTATCCCCATGTAGTATGCGGTACGGAGTCCAACCTGGGCTAAGGTAACATTAGCTACAACCATGGACGATGGAGGAATGGTGCGACCGTGTGCCAGAATTTTGTCGTAAAAATAAAGACTTGGGAAAAGTTTCCCATACCATTTTAACAACAAAAGTCAAGACAATTTAATGGTTGCTCTCCAAATTAAAATTAGGCATATTTTTGTGTTTTAGTGTTTGAGATGATTATTTCCATGGCATGCGCAAGTTAAAAACTCAAAAGTCAAAATAGGCTAGCTCACCTCGCCAACATTAATAAACCCATATTTTCCAGCTAATATATCTGCAACTCTTGTCCCTCCTTCGATATTGGCAACAAACTCATTAATGTAGGTGGCATTTACAACACTCCTCATCCAAACGAACAGTAGCAGTACGGAAGTTATCATACGGCAATCCATGGTTGCATGCGTTGCTTCCTTCCGGCCGAATTAAATGGCACCAGCAACAGGGGTTGTCAGACGACACACGACACCAGTCCTTCGGTCGAATCTCTCTCCAAATACACGTCTAAATTGACCGACAAAGAAACCGTCGAAGTCCAATAAATTCACCTCAACGTGGTCTCAAAGTTTCTGTCATAAGGGTGCCATGTTTATTTGAGTGTATTTCGTAACATGGGGGCACAATTTAGAGGACCGAGTTACACGATTTTGTGGCCTTCTTCTGATCTTCCGTGCCCGACATGCACATTTATACTTGCACACAAAAGTTTGGAAATCATCGCTGGTTTCCCATGCGAATTGAAAGCTAGGCGAAGAACAGGGTACCAACTGATATAACAAAAGTTTGGTCTAATTTTGGTGATCAATGCATGGATGCAGTAAACATGCAGGCCGCGCCGTACGTACGTACATAAAAGCATGGTAAAAGTACATGTACGTCGTACGCGTACCAAGAGGAAAAGGATGGGGGCCGGGGGCGGGGAGAGGAGGCTTTCGATTACGCGAACTCCGCTTCGATTGGAAAATCATGTGCACATTTAATAAGTTACCTTTTATTAACAATTTGAGAATGGCTGATTGGGGTACCGTGGCCGGGTTAGTGGTTTGGGTCATTGACTCGCAATCATGGGTGAAAACTTGGGGTTGCGGGTTCAAATCCGGCTGCAGTAGCCTACCTATAGTGCCCTTGGGCAAGGCACTCAACCACACTTGCTCCATCCTTCGGAAGGGATGTAAAGCCGTTGGTCCAGTGTGTTAGGTAATGGTAACGCACTCTAAAGATCCCAGAGCATTCTTTCGTGAAGAGCAAGGGGATTTAATTCCACGGTGTCTCTGGCCATTTATAATTTTAATTCCTTATGGGTTTCCTCACGCTTGCGATCGAGTGACAGTGCAATGAGCAATATTGAGGACTCCTTGGTATGAATACCAGAAAGAAATAATAATAATAATTAATACTATAGGCTGTAATTCTTGGGCTTCACTTTCTTGACAACCGGTTGCTATCCGCCATTACTGTGTCCATAGCGAAAATAATTCAACACTGATAATTTAATGTTGACGCATATTTTCGCAAATGTTGCGCAAGACAAAAAAAAGTTGGCATGACTTTCAAACGTTGATACATGTAGACCGTTTGAAACTGGCATACCGAGCTTTTGTTGGCAAATTTTTAAAAATGTTGAGACTTTTCAGGGTTGATGGCAAAATTAGAAGTGTTGAATTATTTCCGATTTGGAGTTCCATACGCGTGACGTCAACAACTATCATATCCGCCATTACTGTGTCCATACTATGCATGTATTGCATTCGTTTATCTTTTTTTTTAATTACATGTATATTTCCTTAGAATATTTTAAATTTTTATTTTCCAGAATGTGGGATCTAAACCAGGCCTTCCATAGTGTGTGCGAACTTGAACAAGTCACTTTGCCATAAATTGCCTCTCTCCACCCAGGAGCAAATGGGTACCTGTACTGTGTGGGCAGTAAGGTGTCATATTTAATTAGCTCACGATGTGCCTAATTAACAGGCAGCCCCGGGCTGTATACTCCCGGGGACCTGGTGTAAAATTAAGGAATATTGTTAAGAAATTCTTTACCATCTCTCTGCGATCATTTCTTAATTGGGCATTTACTTCATCACTAGTTATCAGACTCCACACATGAGACACAAAATACAACAGATATAAACACAAAAACAGGTTTGGGTCCGACATTTTAATGCTGTAATGAAGAGGTAGCTACCTACATTACATTATAACCCACATTACCCATATTGAATATCAGGCATGTGATATGCTCCCAACAAAAAGGAAATATTAAAAGTGAAACCTTTAAAATTCATTCATTCACACTTAATTTCTAAAACCACGTTCAGTTGCTAATTTTCTGCAGAAAGTTACCATTTTGGACAGAAAACAAAATTAGGTATTTGTTTAAAGGAACGTATTCAGAAAAGTGGATTTGTTTTAACCTAACAATCATATAAAATGCCTCTCCAAAATACTATCCATGGGAAGAAAAAAAGGAAATTTGAAATCTTCAATTTGGATGAGGATGGAAGCAAAAAGGTTGGTAAAATTACTGCTCTGCTTTATGTAACTAGATAAATTAGTTTACAAAACATTAGTGGTTTTTCGACGATATCCTTAAAAATATACGAATTGGGAGTGCAAAATTTCAGAATGATAATGAGAAAAATATGACAATTGATCTCAAAACCCATGGGAAAAATGGGTGGGTCACAAATGTGATTTGGTCAATTGCTATCAACAATCTGAGTAGGGGTTTTTCATGTCAACTCGTGAAGTAAAAATTTTGGTCATTACAAATGATACAATGGCCTTTAAACTGTTACAAATAGTTTTATCCCCCTGTGTGATTGAAGACATGCATGATTAAAACCAACCTGAGAAAAAAACATGGTAAATGGTACTTGGGCAAAATGGTTTTGGGGCGAATTGAATTTTCGTCTCATGAGACGAAAACTAATTGTTTATTTATTTCTCAAAGACTATAGCACTTCAGACAAAACTATTTCAGGGGAAGTTTCCTACGGTCATCATGTTTATATTGTGTAAGTTAGGCGTAAATCTGTGAACATTTCTGATTTTCAAGATTACCAATGATGTATACTGCCTTTAAATGAATTTCCCCTAAACGTGTTTACTAGTCCTCCGCCACACCGATGCGAAAATCTTGGCATGTTTACACGGCCTCCGGCGTCAACTGGTTAAGTTAGAAAAGTAATAACAAGACTAACGTTTTTTTACTCAAACTGGTGAAAAATTTGATCAAAATGGTACCAGCATTTTTCCCTTACCATTATCAGATTTTGTAATCTGAAAAGAAAAAAAAGGTTAAATGATAGTATACTATTTTCGTCTTCCCTATCATTCACAGGCAGAGGAAATCCACACATGGCATGGTCCTGTCTTAAAATGTTGGTCTGTATAGCTGTATACAAATGTAGGTTCACACTTTGCC
The DNA here is from genome assembly GCA_037783545.1 of Henricia sp. BOLD:AAB3569. Lineage (NCBI taxonomy): Eukaryota > Metazoa > Echinodermata > Asteroidea > Spinulosida > Echinasteridae > Henricia > Henricia sp. BOLD:AAB3569. Next base: position 660,990 of record JBBELK010000104.1, on the reverse strand, counting down.
CCTCGCTCTTATTTTGCATTATAATATTTTATTTTTAAAAAAATCACTGGTATCATGAATACCAGTAATTTCAGGTCCGATTCTTGACCAAAACCTTTTGGGTAGCTAGACTAATAGACCGTATCAAATAGCCGCCATTTTGTAGGACAGTTTCTTTGTTTTATGAGGACATGCATGGTTGCAAATTTTGTGCTTTCATCGATGACTAATTAAAACAACAATACTTTGCCTACAAAATGGCCGCTGCTTGATACGGTCTATAACAAAGAGACAAAAAGTGCCTTTTCCTTTTTGCTGCACTATTTAGTGCACTTGATAATGGAAAGACTTGCTTTATAACAGTAAATTTTACAATTTAGCATGAAGTGACAGGAAAATAAAATAACACCTGTATATTAAAATATTGAAACAATCATAGTAAACAATATGAAAAAAAGATTTCTCAAACGATTTCTCAAGTTAATATTCTGGTCTTCTTAATAAAATGTTTAAATAATAACATAGCATCGTGATAATGTGATTGTATTACATACCAAAACAACAGACTATGAAGCAAATGTTTTATCAAGATCTACATGATGATTACCATGGGCATTGTTGGGGGAGAGGTGCAAGGGACACACTTGAGTCCTTACACGGTAAGGGGGCATTTTGGCAACACATTTTAGGCCGTCCCGGTTACGAGTGTATACATGTATATAAATTTGTACACAGGGTTTTTAGAAAGGCACGTCGTCACACTATTTGTAACCTTTTTTGGGCCAAAGTTATCTCTTCAAAACAACGGAAACTTATTTCTTTTATTTTGAGGCCAGACAAAGGTATTTCCTTGAAAATATGGTCTGTGTTGCCAAAATGCCCCCTTTACTGTGGAAAGACCCACTTACGTACATGTACATTCCGAGTTGTGGTTGGGTACTTTTCACAAGAAATTTTCTTCTATGATATCAATTATTAATTGCATTCTGTATGGCAATAAATTGTAAAAGCACCACTTAAATACATGTTGTAGTTCCACTGGTACACAGATGCATTCGCACTACAGTAAACTCTCATTATAGGGACTGAAATAATTTGAGCTTTATATCTAGAGAGCGCTATAACCAGTGCATACACAATGCAGAGAATAATGGCTGAGACTTGAAGAAAGGAGCTTTATATCGAGAAGAGCTTTATATCAAAGGGTGTTATAACGAGATTTTACTGTATATGATTTCATGTTCCATTTGCACTTGTGGGACATGAAATTCATATTCAGGCCAACCTCACGCACAACTCAAGTAAACTTAAAACATGCAAATTAAAGGTAACACCGGCCTACTGTTTACATGATTTAGTGATGTAGCAGCATTGACAATACTTTTTTGATGGTCGTTGTGAAAAAAGATCATAAAAATATCCCGTAATTTACTAAAGAAGTGCAAAATTAAAAAAAACGGTAAAAAGACGGGTTATACGCCTTACCAGCCGTTGCAACTACGCGCGAGCCTCACGACTTTGTCACAAACGATTCGCTTTTCTCCTGCTCAGGATATCTCCAATTTTCTGCTAACGATTTCACTGGACAGCCCGGACGACCGAATAGGAATTTCCGTTTTCTTTTGAGGAGTTGGCATCATGTTTTTTCTTCACGAACGTACACCCAAGCAACACGTGTGCACTCGGGCTATTTGCCGTGCTGCGCGGGGCAAATATCCTACACTCCACGGTAGCCTGCCGTAGCACGCGCTCGCTCCCGTTCTCCGGACTCTCGAAACAAACAATTATGTTCGAATTTTCATACTTATGTTTAACTTTGTTTCATACCTGTATAAATAGTCTCTCTTTTGTCAATTACTTATAAATATTGGGGGAAAATCAGAGTTGAATTTGGTGCAGTTCTGCAGTAACAAACTTTTATACGGCTGGAAATACAACTAACTCACAAGACCACGTGACTTTTCGGAACCAGAATTTGGTTCCAAAAAAGTCACGTGACCTTGAATTTTTCAAAAGTGCTCAAAAACGGCCAAATTTGACGGCGGATATATCTAATTTACTCTCGAAGGCGCTTCAGAATAATGTATGGGTCTATTTCGAGCCCAACAAAGCCGGTGTGTTCCTTTAAAAAAACAAATAAAAGGACTCAAGTTTGATTAAAGAACAACTTAAAATTATCTTTCTGCATCACCAATGTAATATTTTCCAGCATGACTGTAACATAAGCCTAGACTGGTTTGGTCCTGGGGAGCTGGGTGCCCTCTTACATGTACACACACTCCCACTCCCCTCCCCAAATTTATCTCTCCATGTTGGCATATTTGAATCAGAGCATTGTGTTTGACAACAGCAGAGGTCCATCACTTCCAGGTATCGTTACAACTGCACCCGCTCCCCTCCCCCAGCCTACGCCCATGTGTCATGAGCATACTATTACAGTGAACACCACCATTGTCTCAAACGAATCAAACATTCATAAATATTCATAGAGTTTATCTGCACTCTCTCGTAGGACAATCACGTAGGATAATTAACTGGCAATTTTTTTGCTTGTATGTACACAATACCATCTTTCATAAAACAAAATTTATCAAAATTGTCTGTAGCACATGTGGAGGGGCGCTATTTTTATTTGTTCAACGATAATTAAAGAGGAGATTTGACTGATTGTTATCGATTGATGATGTTCAAAAGTTATCCAACTAGCCTTGGGTCCCGATGATTTAATTACAAAGTCTGATTTCTTGATTTGACACGATTGAACAAAATCTATTGGAGGGTTCTTTGTTGGCTGAAAAATTGTTTATTGTCAGGCAGCTGCAAAGTGGAGCGGTGAAAGTTCCAACCGCACGACGATCGGGCACACGAGGAACAGCATGGAAAAGAACAAACAATACACCATAAGTTAAACATAACAGTCATAAAGTACACAATAAGACGAATACAAATATCAAGCTCTTACAAGTTAAAACTAGACCTGTGTTCGTTCTTGACAACGAACACATGGCTGTTCCCCTCCTTTTTATAAACATATATGGTGTTCGGGATGATCTTTGTTAGTGATCGTATATGAAGAAATCACGATCGTATATCAAACGGTCGAGTTTTTATCGATTTTTAAATATCGAATTTTATTACATGCCCCTTTAATCTGACATGTAGGGAAGGTCAAAGGTGTTGATATATGTTTGGATACCCCACCCTAGTCGAAGTGTAACACAGTTGACCCCATCGTGATATATTGTACCCCTTTCAAATGGCAAGGCAAAATCTGTTTGACCAATAGAAAACGAGGTCAAAGGTCAAGGCGTGTGCGCATCTTAAAGACTTTTGTTAGTCATCGTATATGGCGAAGGAATCAAGATCGTAGGTCAAACGGTTGAATTTTTATTGATTTTTGAATATTTAATTTATTAAACTTCATACCCCTTTAATCTGACACGTGATGACGTCATCATGACGTCATTAGTACTGTGCACAACCTAACATAGTGACCAATGTCCATGTGAAGTTTGAAGTCAACCATCAATGTGCAATGTTCCTGTTTCCTTGGAGTGCACAGTCAATAAGACGCCTGTGTATACGCGAAATAATCATTCTCCAGTTTCCTCGCAGTGCACAGTCACTAGGCCTTGCTGTGTACAAACAAAATACGTATTATCCCGTTTCCTCGAAGTACACAGTCAATGGGCCTATGCCTGTGTACAACCAAAATACGTATTTTCATGTTTCCTCGCAGTGCACAGTCAATAGGCCATTGCCTGTGTACAAACAAAATACGTATTATCCCGTTCCCTCGAAGTACACAGTCAATGGGCCATGCCTGTGTACAACCAAAATACGTATTATCTCGTTTCCTCGAAGTACACAGTCAATGGGCCATTGCCTGTGTACAACCCAAATACGTATTTTCATGTTTCCTCGCAGTGCACAGTCAATAGGCCATTGCCTGTGTACAAACAAAATACGTATTATCCCGTTCCCTCGAAGTACACAGTCAATGGGCCATTGCCTGTGTACAACCAAAATACGTATTATTCCGTTTCCTCGAAGTACACAGTCAATGGGCCATTGCCTGTGTACAACCAAAATACGTATTTTCATGTTTCCTCGAAGTGCACAGTCAATAGGCCATTGCCTGTGTACAAGTGAAATACTCAATTTCGCGTTTCCCTATTAGTAGTGCACAGTCTATATAGCCCAATTCCGGACGTGAGCAAGGTCAAAGGTCACCGCCATATTTTTTGGATACCCCACCCTAGTCGAAGTGTAACACAGTTGACCCCATCTTGATATCTTGTACCACTTTCAAATGACAAGGCAAAATCTGTTTGACCAATAGGAAACGAGGTCCAAGGTCAAGGGGTGTGCGCATCTCAAAGACCCTTGTTAGTCATCGTATATGGCGAAGGAATCAAGATCGTAGGTCAAACGGTTGATTTTTTAATGATTTTTGAATATTTAATTTATTAAACTTCATGCCCCTTTAATCTGACACGTGATGACGTCATCATGACGTCATTAGTACTGTGCACAACTTCACATAGTGACCAATGTCCATGTGAAGTTTGAAGTCAATCATGAATGTGCAAGTGCCCGAAATAGCGTCTGAAAAAAGTGGAAGAAGAAAAAGAAAAAACTAGACCTGTGTTCGTTCTTGACAACGAACACATGGCTGTTCCCCTCCTTTTTATAAACATATATGGTGTTCGGGATGACCTTTGTTAGTGATCGTATATGAAGAAATCACGATCGTATGTCAAACGGTTGAGTTTTTATCGATTTTTAAATATTGAATATTATTACATGCCCCTTTAATCTGACATGTAGGGAAGGTCAAAGGTGTTGATATATGTTTGGATACCCCACCCTAGTCGAAGTGTAACACAGTTGACCCCATCGTGTTATATTGTACCCCTTTCAAATGGCAAGGCAAAATCTGTTTGACCAATAGGAAACGAGGTCAAAGGTCAAGCCATGTGCGCATCTTAAAGACATTTGTTAGTGATCGTATATGCAGAAGGAATCAATTTCGTAGGTCAAACGGTAGATTTTGTATTGATTTTTAAATATTTAATTACGTAATCATCTTGTCGCTAGAGGGCGCTATTTCGTACGATGACGTCATCTCTTATATTTTTGGAAAGCTTAAGGGCCTCTGATAATAACACCATTGACCCTATCTCAATACCTCCTACCACTTTCAAACTAAGGGCCACTTCCGGTTTCGACCGGAAATGAGCAAGGTCAAAGGTCACGACCATATTTTTTGGATACACCACCCTAGGTCTAAGTGTAATACAGTTGACCACATCCAGATATCTTGTACCACTTTCAAATGGCAAGGCAAAATCTGTTTGACCAATAGGAAACGAGGTCCAAGGTCAAGGGGTGTGCGCATCTCAAAGACCCTTGTTAATCATCGTATATGGCGAAGGAATCAAGATCGTAGGTCAAACGGTTGATTTTGTATTGATTTTCCAATATTTCATTACGTAATCATCTTGTCGCTAGAGGGCGCTATTTCGTACGATGACGTCATCACTTATATTTTTGGAAAGCTTAAGGGCCTCTGGTAATAACACCATTGACCCCATCTCAATACCTCCTTTCACTTTCAAACTAAGGGCCACTTCCTGTTTCGACCGGAAGTGAGCAAGGTCAAAGGTCACCAACATATTTTTTAAATACCCCACCCTAGTCGAAGTGTAACACAAGTGACTTTGTCCAAATATCTTGCACCACTTTCAAATGGCAAGGCAAAATCTGTTTGACCAATAGGAAACGAGGTCAAAGGTCAAGGCGTGTGCGCATCTTAAAGACTTTTGTTAGTCATCGTATATGGCGAAGGAATCAAGATCGTAGGTCAAACGGTTGAATTTTTATTGATTTTTGAATATTTAATTCATTAAACTTCATACCCCTTTAATCTGACACGTGATGACGTCATCATGACGTCATTAGTACTGTGCACAACTTCACATAGTGACCAATGTCCATGTGAAGTTTGAAGTCAATCATCAATGTGCAAGTGTCCGAAATAGCGTCTGAAAAAAGTGGAAGAAGTAAAAGAATAAAAAAAAAAACTAGACCTGTGTTCGTTCTTGACAACGAACACATGGCTGTTCCCTTCCTTTTTATGAACATGTGTGGTGTTCGAGACGACCTATTATCACCTATGTTGTTATATTTAACTATTTAATCATCTTGTCCCAAGAGAGCGCTATTTTATACGATGACGTCATCACTCACATTTTGGAAAGCTTGAGGCCCTTTGACATTAACACCCTTGACCCCGTATTTATACCCTCTACCATTTTCACACTAAAGGCCACTTCCCGTTTCGACCGGAAGTGAGCAAGGTCAAAGGTCACCAACCTATTTTTTTAGATACCCCACCCTAGTTGAAGTGTAACACAACTGACCTCGTCCAAATATCTTGCACCACTTTCAAATGGAAAGGCAAGATCTGTTTGACCAATAGGAAACGAGGTCAAGGGTCAAGGCGTGTGCACATTTTAAAGACCTTTGTTAGTCATCGTATATGGCGAAGGAATCAAGATCGTAGGTCAAACGGTTGATTTTGTGTTGATTTTTTAATGTCTAATTTATTAAACATCATGCCCCTTTAATCTGACACGTGATGACGTCATCATAACGTAATCAGTTAAAGACCTTTGTTAGTTATTGTATATGGCGCAGGAATCAAGATAGTAGCTAAAATGGTTGATTTCTTACGGATTTTTTATATCCCATTTATTTTATTTGATACCCCTTTAATCTGACACGTGATGACGTCATTATGACGTCATTAGTGATAGACCTTTGTTAGTGATCATATTTGGCGCAGGAATCAAGATCGTAGCTCAAACGGTTGATTTTTTATTGATTTTTTATATTTCATTTATCTGTTTTCATGCCCCTTTAATCTGACATGTGATGACGTCGTCCTGACGTCATCATTTAAAGACATTTATTAGTGGTCGTATATGGCGCAGGAATGAAGATCATAGCTCAAACGGTTGATTTGTTATTGATTTTTGAACATTTAATTTTATAAAATACACCTTTAATCTAACACATTGAGCAAGGTCAAAGGTCGCCACCATATTTTTTGGATACCCCACCCTAGTCGAAGTGTAACACAATTGACCCCGTCCAAATATCTTGTACCACTTTCAAATGACAAGGCAAAATCTGTTTGACCAATAGGAAACAAGGTCAAAGGTCAAGGCGTGTGCGCATCTTAAAGACATTTGTTAGTCATCATATATGGCGAAGGAATCAAGTTCGTATGTCAAACGGTTGATTTTATATTGATTTTTGAATATTTAATTTATTAAACTTCATGCCCCTTTAATCTGTCACGTGATGACGTCATCATGACGTCATTGGTAGTGTGCACAACTTCACATAGTGACTAATGTCCATGTGAAGTTTGAAGTCAATCATGAATGTGCAAGTGCCCGAAATAGCGTCTGAAAAAAGTGGAAGAAGGAAAAGAAAAAAAACTAGAAATGTGTTCGTTGAAAACGAACACATGGCTGTTCCTCTCCTTTTTATAAACATATGTGGTGTTCGGGATGACCTTTGTTAGTGATTGTATATGAAGAAATCACGATCGTATGTCAAACGGTTGAGTTTTTATCGATATTTAAATATTGAATATTATTACATGCCACTTTAATCTGACATGTAGGGAAGGTCAAAGGTGTTGCTATATGTTTGGATACCCCACCCTAGTCGAAGTGTAACACAGTTGACCCCATCGTGATATATTGTACCCCTTTCAAATGGCAAGGCAAAATCTGTTTGACCAATAGGAAACGAGGTCAAAGGTCAAGCCATGTGCGCATCTTAAAGACATTTGTTAGTGATCGTATATGCAGAAGGAATCAAATTTGTAGGTCAAACGGTAGATTTTTTATTGATTTTTGAATATTTAATTACGTAATCATCTTGTCGCTAGAGGGCGCTATTTCCTACGATGACGTCATCACTTATATTTTTGGAAAGCTTAAGGGCCTCTGGTAATAACACCATTGACCCTATCTCAATACCTCCTTTCACTTTTAAACTAAGGGCCACTTCCGGTTTCGACCGGAAGTGAGCAAGGTCAAAGGTCACGGCCATATTTTTTGGATACACCACCCTAGGTCCAAGTGTAATACAGTTGACCACATCCAGATATCTTGTACCACTTTCAAATGGCAAGGCAAAATCTGTTAGACCAATAGGAAACGAGGTCAAAGGTCAAGCCCTGTGCGCATCTTAAAGACATTTGTTAGTGATCGTATATGCCACAGGAATCAAGATCGTAGGTCAAACAGTTGATTTTTTATTGATTTTTGAATATTTAATTACGTAATCATCTTGTCGGTAGAGGGCGCTATTTCGTACGATGACGTCATCACTTATATTTTTGGAAAGCTTAAGGGCCTCTGGTAATAACACCATTGACCCCATCTCAATACCTCCTTTCACTTTCAAACTAAGGGCCACTTCCGGTTTCGACCGGAAGTGAGCAAGGTCAAAGGTCACAAAAATATTTTTTAGATACCCCACCCTAGTCGAAGTGTAACACAAGTGACTTTGTCCAAATATCTTGCACCACTTTCAAATGGCAAGGCAAAATCTGTTAGACCAATAGGAAACGAGGTCAAAGGTCAAGGCGTGTGCGCATCTCAAAGACCCTTGATAGTCATCGTATATGGCGAAGGAATCAAGATCGTAGATCAAACGGTTGATTTTTTATTGATTTTTGAATATTTAATTTATTAAACTTCATGCCCCTTTAATCTGACACGTGATGACGTCATCATGACGTCATTAGTACTGTGCACAACTTCACATAGTCACCAATGTCCATGTGAAGTTTAAAGTCAATCATGAATGTGCAAGTGCCCGAAAAAGCGTCTGAAAAAAAGTGGAAGAAGGAAAAAAAAAAAAAAAAAACTAGAAATGTGTTCGTTGTAAACGAACACATGGCTGTTCCCCTCCTTTTTATAAACATATATGGTGTTCGGGATGACCTTTGTTAGTGATCGTATATGAAGAAATCACGATCGTACGTCAAACGGTTGAGTATTTATCGATTTTTAAATATTGAATATTATTACATGCCCCTTTAATCTGACATGTAGGGAAGGTCAAAGGTGTTGCTATATGTTTGGATACCCCACCCTAGTCGAAGTGTAACACAGTTAACCCCATCGTGATATATTGCACCCCTTTCAAATGGCAAGGCAAAATCTGTTTGACCAATAGGAAACGAGGTCAAAGGTCAAGCCATGTGGGCATCTTAAAGACATTTGTTAGTGATCGTATATGCAGAAGGAATCAAATTCGTAGGTCAAACGGTAGATTTTTTTATTGATTTTTGAATATTTAATTACGTAATCATCTTGTCGCTAGAGGGCGCTATTTCGTACGATGACGTCATCACTTATATTTTTGGAAAGCTTATAGGCCTCTGATAATAACACCATTGACCCCATCTCAATACCTCCTACCACTTTCAAACTAAGGGCCACTTCCGGTTTCGACCGGAAGTGAGCAAGGTCAAAGGTCACGGCCATATTTTTTGGATACACCACCCAAGGTCGAAGTGTAATACAGTTGACCACATGCAGATATCTTGTACCACTTTCAAATGGAAAGGCAAAATCTGTTAGACCAATAGGAAACGAGGTCAAAGGTCAAGGGGTGTGCGTATCTCAAAGACCTTTGTTAGTCATCGTATATGCCGAAGGAATCAAGATCGTAGGTCAAACGGTTGATTTTTTATTGATTTTCCAATATTTCATTACGTAATCATCTTGTCGCTAGAGGGCGCTATTTCGTACGATGACGTCATCACTTATATTTTTGGAAAGCTTAGGGGCCTCTGGTAATAACACCATTGACCCCATCTCAATACCTCCTTTCACTTTCAAACTAAGGGCCACTTCCGGTTTCGACCGGAAGTGAGCAAGGTCAAAGGTCACAAAAATATTTTTTAGATACCCCGCCCTAGTCGAAGTGTAACACAAGTGACTTTGTCCAAATATCTTGCACCACTTTCAAATGGCAAGGCAAAATCTGTTTGACCAATAGGAAACGAGGTCAAAGGTCAAGGGGTGTGCGCATCTCAAAGACCTTTGTTAGTCATCGTATATGCCGAAGGAATCAAGATCGTAGGTCAAACGGTTGATTTTTTATTGATTTTTGAATATTTAATTTATTAAACTTCATACCCCTTTAATCTGACACGTGATGACGTCATCATGACGTCATTAGTACTGTGCACAACTTCACATAGTGACCAATGTCCATGTGAAGTTTGAAGTCAATCATGAATGTGCAAGTGCCCGAAAAAGCGTCTGAAAAAAGTGGAAGAAGGAAAAGAATAAAAAACTAGAAATGTGTTCGTTGTAAACGAACACATGGCTGTTCCCCTCCTTTTTATAAACATATATGGTGTTCGGGATGACCTTTGTTAGTGATCGTATATGAAGAAATCACGATCGTACGTCAAACGGTTGAGTTTTTATCGATTTTTAAATATTGAATATTATTACATGCCCCTTTAATCTGACATGTAGGGAAGGTCAAAGGTGTTGCTATATTTTGGATACCCCACCCTAGTCGAAGTGTAACACAGTTAACCCCATCGTGATATATTGCACCCCTTTCAAATGGCAAGGCAAAATCTGTTTGACCAATAGGAAACGAGGTCAAAGGTCAAGCCATGTGGGCATCTTAAAGACATTTGTTAGTGATCGTATATGCAGAAGGAATCAAATTCGTAGGTCAAACGGTAGATTTTTTTATTGATTTTTGAATATTTAATTACGTAATCATCTTGTCGCTAGAGGGCGCTATTTCGTACGATGACGTCATCACTTATATTTTTGGAAAGCTTATAGGCCTCTGATATTAACACCATTGACCCCATCTCAATACCTCCTACCACTTTCAAACTAAGGGCCACTTCCGGTTTCGACCGGAAGTGAGCAAGGTCAAAGGTCACGGCCATATTTTTTGGATACACCACCCAAGGTCGAAGTGTAATACAGTTGACCACATGCAGATATCTTGTACCACTTTCAAATGGCAAGGCAAAATCTGTTAGACCAATAGGAAACGAGGTCAAAGGTCAAGGGGTGTGCGCATCTCAAAGACCTTTGTTAGTCATCGTATATGCCGAAGGAATCAAGATCGTAGGTCAAACGGTTGATTTTTTATTGATTTTCCAATATTTCATTACGTAATCATCTTGTCGCTAGAGGGCGCTATTTCGTACGATGACGTCATCACTTATATTTTTGGAAAGCTTAGGGGCCTCTGGTAATAACACCATTGACCCCATCTCAATACCTCCTTTCACTTTCAAACTAAGGGCCACTTCCGGTTTCGACCGGAAGTGAGCAAGGTCAAAGGTCACAAAAATATTTGTTAGATACCCCGCCCTAGTCGAAGTGTAACACAAGTGACTTTGTCCAAATATCTTGCACCACTTTCAAATGGCAAGGCAAAATCTGTTAGACCAATAGGAAACGAGGTCAAAGGTCAAGGGGTGTGCGCATCTCAAAGACCTTTGTTAGTCATCGTATATGCCGAAGGAATCAAGATCGTAGGTCAAACGGTTGATTTTTTATTGATTTTTGAATATTTAATTTATTAAACTTCATTCCCCTTTAATCTGACACGTGATGACGTCATCATGACGTCATTAGTACTGTGCACAACTTCACATAGTGACCAATGTCCATGTGAAGTTTGAAGTCAATCATGAATGTGCAAGTGCCCGAAAAAGCGTCTGAAAAAAGTGGAAGAAGGAAAAGAATAAAAAAAAAAAAAATCTTAACGAAAACAAAGGCTGTTCCCAACCGTGTTGGAACAGCCAAAAAAAAAAACTAGACCTGTGTTCGTTCTTGACAACGAACACATGGCTGTTCCCCTCCTTTTTATAAACATATGTGGTGTTCGGGATGACCTCTGTTAGTGATCGTATATGAAGAAATCACGATCGTATGTCAAACGGTTGAGTTTTTATCGATTTTTAAATATTGAATATTATTACATGCCCCTTTAATCTGACATGTAGGGAAGGTCAAAGGTGTTGCTATATGTTTGGATACCCCACCCTAGTCGAAGTGTAACACAATTGACCCCATCGTGATATATTGTACCCCTTTCAAATGGCAAGGCAAAATCTGTTTGACCAATAGGAAACGAGGTCAAAGGTCAAGCCATGTGCGCATCTTAAAGACATTTGTTAGTGATCGTATATGCAGAAGGAATCAAATTTGTAGGTCAAACGGTAGATTTTTTATTGATTTTTGAATATTTAATTACGTAATCATCTTGTCGCTAGAGGGCGCTATTTCGTACGATGACGTCATCACTTATATTTTTGGAAAGCTTAAGGGCCTCTGGTAATAACACCATTGACCCTATCTCAATACCTCCTTTCACTTTCAAACTAAGGGCCACTTCCGGTTTCGACCGGAAGTGAGCAAGGTCAAAGGTCACGGCCATATTTTTTGGATACACCACCCTAGGTCCAAGTGTAATACAGTTGACCACATCCAGATATCTTGTACCACTTTCAAATGGCAAGGCAAAATCTGTTAGACCAATAGGAAACGAGGTCAAAGGTCAAGCCCTGTGCGCATCTTAAAGACATTTGTTAGTGATCGTATATGCCACAGGAATCAAGATCGTAGGTCAAACAGTTGATTTTTTATTGATTTTTGAATATTTAATTACGTAATCATCTTGTCGGTAGAGGGCGCTATTTCGTACGATGACGTCATCACTTATATTTTTGGAAAGCTTAAGGGCCTCTGGTAATAACACCATTGACCCCATCTCAATACCTCCTTTCACTTTCAAACTAAGGGCCACTTCCGGTTTCGACCGGAAGTGAGCAAGGTCAAAGGTCACAAAAATATTTGTTAGATACCCCACCCTAGTCGAAGTGTAACACAAGTGACTTTGTCCAAATATCTTGCACCACTTTCAAATGGCAAGGCAAAATCTGTTTGACCAATAGGAAACGAGGTCAAAGGTCAAGGGGTGTGCGCATCTCAAAGACCCTTGTTAATCATCGTATATGGCGAAGGAATCAAGATCGTAGGTCAAACGGTTGATTTTTTATTGATTTTTGAATATTTAATTTATTAAACTTCATGCCCCTTTAATCTGACACGTGATGACGTCATCATGACGTCATTAGTACTGTGCACAACTTCACATAGTGACCAATGTCCATGTGAAGTTTGAAGTCAATCATGAATGTGCAAGTGCCCGAAATAGCGTCTGAAAAAAGTGGAAGAAGGAAAAGTAAAAAATAAAAAATAAACTAGAAATGTGTTCGTTGAAAACGAACACATGGCTGTTCCCCTCCTTTTTATAAACATATATGGTGTTCGGGATGACCTTTGTTAGTGATCGTATATGAATAAATCACGATCGTAGGTCAAACGGTTGAGTTTTTATCTATTTTTAAATATTGAATATTATTACATGCCCCTTTAATCTGACATGTAGGGAAAGTCAAAGGTGTTGCTATATGTTTGGATACCCCACCCTAGTCGAAGTGTAACACAGTTGACCCCATCGTGGTATATTGTACCCCTTTCAAATGGCAAGGCAAAATCTGTTTGACCAATAGGAAACGAGGTCAAAGGTCAAGCCATGTGCGCATCTTAAAGACATTTGTTAATGATCGTATATGCAGAAGGAATCAAATTCGTAGGTCAAACGGTAGATTTTATATTGATTTTTGAATATTTAATTACGTAATCATCTTGTCGCTAGAGGGCGCTATTTCGTACGATGACGTCATTACTTATATTTTTGGAAAGCTTAAGGGCCTCTGATAATAACACCATTGACCCCATCTCAATACCTCCTACCACTTTCAAACTAAGGGCCACTTCCGGTTTCGACCGGAAGTGAGCAAGGTCAAAGGTCACCAACATATTTTTTAGATACCCCACCCTAGTCGAAGTGTAACACAAGTGACTTTGTCCAAATATCTTGCACCACTTTCAAATGGCAAGGCAAAATCTGTTTGACCAATAGGAAACGAGGTCAAAGGTCAAGGGGTGTGCGCATCTCAAAGACCCTTGTTAATCATCGTATATGGCGAAGGAATCAAGATCGTAGGTCAAACGGTTGATTTTTTATTGATTTTTGAATATTTAATTTATTAAACTTCATGCCCCTTTAATCTGACACGTGATGACGTCATCATGACGTCATTAGTACTGTGCACAACTTCACATAGTGACCAATGTCCATGTGAAGTTTGAAGTCAATCATGAATGTGCAAGTGCCCGAAATAGCGTCTGAAAAAAGTGGAAGAAGGAAAAGTAAAAAATAAAAAATAAACTAGAAATGTGTTCGTTGAAAACGAACACATGGCTGTTCCCCTCCTTTTTATAAACATATATGGTGTTCGGGATGACCTTTGTTAGTGATCGTATATGAATAAATCACGATCGTAGGTCAAACGGTTGAGTTTTTATCTATTTTTAAATATTGAATATTATTACATGCCCCTTTAATCTGACATGTAGGGAAAGTCAAAGGTGTTGCTATATGTTTGGATACCCCACCCTAGTCGAAGTGTAACACAGTTGACCCCATCGTGGTATATTGTACCCCTTTCAAATGGCAAGGCAAAATCTGTTTGACCAATAGGAAACGAGGTCAAAGGTCAAGCCATGTGCGCATCTTAAAGACATTTGTTAATGATCGTATATGCAGAAGGAATCAAATTCGTAGGTCAAACGGTAGATTTTATATTGATTTTTGAATATTTAATTACGTAATCATCTTGTCGCTAGAGGGCGCTATTTCGTACGATGACGTCATTACTTATATTTTTGGAAAGCTTAAGGGCCTCTGATAATAACACCATTGACCCCATCTCAATACCTCCTACCACTTTCAAACTAAGGGCCACTTCCGGTTTCGACCGGAAGTGAGCAAGGTCAAAGGTCACCAACATATTTTTTAGATACCCCACCCTAGTCGAAGTGTAACACAAGTGACTTTGTCCAAATATCTTGCACCACTTTCAAATGGCAAGGCAAAATCTGTTTGACCAATAGGAAACGAGGTCAAAGGTCAAGGCGTGTGCGCATCTCAAAGACCCTTGATAGTCATCGTATATGGCGAAGGAATCAAGATCGTAGATCAAACGGTTGATTTTTTATTGATTTTTGAATATTTAATTTATTAAACTTCATGCCCCTTTAATCTGACACGTGATGACGTCATCATGACGTCATTAGTACTGTGCACAACTTCACATAGTCACCAATGTCCATGTGAAGTTTAAAGTCAATCATGAATGTGCAAGTGCCCGAAAAAGCGTCTGAAAAAAGTGGAAGAAGGAAAAGAAAAAAAACTAGACCTGTGTTCGTTCTTGACAACGAACACATGGCTGTTCCCCTCCTTTTTATAAACATATATGGTGTTCGGGATGACCTTTGTTAGTGATCGTATATGAAGAAATCACGATCGTATGTCAAACAGTCGAGTTTTTATCGATTTTTAAATATCGAATTTTATTACATGCCCCTTTAATCTGACATGTAGGGAAGGTCAAAGGTGTTGATATATGTTTGGATACCCCACCCTAGTCGAAGTGTAACACAGTTGACCCCATCGTGATATATTGTACCCCTTTCAAATGGCAAGGCGAAATCTGTTTGACCAATAGGAAACGAGGTCAAAGGTCAAGCCATGTGCGCATCTTAAAGACATTTGTTAGTGATCGTATATGCAGAAGGAATCAATTTCGTAGGTCAAACGGTAGATTTTGTATTGATTTTTAAATATTTAATTACGTAATCATCTTGTCGCTAGAGGGCGCTATTTCGTACGATGACGTCATCTCTTATATTTTTGGAAAGCTTAAGGGCCTCTGATAATAACACCATTGACCCTATCTCAATACCTCCTACCACTTTCAAACTAAGGGCCACTTCCGGTTTCGACCGGAAATGAGCAAGGTCAAAGGTCACGACCATATTTTTTGGATACACCACCCTAGGTCTAAGTGTAATGCAGTTGACCACATCCAGATATCTTGTACCACTTTCAAATGGCAAGGCAAAATCTGTTAGACCAATAGGAAACGAGGTCAAAGGTCAAGCCCTGTGCGCATCTTACAGACATTTGTTAGTGATCGTATATGCCACAGGAATCAAGATCGTAGGTCAAACAGTTGATTTTTTATTGATTTTTGAATATTTAATTACGTAATCATCTTGTCGGTAGAGGGCGCTATTTCGTACGATGACGTCATCACTTATATTTTTGGAAAGCTTAAGGGCCTCTGGTAATAACACCATTGACCCCATCTCAATACCTCCTTTCACTTTCAAACTAAGGGCCACTTCCGGTTTCGACCGGAAGTGAGCAAGGTCAAAGGTCACCAACATATTTTTTAGATACCCCACCCTAGTCGAAGTGTAACACAAGTGACTTTGTCCAAATATCTTGCACCACTTTCAAATGGCAAGGCAAAATCTGTTTGACCAATAGGAAACGAGGTCAAAGGTCAAGGCGTGTGCGCATCTTAAAGACTTTTGTTAGTCATCGTATATGGCGAAGGAATCAAGATCGTAGGTCAAACGGTTGATTTGTTATTGATTTTTGAATATTTAATTTATTAAACTTCATGCGCCTTTAATCTGACACGTGATGACGTCATCATTACGTCATTAGTACTGTGCACTAATTCACATAGTGACCAATGTCCATGTGAAGTTTGAAGTCAATCATCAATGTGCAAGTGTCCGAAATAGCGTCTGAAAAAAGTGGAAGAAGGAAAAGAATAAAAAAAAAAAAAAAAATCGTAACGAAAACAAAGGCTGTTCCGACCCGAATCGGAACAGCCAAAAACAAAAAAAAAAAAAAAATCTTAACGAAAACAAAGGCTGTTCCCAACCGTATGGGAACAGCCAAAAAAAAAATCGTAACGAAAACAAAGGCTGTTCCTGACCGTGTCGGAACAGCCAAAAAAAAAGGAATAAAAATCGTAACGAAAACAAAGGCTGTTCCGACCCGAATCGGAACAGCCAATAAAAATCGTAACGAAAACAAAGGCTGTTCCGACCCGAATCGGAACAGCCAAAAAAATCTTAACGAAAACAAAGGCTGTTCCGACCGTATCGGAACAGCCAAAAAAATCTTAACGAAAACAAAGGCTGTTCCGACCGTATCGGAACAGCCAATTACGCAACTTGTTTCAACACCAACGCATGTGCGACTGATCTGGAGTCTACAACACAAGCAGGGCTAGTGCGTGAGCACACGCACATTGTTATAGTACTTCTAAGTGTAAACTGTGCCCCTTTAAATTGTTACAAGAGCAGATCTGTTGACACCCCCTTTTTTGTTTTAACTGTATTTTGTATAACAGTTCCATTGACAGGTCCGGTAGAGCCTAATCTTAAGAATTCTCAATAACTTATCACCCCTCCCAGAAAGTGGACTAGCCCTTGAGCCACGAAGGTGTGGTGGTGGGTTTGGTGTTGCCCAGCATTCTTCAGTGCTGTTACAACATCAATTCTGACCACCACTCTTTCGTGTCTCCTTCATTTCAGCTGGCAATCTCGAGCCCAACCAAAAACCACCCCCGTTTACAACGTGTCAGAAGTGGGATTGTCGGCACGCTATGAATGGAGGAGGCGTGGTCGGCAATGGTGGGCCTGCCCAAGCACAAGCAGCCCACCATGTTACATTTGTGCCAGTCGACTTCAAGGTAGACGTGTTTACTGGCAGCAAGAAGAGCATCAACGACCCAGCTGTTGAGGAATGGGTGCTGGATATGGGTTCAATGCTCCAAGCATGGAACATCCCCGGAGGAACAACAGCCGCAGATCCTCCTCAAGTACCTGGGAGGAGAGGCCTAGACGAGAGGTTCTTGTGATGTCTCCAGCCGACAGACAAAGGGCTGAGACGATTTTCCAACGGCTTTTGGAGGTGTATGGGGATAAAACACCAACATCAGCTCTCCTTCAACAGTTCCATGGGCGGCGACAGTTTGCTCTCCAGGATACCCTGAGTAGAATACAGCAGCGGGACCCTGATGCAGTTGGTAGACCAGACCAGCTTATGCGCGACAGGTTTATCGCTGGTATCGCTGACATCGACACGCAAAGGATGATTCGCATGGAGCTGCGGAGGAGGCCAGGCATGACGTACGAGGATGCTCGTAAAGAGGCTCTTCATCTAGCCGCAGATCGTGGTTGTGGAGAGAACGTCCAGGTCCAGTCTGCTCAAGCCAGTACACAGGTCCAAGACCAGTTAAAAGTACTCCAGGCCACACTCCAGACCACTGTTCAGCAACAGCACGAGATGGCCAAGATGATGGCTACAATGCAAGCCGAGATGAGCCAGCTACGATTACCACCTGCGGCCAAGCCGAGACCAAGACGACAACCGCAGTGGGATGCCCAGGGTAACCCCATCTGCCTGCAGTGTGATCAGCCTGGTCACATGGCACGAGAATGCCCACAGAACCCCAGAAGGCGCCAGAGCAGGCCTTTGTACTCACAACCCCCCCCCCCACACCTCAGTTAAACTAGAATGTTCCAGTGTCGAGGGCCAGACACTGGAACACTGAAAACCATCAGAACAGAGGAGGCAGTGGGCAAGTGTATTTATGCCGATGTTGCCATTGAAGGAGTCGTGATCCCCAGCCTGATAGATACGGGTTCACAGGTCTCTACTTCGACAGATGAGACATACAAGAAATGTTTCCAAGGCAACATTAGCACCTGCAGCCTTGATAGTTCCTTTGTCCGTCTTGTGGCAGCAAATGGCCTAGAGATCCCATACCAAGGAGTGGTAGAAGTTAATATCAGCATGATGGGACTTTCTCTCGAGAAGGCAGTTTTCTTTGTCTTGAAGCCGTCAGTAAATAAGCGTGTTCCCTGTCTGATTGGTATGAACATACTCCGTAGATGCCCAGATGTTTTTACCAAAGTCCCCGCCTCCCCTTGTCTCCATACCGATCCTACAACCGTAGACCCTAGAAAGTTTTCCCCAGGGAAGGAGAATGGCCCATCTCCTAGACCCGAGGAACTTTGTGTTGTGGCAGCTGTTCGTCGTCCACTAATCATCCCAGCTGGCACAGAAATGATTATTCCTGGCAAATGTCCAAGGTCATATTGGGACGAAGACGCTGTATTGATTGAGGCAGCCCCGTCAAAGTTTCTCCCTAAACATCTCGTGGTAGCAAAGAGCGTCTGCACGGTCCAAGATGGACTAGTCCAAGTTAGAGTTGCTAACCCAATCCTGTGGGATGTTAAGGTTCAACGTGGAATGAAATTGGCACAGGTGAGCTCCCTTGATGATGTCTTGGAGGGTGACTTTGCCTCTATGCACCTTCAGCTGGTTGAGCAGGGATTGAGGGAGGTAGAGGTATCTCTGTCTGACCAGGTAGAACCCGACCCAGGTCCTACTTCAGAACTTCCCGTGCCTGTGAATGTCGACAGAGATTCACTGACAACAGAAGATTTCCAAACTCTGAGCCGTCTCCTTCACAAACATCGAGATGTTTTCTCGAAGAGCGACGATGATTTTGGCATCACCAGAGCCGTACAGCACACAATCCCCACAATGAGTGCAGGGCCTATTAAGGAGCGGCATCGTAGGATCCCACCTCACCTATATCAGGAGGTTAAAGAGCATCTTGCAACTCTCCTACGTAAGGGAGTAATTCGAGAAAGCTGTGGCCCATGGGCGGCCCCAATAGTCTTGGTAAGGAAAAAGTCTGGCGAGCTACGCCTCTGCGTCGACTACAGGCGGCTTAATTCAGTGACCATCCCTGATGCCTTTCCCCTCCCAAGAATAGACGAATCCCTAGATGCCCTACGTGGTGCCAAGTATTTCTCGACCATCGACATGGCAAGTGGCTATTGGCAGATTGCCATGGACCCCGCGGACAGGCCAAAGACCGCCTTCACAACACCGATGGGTCTTTTTGAGTTTAACCGGATGCCGTTTGGCCTGAGCAATGCTCCAGCAACATTCCAGAGATTCATGGAGCGCTGCTTTGGGGATCAGGCTTGTGAGACCCTCATGTTCTACCTCGATGATGTCATAATCTTTTCTCAGGATTTCCCATCTCATATGCAAAGGCTCGACATGGTGTTCTCTCGACTGGCCAAACACGGCCTGAAAGCCAAACCGTCTAAATGCCACCTTCTGAAGACATCTATCCATTTCCTTGGCTACGTAGCTTCCGCGGAGGGCATTGGTACAGATCCCGGGAAGTGTTCAGCGTTGGAGGAGTGGCCAGTCGATCCCACCTCTCCAAAGGCAGTCAGGCGGTTTCTAGGCTTCACTGGCTACTATCGGCGGTTCATTAAAGATTACTCCAAGATCGCACAGCCACTTTTTGCCCTGACTAGCCAACCTAAGAAGACCCAGAAGAAAACAACATTCCACTGGACCCCAGAATGTCAGCATGCATTCGACACGCTTCGTCAAAGCCTCAAGTCCCCACCGATACTGGCTTACCCAGACTACTCAAAGCCATTCGTGCTGTACACAGATGCTAGCAATCAGGGTCTTGGTGCCATACTTTCCCAAGAGCAGAATGGAAAAGAAAGGGTCATCGCTTATGCCAGCAGGGCTTTGAGGAAGGCAGAGCGGAACGATGCATACTACAGTGCATTCAAGTTGGAGCTACTTGCACTGAAGTGGGCAATCACCGAGAAATTCAAGGAATACCTAATTGGAGCGAAGTTTACGGTGGTAACTGACCACAATCCACTTGTACATCTGAACACTGCCCAGCTTCGAGCAGTTGAACAGCGCTGAGTTGCCCGCGACTTGGTACTTTCCAGTTTGACATCAAATATCGCCCCGGAAAAGAAGAACAACGCCGATGCCCTTTCGAGGTTTCCCTGTCCTGAAAGCCCAGAAGATCAGAGCGGAGAGGATACGGATGATCTCATCATAGTAGCAGTTGTGAAGGGCTTCTTTGATGGTTTGAGACCCGATTGTTCCCCATGTCCATCATTAGATGTAGATCTCATCGCCACGATGCCAGAGTTTTCGCCCAGAGAGCTGGCCAAGCTACAACGAAGTGACCCAGATATTGGCCCCACGTTCCAATATATCGAACAAGGTAGATGCCCCAGTGCCGAAGAGTGGGCAAAACTGAGCCTTTATGTGAGACCCCCCATCCCCCCAAGTTAGGCTTGAGACAATGACCTTCTCTGTAGGTACTGAGAACCAACATCTGGTAAAGTCATTAACCACAGACCCTGTGGGTCCTGAGCCAGTAGTGAGATAGCCTGGGATAATGCCTTAAATACTGCCACATGTAGGCAAACCCCTGGTTTGTGGTTTCAGAGGCAAGAACCAGCATTCTTCAGTGCTGTTACAACATCAATTCTGACCACCACTCTTTCGTGTCTCCTTCATTTCAGCTGGCAATCTCGAGCCCAACCAAAAACCACTCCCGTTTACATATATGCACTAGACTAGCAGAGTCTATTTAAGTTTTAGAACTGATATACTTAAAATCAAGGAAACCTGTCGGTACACAACTGGTACATGTTTTCCTTAAAACTCATCACCAAACTGTCGTATGACTCAAATTTAGTGACAAAGTTCTCTTGTTATACCTTTAAACCAAACTCGAAAAGCAATAGGAGCACCTCGTGCAGTGCAATCGCACAAATTACAGTTGGTAATCCTCAAATTTACGGGGTAAATACAGTATATAGTTTGTGTCAAAGTCTGCCAAAACCAATGGAATTTGCTCACTAAAATCCTGCAGGTTTTGGGTAAATGTGCAAATAATCCTTTTAAACCCAAATGCATGTCCAATCTGGGACACTATATGCACTTATTATAGTTCCTTAACAATATAAATGCACAACACTACAACCTAAAAAATAATGTTTTATTATCATGTACCAGTCATTTAAGGGTCTGGTCACATGAGGGCGCTATTTATCTCTAACGGTGCATCAGGATAGAACTGATATGGGGGGTAGCTCCATAAAACTCTCCCATGACCAATTGCTCCTCAAAAGGTACTTGTATAATTGACTCTGAATCAAATTTAACAGGCTCTAACTTAAACCAAAAATAGGCCGCAAGAATGGAAACGGGCCGCATAGCCACGCCCACCGGGCCGTATTCATTTGCGTAGGTCGCCATCTTAGCTTTTTGAGCGACACAAAATTACGCTAGAAAACACCTTTTTAAAACGCCACAAATAATGCAACATACTCAATATGGACTCTGAAAGCCCAGCGGTCACTCTAGTTAATAGAAAACCCAATATTTAAGGTTTAAAAGCGAGAAATGTACCTGCAAAGTGGAGCGGTGAAAGTTCCAACCGCACGACGATCGGGCACACGAGGAACAGCCCAGCCGTCGCGTGGTGGCGCTATCACTACTCCACGGTCAAGCAGGGAGCACTTTACGGGCTCCACAATCTTCCAAAACCAATATGTCGTCGCCCCGACGACTAAATTCCTAGAAACACGTACTATATAAGGCAACAATTTTAAAAAGGCAACATTCAACAAGTAAAATCTGCAAAACACCAACTAGATGTACGTGAAAGGTTTATGCAAAATTGGGATTCGTTCTCCAACCCAGGGGATCCTAGTCTGAATCAGATGAGGTGTCAGTATTCTGCTCAGGAGTTACCATCTGCTTGACCTGGTTCAGTAGCCTAAGTACACTGGACTGAAACCTTTCAGGGGGCTTTCCCTTAGTCGTACGCTTCGAGCGGCGAACAGGTCGCAGAGGCTCAGAAATCCCGTCATCTGTCGTGGGAGGCTCAGTCCCTCTGCAGATCATGTTAGCCTGGGGCTCCTGGGTATCTGGCGTAGGCGTAACATCTACCTTGCTTGGCGTCAATAAGTACTCTATCCTCTAGGATCGATTGAGATAGGGTACCCGAATACGAAGTATCTGCTGCAGACTGGCTCGGTTCAGAGACAGGTGCACTTGGTTCAGTCTTTAGGGTGGGGGTGAGGTATCTTGGAGCGTTGCTGGGATGGGCTTAGGTGCCGAGGCATGTGCATCACTCGACGGAACACTATCTTCAACATCGGGTGGTGGCTCTTGAAACTGTCGGTGACCAAGTGATGACCTTGCCAACATTGGTGTCGCTGCTCGATGAAGAATGGGAGGGGTCAGTGGCAGAGGAGTCGGAGCTTGGTGACTCGATCAGAACGTTCGGGGTGAACATCCCAGGGGCAGTGCTTCAACTCTGCACGATGAAGAACTTTCTCTCGCCCAGATGAGTTGCGGACAATGTACACAGGCTGGCCTTCAAAGGGGCGCCCGGTCACCATATATGGCTCGCTTTCCCAAAAGTCCTGGATCTTAGCTCTACCCCTCTGGGTACGGTCACGGACAAGTGTACATGTTCGCCTCTGTTTAGTGGTCGTTCAAAAATGTCCCGGTCATGGTAGGTCTTCCTAGCTGCTGCACATTTGTCAATATTAGACGTCGCGATCTTTCGAGCATGTTCCATCTGCTTACAGTGCCTCTGGACATAAGCGTGAGGGGTATTCCCGCATACCTGTGGGAAATCAATGCCCAAGAGCAGGTGCTGTGGAAGACGAGAAGTCCTTCCGAACATGAGGTACGCCGGCTCATAACCAGTAGTCGAATGTGGTGTATTAATTGTTGTACAGAGCCACAATATGGGGGAGACTCTCAGTCCACCTAGACTTCTTCTCTGCTGGGAGTGTCTTCAGGAGGTTATGAAGGGTCCTATTAAACCGTTCACATTGGCCGTTTCCTTGCGGCCGGTACGGGGTGGTGTGTGAACGGCTGACCCCATAGAGGGAGCAAAGTTCATGTACCACTTTGGCTTCGAAGCATTTCCCATTGTCTGAGTGGATTCGGAGAGGTGCCCCAAACGGGTTGATTACGTGCTTTACCAGGGCTGTTTCAGCCCATACAAACTTGCTGAACACGTCTGTAATTACCAACACATTCTCATACCCATCGGAAGATGGCTCTAGTAGGGTGAAGTCTATTGCAAGTACTTCCATGGGTGCGGTGGCTCGCAGGGTGCCCAGAGGGGGCCGTGTGTGTAGATTTGGCGGCTTAGCAATCCCACATCTTTTGCACTGCTGGCACCAGAATTTAACCTCAGTCAGTCTCCATCCGAAGCCAGAAAAAGAGAGGTCGGATCAACCGCAGGGTCCGTTTGGCACCAAAGTGCCCTCCGTTGTCATGCAGGTATATTAGTACCGTCTTCGTAAGCTCCGCTGGAACAACCAAGCTGTCTCCTTGGACCCCATCGGGAAAGGTCCAACGACGGAAAAGAACTCCATCCTTGAAATACAGTTGACTGCGATGCTTCAGAATTTTGTCAACATCCCTCATTCTTGTTGCTCTTTCTTCCTTGGACGGCTAATTCTTTCCCCCTTCCAGGTATGATATAACCTTGCTCAGAATGACATCGGCTCTCTGATACTGTCGCAACTGAGGAGCTGTAAATCCCGGTAAGGAGCAACTACCCTTGCAATCAGACACTTGGATGTGATAACACAGTGCGGGTGGTACGTCAGTGCCCTCTGGCAGAGGATCAACGATCCCTGCAATTGCAGTTCATTAAAGATTACTCCAAGATCGCACAGCCACTTTTTGCCCTGACTAGCCAACCTAAGAAGACCCAGAAGAAAACAACATTCCACTGGACCCCAGAATGTCAGCATGCATTCGACACGCTTCGTAAAAGCCTCTATATCGCCTCCAGTAGCTCCATCCTGGGAATTAATCGGGTATTGGGCTGGCAGTCTAGAAAGGGCATCCGCTGCCTGGTTAACCTTCCCTGGCCGGTACTCCAGTTGGTAATTGAAAGACGAGAGTTGCTGTACCCATCTGAGTTCCGTGACGCTCAGGTTAGCGGTGTCGATATACTTCAAAGGGTTGTGGTCGGTGTAGACTATGCATTGGTTTCCCAGAAGGTAGTCATGAAACGCCTGACACATCGCCCAGTTAATGGCCAACAGTTCTAGTTTGAAGGCAGAGTAATTTCGATCTTGTCGCTCGACCCTTCTCAACGATCGTGATGCAAAGGCTATTACAGCCTTGGTCCCATCTGCGAGCCTCATGGGATAGCACAGCACCCAGACCAGAGGTGCTTGCGTCTGTCTCCACGACAAACGGCAACGAAAAATCTGCAAATTGCAGCTTGAGGGTCACAAATGCTTCCCGGGCCTTCTCGTCTAACTCTACCCTAGCCTCTCCTGCCTTACCTGCCTTACCTCCTCTCTTACCCCGAGGGCCCTGCAAGTAAACATCAAGAGGCGATGCCACTTCGGAGAACCTCTAGATGAACTTCCGGAAAAACCCCATGAAACCCAGGAATGACCGCAGTTGTTTTACCGTCCGGGGCTCTTGCCAATCTTTCACAATTATCACTTTGTTAGGGTCAGGCTTGACACCCTCACCAGCAATCACCAAGTGTCCCAAGTATTTGACAACTGGCTTGAAGAACCCACATTTCTTGGGCTTTAACTTTAGCCCGAACTGCTGGAGTCGAGAGAACACAAACTCCAAGCGTTTCAAGTGCTCATCGAACGTGCTGGAGTAGACGATCACATCATCTAAATATATGAGAAGACTCTCGAGGGCCTGGTCACCGAGGCAGCGCTGCATAACTCTTTGAAATGTGGCCGGACTGTTGCATAAGCCGAAGGGTAAGCGAGTGTACTCCCACAACCCGAAGGGGGTCACAAAGGCTGTTTTTTCCATATACTGCTCCGACATTGCAACTTGGTAGTATGAAGAAGTTAGATCCAATACGCTAAAATACTTAGAGCCCCAAGTGCCTGCAGAGACTCATCGATGCGGGGAAGAGGGAATGAACTTTTCCTCGTCACAGAGTTTAACCGACGGTAGTCCACACACAAGCGAATGGATTGATCTCGTTTTCTGACGACAACAACAATCGGGGATGCCCATGGGCTGTTGCTCTCTCTAATTATGCCAGCGTCTAACACTGAGAGTGGTGATCCTCCCTTATCTCTCCGCAGAAAATATTTATGCAATTAATCTATATGGAACCATAATAAATGCCCCAAAAAACCACCTCAATGAGTACAATTGGCAAAAACAATACTTTAAGGAAAAATGGCAAAAAACTACTCACAAAACACCATTCAAAGCCAGATTTTCACAATTCAACTTTAACGTATTTCCTCAAAACGACCCTTTTCCTTTCTGGCACTATTTCAAACCTGCAATATCTGAGGAGATTTTCTGTCAAGTTTCTCATTTAATTGACATCAATGATAAGGGAAGTAAAAGTATTGAAATAATTAATACCACTTGGTTTAACTAGTTACATGTTTATACTGATGGCTCATCCATACAACCCCAAAATTGAACTGTCGGATGTGGTATTTACATCCCTGAATTAAAATACTCAAAATGCATCCGACTAAATAACGGCGTTTCTGTATTACAGCTGAACTCTTTGCTATACTCCTCGCCCTTGAGTGGATTGAAGACGTTAAACCCCTTAGTACATGTATTTTCAGTGATTGCCTAAGCGCACTTCAGGCAATCAATAAAACAGTCCCTCAACACAAAATAGTTTGTGACATACGTCACATGCTCATTAACACGTCAACAGGGCAACATTGTCAACTTCGAATGGATTCCTAGTCATTGCGGTATCCCCGGAAATGAAAAAAGTTGACAAAATCGCAAAATTGCTGCATTCCATTGCTAGATAGTGAAATTAAACATATACTCAAGGAACAACTTAAAGAGAGCTGGGCTAAGAAAATCCCCAAAATAAAAACAACAAAGAACATAATTTATCAACCATCATTTCACTTTGTAAGCTGGGGAATGAAACGACCCCTATAGAAGTCGCCTTACACAGATTGCGAATTGGTACCTGCAAAGGACTAAATGATTTCCTTTACATAATTGGCAAACATCCCAATGGTCTATGCGAAAACTGTGCATGTTGGGAAGATATTGAACACTTCCTACTGAATTGTTAAAAATACAACGAATTCTGGGAAAAAAACAAAACGGCTACCAAATCCTACATTATATCCGAAATTGTAATATTAACATTTAAATATAATACACCTCTTGATCTAACGATATTGCATTCCTTTTGGAGGGTGGCGCATGAATGCTCGTTAATTAGCTTTAATTTAGTGTAGGTAGGTTAGTTATTGGCGGCTGTCCCCCGGAATGGTCAAAACTTCAATGATGCGGCGAGAGTTCTTTGAACTCTTGCGGCGGGACAGCCGTAAAACCCCCATACTGCAGTTTGGGACCAGGGAACGAGCATGAATGCGTACAACCCTCCTACCCGCCTTCCAAATGGTTTTGCCCAACTTGTTGTGCTTATGGATTCGATCCTTTCATCACTACTAGCTTTTTGTTTGCGCGCGCAGTAGCCTCGCCGGTCGCGATATTTTTTTCCGTACCACATATTCGCTATGGGGCTTCATCGATTGGTGCATTGTAAATGAATATTCATATTTTCTATATAGCGCCTCCAAGAGTTATTAAATAAAAGGATATAAGAAAGAAAATTGAAGAGTATGTCGAGTCGTTTGGTAGTCTAGTGGTTAAGACGTAGTGCTATCAATCGAGAGATTGCAGGTTCGAATCAGCATGGTTACCGAATTTGGGTTTGAACAATGTGTTAAAGAGCCAACTAGGATCCAGGGAAATACACGAAGTATTCTCGACCTTGTTCTTACAAACAACCCAAATGCCATTCAGGAGGTTAAAGTTGTGGAAGGCATCTCCGATCATAATATTGTTTTGGTGGATATTGATTTGAAACCAAAAAGGAAACCAAATTTAAGTCTAGAAGGAAAGTGTACCTGAGACACAAGGCAAATACTGAGGGGATACTGACTGATGTGCAAGACTATACTTGCCCATCTACATGGAGGAAACTCGAGGAGTTTCTCCAAATGGAAAGTGGCAACATATTTGGCAAATGTTGCAGGACCTCAAAGATGAGCATGTACCTCACAAATTCACGTCAAGAACTAGATGTAACCGAGTCGGTGTACAATAAACATTCAGGACAACAGAGGGCCTTCAAACCAACAGGTATACATTTGATTTAAGTAATACATTTATTTACATTGACACTTCAAGCTTAATTTTATTATCAAATTGTTTAGCTCAATGTGCTAATAAGGCAGGTACTTTCACAAATGCAGAAAGTTAAAAAGGATTACAAAATGGCACTATCCAACGATACCGTAACTTATAAGTGTTAAATGACAATCAACTAGCAGAAACTTGGCAGCACTACGGTTCGAGCACAGCCGATAGGCAGTGTCACGGGCAGTCAGGACAGAAAGAACTCACTAGACCAGCAAGTAGCACTCCCTTATATTATCCGGTGTACAGTCATGGTGGATAATAAATAAAACATATTGTATCAGGAAGACATACCAAAAATACAAAAGCATTCCACAAAATGGTCACCACCCTCCAGCAATCAGGGTAGTGGCACAAATAACATTGAATGATCGGTATGTGCATTTTTAAAAGATAAAACCAAATGGCTACACTGGGGCTGAACTGTGACCGACCATGCATGAATGTAGGTCCGGTCACATAGACATAACCTAAAGGCCTTGGTTTAACAATTCACTAATACCCCCGTCACACCGGAGGCGCGGTGCCACTGCGGTGCTTGTACGGCATAAACCGCAGTGGCACCGCCATGATCGCCGTGGTTCTGCCATTGATCGCCGTAGCACCGCGGACTTGAAAACTGTCAAAACCGCGGACCTTCGCGGTGGCAAGGCGGAAACTTTGAACATGTTCAAAACTTCCGCAGTGCTACGCGGGTTGGGCCAATCCGCAGTGGGATCGCCGCGGCACCGCCATAAGCCTTTTTGAGGTATGGCGGATACTATACCTGTCGCTAGAGGGCGCCCTGTCATTTGGGTAAACGCATCTAAAAATGGCAGACGGTTACCGTAGCGTGTACGTTGTTGTATTAAAATGCTTATCAAAACTTCATCTGTTTGATTGTTTAGAGATAACTTGACGACCAATATTGTACGTGGTTTTGGAAATAGGATAATTGTCTATTGTATAAGAACAACTTTTGGTCTGTTTGTGGCAGATTTTGATCCGTTTTCGTTATTGTTTTGCCTAGCATACGTGAAAAACGTCGTACTTCAAAAAATGCTGATTCGTTCACGCACGTTTCTAAAGTCCGATAGGGTAAGAATTGATAATTTAACCATTAATATTTTGGAAAGAATTTACGAGTCGGACGTCACATAAACCCTCCTGCACTAAACGTATAAGACATCTCGGACGATTTCTTAGTTTTTCCTCGTAAAATCTTCACTTTTTCCCCCTCCAAAACTTGTTTTTTCATTTGCACTTTAGAAAATGTGACGGGCCGAGTATGGACTGGAATTCTTTCCAAGGTCTAAAACAATATGGTCAAGTTATGAATTCTTTCCCGTGGTTTCTGGAAGTTCACATGTAAAGTTCTTTGACAGTTTTGACAGTTTTGACATCTGTATTTTCAGATTTGCCAATGAATAAACTCAGTGTCGTGCGGCTTCAAGTTATCTTGTTTCACTTGGCCTTTTTATTTACACTCATTTGTCCATGGCCAAAACAAAATTTCATGTACTAGCTGTATTTTTTAGTGTTCCACAACTTGCATAGTCAAGCTTTATGAATAATTAGGAATGAACACGATGAAGAATAGGAAATTTTCTTCATTATGAGCAGAATGTTCAATGAGCAGTTCTCTTATCAGAGTTTTGACTGTACCATAACATGGAAGCTTAAGATGGAGTGATTTTTAGAGCATCTATACATGCATAGTTAATGGTACTATCGATTGGTAAATTCTTAAAAACGGTGATTAATTGAGGGCCTGTGTCGAGAAAACTACATACAAATAGTCTAACACTGATTATAAGAGCACTGTTAATAATGCTTATAACAAGGACAAATTTGGGTCCCAACTCTTTCTTCTTCTTTTTCAAGATTTAACTATTATAACAAGTTAATTTGGAAAAAGCTGCAATTTCTTCCAGGAATGATGATAAGGCACATTGTTGGTTTTCAGCCAGTCATGCAGGATCTACTGCTTGTAAACTCAAACTGTCATTTGCATTATTCATCTGGACTATAATTAAAAGAGCCAAAAGACACAAATTAAAACATAACACACTGATTGGTCTTTTGGGAAACAGTCATAGCGTAACTTAGCTAGTTAAAATAGGCCCTACTAAGCTAAGGATACGTTATAGAGTAGACCAAGGCTTGCAGAAATTATTAAGTTTCACTAGGCCTAGCCCAACTTTGCTCGGTTTCCTTTGCATGTGTCCATCATTTTGATATATGACCGTGCGCGCGTTGGGTAGGCCACGGGCTAGGCGCATCCTATGCCTTAATGCTGGGTTAAATCAGCCAGATTAACACATATCCTGTGCCGTAGATAAATGAGTATCTTTAACCCGTCCATTACCGTAATTAAGCACTAAAATGTCATTTAAAAAAGGCGGCTTTAGCCGTCGGTAAAAATGTAAACGTACACCCACCCGCACAAACGTACGTACAAGCGTCGGCCATTTTGGTTTCTTTTACCCAAATCAAAGGGCGCCCTCTATAAGGCAGCCATACTTCAAAAAGGCTTATGACCGCCGTGGGACTTTACAAGGACCGCAGTAGCACCGCCATACCTCCGCAGTACAACCGCCGTGCAATCGCCGAAAAAGTAGACTGGCGACCCTACGGCGATCCCGTGGCGGTTCTACTGTGGTTATGGCGGTGCTACCACGGTAGCACTGCGGGTATGGGGGTGCCACTGCGGAGCCAGGAAGGAATTTTATAAAATTTGGCGATCTTACTGCGGTGCCACTGCGTTCCTACGGCGGTGCCGGCGGTGTTATTGAGGCGCTTGTACGGCAATGGCGTTTCCACTGAGGTGCTTGCACGGTGCTACTGCGGGCATATTTTGTAGTATAAAAGCTTCGGTTTTCTGCTTCAATTTCAGTGTTCTAAAAGTCTTCAAACAGTTCAGATCGACAGTAGCACCGCGAAGAAAAACACATGTGTGACGGGTAGGGGAAAACTATGAAAAACTACTGTCGGTGTCACTACGTTGATGGCGGTTTTGACCAAAAACCGTAGTGGCACCGCCAATCCGGTCTGACGGGGGTATAAAGAAGGAATATAAAAGGAAAAGACGTCTCTACAGGAGGGCGGTCGGGTTGGCGTACGGGTTCTTTCCTCGCCTTTCACCTCTGGCGTCCCGGGTTCGAATCTGGGGCGTGTATGTGGATTGGGTTTGCAGTCCCTACTTGACCGCGTGGGTTTTCCCCTGGGGCATTTCTCCTTCTTCGTCATCTCAAGTTGATAATATAGTATAGTTAAAGCTAAAACCGTATAGTTGATGGCATAAAGGGCCTTAGTTGCCGAAGATGCCATAAAATATACAACAACAACAACAGGAAGGCGAAAAAGTCGGATAAGGAACAAGATTGGGTAGCCTTCAAACAAGCTCGTATAAGGACATGAAAATCAGTCTTTGTAAAGCAATTAAGGCATGCTTATATTAATTCATATCTCCAGGAAAATTTCAAAACAAACCCTAAAGCTTTTTGGTCATACATAAAAAGCATGCAGAAAGAAAAGTCCGGAGTTTCTGACCTGAAGTTTCAAGGAAACATCTTAAGTGATAGCACTGCAAAAGCCGAAGCTCTTAATCAGCAATTTCAGAGTGTTTTTACGCCAGTGTCGGATGGAGAAGAAACCGGTCTGGAGGGTGATACATGATGATATACCGCAGCTTCAAATTACTGTTAATGGGTTTGAAAAACAACTACTGGAACTAGTTTCATCTAAAGCACCAGGGCCGGATGAAGTTCCACCATGGTTACTTAAATTGGCAGCAAAACCACTGGCTCCTATTCTTCAAGACCTATTTCAAACATCTGTTGATAGTGGAATGGTACCAGTCGACTGGAAGACTGCAAATGTCACTCCAGTCTTTAAAGCAGGGACTCGGTCTGAACCAGCAAATTATCGGCCAGTGTCACTTACCTCCGTCATCTGCAAAGTTCTCGAACACATAATTTTTAGTTATAATGAAGCACCTGGATAATAATAAGAATCTTTAATTATTACGGATTGCCAACATGGTTTTCGTTCAAAGAGATCAACAGAAACGCAGCTCATCATCACACTTCATGAAATTGGAAAAGCCATTGACAATAGGCACACTGTGGATATAGCAGTTCTGGATTTCTCAAAAGCCTTCGACAAGGTTTCACATAAATTGCTTTTGAAAAAGCTTCATTATTATGGAATCGTGGGTACTTAGTTTGCACCGGTCGATAGAGAACTTTCTGATTGGGCGTTCCCAAAAGGTGGTCGTTGAGGGAAAATCGTCAACACTTGCCCCAGTAACATCTGGAGTCCCACAGGGATCCGTCCTAGGTCCTCTATTATTTTTACTTTACATAAATGATCTGCCACAAAATCTGTCTTCAGATGTCCGCTTTTTCGCCGATGATTGTATTGTGTACAACACTGACAAGACTCGACTTCAACAGGATCTTCATAAATTGGAGTCTTGGCAGGAAAGGTGGAAAGTGAAATTCAACCCTTCGAAATGTAGCACAGTCTCAATTGGTCTTCGTAAACCAGTAAAAACTACTTATAACTTATGTGGAAGGGATCTTCAAAGCGTTGTTCATCAAAAATATCTCGGGGTGTACCTTACCAATACTTTGTCTTGGAAGAAACACACAACACAAACATGTAAAAAAGCAAGGAAGATTTTGGGAATCCTGAGGAGAAACTTTTGGAGCTGCGGGTCTGAGGTCAAAAAGTCTGCATATTCTATGCTGGTGCGCGGCCTTTGTTGAAATATTCATCATCGGCCTGGGATCCACACTTAAAGGGCGATATATTTACTGCTTAGAACAATTAAGTGCAAAGGCAAGATGCAAGGTTCATATCTTTGGGGAATATAGTCAAGCATCTGGAACAGTCACCAACCTACTCCATAGATTGGACTGGGCACCCCTGGAAACTCGAAGAAAAAACAACAGATTATAACCATGATGTATAAAATAATTAAGGGAATGGTCGACAGACTAATGAACAACTACTTAACCCCAAATTTAAGAGAAGCAAGAGGAAACCAACAGCAATTTCGGCATATTCGAAAATATAGCTTTTTCCCAAGAACTGTAAGAGATTGAAACAAACTAACTTCATCGATCGATCTGCAGTATCAGCACCGTCATTAGACTCATTCAAGAAGGAACTTCATAAAAGTTGTCATGTAAAAGATAATGTTAGTGTGATATAATTTGACGCTTCCCCGTATGAGATGCACAATGTTTTTCCCTGGGATGCTTTGCCAACTATATGATGCTGATACATAACAAATCGAGTACATAAAGAACAAGTCTATGATCCAGCCTCGCGCGTGAAGTCAGGATTCAGACAAAGATATTTCGGTAACCAGACTATTTTGCAGTTGGCTACAATTCACCGCGCGATGGCGCACTTTCGCTGCATAGCATGATGCAAATTCTTCACGGATTCACACAATTTCATAGCCCTTGGACAAGGCTAGCGGCTGCCCGCATAAAATATACCCAGTGCGTGTCCGCGCGGTGGGTGGCACGCGAAAATCACACCAGTTGGGTTGAAACATAGCCTCAATCACACGCGGAAATAACATAATTGTAACAGTTTCTTATTCTTAGAGAATTATATTCGATCTTTAAAGGTGAGAAATTTAATTTGAGTTATTAGAATTTCATTTTATAATTCTGCAATTAAACGTACAACGGTCGAGTTGGTACAACAGTCAAGTTGACTCCTTCAGTCGAAAGCACGACGGTCGAGTTGGCACGACGGTCGAGTTGGCACGACGGTCGAGTTGGCACGACGGTCGAGTTGGCACGACGGTCGAGTTGGCACGACGGTCGAGTTGGCACGACGGTCGAGTTGGCACGACGGTCGAGTTTACCTGCACCCAGCTATATAAGTACTAGTCCCACAACAGCAATGTTCAGTGGAATTCATGCTATATTTGGGGTGTGGTTGAAACCTACCCCTAGAACTATGGGGGACTGTATCCCCCATAGGTTATGTTGTTTTTTTCCAATATGGCGGCGCCTGAACTTTAAGATCGGACCGATACGGTTTAAGCTAGCGCAATAATCCGCTCCCCAATCGCCACCAAACTCCGTCTGATAGTTCTTGAGACACTCACCTTGCGTGTGTCTACGGAATTTCGGTACCATTTGTCCATTAAATTCTCCGAAAATAATGTTGGAAAATGAACGGGAACATGTGCGATGCATCCACATGCATCGCACCGAATGCCTCGATCATGCATCCACATGCATCGCACATGTTCCCGTTCATTTTCCAACATTATTTTCGGAGAATTTAATGGACAAATGGTACCGAAATTCCGTAGACACACGCAAGGTGAGTGTCTCAAGAACTATCAGACGGAGTTTGGTGGCGATTGGGGAGCGGATTATTGCGCTAGCTTAAACCGTATCGGTCCGATCTTAAAGTTCAGGCGCCGCCATATTGGAAAAAAACAACATAACCTATGGGGGATACAGTCCCCCATAGTTCTAGGGGTAGTTGAAACCTACCCCTAGAACATGCATCGCACCGAATGCCTCGATCATGCATCCACATGCATCGCACATGTTCCCGTTCATTTTCCAACATTATTTTCGGAGAATTTAATGGACAAATGGTACCGAAATTCCGTAGACACACGCAAGGTGAGTGTCTCAAGAACTATCAGACGGAGTTTGGTGGCGATTGGGGAGCGGATTATTGCGCTAGCTTAAACCGTATCGGTCCGATCTTAAAGTTCAGGCGCCGCCATATTGGAAAAAAACAACATAACCTATGGGGGATACAGTCCCCCATAGTTCTAGGGGTAGTTGAAACCCAGAGGTCGGAGGTAACCCGGAGGTATAATTGTTTGTGACCGTGTAGTACATGCTACAACCTACCTCCGGCTTGTTATTTTAATACCACGTAGCTCCGGAGCCACCGTCAACGCACCAACTACACGTTAGCAAAAAAAATCTACCTCCGGGTACCTTTGGGTACCTCCGACCACCTCCGACCTCCGGGTTTTATAAATTTCCTATATTTGCTTTAAAAAACCAACTAGGGCCTACATGTACAAAACCGAAAATAAATGGTAGGCCTACGTACTCCCGCATATTCAAACACACACGTTCTTCTAGCACATGTGGCCGATTTGCATTTTGGTTGTCTGAGGTGGGCTTCGCTTAGTTGCGTGACTACACCATCATTGAAAGTTATATTTTTAGCATTAGGCCTAGTGCTTCAACTTCAGCATGTTCTGGGAAAAAAATAAAATCGTAAAAAAAGGAGCCAGGACAGACCTTGTGTACAAAATGTTCAAATTTTCTTGCTCCTAAATTTAGGTTTTTCCACCAAATCTGCAATTACTGATGTTTGATGAGTAACATCAGTAATGCAGATTTGGTGGAAAAACCTAAATTTAGGAGCGAGAAAATTTAAAGATTTTGTTAGGAAACACTTTATTTTAGCCAGTCTTAAAAAATTTGTTTATCAACTTTTTGGTTTTGGACCGAATTGACCTGCACCCGTTGACCATGGGCAAAAAATTGGGAATTTTTTTCATATACATTGAACACGGATTTGGGTGAATTTATATATTGGAATCGATAGCTTATTCAATTCTAAGATATACTTCCCACTGACACTTCCGTCGCAAATGTTGCATTTCTGAGATAAATAAATGATAAAATGGTATTTTTTTCGTATACATTGAACAAAGATTTTAAGGAAATTACCTCCTGGAATCAACACATAATGTAATTTTAAGATATACTTCCCACTTGCACTTTTGTCGCAAATGTTGCTTGTCTGTAGAAAAATCACGTTTTCTTCTTCAAAAATTGCCTTCAGTTAGTGCACAAGATAACCATTCACGCGCGCGCGCAGCGCCCTCTGTTGTCGTGCTTACGCACAGACCGCTCGCCGCGTCATTTTGTGCATTACTTTATGCAGTAATTTTATCGTTTATTTATCTCAGAAATGCAACATTTGGGACGGAAGTGTCAGTGGGAAGTATATCTTAGAATTGAATAAGCTATCGATTCCAATATATAAATTTACCCAAATCCGTGTTCAATGTATATGAAAAAAATACCGATAAAATTACTGCATAAAGTAATGCACAAAATGACGTGCGAGCGGTCTGTGCGTAAGCGCGACAACAGTGGGCGCTCAGGGCTCGAAATACCCACTGGACCGGTGGACCGAGGCCAGTAATTTAAGCCTCTGTCTAGTGCTTTCTCTACCGTACTAGACCAGTGGTCTAGTGCATTTTTAAACTAACGAACAGTAAATCCACGTCCCTTGTGGCTTTGGTCTTGTAAAAATATCGTCGGTCCAGTAAATGATTTAAGCTACTAACCCTGTGGTCTAACAGATTTTTTTCATGAAATTCAAGCTCTGCCGCCGCGCTGCGCGCTCGTGAATGGTTATCTTGTGCACTAACTGAAGGCAATTTTTGAAGAAGAAAACATGATTTTTCTACAGAAAAGCAACATTTGCGACAAAAGTGCAAGTGGGAAGTATATCTTAAAATTACATTATGTGTTGATTCCAGGAGGTAATTTCCTTAAAATCTTTGTTCAATGTATACAAAAAAATACCAAAAATTGAGAAGTTGATAATGGCGTCAACTTCAGCATGTTCAGGGGCCGATTTCACTAACGCTTTGCGATGATCGCTAATGCCCAAATCAATCGCTAAACTCGAAATCCATCGCAACTTTGCGATCAACTTCGAAGAGCGATTTCACAAAAACTTAGCGATGGCGTTGGCCATCGCTAGTTGTTATTTAGCGATGAATATTTAGCGACGACTAATTTGTCATCGTAAATGGAAACATTCATCGCTAAAATACAATTTCGCGCCATTTGTTTGGTATTTTGAAGGTTTGGTGATTTTCAGTGTGTCTCGAAATGGCGTTTCAGTTGTTGTACATAAACAACGCAATAGCATTACAGAGAGAGAGGGTTTTCAGGGAAAGGACAAATCCTCTGGATTCATACACGACAAAAAGATGCACAAATATTATCGGTTTATACGCGGAATGGTGTCATGAGAATTATTGACATTTTAGAGCCACATCTCCGCCCTTC
Source organism: Henricia sp. BOLD:AAB3569 (assembly GCA_037783545.1). Lineage (NCBI taxonomy): Eukaryota > Metazoa > Echinodermata > Asteroidea > Spinulosida > Echinasteridae > Henricia > Henricia sp. BOLD:AAB3569. The sequence goes on along the minus strand of JBBELK010000104.1, from coordinate 623,773 downwards.
AACTCTTAGGAGTACGCAATAGATGCAAGTACCGTTCAAGTATTTGTGGCTCTCAGGATGCTTCTATTCCACAACATCCGAGCATCATGGCATATCTGTCGCTATAGTGTCTGCGCTGCAGAATCGTGCATCAAGTCGACGAATTTCTGGTTGTTTACGCGTTACTAAGCGATCGTCCTCGTCCAATAAATTTATTTATAATTAATAATCGTCGCTATTGCGACGGCTTTAGTGAAATGCAAATTCCATCGCCATCGCAATAACGATGGATTTGAATTTAGCGATCACTCTAACGATGATCGCAAAATATTGTGTTAGTGAAATCGGCCCCTGGACTAGACCCAGTAACTGAGTCGTTGGCTCCTTTTTGACAATTTTGGTTTTTTTCTTTTTGCCTAAACAAACTCGACCGTTTTACAAACTTGACTTTTGTGCATTCAACGGGAAAGGTTCACGTCCGTTGGGGTTCACGAAAGCGAAGTTGAATAATCATCCAAAGTGATATGACGTCAAACATTTTCATGCAAACCTTTGCAAAAGCTAAAACTAGTTGAACCTTATGCACATTTGCGACGAGAAAATCTCTTTCGCGTTTTACTCGGCGTGGCGCGTGGTAAACATGCAACATCTTTTCACGTGTACGGTGACATCGCATCGGTACAGTTTGCGTGCCAGCGCAGCGATAGCCTGTGATTTAGTCCATCGTCCGCCCAGCAATATGCCCCAGGGTTGGGATTTTGACCTATTGAAATATAAATGCCTGTGCATCTGATAGCAATACATGTACATGCATGTTTTGCATCCATGGGTGGGGATTTTGTCACTTAACTTTTGCCCGGTTTATAATGCAGTCAAGTGAACAGTTTGCCAAATCCACCCTGAACGTTAATGAAATGATGCCGGCCTGTGCCACACACATTCCTAATAATACAATAACAATGTAGAAATTATCAGAGGCTGATTACTTTGATTGTGGTATGCTGTCCTTTCCAACGCGCAGCCAATGAGGTATCAGAGAAGCCCCAATGACCCGTGTTTAATTTTCTATTTTTGAAAGATCGGCGATTGGGACCTCATACAATGCAGTAAGTGCGGCAGTGTGATTTTTCCGTGATAGTGTGAACGCCCCTTAACAGCTAATTTCTTTATTCTCACAGTTTGCACTCGTAAACAATGGCCAAACAATACCTGGATCTAAACCAAAGCTTCCATGTCGGACCACGCTTCTGCGAGCTTCAACCACTTGGGTTTGGTGGCGGGGGCCAGGTGTGCTCGGCCGTTGATGTGGAATGTGGGAAGAGTGTTGCCATTAAGAAGATAGGACTGGCCAATCAAAAGAGTTGCAAGGTAGGAGTATGCTGAAGCTCGGTACAATCGAGATTGGATCTTAAAGTGCACTCATTGTTATTTGTTTTGTCAACCCTGGGGCGAGCTTGCCCCGGGTAAGCGCAGTGCGGTTTCCCACTAGACGCGGGCATATGTCAGTATACAGGGACTGGAGGAACGGAAATCTGCGAACATCTTATTCCGATTTTTAAGTAGTCCCATCAAGTTGTTACTGAACTTGTCTATTGACCAGGCTTGGATATAACACGTTTAGCCTCTTAACATTTTAACCCCCTTCGTCGTGTGGAACATTCTTACACGCCCTCAAGAGTCTAAATACCCATGTGAAAATTCTTAACATGGTCAAGTCTCCCGTCTGTCCAGATTTGTCGATTTTACTCCAGATTTTGCTCCCTTTTATCCTTTTTTGATGTTTGAGTCATCATGGACAATGAACGACAAGGGTACAGAAGTCTTGAGATTACAAGGACCTTCATGGTGTGCTTTTAAATGTCTGATTTGGAATTTACGGTAAGAATTTTCACATGGGTATTTAGACTCTTGAGGGCGTGTAAGAATGTTCCACACGACGAAGGGGGTTAAAATGTTAAGGGGCTAAAAGTGTTATATAGAAAATGATAACGTCCCAATATAAACGTCAAAAACAACACTTTTAGCCTTCTAAAAGTATGACGAGCCTATGTCTTTAATCAGGAGAGCAACAATGTGCACGTATACGTACATGTATGTATACCGGTATGATGTGTGCCAGCACAACGTGCGCTAACACCGAGATTGCCTGTGAACACTTAACCCTACTTGGTTTCCCACTACAATACTAACCCTGGGGTTTGGCCGTTAACCCTGAGAATGCCATCCTAAACCCTGGTCGCTGGCAGGGTTAATGAACCCCGGGGTAACGACCGAATTTGTTGTCTTAACCAGGGGCGGAAAAAGAGTAGTGGGAATGCTCGCGCCGCCCCAGGGGTATCTCGGTGTTAAGGATTGTCTTTACCCCCGAGTTAACCCAGGGATTTTGCACTGGGAAAGTTACCAAATATTTTACTTAACAAGTTGACAAGAAAAATCCAACTAAAATTGTTGATACAATGGCAACAAACGCCACAGGATTTTTCTCGTGTAAAATGGTACCTTTTTGGGAGAAATTGCCAACTGAAGACCTGTGCCTTTTTTTTTTTAACAAAAAAAGTGCCTGCAGACAATTTTTTACCATTTATTCAACACAAAACCATACATGGATTTTACAGGTTTTCTGAAGTATTACTGCATGTATGTGGCTGAAATTTTTACAAGCATCAACATTATTCTTTAAAGACTTGTCCGCATTGGACTTGTTTTTTGGAAGGTTTTACCGAGACGATGGTAAAATTTTGCCGAGACTGTGGGAGAGCATGCGCAGTGCCCCTTCGCAGTTTGACCTTCACGGCCCGGACGTACGCTTCCAGAGTGCTTTTTACCGACTCGATGTGTGCGCATTGGACTTTTCGTCTTGCATTGGACTTAAAATGAGAAAAGTACCCATTGTCTCGGTAAGTTTTCCCCAAAAAGTCCAATGCAGACGAGCCTTAATTATGTAATGATGCTGTTCCTGTTTTTAAGTTTTCAAATTACGTAATCTGTCTTTAATTTCCTGTGAATCATCCAGTTTTTTGGCTATGATCCCATCACAGGTTGCTTTTAGAGAAGTACGGATTCTCCGCAAACTTCAGCACGAAAACATCGTCAAGATACACGATGTTCTGTACCCTGACACAGAGGATGCTAGTCACCACGATGGCATGACCCCTGCGGTGTACATCGTACAGGAGCTGCTGGACACCGATCTGCGGCACATCATCGACGGGGGCACACTAACCAGTGAGCATGCTCGGTTGTTTGCGTATCAGCTTCTGCGCGGCATTAAGTATCTCCACAGTGCCAATGTCATCCATCGAGACCTGAAGCCTGATAACATTCTGATCAATCTAGAAGACCTGGTGCTTAAAATTGGAGACTTTGGAATGGCACGGATACTGGACCCAGATTATTCGCATAAGGTAAGATGTCATCTGAATAGAGTACCAGAGAGTGATGTTATTTACCAGGGTAACTGGATCTAAACATTTGCTGTTAATCTGAAACATATAACCCCCCAAAAATGTCTGGATCCGCCCATGTATAGGAAGCCGTTCAGTGCGTTTTCGACATTTAGAAAGCCCGGCTCTCTTTCATATTTTTCATTCAAAATACGCAAGATGAAAAATCCAAAGTGAACCACTTTCTAATAGCTGAACTGAGTGAAATGTTCAGTTCCGTCCGGTTCGGTTCGGAAGTGCCAAGTTCGGTAAAATCCCGTTCGGTTACAGCGCTACTCTGACACTCTGGGCAGATGTTCTGCCAAGTGATCTACGAGCCACAGCGGCATATTCCATCAGGTTCCACCCCCAAATAACCTAAAGTTTATCTCAGTGTTGCATGGATTCGCAACTGAGGAATCTAACAAACAAGCAAAATTTGGTATGGTGCGTGATCATCATGGAAATGAAATGAGTTATGCCACTGCGTGAATTTTCATTAAATTGGGAGAGAGCATTCTCTCTCATTTTTAGTAGTGGGAATTCAGACCGTAAACATCCATCCGAAATGGCGGATGTGGTAATGCCCCCTGATAATGCATTATCTTTTTCCCACTGATGCTTAGGGCCACCTTACGCAGAATGTATCAACCCGTTGGTATCGTTCCCCCGAGCTCATTTTCTGTCCCTCCGACTACACCAATGCCATCGACTTGTGGTCTGCCGGCTGCATCTTTGCCGAAATGTTGCTCGGTAAACCACTTTTCCCCGGTGACCACGACTTGGACCAAGTACTTTTGATTTTGGAGATGATTCCCGTCAGCGAGGCGGACTTGATTGAAGTTGAAGACTCGGTCCCAAGGAAGATGCTGAAGAACTACAAGGGGATTCCACGCATTTCCCTCGATGACGTACTTCCAAGTGTTGAACCAGATGGTAGGGCAATTTCTAAATTTCAAAACTTTATCATTCACAATGTGAGATATCAAGTTATACATGTACAGTAAACTCCGGTACAAGTCGGCAAATTGCCTAAGTCGGCCGTCCGATGAAAGTCCCGATTGTCTATAATGCATTTCCATTGAAATGTTTGTTTGTAAAGGCATGTTCCCATTGGACTTTCTTTTCCGCTGCCTCGCGGGAAGTTACCGCGACCTTCGGTAACATTCCTTCGTGTAATCTTCCCATGCGTTCCCATTTGCAATTGTTTTCAGTGCCCATGCGGAAAGCTACCGCGACCTTGCAGTAAACTTTTGCCGTGCAGGCCCATAGTTTACTGCAGGGTCGTGTTCATTTTACAGGGCGAAACTGTTCCCATTGGACTTTTCGATGGCCCTGTAAAACTCCCGCGGCTGAGCGGAAAGTTTCCGCGGCCTCTCTCACCCTGTAAGTTTTACATCGTGGTCGCGGTAGCTTTACAGGGACGCTAATTCTCCGTGCGTCCCCATTGGACTAAATTTTGTTAATCTCCCGCACAACCACGGGAGTTTTACAAAAATTAGTCCAATGGGAACACCACTTAAGTCGCCATTTCACCCAAGTCGGCATGTTATTCTCGGTCCATTTCAACAAAATGCAATACAAAATCCTTTGTGTAAGTCGGCACACAATGGCATCGATTTCCTTCCCTGCGGTTTTCAAAAAGTGTCAAGTGAAAAGACGAACACTGCTTAACTGACGTCTGTTTATTGGCACGCACGGACTGTGTGGTCGCCAGTGTATCGGTGTCATGTTACAGCCAGGCCATGTGTGAGATTGCGTGCACTCAAAAAGGGGTTGCCCCTGTACGCATGCGCACTTTCCATTTTGGGGGTCGTCGCTTGATCCATACTATGTACATGTACATCCATTACATGTAGAACTTCACACGTGCTCGCTCACGCGCGCGCGTATTTAGCGTGTCCATAAAAACACGATGTTGATATAAATCAATTATTAAGGATTTCATTGCTGGAATCGACCCCAAAAACAAGGAGATTAAACCAAGGTAAATCCAAGCCTCCATGCTGCAATTAACCATATGTATAGGCCATTCATGTAACGTTGTGTAAGTCGGCAAAATGACGACTTACGGCAGATGTCGGCATTCGCGTAAGTCGGCACAAATTTTCGGGTCCCAAGAGTGCCGACTTAGCCGGAGTTTACTGTACATGTAAAAATTTTGTCCAAAGGTATATGGACATGAGGTTTGATCGGGACATCCTGAGATCTCAGGAAATTTCAGCGCCGTTACAATCCCCTGAGGAAATGCATGCAAATCTGTGAAGTTTGGCGGCTGTTATGCTGAGCGAACGCACACATGAGACATTTTGATCAATTTTGTCATGTTATGCTGAAGAGAAACAATTTCAATGCTTTCCAAAATTTGGATTGGGTTTTTGTGCTTCACGACTACCCCTTCCTACTGAAATTTCCGGCGACATTTTTATTTACTCCACAGTTGTTTAAATTAATAACAGGGATGCATGATGACAAAAGTGAATGGAACGGAATTCACTGTAGGCTTTAAACAGCAGCCAATCACCAACGCAGATACTGCCAGCGCAGCTGAGTATTACACTGTACTGTGTAAACTTACATGTACAATCTGCGTGCGTGTATTTGAACGCCCCCAATGTACTGCCAAGCGTCCTGATTAGCCCAGAGCAGCGACAAGATATATGTCGCTACTTCCACAGCGAAATGGGGCGGAATTTAACAGGGCCTAGGGACGCATGAGTAGGGAAGTACGTTATAAAAGAGACACTGTTGCAAGAAAATAGATCGTGCTGGAGTGCTTTGTGTGTTTAAAGCTTAGCGTACATCGACATTGCAACTGGAAGCAACTACATGTAGTGGCAACTGGTGTTTCCAACAACTGGAAGCAACTCGCGGCAGCTAGGAGCAACTGATTAGTTGCTTAAAAAGGTTGATGTACGCGCACTTGCAACTACTGGCAACTGGACAAATCCCAGTTGCTGCGAGTTGCTCATGTTCTACTTTCTGGCAACAAGTTGTACTTAACTAGTTGTGGCAACTAGTTGCTGTCAGTTGCTCGCGTGCATCTGATCACGTGCGCGCACATTGACAGCAACTGAAAGCAACAGTTGGGTCTTTCTATAAATTAGGGGTCCAAAAGTGTGACATTTAGTGTCCCCCGTTACACCTGATGTGTGTTCTATTTCGTACAAAAATCATTAAAATGGCTTTTAAACCATTTTGTATCAATTGTACTTTATGTACTCACTCTTTGAGATGGGAAGTATTTAAAGAATGTGTCCTGAATTTACAAAAACAAGATGTAAAATGTAACGGGGGACACCAACACTGGACCCCTAATTTATAGAAAGACCCAGTTGCAAGGTCAGTGTACTCGAGGCTTTACTGAGTTGCCGTGTCGATGTGCGCTAGGCTTAACACTCATTGCATGTCTGTGTGACTCCTTGAATTATACAATACCCTATTAAACCAAAACATTATTCTCCATATGAAAACGTTGGTTTGGTTAGTTGTGACACTTTGTCAGTTTGCAAGACTTGAATATATATTAAAGAGGAAGAATCCCCCTTGACGAAAATCCAGCATTTAGGCTTTTTTCGATAGTCCAAACATCCCTCTTGCCGACGTGGATTTTTATTATTTTTTAATTGTCGGTTTTAAGTGGATAAATTGCAAGCAAAAGTGCACTTTTCGAAAATGAGATTTTAACGATTTCTGAAATGCTCATTAGGTATTCATGATATGCGCGTGACCCCGTGACGCAATCCTGAGAAAGAGAAGTCAACACGATTGTTAGCTCCATACATTTACACGCAAAAAACTTGGAAAACCGTCTCTGTTAGATGGTGTTTTTTGAAGAATTTTGTTGGTCCAAAAAGCCAGAGATATGCCCAGTAGCTGCGTAGTTGTATGTTTTTATACCAGACACTATGAAAAAAAAGAGCAGAAAGATTTTCTTTTCTATTACCAAGAGAGAGAAAAATGAGTCGCTCATTCTAACTTGTACCGGCCGAAGTTCTAACATGGGAACTTCCCCCGCAGTGAACCATCCCATGCTGTACACAGACCGCTGTAAATGCCGTTCGTTCCGTGACAAAACCACCCGTCGCAATGCACCAGTATTTAATTCAAAAGAGTTTCATTGTGAGCCACAATTTCACTGTTTTTTCACAAAACAGGTAATAGTAGATTGTTGTCATATTACATGAAGTGTTTTTCACAAAGAACAAAACAGGCATGATGATAAACATTCACTTTGTGTATTTTCCATTCAATACTGCACAGGCCATTTTGTATGTTTCTCAGGATGACGTCAAAACCCTGTTGATAAACAAACCAAGTAACCTCGAGCATTTCAGAATTTTGGGTGAAGAGGGTCGGAACTGCTTTACGTTTTGAGCAAAAGCCTGTCGATTTTTTGTGAAAAACAAGTTGTGATGGTGTTGTAGACTCATACACCTCCATGATAAACAGAAAAACTTAAAAAATGTGGACGGGGGAATTCTAGCTGTTTAATAACCACAAACTTCCTTTTTTTGTATTCTTGATGTCACTTGAAATCCATGCATATTGCAAAAAATGTTGAGTGAAAGAAGACCAACCAGCATTTGCCCTTAACTTTTTTTCCCAGCTGGCCACCAGGACCAGTTGGCTTAAGTTTTGACTGGCCCGTTGGTGTTTCAAGTGGCCCAGTTCAAATTTCAATTCTGGTTGTTCGTTTTACACATGACGATGGTTTTTCATTACATTTTCACCTTCTGGGAATTAAACTACAATCTTACAACCCAAATCCACTGTACCATGGTCAAACCTTTTTTTCATAGACCAGGCCACTTCTAGTCATGTGGCCGAGACCCAAACTCTTCCCAGCCCGGGAACGGCAGTGTACGATCTGACGGGATCGACATCGCTAACTGACACGGCTAGTGTCACTTTAAAAATTATCTCTGCAGCAGCGGCAAGGCCGCGCCACACAGTGGATGGACGGGGCAGGGACTGCGGGCCAGGCGGGCCGTGCCCGGGGCCGTGCCACCTGCCAGCGGGAGCAGCCGTACAACTGCTCTAGGCGCAGTTCATGCAAAAACACGTGCGCACACCACACACTACACGAATGTTTCACGGCCCCATCTTGGTAACTAGACTTCCACAAGTCTGAATCGGGACTCGTTGCAGTTTACATGCAATCACACACGCACAGAAGTGTCATGGCGAGGACGGAGGTGTGATAGACGTGGACAAGTCTATTTACTGGCGATGGCGGGTGCTGTTTTCTTGCTTAATAAAAACAAGATCGCCCATGCGTGCCATGCTCAACAAAAACCGGAAGCATGAAGAAGAAAAAAAGCGCGTTAACAAAATTAAAAACGCAGAATCGCGGAAACTTCACATGTACATGTACATGTACAGCAGGGGTCTGTTTTAATTCAACTGGACAGCCGGCCATTTGGGGATGCTTTCTAGCTGGCCCGAGACGATTTCAACTGTCATTTGGCCAACGGACCAGTGCTAATTCGAACGCTGCCAACTGGTTTGAAACCTGTTTAAAGATGAAAACACACATGGATTACTTACTGGCGATTGTCAACTGACAGTCACAAACAATGCATAGTTCCGACCTGTCAATCAAGCCGAACCCGCGACCAATCACAACAGAGCTAGCAGACGGCGCCCACAAAGGTCAAAGTGATGCAATCATCACAAACAATCCGCGATGTTCTGCCCATACAGTTTGTATGTTGTATGCGCCAGTGACCGGGTGAATTTTGGTTTCAATGTTGGGCGATTCGCTGTTCAAAGGTAGGAAAGTGCATTTTTATGAAAGATATGTCATCCCTGCATTACTAGCCCTTCGCTCAGTGTGTGCTACGGTAACTGTCGACCTCAAAACATAAATACCTTTGGGTTTTCTCCAATGAATCTGTGCTTTCCATGCTGAGTCCCGTTGCTTTGTACGTAGTCTCGCCATTTTTTTGCGATGGCTTGTGAGCACATAGCAACAATATCCAAGGGGGCGGGGTTAACTGGGCAATCTCGGAACTATGCATTGACACATAAATACCACTTTTCTTAACAGCACACCATACAGGACAATTTCATTGACTTTAAAGGCCCTATACATGTAGATGATCTGTTTTTGAGCGATTCTGGGAATAAAACCATTATAAATCAAAAACACATCCGAAGAAAATTCAGCTCTGTCAAATGTACCACGTCTTCTAAAAACATGAAAATCTATACATGTACGTGTTTTACCGGTCTTGGCTGGGTGTTTCAAATATTCGTTCTCAGTCGGTCGTGTACTCTGTGGCTCGTGTTATGTACTCTGTGGCGCACGTCATACAAAAATTAAGTAAACCATAAAAGTAAAAGTAAAAAATATCAAATCAAATCAAATTTTATATAGATAGATTGGATACAGTATTTTAAGATATTTAAGTTTCAATCACTCGAGTAGTGACCTACAGTATCGGGGGAACCACCCCTCAGAAGAGGAAGCTCATTTTGCCATTTTTCTTCAAGGGTGGGATTGTCTTTGCCCTTGACATGAAATATGAAGTCAATCTGACCATGTGGGCACCAAGCATCCTCTTGCAACAGTGCCCCTTTAACGCACTCCCCAACTCCTGCGTACAGTGGCCCTGTTGAAAAAGGCCCCATTTGGCGGTGGGACTAGCGACAGAAATCTTGTCGCCTCTGCTAGACCAATCAGGACGCTTGCAGTGCATTGTGCAGCACGATTGCAGGCATTCAAATGTAACACGCGCAGATTGTAAACACCGTGCACGCATGTGATACATGTACTCTGTAATGCTGGCCGTTGTCCGCGTCGGGGATTGGCTGCTATTTAAAGCATACTGGGGAATCCGTTCCATTACATTCGTCAGCATGCATCCCTGTTATTAATTTGAAAAACTGCGGAGTAAATAAGGTTCGTCGTTTGAAAGTTTGGTAGGAATGGGACAGTCATAAGGAACGGAACCCAATACTATTTTTGGAAAGTATAGAAATTGTTTCTTTTTGGCATAACATGACCGAATTGATTAAATTACATCAAAATGACTCGGGCGTGAGTTGGCTCAAGACAACAGCCGGCTCGCTCCACAGATTTGCGCGTATTTCCTCAGGGTATTGTCACATCGCTTTGCAGAGTGGAAATTCCCTGAGATCTCAGGATGGCACCAAGGGGAGCCAAAAAATGCAAAAGGTTATCAAAAATGAGGGTTTTCGGGGAGCTACATCTTGTCAAGGAAACATGGTACCGTACATTTGATAGCAGAATCATGCAGATTGGATGGCATTCAATGTGTATATCAATTTTCTGGTAAAAATTCCTGAGCATTTTTGAGATACAGGCCTCCAAAAAATGCAAAAAAACTTCAATGGCATGGCTATGATTGGGAAAAAAGTGGGTCGGGTAGGCATTTTCTGGAGGTCATATCTCAGCAACGAGTTGGAGTTGGCCTCTAAAATTTTGTACATGTTCATGACATAGGTTGAGGTATTTTTAAATCTGAGTCGGACCCCTGACAACTTTTCTGAAATTTAGGTGATCCTTTTTTCACTCAACAGCATTAGATCTCCTGCAAGCCATGTTGACTTTCAACCACAACGATAGAGCCTCCGCAGACGAGGCCATATGCCATCCCTACCTCAAACTCTACTCTTGTGCCTCAGATGAACCTCTAGAACCATATCCTTTCCACGTGGAGTGTGAAGTAGACAACCTCTCGCCGGTCACACTGCGTAAGATGATTGTCGACGAGGGTAAAGCCGTGAGGGAAAGCTACGTCCAACCTCGCAATTGGGAGCTGTCTGCGAGAACTGACGCAGATGACGACTACAAGCAGAAGCTTGAGATGCTCAACTTCTCATCGAGGGACAACTCGGATCTGGAATCAGAAGAAGGGAGTGTGGATCCTGATAACACCGCCCTTGAGCTGAATCAGCAAGGACGGTTTCCATTCCAGGATAACAACGAGAAGAGTGAGAGAGAAGCTAGTGAGAAGTTGGTCGATGGAAGTAAGGAACATAAACTCCTGCTCTGGGAGCAAGAAATGGCAACTAGGACCTCTCTAGATGAAGTTCTTGAAAAGGGATCCACCGAGTCTGATGGAGAGTCCAGCGAGAAATCGGAAGTTGAAGACACTAAACCTGAAAAGGAAAGCAAGAGGGAAGTTTCTGCAACCCGTCCAGACCAAGATTGCAGTTTAGAGGTTGAATCTTCAGAAAAACAAATTTCAGAGTCTTCCGGTAAATTTGATGAGAATATCCTCCCTCTTAGTAATGATCACCAAGAAACGTGTGCCCTCCAGACAGATATCCCCCGCAAACAGGATTGTCCTCCAAGTGACTTGTCGGAGAAAGCAATCGGCGACAAACTCCAGAAAGAAAAACGGGAGGAATTTCTTGGAAACGATGAAATGCAAAAGCCCACCAATGTGGATCAGAGTGTCCGAAGAAAGGAGCGTGAAAACAAGGACTTGTTCAATCTGGATGCATTGCGGTCATCAAACAACAAGGTGCTCTATGACGAAGAGAAAACCCTCCAGCAGTATTTAGAGAAATCTAGACAAGCAGATTATGCTATTGCGAACTTAACAAAAACTTCAAAAGCTCCGCAGAGTAGCACAGACCCACAAGTCCTGGAAAGCTCGGAGCCTGTTGAAAGATCCATATCACCGCCAGAAGTAGCCTCAACCCAACACGTAGCCAACTTCATTCTACAAGAATCGACAGACAGGACGTTGTCGCGACCAGTGAGCCTTAGCGAAGTACTCTTTGTTGACATTCCCCGATTGCCCAGTAGTCAATCCAGGGAAGGAGATGGTGCTGTGTTAATGCAGAGTCCACGCTCAAAGGGTAACAGCTCGCCACGAGAGAAGAGCGTTAGACCCAAGAAACAGGATTGGTTTTACTTACACAAAGGAAGCAGTAATTGAGGAATTTCAAATTGTCACCGAAAACGAGGGTCTCGGTGCTTTCTTTTGTGATAGGCCTAACATTTCCAAATGAAAAGATGTGTCACGTACAGGTAATACAATGGCTCAGCATCTGAAACGAGGCTGCCAGTGTCAATTTGAAATTTGTCAGTTGATCATGCACTAAAAAACTAAACCACAAAAGTATACTAAGGGCAAATAAATTCTGTCAGAACATCAGATGGATCGCTGCAATAATTACCTCATTTAAGATATTTGCAGTTTTTTGATCAGCCAGTTAGCACCAGCTCGGTGAAACTAGACAGGGCCCAATTTCATAAAACGTTTTACGCTGAAGCAAAATGTTTGTGTGAAGTGCAAATGCATTATTGCTGATCATCTGCCTCAGCTGAGTTTGTGAAAATTTTCAGAAATCACTGGTATAAATGTATCTACATTGTTGTACATGTACATGTATGACACCGTTCTCACTGGAGAAATCGCTTCGTTCGACGATGATTCAACGATGATTCGACGAAGAGTTTTACTGATGTGAACGCACGCCTCTTCATTCGACGATGATTAGAATCGCTTCATTTGATGAAGCAAATAGCTTCATTCGACGAAGACATCGCTTCATTCGATGAAGACATCGCTTCCATTCGATGAAGCAAATTTGTAATGAGAATGCTCCCTTTGGCAGGGCTGGTTGCACAAGCGCATTGTGTGTAAAGGGCCCAGCAAGCGTTGTTTTTGACGCGCCTCTGGAAAACCACACACCGCGTCTAGACGCACATGTACCAGTACGACCTCCCACAGCTTCATTCGATCTTCGTTAGCGGTAACTTATAATGTGTACGGTACCGCTCTTCATTCGATCTTTTTTCGATCTTTGTTAAGTGATATGTGAACGCACGCTTCATTAACTAACGATGATTAACTAATCTTCGTCGAACGAAGCGATTTCTCTACTGAGAATGGGGTCTATTTTTATTTTTATTTTTTTTTTTAATTTGCATGTTTTAAGTTTACTTGAGTTGTGCGTGAGGTTGGCCTGAATATGAATTTCATGTCCCACAAGTGCAAATGGAACATGAAATCATAACTACAGTAAACTCTCGTTATAACATCCTTTGATATAAAGCTCTTCTCGATATAAAGCTCCTTTTTTCAAGTCCTAGCCATTATTCTCTGCATTGTGTATGCACTGGTTATAGCGCTCTCTAGATATAAAGCTCAAATTATTTCAGTCCCTATAATGACACTTTACTGTACATGTATGTAGTGCGAATGCATCTGTGTACCAGGAGAACTATAACATGTATAAGTGGTGCTTTAACAATTTAAAAAACATTTTTTTTGGGGGGGTGGGGGGTAGATGTGAAGGTGCTTTTCACACTTATTGCCATACAGAATGCAATTAATAATTTAAATGCTTGATATCATAGAAGAAAATTACTTGTGAAAAGTACCCAACCACAACTCAGAATGTACGTAAGTGGGTCTTTGCACAGTAAAGGGGGCATTTTGACAACACAGACCATATTTTCTAGGAAATACCTTTGTCTGGCCTCAAAATAAAATAAATAAGTTTCAGTTGTTTTGAAGAGATAACTTTGGCCCAAAAAAAGGTTACAAATAGTGTGACAACATGCCTTTCTAAAAACCCTGTGTACAAATTTCCAATATACATGTACACTCGTAACCGGGACGGCCTAAAATGTGTTGCCAAAATGCCCCCTTTACCATGGAAGGACTCGAGTGTGTCCCTTGCACCTCTCCCCCAACAATGCCCATGGTAATCATCATGTAGATCTTGATAAAACATTTGATTCATAGTCTGTTGTTTTGGTATACAATCACATCATCACGATGCTGTTATTATTCAAACATTTTATTAAGAAGACCAGAATATTAACTTGAGAAATCGTTTGAGAAATCTTTTTTCATATTGTTGACTATGATTGTTTCAATCTTTTAATATACAGGTGTTTTTTTTGTTCGTGTCACTTCATGTTAAATTGTAAAATTTACTGTTATACATGTAAGGCAAGTCTTTCCATTATCAAGTGCACTAAATAGTGCAGCAAAAAGGAAAAGGCACTTTTTATCTCTTTGTTATAGACCGTATCAAACGGCGGCTATCTTGTAGGCACAAAATGTGCAACCATGCATGTCCTCATGAAACAAAGAAATTGTCCTACAAAATGGCGGCTATTTGATACGGTCTATTAGTCTAGCTACCCAAAAGGTTTTGGTCAAGAATCGGACCTGAAATTACATGTAGGCCTACATTTTGTATTCATGATACCAGTGAGTTTTTGTTTAATTAAAATATAATGCAAAATAAGAGCGAGGGGCAAAGTGTGAACCTACATTTGTATACAGCTACATGTACAGACCAACATTTTTAGACAGGACCATGTGTGGATTTGCTCTGCCTGTGAATGATAGGGAAGACGAAAATAGTATACTATCATTTTATTTTTTTTACTTTTTCAGATTACAAAATCTGATAATGGTAAGGGAAAAATTCTGGTACCATTTTGATCAAATTTTTCACCAGTTTTAGTAAAAAAAAAATAGTTTGGTATTACTTTTGTAACTTAACCAGTTGACACCGGAGGCCGTGTGTAAACATGCCAAGATTTCCGCATCGGTGTGGCGGAGGACTAGTAAACACGTTTAGGGGAAATTCATTCAGTATATATCATTGGTAATCTCGAAAATCTGAAATTTTTACAGATTTACGCCTAACTTACACAATATAAACATGATGACCGTAGAAAACTTCAAAATATAGTCTCTGAGAAATGAGTAAAACAATTAGTTTTCGTCTCATGAGACGAAAATTCAAGTCGCCCGAGTGCCATTTTGCCCCAAATCACTTCGTCCAAACACTACGTCGCCCAAATACCACTTTGCCCCAAAACCACTTCGTGCATAGGCCGTGGTTCAGGGCGAAATGGTTCAGGGCGAAGTAGTTTTGGGGCGAAATGACTGCAAACCTTTTTTTGAATGTTTTCTCAAAAGTTCGACGAAATACGGAGCTGGTTTTTTCTCAGGTTGGTTTTAATCATGCATACCTTCAATCACACAGGGGGATAAAATTATTTGTAACAGTTTACCAATCATGTATACTATCTTTAAGTACTGCGTTTGACGTCTACAATTGCAGTAATCTCCGAGGAAAATGGCCAAAACAGTTCATAACAAAGCGGCATTGGGGTATACAATTGCACTGCATCGACAAAACAACAATACTTTGTCTTTATACCGTGCATGCTGGTTAATGAGTTCAGTTGTTTTCATCCCTCCATGCTTCAACTAAAAATAAGCCTGCGCCTACGTACAGTAATGTTTGAAATAATACCGGCGTTAACTGGTTAATAAAGATGCAGGCTCGTCAATACACCATAAACAAATTCGTTCCACGAACTTCACCGCGCTCCAGAGTAGGGCAGCTGCGCTTAAAATCACAGAGGGTGGAGGCTCATTAGTACGGAGCTTTCGATTGGACGACGGAGAGAAACACGACGGTGAAAAATCTGTCCACGACCACGTCGTTGCACAAAACGTCCTGTCCTACTTTGAATCCATTTCGTTTTTCACGACGACTTGTGATCGGTCATGTGATCAAAAAATGTGTTGTTGAAGGTCAACTGTTAACTAAACGTTGCCGTTGTCACCACGACGTTGATTTGCCCCAACTACAGTCCTAGAAATCGGACGACGACGACATGGCAAAGTCGACGCATGCGCAGATGACTCGAAATGGCAATTCATCCGTCGTAGAATCATCCGTCGTAGAATCATCCGTCGTCCAAATCGAAAACTCCCTATTTATGCGAGCTCGCCACAGTGTGTTTATGCGTTGCTTGGCTAATTGAATCATGCGCACACGCTGGGTTGTGTCGTTCGTACCAAAGAGTTCGTACCATATATGGTCAATTCAACCATCTACACGACACCTACTTGAAGCAAATGCGACCATATCTGTAATATAATGTGAATATAGCTGAAACTAAATGTCATGAATTTACAAAGGGTGTGTTTTCTGTGATAAATATTTGATTTCGAAAAGATACACACCCTATTTGCAGAATGGATGAGGCTATTGGCTTGCACCATGGCCCTACACCCTCTGGGACTGTAAGAGCGGCTGCCGGGGCAAGGTATGGAGCACGTTGAAATTTGTGGCACGAATTTGTCTGTCGCGCATTGACGAGCCCCTGTCTTTAATGAAACAGACAAAACGTCTTCCGCCATCATACCTAAAGGCCATTGTATCATTTCAATGACCCAAATTTTTACTTCACGAGTTGACATGAAAACCCCTACTCCCATTTTACCCATGGGTTTTGAGATTTTGATACCATATAAATTGTCATATTTTATTCATTATCATTCGGACATTTGGCACTCCTAATTCGTATATTTTTAAGGATATCGTCGAAAAACCACTGATGTTTTGTAAACTAATTCATGGTTACATAAAGCGGAGCAGTAATTTTAAAGGCCATTGTATCATTTCAATGACCCAAATTTTTACTTCACGAGTTGACATGAAAACCCCTACTCCCATTTTACCCATGGGTTTTGAGATTTTGATACCATATAAATTGTCATATTTTATTCATTATCATTCGGACATTTGGCACTCCTAATTCGTATATTTTTAAGGATATCGTCGAAAAACCACTGATGTTTTGTAAACTAATTCATGGTTACATAAAGCGGAGCAGTAATTTTACCAACCTTTTTGCTTCCATCCTCATCCAAATTGGAGATTTCAAATTTCCTTTTTTTTCTACCCATGGATAGTATTTTGGAGAGGCATTTTATATGATTGTTGGGTTATAACGAAATCCACTTTTCTGAACACGCTCCTTTAAACAAACACTTAATTTTGTTTTCTGTCCAAAATGGTAACTTTCTGTATAAAATTAGCAACTGAACGTGGTTTTAGAAAATAAGTGTGAATGAATGAATTTTAAAGGTTTCACTTTTAATATTTCCTTTTTGTTGGGAGCATATCACGATGCCTGATATTGAATATGGGTAATGTGGGTTATAATGTAATGTAGGTAGCTACCTCTTTATTACAGCATTAAAATGTACAGACACAAACCTGTGTTGATATCTGTTGTATTTTGTGTTTCATGTGTGGAGTCTTATGATAACTAGTGATGAAGTAAATGCCAATTAAGAAATGATCGCAGAGAGATGGTGAAGAATTTCTTAACACTATTCCTTAATTTGACACCAGGTCCCTGGGAGTATACAGCCCCAGCTGCCTGTTAATTAGGCACGTCGTGAGCTAATTAAACATAACACCTTACTGCCCACACAGTACAGGTACCCATTTGCTCCTGGGTGGAGAGAGGCAATTTATGGCAAAGTGACTTGTTCAAGGGCGCACATACCATGGAAGGCCTGAAAAATAAAATTAAGGAAATATACATGTAATAAAAACAAAATATATAATTAACTGTGATAGGACAAATTTGATATCCAAAAACGTATAAACGAATGCAATACACGAGTATGGACACAGTAATGGCGGATACAATAGTTGTTGACGTCACGCGTATGGAACGCCAAAGCGGAAATAATTCAACACTGATAATTTTGCTATCAACCCTGAAAAACAAGTCTCAACATTTTTAAAAACTTGCCAACAAAAGCTCTGTATGCCAGTTTCAAACAGTCTACATGTACATGTATCAACATTTAAAAGTCATGCCAACTCCTCTTTTTTCTTGCGCAACATTTGCAAAAATATGCGTCGAAATTAAATTATCAGTGTTATTCGCTATGGACACAGTAATGGCGGATAGCAACCGGTTGTCAAGAAAGTGAAACCCAAGAATTACAGCCTATAGTATTGATTATTATTATTATTATTAATTCTTTCTGGTATTCATACCAAGGATTCCTTAATTTTGCTCATTGCACTGTCACTCGCAAGCGTAAGGAAACCCGTGTAAGAATTAGAATTAGAAATGGCCAGAGACACCGGGGAATCCCTTGCTCTTCACGAAAGAATGCTCTGGAATCTTTAGAGTGCGTTACCATTACCTAATACACTGGACCACTGGCTTTACATCCCTTCCGAAGGATGGAGCAAGTGTTGAGTGCCTTGCCCAAGGGCACAGGTACTAGGTACTGCAGCCGGATTCGAACCCGCAACCCCAAGTTTTCACCTATGATTGCGAATTGAAGCTAACTTATTAAATATGCAAATGATTTTCCAATCGAAACGGGGTTCGCGTAAAAAGGAAAAGCCTCCTCTCCCCGCCCCCGGCCCCCATCCTTTTCCTCTTGGTCTACGTACGTAGCGTACGGCGCGGCCTGCATGTTGCACTGCATCACCAAAATTAGAACAAACTTTTGTTACATCAGTTGGTACCCTGTTCTTCGCCTAGCTTTCAATGCACTAGTTCCGAGATTGCCCAGTTAACCCCGCCCCTTAGATATTGTTGCTATGTGCTCACAAGCCATCGCAAAAAAAATGGCGACACAACGTACAAAGCAACGGGACTCGGCATGGAAAGCACAGATTCATTGGAGAAAACTCAAAGGTATTTATGTTTTAGGGTCGACAGTTACCGTAGCACACACTGAGCGAAGGGCTAGTATAATGCAGGGATGACATATATATTCATAAAAATGCGCTTTCCTACCTTTGAACAGCGAATCGCCCGACATTGAAACCAAAATTCGCCCGGTCACTGGTGCATACAACATACAAACACTGTATAAGCAGAAAATCGCGTGATTGTGTGATGATTGCACCACTTTGACCTTTGTTGGCGCCGTCTGCTAGCTCTGTTGTGATTGGTCGGCGGGTTCGGCTTGATTGACAGGTCGGAACTAGAAAACTATGCATTCGCACGTACGGAAAACCAGCGATGATTTCCAAACTTTTGTGGCCGGGCAAGTACAGTATAACTATAAGTAATGTCGGGCGTGGAAGAAGGCCACAAAAATGTGTAACTCGGTCCTCTACATTTTTCCCCCATGTTACGAAATACACTAAAATAAACATGGCACCCTTATGACAGAAACTTTGAGGCCACGTTGAGGTGAATTTATTGGACTTCGACGGTTTCTTTGTCGGTCAATTTAGACGTGTATTTGGAGAGAGATTCGACCGAAGGACTGGTGTCGTGTGTCGTCTGACAACCCTGTTGCTGGTGCCATTTCGGCCGGAAGGAAGCAACGCATGCAACCATGGATTGCCGTGTGATAACTTCCGTACTGCTACTGTTCGTTTGGATGAGAAGTGTTGTAAATGCCACCTACATCAATGAGTTTGTTGCCAATATCGAAGGAGGGACAAGAGTTGCAGATAGATTAGCTGGAAAATATGGGTTTATTAATGTTGGCGAGGTGAGCTAGCCTATTTTGACTTTTGAGTTTTTAACTTGCGCATGCCATGGAAATAATTTTAAAACTAAACACTCATCTCAAACACTCAAACACAAAATATGCCTAATCTTATGCCAATAATTTATCTTGACTTTTGTCGTTAAAATGGTATGGGCAACTTTTTCCAAGTCTTTATTTTTACGACAATCCTGATAATGTGGCACATGGTCGCACCATTCCTCCATGGTTGCACCGTACTACGGATTAAGCTTAAATGACCATCCGCGTTACTGCGTTACGGAGATAATTTATCGCGGAAACACTGATTTCTGTGATAATAACACGGAATTCCCTGCTAGCCTATCTGGGAAACACGGATTTCAGAGATACCGTATCTCAGAAACACGGATTACCGAGATAGCCTATCTCGGAAACAAGGATTACCGAGATAGCCTATCTGGGAAACACGGATTTCAGAGATACCGTATCTCGGAAACACGGTTTACCGAGATAGCCTATCTGGGAAACACGGATTTCACAGATACCGTATCTCGGAAACGCAGATTACCGAGATACATTATCTTGGAAACACGGATTACCGAGATACCGTATCTCGGAAACACGGATTACCGAGATACCGTATCTCGAAAACACGGATTACAGATACCGTGTACAAGTTTAAACCATAATGCTCTCTCTTCTAAAACCTCGATAGGCTACTTGTACATGTACCTCATATGGTGTACAACGTGTATTTGTGGCCATTTTGAGGTTGAAACTGTTGCTTTTTGGGGGCGTGTGTGGATCGGGAATTCCACCGCGGGGCGCGGGCCGCGCCGGGTAAGTCTAGCTCGGCAGCGGAAAATCTGAGCCGTTCTTTTAAATTTTACGTTTATGATTCTTCCCAATTTGTAACAAACTTGAATCGGGTATAACGTATGTGGCTCTTTTTTTGAGGATATGGGACCATGATTTCGTAGGAAGGAAATAACCATAGCTGTGCGGGCACAGAAAGTTGCCAGGCTGGCAGGCTCATTATGTGGAACTCAGTTGACCTCTATAATGCATATGTATAAGCTTAGGTTAGAGGTCACACAGTGTCACATACCAACGTTCGACAAATGTCCCAAGACGTTTCTGCGAACAACAGTGTGTATGGCGCCCTCTCTTGACGATTGTCGGTGGTCGTGGTTAGGTCCTGGCGGTTATTGACAAATATCACGCAGATACGTCTTGCACCAAGACTAACACGTGGAGGGTGTTCGTGCATAATCTCTGTGGTTATCTGTTAATATCCTGTGCCCATATTCATAACAGCCTAGTTGGCAACTAAATTGGCCCCTAACTGCCAACTGAGCCTAGTTGGATACTAAGTGTTATTTATGAAATGCCGCTAAGATTAGTTGAATGCCAAGTTGTCTGCTAACTTCAGAGGTGATCTTGGGTACGTCTAGTTGACAACTGAATCCTTCATTTGTATGTTTGACTCTGACGTGAAAACATGGCTAGACGGATTCTGTAACCGGTACAGTTGCATCGTGCAATGAGGAGAGAAAGAGTATTTAGACGGTACCATTTTGGGGGACAAAGGCTCATCATATTTTTTTTGAAAGATGACCACCTTGGGCACATTTTTTGGTATGATGGACATTCTCAAGTGGTAGTTTTATACCATTTTCTTGAAAAAAACGTGGTTTTTGGGAAAAAATCACGTTTTTAAATATTTTCCTTATAAAAAGAGTTTGAAATATGGATATTGTGAGCAGTGGAAGCGTTGATTTTTTTAAATAGTTTGTTTCATCTTTTTCTCAATGGTTGCCATGGCAACAACCGTTTTGGGGCAAAAAACATAATTGTTGGTAATAAAACATTAAAAATTCATATTACAGGATTCATATGGAATATTGGGCTACTTCCAATGGCAAACTCATTCTGAGATACCCAGGCAGTTTTCAGGTACCATATTAGACGCTACCAGATTTGTCGTTTTGGGGTAAATTCACGTGTTATTATATTATTATTATTTTCTGCTGAAAATGGTATATGTACACCAAGAAAAACAAATTCGCGACAAGCAGAAGCGTTGTTTTTTTTAAGGCTAAATTAATCTTGTCTTAATGATTAACATCGCAACAGCCATTTTGAGGCAAAACCACAATTTTTGGTAAGAATTCGTATATAATACTAGAGTCTTTCCAACGGCAACCCCACTCTGAGATACACAGATAAGTCACATCCAAGTTCATGTACCAGGTATCTGATTGTTTGACAACGAGAAATAGTGACTCCTAGTTGAGGGCTGACCTTTTGATTCACTTGACTGATTTGTATGTGACAAAGATGCGATAAAGACTATTTTTCATGTAAGAAGACTCCCTATCGGGATCCGGGGAAACAGAGATTCTGATGTTGCCAGGTTTGACCTGGACGCTTTCTTTGGGACACCCTGTATATTTAGTTACAGTGAACGGCTGATGACGGTTTATATTAGGAGTGGCAGGTCATCATAATGGCGAGGCATACCCCTATCAACCACTGGTGGTCTACTGGCGGAGTGTGATCGCAGGCAATGGGTGGTTTGCCACCGGCTGCTTTTATAGTGGTCCGCTGGTGGTTTTAGAACGGCAGGCCACTTATGTTTTGCCGCTGGCTACTGCTAATATTCTGCTGGTGGGCTTGATGTGGCAGACCACTGGTGGTTTGTCACTGGATACCGCCAGTGGTTTGCTAGCAGTTTTGTCGCGGAAGACCTCGTGGTTCGCTGGCGGTTTTAGAGTGGCAGACCACTGGTGGTTTAACGCTGGCTACCGCTAGTGGTCATCTGGCAGTTTTAGAACGGCAGACCACAGGTGGTTTAACGCTGGCTACCGCTAGTGGTCATCTGGCAGTTTTAGAACGGCAGACCACAGGTGGTTTAACGCTGGCTACCGCTAGTGGTCTGTGGCTTGGCAGCGGTAAAACGCTGCCACTTGAGATACCGCCGGTGGTTTTGGGGTCAGCGTGTCGATGCCGACCAGCCGCCTTCCAGCCAACGGCGGTCTGACGGTGGCTTGCGCACTGGATTAGTACTACTGGTCATTTTAATCATTTTAAATCAATCCGTAAACCTCAGCTTCCTGAAAGTATGCATTACCGCCCGATTGCATGTTATGTTATCAAACATCTCCTTTACATGCTTACATGTATTATTTTTTCAACTGGATAGAGATACAATTAACGGAAAAGTGCCTTGCTCAAGGGCACACAACATCATATGCGGGCAGGTCGCTTACCCAGAATCCTTTGAAATCCTTTGAGGTCTTCAGTTCAAGCAATAGTCTAGGCCCTAGACGTTGTTATTGTTTCGTTTTGAACGTCCGTCCCGAAAACCGATCGCCGCGAGACAGTCAATAACAACATCTAGGGAATCTCGTAGTGACAGCGCCGTGCGCGCGCACCTGTTATGCACAATGTTATGCAGAGCGCACTGTCGTCTGCATTTTTGTTGCCTCAAATTTACCTCTTGCAACTTTCAGCATGATTCGTGAAGTTCCGCATGGCCAGTACCACGTGACATTACGTCACGTACACCGCTGCCAACAAGACCGGGCCTCAACAATGTGAATGCAGTATATCGTTCATGGCACAAAGGGCATGGATATGCCGATACGTGCCATTCAATCTACTGCAGCAACAACAACACATCTTCGGAAATAATCTGGAATATTTGACAGATACACATTTCATTTTACCATCCCATAACAGAGAAAATCGCTCACACCATGGAACTATAAATAGCTCCATGCTTGACGAAATCTGGAAGAAAGGAACTCGCAAAAAGCAAATACTGCACACCGGGCGACTCGTGCGGGCACAAAAACATAGGATCGACAAGAGAGAAACATTTTTTCGTGACATAAATTCCCCTTCCCTCCCAGTGGGTTTTTAAAATGTCAACTTAAAACCAGCAATAGCACTGTCATAAGATCAATCCTTAGGCCTATGCCAGGGACTTGGAAATCCGTGACATCATCAGTCGTGCAGTCGCGACACTATTACTTCAACTTGGTCAAATCCGTAACCGAAGTTTGCAAGCTTGATAGACTGCTGCGTGAAATTGCACTTTAGTTTCTGTCATTTAATCTGCCAGGCTGATTTATTTTTGGTACAGGCCTATTGGGGCTGGTTTTCTTTGTATTTGTGCCAAATATCACGCAAATCCACCTGTGCTGTGGTGAGATTTTCCGCCCCAAAATATCACCAAAATCACATCACAATTTTTAAAGTTGCTGTCTATTCATTTTTATTGACGATTCCGCACGTAAATTTGGCACATTTTAACAAGCATAAAACAGGAACTGCTTGATGAATTTTTGCAACAAAAGTATTTTTGATAGCTGTTGCAACTTGTCTGTTGTGTGAAAATGGTTTTAACTCAAAATATAATTTTTTAATTTTTATTCCAAGTCGCTACCCAGGCCATTGACTTAGTGTACGGAGTCTCAACTGCCAAACTATGGTATTTTTTTTCCGTTGGGCTCTCACTGTGTATCGGGCCGGTATATAATTTTTTGCAAAATTCAAAACTCGTGCGGTCTAGATGGATTTTTCCATAAGTATTTTTTCCCGGGGTATTTTTCAGACCGACCGAAGCCTAACCGCCAACGTCGGCCAGGTTATGTTACTTCGCCACCCGTCCGTTGCAAAAAGTCTTCGCCTACCCTTGCAACCGCGAGAGCCACCCGGCGAAATCAACAACGCGTACCGGTCAAATCAACCACGGCGCGTACAAAACAACAAGAAACTTTTAAATCATCACGATATAAGCGCCGAACGTACATGTACGGTGCATGTACCAGGCTATTTGCTCTTAAGTGCGCGTGCGTTAAGAAAAATCTACCCGTATCTGCATACAAAAGTAACGCATGCGCACTAATTTCCCCCCTTTTTCGGGGGAAAATTGACGGATTTCCCTGGACGGTCATTTTGACAAAACGATATGGTGATAGGACTACGAACGAGTCTATCGCGTGATTACGCCCTCTTGCGGCAGTCGGGTATCCAACACATAATGACCGTCTAGGGCCTAGACTATTAGCCTTTAGAAGTATGGCGGAACAAAAGGAGAGGGCGCAATTTCATTTGGGTAGGAATTTTTTTATCAATTGTATTTCTTTCCAAAAACTTGATTTACATGTTGTAATTATAATACATAGACAGAATTATAAATAAAATCAATAATGTAAAGTGAAAAACTTAGTTATTTTGCATTTTAGTCGATTTTATACCCACTGCAAAGTGCGCCCTCCTATTGTGTCCGCCATACTTCAAAAAGGCTAATTCAAGCAACCGTACCCCACGGCCAATAGACCGTATAAAATAGCTGCCATCTTGTGGGGCACCTTCTGTTACTTAAACAGTTCAACAGTTGAAGCACAATATGTGCAACCATGCATACATGTCCTCAAGGAACAAAGAAACTGCCCCACGAAATGGCGGCTATTCGATACGGTCTATGGACCGATCCAGTAAGCCCCGCCCACGTAGAAACGCGTCTAGCAACATCGAAGTGCGCATAATCATTAGATTGTTTGGACACCAAATAACCACGTAGATCACCATTATTGTCATTCAGAATGATTGATTGGTGGACATTTTTGGGGCGGGGTTTAAACGCTCCTGGATTGGTCTATTCCTCCACAGCCAGATTTTTTCCCCTACCCTTTTTAGTAGAAAATTTTCAAAAACCGGAATTCTAACATGATGTTTTTGTCCCAATTATGTTTTTGTACAATTCCGCCGACATGTACATGTACTGTATACCTAAAAACTGCATGGGTATCCCAGAATGGGTTTGCCCTTAATTGGAAGTACTCCAATATTCCATATGAATCCTGTGATATGAATTCTTAGTTTTATTACCAAAAATTTCAAAAACCGGAATTCTAACATGATGTTTTTGTCCCAATGATGTTTTTGTACATTTCCGCCGACATGTACATGTACTGTATACCTAAAAACTGCATGGGTATCCCAGAATGGGTTTGCCCTCGGAAGTACTCCAATATTCCATATGAATCCTGTGATATGAATTCTTAGTTTTATTGCCAAAAATTTCGTTTTTTTGTCCCAAAAACGGCTGTTGCCATGGCAACCATCGAGAAAAAGTTGAAATAAACCACCTAAAAAAATCAACGCCCCACTGCTTACAGTATCATATTTTTTAAAAAGATTTTTCGTTTAAGCCTGCAAACTCTTGTTATAAGGAAAATCTTTAAAAACATGATTTTACCCCAAAATATACCTTTCCGCCTACATGTAGGACTACTGTACTTTGAGGTACCTAAAAACTGTCTGGGTATCTCGGAATGAGTTTGCCATTGAAAGTAGTCTAATATTACATATGAATCCTGTAATATGAATTTTTAAAGTTTTATTACCGAAAATGGTGTTGTTTTGTCCCAAAACGGCTGTTGCCATGGCAACCATTGAGGAAAAGATGAAACAAACCATTTAAAAAAAATCAACGCTTCCAATGCTCACAATATCCATATTTTAGATTTTTCATTTAAGCCTGCAAACTCTTTTAAAAAGAAAATATTAAAAAAACCTGATTTTGTCCCAAAAACCATGTTTTTCACCAAAATGGTATAAAACTACCACTTGAGAATGTCCATCATACAAAAAAATGTGCCCAAGCAGGTCATCTTTCATAAAAATATGATTGTATTGGCCCATGGACTATATGGTTGGGGTTAGGGGTATACACTTACACACACGCACAATATGATAATGAGCCGACAGTATTTGGCAGCGGACACTTATTGGCATGACACCGGAACTAGGCATTTAGCAGCCTGCTAAGGCCTAGTTGGCTGCAAGTTTAGCAGGCTTTTATGAATATGGGCACTGGCTGATAGAATTGGTAAATTGATACAAATCTTGTTTCTCTCTCCATAGTTGGGTGAGCCAGGGCCCATGTGCATAAAAGGCTACTAGTTTAGCTGCCAACTAGTGCTTAGTAAGATTATAAATTCCGTAGTTTATACCTACGGAGTTGGCAACTAATTTGTGTTGCATAAAACCTCACTAGGCACATTGCTTACTAGTTGCATACTAGGACAATTTGGTTTGTAACTGATTTGGGTGCTATGGCCTTGGAGAGGAGGTGATTATGTCAGATACAATAGGCTTGTAGACAAGTTTATTGTGTTTGAGCTTCGAACCACATTCCAACTGAGCATAACTCATTTCTAAGGGTCTTTGTAACATTGCATTACTGCCCAGTACTTACAAGTAATCCGTCATTGTGAAGCAAAGCTTAGGCACAAAGTTGTTTAGCTCCATGATTCTACGAGCCATGTTGTCCAAAGGCAGACTGATTAGTTGTCATCTAGTGACTTAGAGGTACCCCAGATCAACTCTAACTTTTGCCAGAATTTTAGAATGTTACTATATCTAGTTGGGTTTTATGCATCACAATTAGTAATCAACTAGGCTTAGTAAGCAACTTAAGTCAATTTTAGTTGCCAACTAGGCCTAGTAGCCTTTTATGCACATGGGCCCTGGGCCCAACTCGTCTTAAGGGTAATAATGTTTATCTCTCCATTAGAAGTAGCTATGCTGTCGGTCTATACAACTGGAATCTGAAAAAATAAAATAATAAAAAGCTTAATATAATAGCAAATTGTATGCTTCATCATTCAGGTCGCACACGTGTTGTAGTGTGCAGCTACAAGACTTTCTATATGCTAAGGCGCTATTTGCGGAACCGGGCAATCTTCCTACCTCTAAAAATTGCTCGGAAGCATTTTTTCCAACCGATTGTTATAAAAATGTTTAGTGTCTTGGATAGCTGAATAAATTCCGGATATTTCTGGCTGATTACCTTTCCATAAAAGTAGGTTTTTGTGCGGCCGGGCGCCTCGGACAATTTTCGTTTGCGGAACCGGGCAAAACAACTATTTGTTTGATCCATGTTTCTGTCTAAATTACAAAAAATGAGTCGATAAAATTTGCTTTTACTCCTTCTATATTACCGTACAAACTCAACAATTGCCACTAAAGGCATGCACAATGAGCATAAATTGCAAAATCTGGCAATAAACCTACCTAATATTTGTGATGACAATACAATCGCACGTACGTGTACGCCGCGAGCAGGCAAAGTGTTCCCTTTCACTGTCTCCAACAAGTCGAATGGTGGCGCTATTTTCAAGATGGCCGCCAGATACGTATGCTTATGCCACTGCATTTCTTGCAAATTCCTCACATTTTTCCAGAGTTGTTTGTCATGTAGGTGTGACCTGATGTGGGCACTCCACCCTTGAGCTTTGCAGTGAGCACTTGTCAGCATTACCTACAGTCTTTTTAAATGTTATTGGTGTTAGTCAAGAGTGACTTTCACTGTTTTGTACAGTAACTTATCGATGTACACGTACCACTAACTTGTAAAGTTCGTGTTGTAATTTGCACAGCCTTTTCACAGCTTTCTTCTATTCTGATGAGGCATGTGAGGTGTGGGGCCGTGATGGTTGGTATAAGTACCTAAACTTTGTTGTAAATTGTGTACTTTATAATTAAATTTGTTTTCTCGCCTTATACCATCTTACATATTCTCATACATCATGTACAATGTATTGTATTCAATCGGAAACCCAACATTTTGGATTGTTTATGTAAGCCACATGGCCCACATCGGGGTCAACACACTTCAATCAGAAAGTTAGGCAAATCACCAATCTAGAAGTAAATGTGGAAAGTGTCAAACTTTAATTAAAAAACATGCTCAAGCAGAACTTTAACAATAAATCAGCGCTGACTGAATAAACTTAAAGTAGGCCTATAGGTTTTATCAAACTACTTCAAGAAAAACCTTTTCTCTTTCACAAAAAACAATACCGGTACATGTATACACAATTTCTTTTGGGCCCTAAATGTTCTCGAGTAAGGATATGAACTCCTGATTTCGCTCGCGACAATCCAGTTCCAATCCAAATGTTTATCGATTGACTATAGTCAGATCAGTTCAGTTCACTAAGCCAGCTCAGTTTACGTACTCCCCATCATGACACAGCAACAGTGCAGATTCCGAGGAGTAACTTGATTCCAGACGGCTGTCCTAGTCCGAGTAACTGGGAATGGCTGTCCCCTGGACAGGTGAACTTGAAAGTTAGTGTCGACTCTGTCGAGTCCTATCTCCGCCAGCTGTCGGCACTGTTCTCCGAGAGAATACAGTTCACGTGGATCCAACAATCGATGGATCCGGAAGTATCCAAGAATATCTGGGGGTGGTACCTGAGGCCGGTACCTGAGATGTACTGAGATGTACCTGAGAGCCACAAGCTGCAAGATTCCTAATCAAATCGGGACCTGGCAGTCAATTCTAGAAAGGAATTTGGCCTTTGTTTGCACAAATCTCGCCAAACATGTGCGGAAACATGGCGCTCTCCATAAACGTTTCACGAACGTGTCTTCCGCGATCGCATGAGGGCGTGCTTCGCCGTACCGCGCGGGCTACACATCCCCCCTACTAAACGTGTTGCAGCGTCCCGATGCAACTTTTCTTTGCAGTGAGAAATGTAGGAATGACAAAATCTGGTATCCAGTGGCTCCAAGTGTTCGCATGCAACTGATGAGTCACTGGCTAGCCTAGCACCTCGTAGGTAAACCGCCTAGGGGGTCTCCGCTCTCTCGAGGACCTGAGCCCTTTCACTTCACTCTCACTGCCGGGTTCAGTTATACCAGTTTCCCCAGGAGGGTACTCAGTGGGGAGTTCCGTTCCTTGTACAGGAGGTTCAGCTGAAGATAAATTGCTATCAGGTAGCGAGCTACAGCTGCCAACTTCAACTTCAGCACCAATATCCAACTCGCTACCGAGCTGAGGCGTCAGTTTATCAGCACAGGGAAAACCACTGAGTATAGTGCTGGGACACTCACTCTGGGTCACACTATTTGTGGTTGGCGGCAGGCTGCTTTCCTTAGCTCCAATACTGGAAGCTGCTTCCATTCGGCAGTCTCCTAGCTCTCGAGGCAGCTCAACGGGTAGTTGGGTTGCCCTGGTTACAGGTTCAGGTTGCCGCTTTGACCCAGGTGGGTCATCCGCAGGTAACTCTGCATCACCATCATGTGATGCAATCCCATCAAATCCAAGATCATAGGGCACGTCCTTCGAAGCAGACGGACTGGGAACAAACGTCTCAGCTTCAGGATCCAACTGATGGGGACAAGGTGATGATGCGACTGATCTATGTCCAGTGTCTTGTATAGTGAGCATACTGTCATCGTCCTGCTCATCTGACTGGGTGTATATCCCCTTGTGGATGGTATGGGGAAGTTCGCGATTTCTTTATCCCCAACAGACTTGTCAATTCCTTGATGAGATTGTTGTCAAATTCTCGGCCCTGGTCCGAGTGTATACGCTTGGGTAGACCATAGTGGAGGAAGTATCTCTCCCACAGTATCTTGGCTACTGTGCGCGATGATTTGTCCTTCGTAGGAAAAGCTTGCGCATAGCGTGATAAATGGTCTGTGGCAACAATAATGTACTGGTGGCCACTGCGGTCTTGTTCCAACTTCAAGAAGTCTATGCAGACCAATTCCAGGGGGTATGTCGTAGTGATGTTTACCAAGGGAGCAGCCACCTTCTGGGGCGTCTTGAAAGACACACACCGGGCGCAGTTTGAAACCCAATTCTCAATGCGAGTCGCCATCCTCGGCCAATAGAACCGCTGACGAGCTAAAGCCACACCTCGCTCGGCTCCCAAATGGCCCAAATCATTATGTAGTCCGATGATAGCCCTCTCTCTGAAGTGGGTAGGGAGCACCAGTTGGAACAACTCCTTCCCTTTGGCTGGGACACTCACTCTGGGTCACACTATTTGTGGTTGGCGGCAGGCTGCTTTCCTTAGCTCCAATACTGGAAGCTGCTTCCATTCGGCAGTCTCCTAGCTCTCGAGGCAGCTCAACGGGTAGTTGGGTTGCCCTGGTTACAGGTTCAGGTTGCCGCTTTGACTCAGGTGGGTCATCCGCAGGTAACTCTGCATCACCATCATGTGATGCAATCCCATCAAATCCAAGATCATAGGGCACGTCCTTCGAAGCAAACGGACTGGGAACAAACGTCTCAGCTTCAGGATCCAACTGATGGGGACAAGGTGATGATGCGACTGATCTACATGTATGTCCAGTGTCTTGTATAGTGAGCATACTGTCATCGTCCTGCTCATCTGACTGGGTGTATATTATGCTTGCCACATCATGGTCAACCACAGGCAACGTTGATACTGGTAAGTCACCTCGGTCACGGGGCCAGATAGTAATGATGTTGTGATCATCATGGTCAGAGCCATCGTCATCATCACTGCCGTCAACGTCACATGAGGACAACTGACGAGGGTGCGAGAAAGACTTTTGCTTTGCTCGCTGTCTTGTCATTGGCTTCTCTGTAGGTTTTTCAACCGGTGGGGACTCATCTCCAGTCAGACTTCCAATGGGCAGCAGCATATTGCGATGCAGTGTCCTGATCGCACCATCCCCTGTCTCTGGTTTCACTCTATAAACCGGTATACTGTCACTCGGGCGATCCACAACACAGTACACGGTGTCTTTCCACCTATCAGCCAGCTTGTGAGCACCCTTGAAACCAACATTGCGAACAAGAACTCTATCCCCGGGTTGCAACTCACTTCCCCTCACTCTTAGATCATAACGTTGTTTGTTCGATGCTGCCAACTTTGCTGATTCTTTTGCTGCCAAGTTGTACGCATTTTCCAAGCTGCACCTGAGCTCAGACACATATTTAGTGTGGTCCTTATTGGTGACATTATCAGGCGTTGTTCCAAAACGGAGGTCAAGAGGCAGTCTTGCTTCTCTCCCAAACATTATGTAATACGGGGAGAATCCCGTACTGTCATTGCGGGTGGAGTTGTACGCATGTACCAAAGGTGTAACGAACTTGCCCCATGTCTCCTTCTTATCTCGAGGAAGGGTGCCAAGCATGTTTATTAGTGTACGGTTAAACCGCTCCGGCTGTGGATCCCCTTGTGGATGGTATGGGGAAGTTCGCGATTTCTTTATCCCCAACAGACTTGTCAATTCCTTGATGAGATTGTTGTCAAATTCTCGGCCCTGGTCCGAGTGTATACGCTTGGGTAGACCATAGTGGAGGAAGTATCTCTCCCACAGTATCTTGGCTACTGTGCGCGATGATTTGTCCTTCGTAGGAAAAGCTTGCGCATAGCGTGAGAAATGGTCTGTGGCAACAAGAATGTACTGGTGGCCACTGCGGTCTTGTTCCAACTTCAAGAAGTCTATGCAGACCAATTCCAGGGGGTATGTCGTAGTGATGTTTACCAAGGGAGCAGCCACCTTCTGGGGCGTCTTGAAAGACACACACCGGGCGCAGTTTGAAACCCAATTCTCAATGCGAGTCGCCATCCTCGGCCAATAGAACCGCTGACGAGCTAAAGCCACACCTCGCTCGGCTCCCAAATGGCCCAAATCATTATGTAGTCCGATGATAGCCCTCTCTCTGAAGTGGGTAGGGAGCACCAGTTGGAACAACTCCTTCCCTTTGGCATCAAGAACACGACGATACAATACTCGTTCCCGTAGGGTAAGTCGATTAAACTGGCCCAACATCAGTCGAACTTCCTCAGGTAAAGTTGAGATCTGTCTAGGCTTTTCGCCCGCTTGGACAAATTCGATAACCTGCTTGATGTTCTCATCTGCGGCCTGTTCGGTCTCCCAATTCACTGCATCTTCATCAACATCTGTTGTTAGACTAGGGGTTGCGTAGTCTGGAGGGATAGCTTCTGCACCAAAAGCCATGGAGTGGATAAGAGGACCTGGTTCCCTTCCAGTGGTACTTGGAACGTTTCGTCCCCCAGAGTCCACAATATGCTGGAACGAAATAGCATCAACCATCTCCCCTTGGAGAGTTGAAGTGGGCTCCTCTACCTAGCCCTGAAGTCTGGCTTCCAGAATATGCATCTTTTCGATCTGATCCCTCTCTGATGACTGCGTGAGCGAATCACTGTGTGGTCGGCGGGAAAGTGCATCCGCATCTCGGTTGCTGTAACCGGGCTTGTAGTGAATGGTGAAATCGTAAGTTGTCAGAGCTGCTAGCCATCGATGTCCGGTGGCGTCCAGCTTGGCAGAAGTAAGGACGTATGTTAAAGGATTATTGTCGGTGAATACCTGGGTTCCTCTGGCTGTATACAAGTAATCCTTGAACTTGTCCACAATCGCCCACTTGAGTGCTAAAAATTCAAGCTTGTGCGCTGGATAATTTTTCTCCGATGGGGTCAGCCCACGGCTGGCGTAAGCAACTGGTCTCAGCCTACCCTCAGACTCCTGGCACAAAACACCACCAATACCATCCCTACTAGCGTCTACATGCAGTACAAATGGACGATTCATGTCCGCAAAGGCCAAAACCGGGGCTGAACACAACTTGTCTTTTAACTCCTGAAAAGCCTGCTGGCACTTGGGTGTCCATCGTTGCGCAAATGGCACTTTCAAACCTCTACCTGGATCCCTATTACAGGTCTGACCTCTTGCATAGTTACTTTGAAATTCAGCAGTCAACTCATGTAAGGGCTTTGCAATCTTTGCATATCCATCAATAAATCGCCGATAATAACCGGCCAGTCCGAGGAAAGACCGCAACTGTCTTGCATTAGTCGGGGATGGCCATGACTTGATTGCCTCCACCTTCTGTGGGTCTGTTCTTACGCCCTCTTCTGAAACTACATGTCCAAGGTATTTGACAGAAGTACAGCACAACTGACATTTTCCAGGAGCAATCTTTAGCCCATACTCGGCTAAACGCTTCTCCATCTCCTCCAGGGTAGGGGCAAAGATGATGACATCATCCATGTACACTAGTACCTCTGCCAAGTTCAGGCCTGCCATACATCTCTACATGAGTCTTTGGAAAGTAGCTGGTGCCCCTTTGACGCCCTGAGGCATCCGCTCAAATTGGAAAAATCCAGCTGGACAAATAAAAGCAGTTTTGTCCTTGTCGGTGGGTTTCATCGGTATTTGATAGTAGCCTGACTTGAGGTCGATCACAGAGAACCATTTGCACCCATGTAAACAATCCAGAGCCTCCTGCACGATGGGAACCACGTACTGATCGGGTACAGTCCTGGCGTTCAAAGTACGATAGTCCACACAGAGGCGCATCTGCCCATTCTTCTTGCGTACTATAACTATGGGCGAAGCATATCGGCTTTTGGACCCCAATGTCCAGTAGGTGCTGAAGATGGTCTCGCAGGTCTCGCAGGTCGGCTGGAGCTACACGACGTGACCTCTCCCGAAAGGGGGTCTCATCAGTGATATTGATGTCATGATATATTTCCTGAGTCAAACCAACATCCCACTCATGTCTGGAGAAGATTCCTGATTGCCCATAAGCCAATTTGAGGATCCTGTCTCTCCACTGTTTGTCTATGGGACCCCAAGCGAATGGTAGTTTCCCAAACTCTTCCTTGGTAATTGGCGAAGATGCTTTCTTCTGCGATGAGCTACCAGTATTTTCAGAACTAGCACTGGTTGTTCTCATCTGTGCTGATGTCGTTGCTGAGGAGACGGGTCTATCCTGCGATCCTGGCTGTACACTACTCACTGAAACTGGTAGGAAAGCTTCGGCCAAAACACAGTTCTTTGGTAAGTGCAGGTCCACATCAGTCTGATTCTGCACACACACCTTCACCTTTTGAAAACCAGTTCCAATCTGTGCCAGCGAGCAAACTGTGTTGATACCAGTGGGTATTTTACGCAGGTGTGGGACATCCAGTAGAGCAGTCACTGGTCTCCCCAATCCATTTCGAACAGTGCCCGAAACGTACTTCAGCGAGTTGGCAGGGACTATCACCTGATCTCTAGTACGACATGTCACAAGGCCAATCTTTCCTGCTGGTCCTGCCTTCCGTGAAACTTCGAAATCTTCATAGATTCTCCGACATGCTGCACTGATGCCAGAGTCATTCCATATTTTCCCTTTCTGGTGGTCGAAGAGATGTTTGTAGCAACTGCGGAAAGCTCCTGAATTTGTACCCACAACTAGTTGGTACGGTGTTGCATCACGACAATCAGGAACAACCAAAGCCACCGTGGAAGATGACTGACTTGTGCCACAGAATGCTGGATCAAACCCAATGGTCAATCTGGTCCAACCTAAATATGGTATCTGTCCACCTCCACCATGCCAAAGCACTAAGTCTTCAAGTGGACACAAAGGCTTATTTAGGCGTCGAAAAAAGCTTTCGTAGATCAAAGTGACCTGTGATCCTGAATCCAACAGACACTTGGCCCAGTTGCCATCAATGCAACAATCCTCCACCAAATCCCCTCCGACAAGCCCCACAGGAATGTCAGTTCCAGTATAATAATTAACATCGGGCCTTAATTCTCGGGTTTGGGCTTCTGGATGGCCCTCTCCAGCCGCCCTTTTCCGTTTCCCTGAAGGAAAGAAATAAGTTGGTCATTTACCCTCTGTAGGTTCTCGGACTTCTCACACTTTGTCTTGTAGTGGCCGTCTTCGCCACATCGGTAGCAGAATCTTGGGCGTGCATCATTTTGTCTACGCCTGACTGGCTTTTCGGCAACTTGCGTCCGACTCTTGGCCTGCTTGGGGTTGGCTTCGAACACACCGATGTCTCTTTCTCCCCTCCGGCTCATCTTAGCCTGTTGTTCCGCTTCCTCTCTCCTCACCATCTGCAACAATGTCAGGTAAGTAGGCGGATTATTCCTGAGGTCTTTTAGTCTTAAATTCACCAGCAGAATTTCGTCGAAAAGCACTCCTTTTGTAAACTGCTCAAGTAATAGTGTGTTCGACTTCTCCCGTTGGGCTGCACCCTTTCGTACCAACTTCCTCAGTATGCCCTGCAATCGAGTCAAAAACTCTGATGGCATTTCACCACGATTTTGATGCGTAGAGTGAAACAGCAGGCTGAGCTCCTCAGGTGACTCTGTACTTCCGAACGCTAGCTCCAGAGCGGCGAGGTATTCATCCGCCGTCGCTTGAGGGCGCTCTCTGCGGAGGTCGGTGATGATACTGGCAGCAGGGGGGCGAAGAGCATCTCGCAATCGTCGTCTCTTTTCCGAGTCCTCTCGTTCCTCTTCGAGCTGCCCCTGGACAAGTTCTATCCAGGTATCGAAACTGTCCTCGTCCTTGGCTGGAGATTTCAGTCCGGAGAAAGGACGTAGCTTCCGTCCACCAATGGCGCATAACGACATAGCTTGGCTCAAAGAAGTCTTTGGTGCCTCTGTTTCTTGGGGTCGAGATCCACCTTGATCTCCCAAAATGTCCCTGACTAAGACGCGACTCTTGAACTTCGCTGTAGCATTTAGTCGGTATATTCGCAGCAACACTTCATTTCCATCAATGGGGACGGCAAAGGTACCCGAACTAGGGAGGGTCACTTCGCCAACTTCACATTCAAACTCACACAAGAGAATAGTCTCCCCTTGCCATTCTTGACGGGACACGCCCACTAGGCGGTTGACCTTCTTAGCCAGGCTTCTAGTAACGGACTCTGTCGAAGAAGACAACGGTTCCTCACTGCAAAGAAGAAGAGCGCAGGCCGGACGAATATCGTCTTTCTTGCACCAATCGCGCCCGAACTGCAAAATCTCACCACTGTCCGCCATGTTTAGCGCAAAATTCAACGCGCACAACAAAACTCAAAAACGCACTCTGCAAAAACGCTAGCATGAGCAAAAAAATGTAAAATCTCAGCTTATGGCTCTCAAAAAAATCCTACAGTAGTTTACCAGTCACTGCATGGTGATTCATCCATCAATCTGACAAAAATGTGTATGTGTGCCCTGTTAACTATTGCCAAATGAAAACAGAGCAAACCCCTTTAAATGTTACGCCGTCCTGGCAAGGTCGCCATGAAATGTAAGCCACATGGCCCACATCGGGGTCAACACACTTCAATCAGAAAGTTAGGCAAATCACCAATCTAGAAGTAAATGTGGAAAGTGTCAAACTTTAATTAAAAAACATGCTCAAGCAGAACTTTAACAATAAATCAGCGCTGACTGAATAAACTTAAAGTAGGCCTATAGGTTTTATCAAACTACTTCAAGAAAAACCTTTTCTCTTTCACAAAAAACAATACCGGTACATGTATACACAATTTCTTTCTGGCCCTAAATGTTCTCGAGTAAGGATATGAACTCCTGATTTCGCTCGCGACAATCCAGTTCCAATCCAAATGTTTATCGATTGACTATAGTCAGATCAGTTCAGTTCACTAAGCCAGCTCAGTTTACGTACTCCCCATCATGACACAGCAACAGTGCAGATTCCGAGGAGTAATTGATTCCAGACGGCTGTCCTAGTCCGAGTAACTGGGAATGGCTGTCCCCTGGACAGGTGAACTTGAAAGTTAGTGTCGACTCTGTCGAGTCCTATCTCCGCCAGCTGTCGGCACTGTTCTCCGAGAGAATACAGTTCACGTGGATCCAACAATCGATGGATCCGGAAGTATCCAAGAATATCTGGGGGTGGTACCTGAGGCCGGTACCTGAGATGTACTGAGATGTACCTGAGAGCCACAAGCTGCAAGATTCCTAATCAAATCGGGACCTGGCAGTCAATTCTAGAAAGGAATTTGGCCTTTGTTTGCACAAATCTCGCCAAACATGTGCGGAAACATGGCGCTCTCCATAAACGTTTCACGAACGTGTCTTCCGCGATCGCATGAGGGCGTGCTTCGCCGTACCGCGCGGGCTACATTTATTTGCACATATTGGAGTTAGAACATAATGTGAAACATTATTATACATGCAGGAACAACTTTACACTTTTTGCCAAGCATATTGCCATGTATTTTGGAGATTTTAGTAAAAAGATTAATTAACCTCGTTATTTATTACAGCTTACTTCAGACTGTAGTGCAGTTGCACGTGGCATTGGTTGCAACTTTGCTCTTTTGGGCAGACGCTGTTTGGGTATGTTTTATAATATTTAAACTCATGGTGCAATTATGGTATAAAGGTGCAATAAGAAGTGTACATGTATATTGTTGTACGGTATTATCTAGTTTGATTAGAAAGCACTTTATAAAATATTAATAGCGAAGCGTCTTACAAATGGCAAGAAATTTGACTTGCGTATTAACATTTTAAAATACAACTGAGATGCTATTTGGTAGCGCAGAATTACTGGGAAAACTACATTCATTGTCATTGCATCTAGAGCATGTGCTTACTATTTCGTAACTTATATTTTGTTTTGTTTTCTCAAATTAGACCCAATTATGGCTGTCGTCTATTTGTTTAGAATTGATATACAGTTACAAGTTCCTCGTTTTGAGAATTCCAACTTCTAGGAACTGATACACATTTATATTCCCTGTTTTGGGGCAATTTGAATTGTTCCTCGAGACTGATGCACATGTTCCCTGTTTCAGGGAAAATTAGAATTGTTTCTGGAAACCGATATACATGTGCCTCTTTTAGGGAACAGTTTGAATTGTTTCTGGAATTTGATACCTTTTTGAGGGAAATTGAGTAAATTTTGGGAACTCGTACTTATGGGCCACACATTTGTTAATATTGGGCTGTCATTTTGAATAATTTCGGTAACATATTTCCTATTGGTCTTTGTTGTAATGATCGATGTGTATGTACTGTACTGTACGTTCATGACACGAACTATACGTTAAAAACAGAGTTCTGAATAAAACAGGTCAAGATGTCAACTCCCACACACGAGTGTCGCACACAGTATTATTGGTGAGTTCGTTCCATTT
Source organism: Henricia sp. BOLD:AAB3569 (assembly GCA_037783545.1). NCBI lineage: Eukaryota > Metazoa > Echinodermata > Asteroidea > Spinulosida > Echinasteridae > Henricia > Henricia sp. BOLD:AAB3569. The sequence continues at coordinate 585,349 of JBBELK010000104.1, read as the reverse complement.
AGTAGTCATTGTAAAGAACCCCAGAACATAACATGGTGGCAGCGGTGAACTTTGAATACTAGCGGACATATTGATCCAGTTTATTGAGCCCAAGTGACTGTTACAACTGAGAAATCGGAACTCAAAATTTCGACTTGTGCGACCCGATTTTTGCTCGCGTTGAACGATGGCTCATTCACACTTGGGGGCGCCCTACCGTTGATCGGTCGCCTAGATATGTATGACCAAGTGGAGGACATTCACAATTATTTGGAGAGATTTAACCTGTATATCACTGCCAATGACATTGCTGAGTCCAAAAAGACTGCCGTATTGTTGAGTGCCGTTGGATCGACAGTTTACAAGACGGTAAAAAGCCTGTCAGAGCCCACTCCAGTCACAAACAAATCCTTCCATGAACTGTGTGCTATATTAAGTGCACATTATGGACCAAAACGCCTTGTCATAGCTGAACGCTTTCGCTTCTACAAGCGTGACCAGAAGCTGGGAGAGACAGTTGCCCAGTATGCGGTCGAACTTCAAACACTTGCTAGTCCATGCAAGTTTGGAACATTCCTTGATGAGGCCCTGCGCGATAGGCTGGTTTGCGGGATTCGCAGCGAGTACCTACAGAAACATTTGTTGACAAAAGATGGACTCACATTCCAGAAAGCCATAGAACTGGCAAAGACCCTCGAGACCGCCACGAAAGACCTACAAGACATTAAAAGTAGGAGCGAAACTGCCACAGTTCAGGCAGTTAAACATAAATCGGCCTATTCCAGACGGGGCAAACCAGCTGGACGCACCCCGACACAGTTTGTTACGCCCCGCCCCTCGGCAGCAACCTGCAACAACTGTGGATATGCAGCGACTCATCAGTCATGCCCAGCCAGAGGGCAACAGTGCAAACACTGCCACAAAATGGGCCACTTTGGCAAAGTCTGCAGGTCCACACGTAAACACACACGGGCCATTCAGATCGACACTGCAGACTTGGATGACACATCCCCTGAAGACGACAATGACTTTTTTGTCGGTGCAATCCACCACGATTGCCCCCGCATTGATGACGTATGGAGACAACAAGTCTACGTCCATGGCCAGTCCGTGTCTTGTTTATTAGACACTGGTTCCGAGGTAAATGTCTTGCCGATGGCGTTCTACGAATCCCTTCGTTTTCCGGACAAATCTCTGCAGCCGTCCCCAACGAGACTCAGTGGTTTATTCGGTGGTAAAGCTGTACCGCTGGGCCAGACCCAATTGATATGCCAGGTGAAGGGCAAGACGCTGTCACTGAAGTTCCTCATTCTGGAAAAAGGGGAACCAGTCCTTGGAAAACAAGCCTGTGAAGGATTGGGACTACTGAAGCGTGTTTATACCCTCATCAGCCATGACAGCGTGTTCGAAGGGCCAGGCTGTATGCATGATTATCCCGTGACCATCAAAATTGCACAGGATGCAACACCCTACTGTGTCAATGCCCCCCCCCGCCGGATTCCTCTGCCCCTCATGCCGCAACTCAAGAAAGAACTTGAAAAGCTAGAAGTGCAGGGAATCATTACACGCATAACTGTGCCGACTGACTGGTGCTCACCAATTGTCATAGCACCAAAGAAGAGTGGCGACATTCGACTGTGTGTTGATCTACGTCAACTCAACAAAGCTGTCTCCAGGGAACGTTTTATCATACCCACTATTGAGGAAGTTCTCGGCAGAATCTCTGGTGCACAGATCTTTTCGCTGCTAGATGCCAAGCATGGTTTCTGGCAGGTGCCACTCAGCGAACAGAGTCAAAAGCTGACTACGTTTATCACTCCTTTTGGGCGGTTTTGTTTCCGACGCCTACCATTTGGCATAACATCTGCCCCAGAGCTGTATCAACGCATCATGAGTGATCTCCTTGCGGGCATGACAGGCGTCGTTGTCTACATTGACGACGTCTTAGTCACAGGTCACACTAAAGAGGAACACGATGAACGACTTCAACAAGTCCTGCAAATCATGCAGAACGCTGGACTCAAGCTCAACAAGGAAAAGCGCAAGATAGCACAGACATGCGTAGACTTCCTCGGGATGAAACTTGACAAGGATGGCATCCGTCCTGATCCTGGAAAGGTAGCGGCAATAATTCAGATGGCCCCACCAACCACGAAAGAGGAAGTAAAGCGCTTCATGGGAATGGTCAACTGGCTCGGACGATTCATTCCCAGTGCATCGTCAGTGGCTGCCCCGATTAACGACCTTCTGAAAGGTAGTGTCAACTGGACATGGGGTCCATCGCAACAGTCGGCATTCCGTGGTATCAAGAAACTCTTGACATCGGCACCCACTCTGGCATTCTATGATCCGTCCCGGCCCACTATGATCAGTACTGATGCGAGCAGTTATGGATTAGGAGGCTGTATCCTGCAGCAACACGACGAGCTGTGGAAACCTGTTGCCTACTGCTCTAGAAGCCTCACCAGTGCTGAACGACAGTACGCACAGATAGAAAAAGAACTGCTAGCCACAGTATGGTCTTGTGAGCGATTCTGTGTGTACGTTAGAGGCCTTCGAGTCACAGTCCAGACCGACCATAAGCCACTGGTCCCACTGATAAACAACAAGGATCTCTGTGATGCCCCTCTCAGGTGCCAGCGCCTACTTATGCGACTGATGAAGTACGACTGCTCAGCCATCTACACACCTGGAAAACACCTTGTTGTTGCTGACGCCTTGTCTCGATCCCCCTTGAAATCGACGACAGGCCACACTGATGACCTCGAAGCAGAGGTAGAGGCCCATGTCAAAATGGTCACCAAAAACTGGCCTGTGTCATCGGGTAAACTGGCAGAGATAGCACGAGAAACGTCCCTTGATGATAACCTCACCACTGTTGCAGCATACGTTAATAGTGGATGGCCCAAGTATGCCAAAGATATTGAATCTGCCAGTGTTCGCGGTTACTGGGAGGAACAGGACAAAATCAGTTTGATCGATGGAGTCCTCACCCATGACAATCGCATCATTATTCCAGAGAAGATGAGGCCTGAGATGCTCCAGAAAATCCATGAAGGCCACCAAGGCATTAGTAAAAGCAGACTACGAGCTGGCCAAGCAGTCTGGTGGCCAGGTATCGGCACAGATATCGTTGAGCATATCAAGAAGTGCCAGCACTGCCAGACAAAACAACCAACCCAAAGAGCAGAACCGCTAATGTCCACCCCTCTACCAGAGAGACCGTGGCAACGAATAGCCTGTGATTTGGAAGATGTGAAGGGAAAGCAGTTCATCATCTTGGTGGATTACTATTCCAAATGGATTGAAGTCCACCAGCTTCACAAGACAACATCCATATCTGTCATCAATTACATGAAGGCCACATTTGCCCGCTATGGTATCCCAGAGGTGGTTATGACAGACAACGGTCCACAGTTCCAGAGTGACTTCAAACAGTTTGCAAAGGACTACGACTTCCAACATATCACGTCCAGTCCTTATTACCCACAATCAAACGGCCAGGCTGAAAAAGCAGTTCACATCGCCAAGATGATTTTACAACAAGCAGATCCAGTTCGAGCACTGATGGCCTACCGCTCTACTCCATTACCAGCTATGGGTATAACCCCAGCACGACTTATGATGGGGAGAGAGATGCGCACCACACTGCCAATGCTTCCACTCAATCTTCGTCCCAAGATTGCTAGCCGTAAGCAGTTGAACGAGGCAGACAGATCAAGCAAATCTAAGAGCGCACTCTACTTCAATCAGAAGCACGGTGCGAAACAACTCGACGAGCTGAAACCAGGCGATGACATCAGGATTCGCACTAAATCTGGATGGAGTCACCTATAGTCACGGTTTACCGGAAGGCTGGTCCACCGCGATCCTATATCGTCAACATCGATGGTGCAGAATATCGCAGAAACAGACGTCAGCTGATGCTTGTCCCTAAGCCAGAACCTGTCTTTGACGTCCAGATTCCAAACAACACCACCCAACAGCCACCACAACTTACCGTTACCCACAGACCGCAGCGCACAATCCATCCACCAGCGTGGCATCAGGACTATGTCATGAACTAGTGAACTCTGAACTCTCACATGTCACATTTTTCACTTATCACATTTCCAATATTCTCGTATCACAATGGACAATTTTGGAATAACTAATTTCATCCACAAAGTTAAGAACATTGGACTCTCGATTTAATCTGAAAACTTAAGTCGCAATTTTAGTATTGGAAACACACATGCACATTATGGTGTTCAGCACCTGCCATCTCGCATCTCGCGTCTCGCATCTCGCATCTCGCGTCTCGCATCTCGCATCTCGCGTCTCGCATCTCGCATCTCGCGTTTTGACTGCCAAATCTCGCGTTACGTTTCGAATCTCGCGTCTCGCGTCTCGCGTCTCGCGTCTCGCGTCTCGCGTCTCGCGTCTCGCGTCTCGCGTCTCGCGTCTCGCGTCTCGCATCTCGCATCTCGCATCTCGCGTCTCGCGTCTCGCATCTCGCGTCTCGCGTCTCGCGTCTCGCGTCTCGCGTCTCGCGTCTCGCGTCTCGCGTCTCGCATCTCGCGTCTCGCGTCTCGCGTCTCGCGTCTCGCGTCTCGCGTCTCGCATCTCGCGTCTCGCGTCTCGCGTCTCGCGTCTCGCATCTCGCGTCTCGCGTCTCGCGTCTCGCATCTCGCATCTCGCATCTCGCATCTAGCATTTTTACTACCAAATCTCGATTACAAAATCCCGAATACATTCACCAGAGTATATCTTCCACACGGGGCTGATGAAATGAGAACAATTTCACAATTTTCTGAACAGACTCCAGCAAAACTGATTCATACTGTCCTCTTCAACTTAAAAAGTCTTTATTGATTCTGATCCAAAGCACACTTAATTTGGTTTCAGCTTCAACCGCACACTAATTAGTACCTTTTTAGGGAGTTAAAGAGACCCCTTCCAAAGAAAGGAACTAAAAAGTAACGATTTTGCGCAAAAACGCACATCTTTCAATGTTGTACCCTTCATGTCCGGGGCACACTTATTAGTCGAGTATCTATGGGGGGTGGGGGTGGGGAGTGGTCCCGTGCACCCGTGCACCCACCACCAGTACTAAACCAAACCAACTTTTTTAGGTGCATTTTATGGTCCTAAAACACATTTTTTTGTGAAAAAACCCGATGCACTGTACTCGGGATATTCAAAATGGCGGCCACTAAAAATGGTTCAAAATCATATATTGGCCAAATAATATGATGAAAGCACTTTAAAAATTGCTAGTTATATGTTTTTGACACTCACAATTTTATTTCTGGGGTTCCTTTTGTTCTATCATGCTTCAAATTTAAAATGGTGGCCAATATGGCGGCCAATATGGCCGCCAACAGTGGCCAAATATGAGAAAAATGATTTATAATGGACAAAAATAATGATAAATACATACATAACAAAGGAGCTATATGTTTTTGACCCTCGTAAATTTAATTCTGGGGTCCCCTTTTTTCTATCATGCTTCAAAATCAAAATGGCGGCCAATATGGCTGCCAAAAGTGGCCAATATGACAAAAATGATATACATGTATAATGGACAAGAAATATGATAAACACATACATGTCCATTAAATGCAATTCCCAGAATCAACCATTGGAGATATCCAAGATGGCGGCCAAAGTGCCTGCCAAAAATGCTAATTTTTTTTAAAGAATTAGCCAAAAAATATGCTAAAGTTTTTATCCCCACAATATAATTTCTAGTCATTTTTGCTATCATACAATTTTTTTCCGCGTGGGCGTTTTCATCTGACCCTTCCGTCCTGGGTCAAATAAAGGTAAAAGTTCAGCCAATTCAAAAATCACATTTTTAGTTGTTTTGTACTTATGCGGCAACAATGCCCATGAAACTATGCTTGATCTTCAGAAAACTATAGGTACAGGCATAGGCCCTATGACAAACTTCCAGCAGCATGTATTAAACAACAACAAAAATTTCCCTCCTTATTTTGCGTTTTTATGGGTTCATTACTACTGCTGGGAGACTAGTGGATTTTGCTACTCGCGAGTAAGTGCAGAATATTTTGGTGAAAAATCTGTACCTTTTAGCTTTGTGGGGAAGGGTCTCTTTAACTCCCTAATTAGGTACTAATTAATATGGGGTACTGTGGCCGAGTGGTTTGGGCCACTGACTTGCAAAACTGGGGTGAAAACTTGGGGTTGCAGGTTCGATACCCGGCCGTGGTACCTGTGCCATTGAGCAAGGCACTTAAACACACTTGCTCCATCCTTCGAAAGGGATGTAAAAGCCGTTGGTCCAGTGTGTTGTGTAACGCACTTAAAAGATCCCAGGCGCATGACTCTTTCGTGGCTGCCAATGGCGCCACTCCCCTATGTATATCGATGTTTTATGTGGAGTATAGCTTCGTAAAAACCCATTATAATGTGAAGCGCATGTGAACATATCCATATGGAATAATATGCGCTATATAAATGGAGTAATAATAATAACTAGAGCTTGGCGTTTGTTTTTAAACAAACGCAAGGTGATCGGGTGACATAAACATTGATCTTATGATGATGTCACACTTTTAAAATTGGTTGAAAACTTGAGTTGGTCGATGTTGCAAAAGAAACATTCACATATCGATTGCCAGTATTGGAATTCTTAAGACATATGACTCTTTGATTATTATACGCTAAAATTTTAGTTTGTGTCTGATGACGTCATTATTGGCCCAGTCAATCTCACCATGACGTCACTATTGTGTGCACAAATTGCTCAAGGATCTACTGAAGAACAAGTTCTTACATGTGGTGAAATAATCTTTCGAATATATATTACAGTTCTCAAGATTTTGTCATTTTAGATCATATTACGTAACCACCGTGCACGTGATGACGTCATCATTGGTATAGTCATCAAGTCCACATGTGTGGGAACAATTCGTCGGTCGCACCACGAAGTGCCGTATCCGCGAACGCAGTAGTAAAACTTTGTTTTGAGAAAATCGCTTTTGAAGTTGGTCACTTTTTAAAACTCTAACTTCGCCGGTTATTCTATGAAAAGTCGTTAGTCTTTTTAGTATGAGTTAAACGACGTAAAAATATACTTTTTTGTTGTATTGATTGTCTAATTAAAGAACAAATTAGCTTAAAACTTATTCGTCACTTCGTGAAAAAGAAAAATGCCGACCATGCGTGATTTGCCACAGAATTCGCCCCTTGTCTGTATTTCTCTGCGCGCGTAATATTTACAACGTCGCCCTAGCGCGTGGCATTTTCACGAAGTGGCGTATTGCGATACGCCACTTCGTGAAAAAGCAATTCATGCACATACCATCTTTTTCAATGAGTGGCGTATCACGATACGCCACTTCGTGAAAAAGTAAATTTGCAAACCCATTAGTTACGTGGTTTAAGGCAACTTCTGTAATTAAAAAAATACAAATTGTCAAGTCTCGTAACCTTGCATAAATGTTAAGGACACCAAATAAAGTCAAATTATACCAAAAACAGAAATTGCAAAAACAATGTTTTTTTTCACGGATACGCCACTTCGTGGTGCGACCGACGAATTCGTTCCGTAGAACTATAGTCAAATTCCCTACCACTTTGGCTCTATTTGCATTCAAAATGCTAAAAGCTGGCACATTCTCGATTAACTTCCGGTTTAGACCGGAAGTAGGGGTCACACAGGGGTCATGTCAGTGTATGATTTGTTTAGTTCATTTAGACCTATAATGCTGTGAAAGAATTGTTCAAGTATCTATTAGGGTTCTTGAGATATGAATTTTGGAAATAATAACCTTTGAATGTTGGTAATTTGACACCTGTGACGACATCATGACGTCACAATTTTGAGCACAAATTGTTCAACAATTTGATTAACATCAAGTTCTTAAATGTGGCGAAGGAATCATACCAATATCTGTTGTAGTTCTCAAGATACAGTATTTTAAAACAATTCAGCTCCATATTTGCGTAATTTGACACCACATTACGTAACCACCGTCCATTTGATGACGTCACCAATGGTATAGTGAAAAGGTCCACATGTGTGGAAACATTTTGTTCCGTAGAAATATGGTCAAATTCACTACCACTTTGAATCTATTTGCATTCAAAATGCAAAAAAATTGCACATTTTCGAACAACTTCCGGTTTGGACCGGAAGTATGCGTCACACAGGGGTCATGACATCGTATGATTTGTTCAGTTCATTTAGACTTATCATGTTGTGAAAGAATTGTTCAAGTATCTATTACAGTTCTTGAGATATGAATTTTGAAAATAATAACCTTTGAATTTTTGTAATTTGACACCTGGTGACGTCATGATTACGTCACACTTGATGCCATCATGATACTATACATGCTGGTGAAAGTCTGTCATAGGGCCTATGTCTGTATCTAATTTACTAACGATTCAGCTTGGTTTGATGGGCATTGTTACTGGTAAGTGTAAAAACTGAGATTTTCGTTTTCGTTGAACTTTTACCTCCAATTGACCCCAGAAGGAAGGGTCAGATGAAAATGCCCACACAAAGAAAATTGTAGAACAGAATGTCATCTATAAACCTGCCAAATACGAAGATCCTGGGTCACGTCGTTTTCGAGACGGAAGCATTTTAAAATATGCATATTTTGGTTTTTTGGGGGGTGTAATTGGATACTTGATGACGTCACGATGACGTCACGCTTGATGCCCTCATAATATTATACACGCTGGTGAAAGTCTGCTATAGGACCTATGCCTGTACCTAGTTTCTTAAAGATTCAGCTTGGTTTGATGGGCCTTGTTGCTCAATAAGTGCAAAAATTGAGATTTTCGTTTGCGTTGAACTTTGACCTCAAATTGACCCCAGAAGGAAGGGTCAGATGAAAATGCCCACACGAAGAAAATTGTTGGCCATGATCTGATCTATAAGCCTACTAATTACGAAGATCATGGGTCACGTGGTTTTCCAGACGGAAGCATTTTAAAACATGCATATTTTGGTCATTTTTGGTTTGTAATTTGATACCTGATGACGTCACAATGACGTCACACTTGTATGCACATCTTCACATTGGGGTTGATGTTCCTACCAAGTTTTAAGTTGATAGCTTGAACCGTTTTGAAGAAAAGCTCTGGAAACGTTTGAGTGGAAAAAGAAAAAGAAAAAGAAACTAGAGCTACGTCTGTTCTATCAACAGAGCGTCGTAGTCGGGTATCTATGGGGGAACCCCCCCCCCCCGTGCACCCCCCCCCCAGAACTAAACCAAACCAACTTTTTTAGGTGCATTGTATGGTCCTAAAACACATTTTTGATGTTAACAGTGAAAAAAACCCGATGCATTCGGGTTATTCAAAATGGCGGCCAAAATGGCGGCCAAAATGGTCAAAAATCATATATTGGCCAAATAATAGGATAAAAGCACTTACAAAATGGCTAGTTATATGTTTTTGACCCTCGCAAATTCATTTCTGGGGTCCCTTTTCTTGCATCATGCTTCAAATTAAAAATGGCGGCCAATATAGAGGCCAATATGGCTGCCAAAAGTGGCCAACTGTGAGCAAAATGATATATAATGGACAAAAATAATGATAAACACATACATAACAAAAGTTATGTTTTTGACCCCCGAAAATTTATTTCTGAGGTCCCCTTTTTTCTATCATGCTTCAAATTCAAAATGACGGCCAATATGGCTGCCAAAATTGGCCAAATATGAGAAAAATGATATATAATGGACAACAATAACAATAAACAACAAAAGTTACGTGTTTTACCCTCGCAAATTTATTTCTGGGGTCCCCTATTTTACTATCATGCTGTAAGTTAAATATGGCGGCCAATATGGCGGCCAATATGGTAAAATATGAAAATAAATTAATGATATATAATGGACAAAAAATAATGATAAACACATACTAGTACATTAAAGGCAACCAACCAGAACTAACCCACACCAACTTATTGGGGAGCCCTTTGTGATAATATAGCATATTTTGCATGTTAGCAATACAATAAAATGCTCTGGAGATATCTAAAATGACGGCCAATATGGCCACTAAAAATGGTCCAAAATTAAAAAGATCATACATGTATATTAGCCAAATAATGACAATTATTTATAAAATTGCTAGTTATGTTTCTTAACCTCGCAAAATTTATTTTAAAGATTTTCTACCATGCTCCAAATTCAAAATGGCTTCCAAAAGTGGCCATATATGAGGAGAATGATATATAATGGGCCAAAAATAACCCACAGCTTGAAGATGGCGATCACTGTAGCTGCCAAAAGTGGCCAAATATGAGAAAAATGACACATAATAAAGATACAAATTAACAAAAAACTGTTCCACCTTTGAGGTCAAAAATTTTCCAAAATAGAAAAGGTAATATATTTACAGCAAAATAATGATTTAAATGATTAGTTATATATATTTTTTACTCACAAATTTTTATCTGGTGTGCTACTTTGCTACCATGCTTTAAATTCAAGACAGCGATCAATATATGGTTGTCAAGTGTAGCTGAATGTAAGAAAAATGATATCTAATTGGCCAAAAACAAATTATAAAACATAAATTAAATGATGTTGTTCACCCTTATCAGTTGTCATCTTGGTATTCTTATCATGTTTGAAGTTAAATGAGGCTGGTATGACCACCAAAATGGTTTTTCCATGATCACATGGGACACAGACACAGATATGGAATAATGAGACAATGGGGTGTTTGTTGTTCGTGAAGAGGGAGTCTAAAGTGGGAAAGAGCGATTCCAGAAACATCAACGGTATTGAAGTGGGCATAATTATTGGAGTACACAAAATGTGAACAACTCAATACAATTCGAAATTGGATGTGCTTATAGAGCAGTTTAATCGTACACTCCTCAACATGATAGAAACCAGCAAGCAACAGAGGGATAAGGATGGGCAGTTGTCCTGTGCGATATTTCCATAAAGATGCATCCCTTGAATCTACATGTACTGGGGAGACACCTATCCAATATGCCAATGCTACAGTGAGGGAAGTTTCGGTTTCACTGGATCTCTTAGTGGAGGATCCCTTAAGCGAGCAATGGAAAACACACTACGGTAGCCCAGCCAGCACAGCAGACATTTTCATTTGGCCTCTTTTGGCAGCCATGCTGATCGCATATTATGGAATTTGAAGTAAAAAAGGATAGCATACAGATGATTGTTGAGAGTAGAGAACATACCAGTAACTAACCGTTTTATTAATTTCTATTGCATCATATGGGTGATATGATTTGTCAGCCATATTGGCCGGCATCTTGGATATCTCGAGGGCCGCAGGTTTTTCTCTGTTAAAATCCAAATAGTTTTCGTGGATCAACGCACCCAAAGGTTGTTATTTGGGGTGTGTGTGGGGGTAGGGGGTAGGGGGAGGGGGGAGGGTCATTGAATTCATTCATTTAACATATTTTGGCAGCCATATATTGGTTGTAATAAATGAGGGTCAAGAACATATGAATAGCAATTTATAAATGCTAATTATTCGGCTTATGATATCCTTTTAATTTTAGACCATTTTTGGCGGCCATATTGGCCACCATCTTTGTCTCCAGAAGATTTTATTTTCATAATGTTAACATCCAAAACTGTTTCAGGACTTTAAAAAGGCATCACACAAAGTTGGTGAGGTTAGTTTAGCGGAAGGGGGTTGCATTTAATGTATGCATTATTTGTTGTCATTGTATATCATTTTTCTTGCATTTGGCCACTTTTGGCAGCCATATTGGTCGCCATATTGGTCGCCAATTTTGAATTTAGAGCATGATATATGATAGAAAAATAGGGGATGCCAGAACATTTTTTTAAACAGTCAAAAGCATATAACTAGAAATTTTATAAATGATTTTATCATATTATATTTGGCTAATATATGATCTTTTCCATTTTGGACATATTAGCGGCCATACTGGCCGCCATCTTGGTCATCTCCAGAGCATTTTTTTCTTGTTAGTATCCCAGATATGCTTCAGGATCATAAAAGACACCCTAAAAGGTTGTAAGTTAATTCTGGGGATTGCATTTAATGTATACATGTATTTTTTTGTCCATTATACATGTATTTTTTTGGCAGCCATTATTGGCCGCCATTTTGAATTTGAAGCTGATAGAAAAAATGGGACCCCAGAAATAAATTTGCGAGGGTCAAAAACATATAACTTTTGTTATGTATGTGTTTATCATTATTTTTGTCCATTATATATATTTTTGCTCACAGTTGGCCACTTTTGGCAGCCATATTGGCCTCTATATTGGCCGCCATTTTGAATTTGAAGCATGATACAAAAAAAGGGACCCCAGAAATGAATTTGCGAGGGTCAAAAACATATAACTAGCCATTTTGTAAGTGCTTTCATCATATTATTTGGCCAATATATGATTTTGGACCATTTTGGCGGCCATTTTGGCGGCCATTTTGAATAACCCGAATGCATCGGGTTTTTGTTACTGTTAACATCAAAAATGTGTTTTAGGACCATAAAATGCACCTAAAAAAGTTGGTTTGGTTTAGTTCTGGGGGGGGGGGGGGGGGGGGGGTGCACGGGGGGTCCCCCATAGATACCCGACTATAGGGCTTTTTCACATTTGTTAACTTCAAAACTTGAAAAACGCCTAACCAGAATACAATGATTAACTAAATTATCTATTTTTAAACAATTTTAAATTATAAGCCAAAAACTGTTTGACTAATGGTTATCGAGGTCAAAGGTCACCCTTTTCATTTTTTTTAAAGCTTGGCTATACCTAACCATAATGCTGAGACCCGTGTTGTTTGTTATCACTTTAAAATTATAAGCCAACGAAGATTTGACCACTAGGAAACGAGGTCAAAGGTCAAGCAATGTGCGCGTCTGCATATACTTGTATTTGATGCACCTTTAATCTGTCACGTGATGACGTCATCATGACGTCATCAATTAACGACATTTGCTAGTGAATCGTATGTGGCGCAGGAATGACGATCATAGGTCAATCGGCTGATTTAATATGAATGTTTGAATATGGAAAACATTAAATTGTATGCTCCTTTAATCTGATACCTGATGATGAACAGTTTTTGAGTTGTGTCAGTTTGCCTGGGTGGGGGAGTACTGCTATACAGATCTACCACTTCGAGGTGTTTGATGAACTGTGAGATACCAAGTTATGGTGCAGGTAAAAAACGTTTGATTACTTAATTAGCTCCTTGAGGAGTATCATAACATGTAGGTTCAGGATTTATACTAAGAGAGTATTGAGCCAAATTTCATATAAAACAAAATAACATGTACATTTAATGGAAATAGTACAGAAGCCTTAATCGATTCAGAAAATATGTTTAGATTTGAAAATATGGCAATTTTCAGTTTTTGCACATTTAAAAACATCGATTAGGCCTAAGTTACTGTAAAATTAGTACTATTTGTCATAATGTCACATGCAGTTATAAATTAAATATTTAAAAAGTTTATCCTGAAAACTAAGTTTAGAGGCAAGTTTTATTTCCCTTTGCGAATTCTAAACTGTTCATTGTTAGTTTGTTTTATTCACATTTGGGATGGAAATCCGATGTTTACTCGAAAAACTGATATACATATATTAGTCATCAAAGGCAGAAATCAGAGCACATAATTTGTTAAGATTGAAAAGAGTTTGGCCAAGAAGGAACAATTTCGTAATTAGATTTGTTGAAGATGGTTCAATAAAATTCTGACAATGACTTAATGATATCAGGCCTATATTAAGCTTTGCACCTTACTAAACATAAAAGGAAGAAAACAAACATTGCAATAAATGCTTCACGGCAAAACTACGACATTCCCTCAATAACATACAACTACTTTCGTGTAGAGAGTGGACTCTCTTAAATAAGACTGAAATAACATAAAAGATTGTATCCTACTTCTATCCTACTTAAACCATCTTCTGTTGAATTATACGTCCGTGGTAGACACAGTTAAAAGACTGCTTCCACGCAAAAAATTAGCGTGTCACCGTCTCGGCCGGCGCCGTGTCACACAGGGCACATGTAATAGACAGCTACGGTAAACATTTCTGCGAAGTTTGCTCGCATTGAGAACGGTCAAATCTAAAACTAGGCTCCTGGCATAACACTGGTCACTGCTCAGTCAACCGAAAACATAATGACATGATCATGGTGTCATTTTAAAGAGGAGATTCAACCCTAACATATGATATCTCCTGTTCATTCATACGCGCCCTACTTTAGTTACAATTAGCAATAATATCTCGGTTTCGTTTTTTTTAATCCAACCTGTATATACGGAAATGTTGACTTGGCTGAACTTTGGCCTTCAATTGACCCAGGAAGGAAGGATCAGATAAAAATGACTACACAAAGCAAATTGTAGCCCAGGATCTGATCTATAATGTCTGCTAAATATGTAGACCCTGGGTCATGTGGTTTTATAGAGGGAAACATCTTACGAAATGCATATTTGGCTCATTTTTATGACGAAAATCCACTTTTTTGCTTTTTTTAATAATTACAATTACGTAATCATTGACGTCTTGGTGATGTTCTAGATGGTGGTGGAAGTTTGTGATGGGGCCCATGCCTTTACTTAGTTTTATAAAGATCAAGCGTAGTTTAATAGCTAATATTGCTTCATAAGTACACAAAAAATACCAAAACAAATGTGATTTTTGAATTGGCTGAACTTTGACCTTCAATTGACCCAGGAAGGAAGGGTCAGATGAAAATGACTACACAAAGCAAATTGTAGCCCAGGATCTGATCTATAATGTCTGCTAAATATAACGACCCTGGGTCATGTGGTTTTATAGAGGGAAACATTTTACGAAATGCATTTTTTGTCATTTTCATGACGAAAATCCACTTTTGTGCCATTTTTAAATTATTATAATTACGTAATCAGTGACGTCATGGTTACGTTCTACATGGTGGTGGAATTTTGTGATGGGGCCCATGCCTGTACCTAGTTGTATAAAGATCAAGCGTACTTTAGTAGCTAATATTGCTTCATAAGTAAAACAAAATACAAACAATGTGATTTTTGAATTGGCTGAACTTTGACCTTCGATTGACCCAGGAAGGAAGGGTCAGATGAAAATGCCTACACTAAGAACATTGTAGGCTAGGATCTGATCTATATTTTGCCAAATATGAAGACCCTGCGTCACGCGGTTTTGGCAAGGGAATTATTTTAAAATGTGCATATTTTGGTCATTTTCGGCTTTTTAGGCATTTTTAAACTATTGTAATGACGTCACTGATGACGTCACAATGAAGCCATTCTTGGGTGCACACCTCTTATACTATGTCTTTGATGTGACCAAGTTTGGTTAAGATCAATGTTTGGGAACAACCTGAAAAAGCGCCGACAACGCCTATGCGCTTTGTCTATGGGAAAAAATCAGAAGAAGAAATAAACGGAAAACAAAACTAGAGCTCCGTCTGTTTTATGAACAGAGCGTAGGGCTTTTTCACATTTTTTAACTTCAAAACTTGAAAAACGCCTAACCAGAATACAATGATTAACTAAATTATCTATTTTTGAACAATTTTAAATTATAAGCCAAAAACTGTTTGACTAATGGTTATCGAGGTCAAAGGTCACCCTTTTCATTTGTTTTAAAGCTTGGCTATACCTAACCATAATGCTATGAGTCCCGTGTTGTTCGTTATCACTTTAAAATTATAAGCCAACGAATATTTGACCACTAGGAAACGAGGTCAAAGGTCAAGCAATGTGCGCGTCTGCATATAGTTGTATTTGATGCACCTTTAATCTGCCACGTGCTGACGTCATCATGACGTCATCAATTAACGACATTTGCTAGTGATCGGATGTGGCGCAGGAATCACGATCATAGGTCAATCAATGAATGTTTGAATATGGAAAACATTAAATTGTATGCTCCTTTAATCTGATACCTGATGATGAACAGTTTTAGAGTTGTGTCAGTTTGCCTGGGTGGGGGAGTACTGCTATACAGATCTACCACTTCGAGGTGTTTGATGAACTGTGAGATACCAAGTTATGGTGCAGGTAAAAACCTTTGATTACTTAATTAGCTCCTTGAGAAGTATCATAACATGTAGGTTCAGGATTTATACTAAGAGAGTATTGAGCCAAATTTCATATAAAACAAAATAACATGTACATTTAATGGAAATATTATAGCCTTCATCGATTCAGAAAATATGTTTAGATTTGAAAATATGGCAGTTTTCAGTTTTTGCACATTTAAAAACATCGATTAGGCCTAAGTTACTGTAAAATTAGTACTATTTGTCATTTATTTATTTATTTATTTATTCCATTTATTTACCCAGGGTGTGCCCAAACAGTTTACAAAAAATGGTTTCCATTGGGGCCCTGCAAACACACATAGAACAAATATACTAAATTGAACAACTTCATAATTACTAACAAACTGGAATAAGATACATTTGTACAACAACTACAACATCAAAAAACTAATGGTTACAGAAGAACAACATCACAAGTAATTATTATACATGCATGTGACACTAAAATTTACGCTAATTACGGAAGGGCGAAAAACCCGCAAAAACTCTTTTTAAGAGAAAACAAAAATTAAAAAATTGGAAAATTCCCCTCCGGCTCCAAAATTAAAGTTTGATTTTATGGCAACCAAGTCATACGACTCCGTAAATTAGCATTTCTCACTTGAAGTTGATGTGAATATTATGTGTATGTTTGGCGAAGTGCCGATTTGAATGAGCTCAAAGAAGACATAGTTCTAAGGTGTGCACTAAGGCTGTTCCAAATTGCGGTGCCTGTACCTAGTTTTATGAAAATCAAGCATGGTTGAATAGCTAATAATGCTTCATAAGTACAAACAAATACAAAAAAATTGATTTTTGAATTGGCTGAACTTTGACCTTCGATTGACTCAGGAAGGAAGGGTCAGATGAAAATGCCTGGTTTGGGCAAGGGAACCATTTTAAAAAGTGCATATTTCGGCGATTTTCCGCTTTTTAGGCATTTTTAAAGTGTTATAATGACGTAAATGATGACGTCACAATGAAGCCATTCTTGGGTGCACACCTCTTATACTAAACACCTCAACAAAAGTAAGTTCCCCCCTAAATAATTGCTTATATCTCCCAAAGTAAATTTCGGAATTACACGAAACTTGGTGTGAATGATTAGTGTAATGTATGGAACGTGCATTCCAAGTGGTGGGTCCATACCTAATGTTATGCATGAATGAGCAGCATTTAAAGGTGAAATGGACACTTTTCAAAAATTGCAAAATGCGGTCAACAATTCCCCATTTCTTTTCACACATGACAAGTACGTAGTTTTGATCCTCAGTATATTGTGGTGTTCATGCACCGTGACTGCACTAAGCAGTTTAACTTCATTTGTAGTGTTCAGCAGTGTTGTCAGAAAATGCCACGCATGTCCATTCAAGACAGGGCTATTGCCATAGGCCTGCTAGAGGCCCTTACGCCTGTAAAACAAGTAGCCCGTATGATGGGAGTAAGTCCAAATGCAATAAGAAAATTGCATTCAAAATTCGACTTTACTGGAGCTGTCGCCGACTTGCCAAGAACTGGTCGACCAAAAGTTACTACCCCTGCAGATGATCGCTTCATGGTCAATGTCGCACTCAGAAGAAGATCATGTACAGCACGTGAGATCCGAGACCAGTTACAGGGAGTTGCTGGGGCTGGGAGGAGGATTAGTGATCAGACAGTGAGGAGACGCCTCCATGCTGCAAGACTGCACGCTCGTCGCCTGGTTAAGAAAGCTTTACTCTTGTTTCGCCACAAAATATCACGTCTTCAATGGGCAAGAAATCACTCCCGTTGGACACCGGAACAGTGGGCGAATGTGCTTTTTACCGATGAGGTACGCGTCTGTCTTCGCCATATTAGGGAGATTTCGCAAGGTGACGAATACGGTTACGAATACGGATATGATAACGGTAACCGTTCACGTTGATGCGTACACTGAACTGGGTTTCGCACTGTGTGAATACGATCTGCTAAATCTGCTCTGCGCTTGGCTTTGTTTTCAGCTGATTTTACTCACTTTCTCGTGGGCATGACTCATTAAATTCGATCGGTATTCATGGAAGATACATCACAAACAAAACAAAATGCATACAACTTATTAATCCTTCACGAAAAAAAGCGAAAAATCTGCATAACCGGTATCTGTTTTTATGCTACGCGTATGGAGGCCGATACCCGTTATTCACGCGTATGAAAACATGTGTACTACGGTTACGCGTCACGAGAAGCGCATAGAGTCATGACGTATCCGTATCCGTATCGGTATCCGTGACGGTGCGAAACCTCCCTATTGACGGAAGAAAACGGGTATGGCTTCGGCATGGTGAAAGGCATGCGGAATGCTCTGTCCAGCCTGTGACAGCATTTGGAGGAGGAAGTGTCATGGCATGGGCAGGAATAAGCGCCAGGCAGAAAACAGCCCTTGTCCCCATCCAAGGAAACTTGAATGGCAATCGTTACATTGCCCAAGTTTTGGAACCACATGTCCTACCTTTTGCAGCTGGCATCGGTGAGGGATTTGTTTTCATGGATGACAATGCACGTCCACACAGGGCAAGAGTGGTCAATGAGCTTTTAGAGAATCAAGGACTTGACCGGATGATATGGCCGGCAAACTCCCCAGATCTCAATCCCATAGAGCATTTGTGGGATCAACTGAAACGGGCACTTGATCGGAGAATTGATGATCAAACAACACTCCAGGACTTGCCCCAGATGCTGCAGGAGGAGTGGATTGTCCTTCCACAGCGGAGGATCACCCGTCTCATCAACACAATGCGTGATCGATGTCGTCAGGTGATACAACATCACGGTGGTTACACAAGATATTGAGAACTGAGGACCAACACTGACATGTGTGAAAAGAATTGTTGACCGCATTTTGCAATTTTTGAAAAGTGTCAATTTCACCTTTAAATGCTGCTCATTCATGCATAACATTAGGTATAGACCCACCACTTGGAATGCACGTTCCATACATTACACTAATCATTCACACCAAGTTTCGTGTAATTCCGAAATTTACTTTGGGAGATATAAGCAATTATTTAGGGGGGGAACTTACTTTTGTTGAGGTGTTTATGTCTTTGATGTCACCAAGTTTGGTTAAGATCATATGTTTGGGAACAACCTGAAAAAGCGCCGACAACGCCCATGCGCTTTGTCTATGGGAAAACAATCAGAAGAAGAAGAAATAAACGGGAAAAAATATCAAAAAAAAAAAATCAAAACGAAAACAAAGGCTTTTTCGTCGTAAACGAAAAAGCCAAAAAAAAACAAAAAACAAACAAAAAGACAAAGAAATCGTACGAGAGTAATAGGTGATCGGGCTGTTGGCCCGATCACCTAACAAGACGAGTGCGTCTGAAACAAGTTACAGACGCAAGGTGTTCGGGGCATGTAAAGGACAGAGGTTAAAGGTTTAAATAGAGTATTAAAAAAGGTTGAAATGAAGTATCGTCAAGATGACATAACCTAAATATATCACACACTGAGGTCCAATGCAGTGACCATCGATTTGGCAAATAGAAGAGTACGTCATAGGTCGGAACGAAATTTTGTCCAAAATCGACATTTAAGGTATTTTCAAATTATGAAGTTGCAAGTGACGTCATCTACAATTCACATACTTGTCAGGATGCGTACTTTTGAGGTTTAAGAGTGTACCAAGTTTCAAGTTCATACCATGTTCCGTTTCCGAGTTAGGCCGCTTTTTGTCCCAACATCTTTTTTTTGCCCATTTTGAATTTATTATAATTAAGTAATCGATGACGTTATGATGACATCATACTATAATCAAGATCCCTTGTCTATAGTCCATAACTGAACCAAGTTTCAAGTTTATACATTGTTCCATTTTCGAGTTAGATTTTCTTTTGTCCCAAAATCCACTTTTTAAGACTTTTTCAAATGATTATAATTAGGTCACTAATTATAACGTCATCGTGAAATAACGCAAACATCGGGATCCTTAATCTAAGACCTAGGATTGTGCCAAGTTTCCATTTCATACCTTGTTCCGTTTTCAAATTAGACTGTTTTTGTGGTAAATTTGTACTAAATTTGACGTTTATACCCTGTTCCGTTCTCCAGTTAGGCTGGATTTTGTTGAAAATGTGATTTGTTTATTTGCTGAGCTTTGACCTTCAATATTGACCCAGGAAGGAAGGGCCAGATGAAAATGTCCACACAAAGAAAATTGTAGTCCATGGTCGGACTCAGATCTATATGTCTGCCAAACATAAAGACCCTGAGTCACGCGGTTTTAGAGGGGGAAATATTTTTTAAATGCATATTTTTTTTAATGCATATATTAAATGCATCTTTTTTGGCATTTTCAAACTATTATCATTACGTAATCATTGACGTCATGGTGACGTAAATGATTACATACTAAAAATGTGATTTGTGAAATGGCTGAACTTTTTACCTTTATTTGACCCAGGACGGAAGGGTCAGATGAAAACGCCCACGCGGAAAAAAATTGTATGATAGCAAAAATTACTAGAAATTATATTGTGGGGATAAAAACTTACAACTAACAATTGTATTATGCCTTTAGCATATTTTTTGGCTAATTCTTTACAATATTTTAGCATTTTTGGCAGGCACTTTGGCCGCCATCTTGGATATCTCCAATGCTTGATTCTGGGGATTGCATTTAATGGACATGTATGTGTTTATCATATTTTTTGTCCATTATACATGTATATCATTTTTCTCATATTGGCCACTTTTGGCAGCCATATTGGCCGCCATTTTGATTTTGAAGCATGATAGAACAAAGGGAACCCCAGAAATAAATTTGTGAGTGTCAAAAACATATAACTAGCAATTGTTTAAGTGCTTAAATCATATTATTTGGCCAAGATATGATTTTGAACCATTTTTAGTGGCCGCCATTTTGAATATCCCGAGTGCATCGGGTTTTTTCACTGTTAACATCAAAAATGTGTTTTAGGACCATAACATGCACCTACAAAAGTTGGTTTTGTTTAGTACTGGGGGTGGGTGCACGGGTGCACAAGACCACCCCACCCCCACCCCCCATAGATACTCGACTAATAAGTGTGCCCGGGACATAAAAGGTACAACATTGAAAGATGTGCGTTTTTGCGCAAAATAGTTACTTTTAGGTTCCTTTCTTTGGAAGGGGTCTCTTTAACTCCCTAAAAAGGTACTAATTAGTGTGCGGTTGAAGCTGAAACCAAATTAAGTGTGCTTTGGATCAGAATCAATTAAGACTTTTTAAGTTGAAGACGACAGTATGAATAAGTTTTACTGGAGTCTGTTTAGAAAATTGTGAAATTGTTCTCACTTCATCAGCCCCGTGTGGAAGATATACTCTGGTGAATGTATTCTGGATTTTGTAATCGGGATTTGGTAGTAAAAATGCGAGATGCGAGATGCGAGATGCGAGATGCGAGACGCGAGACGCGAGACGCGAGATGCGAGACGCGAGATGCGAGATGCGAGACGCGAGACGCGAGACGCGAGACGCGAGACGCGAGATGCGAGATGCGAGATGCGAGACGCGAGACGCGAGACGCGAGACGCGAGACGCGAGACGCGAGACGCGAGACGCGAGATGCGAGATGCGAGATGCGAGATGCGAGACGCGAGACGCGAGACGCGAGATGCGAGATGCGAGATGCGAGACGCGAGACGCGAGACGCGAGACGCGAGACGCGAGATTCGAAACGTAACGCGAGATTTGGCAGTCAAAACGCGAGATGCGAGATGCGAGACGCGAGATGCGAGATGGCAGGTGCTGAACACCATAGCACATACATATACGGTACTCAAAAGAAGAGCGAAACACACTCTACATTCTAAAAAATAAGGACACAGTTTATATTCAAGAAAGACTTTGAGTTTGTTTACTTATGTATTAACAGTTTATTCTTCTTTCAGAAAAGGGGGAGATGTTGTAATGATCGATGTGTATGCACTGTACTGTACGTTCATGACACGAACTATACGTTAAAAACAGAGTTCTGAATAAAACAGGTCAAGATGTCAACTCCCACACACGAGTGTCGCACACAGTATTATTGGTGAGTTCGTTCCATTTAGTAGTCATTGTAAAGAACCCCAGAACATAACAGTCTTGATAGCACGTAGACCTTTGTACAGTTTACATTGAATCCAGAAGTACATGTATTGTAAATTGAAATACCGAAATATTTGCAATGGCTACCCTGGCCCCACTGTTGCAATAATTGTAAAATTGTAATTAAGTATTTTTGGCAATAAAATTATCTATTTATTTTCTTAAAAAACTGTCTGCATCCCGTTCCTTAGCAGTAACCTTACCAACTCGGTTACATCATGATCATATGTGTTTCTCACCCGTACCTGAAGTGGAATCACCTATACATGCAGTATGATAATGTTACGGACTATTAGAGCACATTGTTTGCCATAGGTACAGGTGCACTCGACTACATTTTGTACAACGAAACGAAACGATTTTTCAGTGCGCTGCAGACCGACTGTTGAAGCCAAACACCTAACAAGGGAATACCTAGTTGAAGTGAGCCGCCGATTCGGCCGAATGAGCGGCCCGCTCATTCAGCCGCCGATCCAGCCGCCGATTCAGCCGCACATTGGAAAATTATGTAAAATTAGAATACATACACCACAGGATGTTTGTCATCCGGGACTAAACTTTTAAAAAATTCCTAATTTTCCTACATGTCTTAACAGACTCTTCTTCAACTTAAAAAACTTATCATTGATTTTGATCCAGGACACACCTAATTTTGCTTTCGGCTTCAGCCACTTATTAATTAGTACCTAATTAACGTTTTAAAGGGACCCTTCCCAAAGTAGCTGAAAATTCAAAACACACGTCTTTAAAACAATTTGTTCCTTTCATTTTGTACAAATTTACAACTTTTCCGGCATTTTCTAATAGATTCTACTCTCGGGCACACTTAATTTTGGTTTCAGCCTCAGCCGCAAATTATTTACTACCTAACTAATGAGTTAAAGGGACCCTTCTCCAAGTAGCGAAAAAGTGAAGAATTTCGAACACACGTCTTTAAAACAATTTGTTCCTTTCATTTTGTACAAATTTACAACTTTTCCGGCATTTTCTAATAGATTCTACACTCGGGCACACTTAATTTTGGTTTCAGCCTCAGCCGCAAATTATTTACTACCTAATTAATGAGTTAAAAGGACCCTTCTCCAAGTAGCGAAAAAGTGAAGAATTTCGAACACACGTCTTTAAAACAATTTGTTCCTTTCATTTTGTACAAATTTACAACTTTTCCGGCATTTTCTAATAGATTCTACTCTCGGGCACACTTAATTTTGGTTTCAGCCTCAGCCGCAAATTATTTACTACCTAACTAATGAGTTAAAGGGACCCTTCTCCAAGTAGCGAAAAAGTGAAGAATTTCGAACACACGTCTTTAAAACAATTTGTTCCTTTCATTTTGTACAAATTTACAACTTTTCCGGCATTTTCTAATAGATTCTACTCTCGGGCACACTTAATTTTGGTTTCAGCCTCAGCCGCAAATTATTTACTACCTAATTAATGAGTTAAAGGGACCCTTCTCCAAGTAGCGAAAAAGTGAAGAATTTCGAACACACGTCTTTAAAACAATTTGTTCCTTTCATTTTGTACAAATTTACAACTTTTCCGGCATTTTCTAATAGATTCTACTCTCGGGCACACTTAATTTTGGTTTCAGCCTCAGCCGCAAATTATTTACTACCTAACTAATGAGTTAAAGGGACCCTTCTCCAAGTAGCGAAAAAGTGAAGAATTTCGAACACACGTCTTTAAAACAATTTGTTCCTTTCATTTTGTACAAATTTACAACTTTTCCGGCATTTTCTAATATATTCTACTCTCGGGCACACTTAATTTTGGTTTCAGCCTCAGCCGCAAATTATTTACTACCTAATTAATGAGTTAAATGGACCCTTCTCCAAGTAGCGAAAAAAGTGAAGAATTTCGAACACACGTCTTTAAAACAATTTGTTCCTTTCTTTTTGTACAAATTTACAACTTTTCCGGCATTTTCTAATATATTCTACTCTCGGGCACACTTAATTTTGGTTTCAGCCTCAGCCGCAAATTATTTACTACCTAACTAATGAGTTAAAGGGACCCTTCTCCAAGTAGCGAAAAAGTGAAGAATTTCGAACACACGTCTTTAAAACAATTTGTTCCTTTCATTTTGTACAAATTTACAACTTTTCCGGCATTTTCTAATAGATTCTACTCTCGGGCACACTTAATTTTGGTTTCAGCCTCGGCCGCAAATTATTTACTACCTAATTAATGAGTTAAAGGGACCCTTCTCCAAGTAGCGAAAAAGTGAAGAATTTCGAACACACGTCTTTAAAACAATTTGTTCCTTTCATTTTGTACAAATTTACAACTTTTCCGGCATTTTCTAATAGATTCTACTCTCGGGCACACTTAATTTTGGTTTCAGCCTCGGCCGCAAATTATTTACTACCTAATTAATGAGTTAAAGGGACCCTTCTCCAAGTAGCGAAAAAGTGAAGAATTTCGAACACACGTCTTTAAAACAATTTGTTCCTTTCATTTTGTACAAATTTACAACTTTTCCGGCATTTTCTAATAGATTCTACTCTCGGGCACACTTAATTTTGGTTTCAGCCTCAGCCGCAAATTATTTACTACCTAACTAATGAGTTAAAGGGACCCTTCTCCAAGTAGCGAAAAAGTGAAGAATTTCGAACACACGTCTTTAAAACAATTTGTTCCTTTCATTTTGTACAAATTTACAACTTTTCCGGCATTTTCTAATAGATTCTACTCTCGGGCACACTTAATTTTGGTTTCAGCCTCAGCCGCAAATTATTTACTACCTAACTAATGAGTTAAAGGGACCCTTCTCCAAGTAGCGAAAAAGTGAAGAATTTCGAACACACGTCTTTAAAACAATTTGTTCCTTTCATTTTGTACAAATTTACAACTTTTCCGGCATTTTCTAATAGATTCTACTCTCGGGCACACTTAATTTTGGTTTCAGCCTCGGCCGCAAATTATTTACTACCTAATTAATGAGTTAAAGGGACCCTTCTCCAAGTAGCGAAAAAGTGAAGAATTTCGAACACACGTCTTTAAAACAATTTGTTCCTTTCATTTTGTACAAATTTACAACTTTTCCGGCATTTTCTAATAGATTCTACTCTCGGGCACACTTAATTTTGGTTTCAGCCCCAGCCGCAAATATGTTACTACCTAATTAATGAGTTAAAGGGACCCTTCTCCAAGTATCGAAAAAGTGAAGAATTTCGAACACACGTCTTTAAAACAATTTGTTCCTTTCATTTTGTACAAATTTACAACTTTTCCGGCATTTTCTAATAGATTCTACTCTCGGGCACACTTAATTTTGGTTTCAGCCTCAGCCGCAAATTATTTACTACCTAATTAATGAGTTAAAGGAGCCTTCTCCAAGTAGCGAAAAAGTGAAGATTTTTACCCAAATTTTCGAACAAACGTCTTTAAAACAATTTGTTCCTTTCATTTTGTACAAATTTACAACTTTTTATGCATTTTCTAATAGATTCTACTCCCCTTAACGCATAATGACGCACACCTAGCGAACGACAACGCACTGGCCAAAATTGCAAATTTTCAATGCGCGGGCCGTGCGTCCCCCGTGCGTCATCTATGTGTGACCGGGCCATTACAAAAAACGCTATAGAACTCTATAAATTTTTTTTTATAGAATCTCTATAAACCATTCTATAGTTTTTCCCTTAGAGTTTTTATAGAGATCCTCTATAGGTTTTTATAGAGATTATTTAACAAAATGGGCCATAATTCCAAAGAAATTATATAGGATAACCGTATAGAATTCTATTGATTTCCATAGAAAATTATCAGACAATTATATAGCCTTATATAGAATTTGCAATGTAACGTTGGATAGAATTCTATAGAAATTTCGATAGAATTCTATATAAAATTTGATAGAATTATATAGAAAAATGGGATGGAATTCTATAGAAAATCGGATGGAATTCTATAGAAAATTTGATGGAATTCTATAGAAAAAATAATTATCTATAGTCTATAGACAATCAAAAAAATGTTCTATAGAGGAGTATCAAAGTTTGCTATAGAAGTTCTATAAAATTATATAGATATAATGATTTTCTACAGACAATCCTATGGAGTTATATACAACTATATAAAGCGTTCTATATAATTCTATATAACTTTTTTGTAAGGGGTATGCACTCTGTATGCGCCCTGTATACGCGCAGCGCGCTAGCAACATGCTGTGCATTAGTTGTCAACTCGCTATAGACTATGTAAGTCTCGCGGCAAAGGTCAAATCTGAGCTTCCGGGAACAACACGACTAAAACGCCTACCCCTATAACACGGGCGAGATTTTGTTTTTTGTATATAAATTTTTCTATCCAATATTAAGTATACAACAGACCCGAAAGTGATTCGGGTAACTAAAATGTTGTTTTTACAATATATAATACATGCATAATTATCTCTAAAAACGATAAAAATTGATGAAAATGTCGTGACCTGAATAAACTTCTCTGCTAGCACATTCTTCCTCCAATTTGGAATGGATGACCCAAGTGTGGATTCATGTGAAAATGAATGCTTCGTACTTGGGCACTCTTTAAACAAAAGTCTGCAAGCTGTACTTGTGGTAGATGGCGTCTCGCCTATCGCTGGCGAGGTCTGTATGTACACTGTAGACATACGTACGTCGGCTTCTGTGCGTGTTGCATATCTTTTGCTGCATGTAGTTTACGATCTTAAAATATTGACTTGGCTCAGAAAAGATCGTGAATTTTTACATTTCGATTGCTTATTTTTGATTATATACCCCACTTCATCAATTGGAATGCAAGATTTTATTTAGAGATACGCGTTTTGGGCCGTCTGAGTTTACAAAAACCTGCGTAAACAAAATAATCCAAGAATTTCGCTCGCGACGTGCGTTGAAGAGATAGGGTCTTGTGCCTGGAAATAACAGTGGTCTCGCGCGGTCTCGTACGTTCGCGAGGTCAACTTACATAGTCTATAGCTTCTCCCAAATCCTGACAAAAGTTGGGCGCACAACGACGCACTTATCTTATTTTCCATTTTAAAATTAATTTTCAATGCGCGGGCCGTGCGTCGCGTATGTGTGACCGAGCCATAAACAGCTTTATGAAATTGGCCCCTGGACGTCTCCCACGGCGCATGAAAAGGCAACTTTCGACCAATGAAAAGGGGACAAATGTATCTGTCTAGCGCAACAGATATGCTATCAACCACGTGTTGGTGTGTTGTCGACCCACCGCCCATCCTCATCCCTTATCTGGCAGTTTCTTTGTTCCTTGATGACATGCATGGTTGTATGTATATATTATGCTTACATTGTTGAACAGTTTAATGGCCCGGTCACACATAGACGACGCACGGCCCGCGCACTGAACATTCAGCAAAAAATGGAAAATAGGATCAGTGCGTCGTTGTGCGCCCAACTTTTGTCAGGATTTGGGAGAAGCTATAGACTATGTAAGTTGACCTCGCGAACGTACGAGACCGCGCGAGACCACTGTTATTTCCAGGCACAAGACCCTACTTTTGTCAGGATTTGGGAGAGACTAGCGAGCTGACACCGAAGGCATAGCGTGTTGCTGACGCGCTCCGCGTATACTGGGCGCATACAAAGCGCATACAGACCGTATACAGAACGCACATGTCAAAAACCCCAACGAATGCATCACGTGTTGCTAGCGTGTAGGACGAATAGCCAGCGCATGCACCGCGCGCTCAACGCACAGCCTGCGAACGGCAGCGGTCACGTGACTGTGCCTATAAAAAGCGTCGGCTCGCAGATTATCTTCTGAGGTGGTTCTTCTAGACACGATCAGTAGGAACCTCTGTCATCACCCATGAGGGTCGGAGGAGAAGTGATGAGGAGGTGGTGCAGAACCCGCTTATTTACCCTATGACTACACGCTACGTACACGCTACGTACACGCCAGGTATACGCTAGGAACACGCAAGAAGACCCGTTCAGCACGCTCATATTCGCCGCATGATTGCTGGGCATGCGTTTGAAGCACGCTAGGTGTGCACTAGGCGTTCGCTTGACCTCAGCCGCCGAACTTACAACGAATACACAGCGTGCGCTCCGCGTATGTCTGGCGTTGGTCTAGCGCGCTCTGTGCGTGTCCGGCGTCCTTTTGACGTGTACATTCATGCGTCGAGCTCCGCGCAAATTTGTGTGCATGCACAACAAATCCCGACGCACACAGCGAATGACGTCGAATGCATAACGTTGGTCCAACGCGCTCGACGAACGAGTAACGCATAATGACGCACACCTAGCGAATGACAACGCACTGGCCAACATTGCAAATTTTCAATGCGAAGGCCGTGCGTCTGCCGTGCGTCGTCTATGTGTGACCGGGCCATAAGTAACAAAGGGTGTTCCGCGAGATGGCAGCTATTCGATACGGTCTGTACCCAGCACAGTGGCAACTTCCCAAACGCCTCATACCTCAACACTCTCCCCTTTTGTTAACGCATCTCTCTGTGTACACAGGGGTTTATGGGGTACTTGCATTGTTGTCCTATTTTCCCTTTTCTTTAGAATTCCTCTGTGGGGTACCACTGTTCCTTTTGAATTTCTTTATGGGGTACCATTGTGTTTGGTACCCCACAAGTGTGTCCGTGTAAAACCACACAACCCCACCCAGTTGGCAAGCGTGCCAAGTACCAAGTAATCGTGCCTGGGGCAAGTGTGTCTTAATTACTTTGCGGCAAGTGTGCTAAGTACATTTTTGGCAAGTACGCTAAGTACTTTGCGGCAATACTATGCGGCAAGCGCGCCAAGTACTTTGTGGCAGGTGTGCCCTCTCTTTTTGTGGCAAGTATTTAATTCATTTATTTATTCCATTTACATGTATTTACCCAGGGTGTGCCCAAACAGTTTACAAGAACTGGTTTCCATAGGGCCCTGCAAACACACATAAAACATATTTTCAGTATTATGGCTGCGCGTTTGAGGCATGTGTTCAAGACAGTGTTATGAGATGCGTAACGGTCACCCCATACTGTGCAACAATAATTTAGACTAGGCATGACTAAACTTAACATATTAAGGGTGTGCATGTGTTTTTGAGTTACACAGTCCCAAATTCTTTTTAACATACTATAGCTAATTTCGAGAAAACCGTCTTCTTTTATATCGACATGTTGGTTCCAACTTAAGGTTTCGTCAATAATAACACCCAAGCTTTTAAACGATTTAACGTTATGCACTAGATTATTTTTGACGTGTACTCTGAGCTCATGCGCGCTTATCTTTTTCTTTCAGCTAATGGTTATACATTTAGTTTTACTGGCATTAACTTTGATTTTATTTGTAACGGACCACCGATGAATCATTTCTAATGACTTGTTCAGGCTAGTTTCAATTTCGACAATGCTTTCGGAACTGCAAGTTAGTGTCACGGCTGTCTCAGGGTGACATAGAAGCACTGCGCATGTGCGAACTTTAAACGGCCGTTGGTGTGTTTTATATTTGGCGCGCTTTTTGATGTCGAAATCGTATGGGTGTTATCCTACGCAATGTTTGGAAAAATAAGCAATAAACAACCAGTAACAAAATGCACAATGACTTTTGAAGACCTACTTTAAATAATTCCAAGGCAGATATGACACGGAATTACGGATGGAAAAAAAGCTTACTTTGAATTTTGTAAAAATAGTTTTTTTGAAAATTTGCCTTATTGCTCGCAAAATATCATTTTCCCAACATTGAGACATGCTGGTACAGTTGATTAACTATTTTAGTGTCTGAATTTGATTTGAACGTGACAATAAAGCCGGATATTTTTTTTTATATGTGTTCAAATAATTTTGAAATTTGGCGCGAAATTAGCGTAAAAAGTGTCTAGTACCTGTACTACGCGCTGTACTGTGTATACAGCGTGTGGTACAGTGGACAAGCTAGGCGTTCGCGTACGTGTTGTATCGATACTCGTCTACTGGACTACTCGCCA
The DNA here is from genome assembly GCA_037783545.1 of Henricia sp. BOLD:AAB3569. Taxonomy (NCBI): domain Eukaryota; kingdom Metazoa; phylum Echinodermata; class Asteroidea; order Spinulosida; family Echinasteridae; genus Henricia; species Henricia sp. BOLD:AAB3569. The sequence continues at coordinate 555,327 of JBBELK010000104.1, read as the reverse complement.
AAAAGGCCCTCAAATGTCTAACCATGTCTGATACATGTACATGTTCTCCAAACGGGATTTGCACAAACAAAACTTCATCTAGGACACAACATTTAATTTAAATTCCTGGTCCAGTTTTATTTTTCGAACCGCTATAGCGTCGTCTGCTAGCGAGAAAAGACTGTCGTTTGCAAATAGTCAGGTCCTTTTGGACTGGAAACCAAATTATTTCCATGCCCGTTATCTCTACGAGACTCCGACCGGCGTGGTGTGGAGTCATCGGCATACATTGATTATTGTGGTACACCGACACTTATAGGCAAGGATTTTGACATATGTTTACTAATGTTAACGGTTTGACTGCGATCACTGAGATAGGACTTAAACCAGTTTATTACCGAAATCGACATGTTCAGCTTTTCTAATTTTTTCTAAAATAATGTTATGGTCAACGCAGTCAAATGCCTCACTGAAATCTAGTAAAACTCGCCGTCATTCTCTCGTGATCTATAGCATGAAGACACTCGTTTGTTAAATCGTTTAGTGTACTTTCGTGTACTTTCTTTTGAGTGCAAAGGCCGAAATCCTGATTGACAAACAGGAATGATATTGTTTTCATCAAGGTACGAGTACATGTTTGAGTGTATCTATCTTTCTAGGATTTTAGAGATAATCGGCAAGATTGATGGGTATAATTACATGCGTTGCACTTATCGCCTCCTTTATGATTAGGTGTACATGTAACTGAAGCATGTTTCCATGCCATGGGATACTGTTCATTTATTATCGAGAGGGTTAAATATATGCGTTAAAGACTTAAAAGGTTAAAGACTTAAAAGTAATAAAAGGTGCAGCCATTTTAATCATATTAACGCTAATACCATCTGGGCCTGTCGCTTTCCCAACCGACAAAGATGCAATTTGCTTTTGAACAAACTCTTCTGGGATACTAGGAGAGAACAATGTTCGTAATCTGGTGAAGAAACAAGGGAATGGTCGTGAGAATCATTGGCCTCATTTGAACTTGTGTGATTCTCAGCGGCCATACGTACACCAATTGTCGAAAAATATTCATTGAAATTATTTGCGATGTCGGTAGGGTCATCAACATATTCTCCATTTGAGGAGATGATTGAACTCGGGACACATTTTTGTTTATTGGGAAGGACTTCTTTAAGTTTCTTCCACAAGAGTGATGAGTTGTCTTTATTTTATTCAAGTGTCTTTTTTTTATTCTCTTTTTTTCTGACTTTGTTAGTAACAGCATTTCTGAACCTTTTGTACATACCCCAATTTTTCGATGAGCGCGACTTTTTAGCTACATTATGTGCATGATCTCGCTGGCGCATTAGACGGAGCAATTCTCCATCAAGCCATGGTATATTGCCGCTTCGAGCACGCTTGGACTTGATTGGAGCATTAATAACAGCCATAAAAATCGAGTGCCAGATAAACCACGCTTCGTCGACATGTTGACAGTTAACAACATCCTCCCATGGAGCATTGCCAACGACACTGCGGGCATGCGTGCCTATTTAACCCTTTGCGGACATGTTTTATCTTGCCGAAAGTTAGTTCAACAACCAACACATGGTATTTAGGAAAGCTTCAGTGCAAGGCCGAGGCTAGAGCTGTCGGCTGGCTTTAAGGGGTTGACTGGAGTAATTTTTTATTAAATAGACTTATAATATGAAAGAACTCTTGTTTAATTCTTATTTTTCTATTAGCAATGTGTATGTCCATATTTAAATGTTCATATTTAAATATTTGTTATTCAGATTCATTGTTATACCGTATTTGTGTTTTTTGAAAATATAATTTGACCATAAAGCCACGAAATAAATTTAATAAATTTGGAATCCGACATATACGAGTCACACCATGAACATTGGGCTTAATCACTCAATTTTTCTTTCCATTTTTTGTTACAGTGGCGAAAGCTAATTTGCATAATTTGCATATTTGTCAGCAAATTCGCATACTTTGCATATATGTCAGCTAATTTGCATATGTGTCTAAACACCTACTTGAGAAAGATGTTGATCATGTTCTCTGGCCATGACCATAAAAACGTATTTTTCATAAAATGTACATCACTGTTGTTACGAACCTGAATAGAACCAAATAGCCCGGCTGGCATTCCACAAGTTCTTTCTTTGGAATGTTGAGCCTGAGTGAATACATGTGGGTAGAACCTTATAAAAAGGCTCGAGGATTTATGCAACGTCCTCAGTTAGTGCCCTAGTACCATGTGCGATCGGTCTAGTATCTTGGCAGTGCAGCTCGGGACCAACGTCTCCATGTTGTAGTCTACCTTTGGACGCGGATGTCGTAGCTGGACGGACCGCTGTTGTGCTGACACTCTACACGGATCTGTCGTGGCTAACCCTACCCGTCTGGCTGACCATACCACTACCGTGAACTACCATGTAGCATCGCATGTTCGCGGAGACGTTGGCCCGATGATTGCACTGCGGTTTAAGGGCACTGACTGGGCGGGCCTATCCTGTTTAGTTCTTCATGAAGAGCAAGTTAGGTAATTATATTCGGCCGGATATAATTTTGCCACTTAATTGATTTATGCTAATTGCTTATTGCATTTACAGTGGACTTGCTAACTAATGATTTAATTGGCTATACTTTTGCTTAGCTGAATTATCTTGCTTATTTGTTTTGCTTATTTGCCTGGCCCATTACTGCTGCTTATTTTATATTGACTTACGCTAACATGCCAAAGCAAGTTGCTAAATATGCATGAAGTTTTATTTATTAATAAATACTCACTGAATTGTATTTGCTTGTCATGAAATCGTTTGCTTTCAGAGTTGTTTTGCGTTGAAACTATTTAAGCGAGTTTAAGGTCTTTTGTACACTTTCTGCCGTGCGCCCGGGATTGAGGTCCTAGTTCGGAACTCATCCCGCCGTCACGTAACACTGTATATACTTATAGTAATATCTACACAGTTGTATTGTTAAGACGGTTTTCAAAATGGTGGCCGCTAATTTGCATATCTGTGTTCACATTATTAATTCATAAACATGTTTTTATTGTGTACTGTGACCGTGCCAACACATGTTTAGACACTGTATGTGCTTTGATTTGGCACCTAAATATAAAGTTACATTAAAAAGTAGCATTGTTCCTAATAGCGGCAGGGAATTTGCATATTATGCAAATTGACACTTTTCCACTAAATATATTTTCGTAAACTTTTAGTATGGTGTTCAGGAGACTTTACTGAAATGCATTGAACTTTAAACAATCTGTTGCAATTAGTGGTGGGTGTAGCCATAATTTGACCGGACTATACATTTTGGGGGCTAAAAGGTGAGTATAAATCAGCATAATCAACACGACAGCAAAGAGTTTATGTGCATGCGAGTACACCCGGTGGTCAAGGGGCAAACACAGAAAAGGCGACGGGCGACGGAAGAATGGCAGATATGGAATTCCATAATACTTGGAGAAGGGTCCCTTTAACTCCTTGATTAGGTAGTAAATATTTTGCGGCTGAGGCTGAAACCAAAATTAAGTGTGCCCGGGAGTAGAATCTATTAGAAAATACATAACAAGTTGTAAATTTGTACAAAATGAAAGAAACAAATTGTTTTAAAGACGTGTGTTCGAAAATTTGGGTAAAAATCTTCACTTTTTCGCTACTTGGAGAAGGGTCCTTTAACTCCTTAATTAGGTGGTAAAAAATTTGCGGCTAAGGCTGAAACCAAAATTAAGTGTGCCCGGGAGTAGAATCTATTAGAAAATGCATAACAAGTTGTAACTTTGTACAAAATGAAAGGAACAAATTGTTTTAAAGACGTGTAGTAGAAATTCTTCACTTTTTATCAACTTGGAGAAGGGTCCCTTTAACTCCTTGATTAGGTAGTAAATATTTTGCGGCTGAGGCTGAAACCAAAATTAAGTGTGCCCGAGAGTAGAATCTATTAGAAAATGCCGGAGAAGTTGTAAATTTGTACAAAATGAAAGGAACAAATTGTTTTAAAGACGTGTTTTCGAAATTCTTCACTTTTTCGCTACTTGGAGAAGGGTCCCTTTAACTCATTAATTAGGTAGTAAATAATCTGCGGCTGAGGCTGAAACCAAAATTAAGTGTGCCCGAGAGTATAATCTATTAGAAAATGCCGGAAAAGTTGTAAATTTGTAGAAAATGAAAAGAACAAATTGTTTTAAAGACGTGTGTTCGAAATTCTTCACTTTTTCGCTACTTGGAGAAGGGTCCCTTTAACTCATTAATTAGGTAGTAAATAATTTGCGGCTGAGGCTGAAACCAAAATTAAGTGTGCCCGAGAGTAGAATCTATTAGAAAATGCCGGAAAAGTTGTAAATTTGTATAAAATGAAAGGAACAAATTGTTTTAAAGACGTGTGTTCGAAATTCTTCACTTTTTCGCTACCTGGAGAAGGGTCCCTTTAACTCATTAATTAGGTAGTAAATAATTTGCGGCTGAGGCTGAAACCAAAATTAATTGTGCCCGAGAGTAGAATCTATTAGAAAATGCCGGAAAAGTTGTAAATTTGTACAAAATGAAAGGAACAAATTGTTTTAAAGACGTGTGTTCGAAATTCTTCACTTTTTTCGCTACTTGGAGAAGGGTCCCTTTAACTCATTAATTAGGTAGTAAATAATTTGCGGCTGAGGCTGAAACCAAAATCAAGTGTGCCCGAGAGTATAATCTATTAGAAAATGCATAAAAGGTTGTAAATTTGCAGAAAATGAAAGGAACAAATTGTTTTAAAGACGAAATTCTTCACTTTTTCGCTACTTGGAGAAGGGTCCCTTTGACTCATTAATTAGGTAGTAAATTATTTGCGGCTGAGGCTGAAACCAAAATTAAGTGTGTCCGAGAGTAGAATCTATTAGAAAATGCCGGAGAAGTTGTAAATTTGTACAAAATGAAAGGAACAAATTGTTTTAAAGACGTGTTTTCGAAATTCTTCACTTTTTCGCTACTTGGAGAAGGGTCCCTTTAACTCATTAATTAGGTAGTAAATAATTTGCGGCTGAGGCTGAAACCAAAATTAAGTGTGCCCGAGAGTATAATCTATTAGAAAATGCCGGAAAAGTTGTAAATTTGTAGAAAATGAAAAGAACAAATTGTTTTAAAGACGTGTGTTCGAAATTCTTCACTTTTTCGCTACTTGGAGAAGGGTCCCTTTAACTCATTAATTAGGTAGTAAATAATTTGCGGCTGAGGCTGAAACCAAAATTAAGTGTGCCCGAGAGTAGAATCTATTAGAAAATGCCGGAAAAGTTGTAAATTTGTACAAAATGAAAGGAACAAATTGTTTTAAAGACGTGTAGTAGAAATTCTTCACTTTTTATCAACTTGGAGAAGGGTCCCTTTAACTCCTTGATTAGGTAGTAAATATTTTGCGGCTGAGGCTGAAACCAAAATTAAGTGTGCCCGGGAGTAGAATCTTTTAGAAAATGCATAAAAATTTTAAATTTGTAGAAAATGAAAGGAACAAATTGTTTTAAAGACGTGTGTTTGAAATTCTTCACTTTTTCGCTACTTGGGGAAGGGTCCCTTTAACTCATTAATTAGGTAGTAAATAATTTGCGGCTGAGGCTGAAACCAAAATTAAGTGTGCCCGGGAGTAGAATCTATTAGAAAATGCCGGAAAAGTTGTAAATTTGTACAAAATGAAAGGAACAAATTGTTTTAAAGACGTGTGTTCGAAATTCTTCACTTTTTCGCTACTTGGGGAAGGGTCCCTTTAACTCATTTATTAGGTAGTAAATAATTTGCGGCTGAGGCTGAAACCAAAATTAAGTGTGCCCGAGAGTAGAATCTATTAGAAAATGCCGGAAAAGTTGTAAATTTGTATAAAATGAAAGGAACACATTGTTTTAAAGACGTGTGTTCGAAATTCTTCACTTTTTCGCTACTTGGAGAAGGGTCCCTTTAACTCATTAATTAGGTAGTAAATAATTTGCGGCTGAGGCTGAAACCAAAATTAATTGTGCCCGAGAGTAGAATCTATTAGAAAATGCCGGAAAAGTTGTAAATTTGTACAAAATGAAAGGAACAAATTGTTTTAAAGACGTGTGTTCGAAATTCTTCACTTTTTCGCTACTTGGAGAAGGGTCCCTTTAACTCATTAATTAGGTAGTAAATAATTTGCGGCTGAGGCTGAAACCAAAATCAAGTGTGCCCGAGAGTATAATCTATTAGAAAATGCATAAAAGGTTGTAAATTTGCAGAAAATGAAAGGAACAAATTGTTTTAAAGACGAAATTCTTCACTTTTTCGCTACTTGGAGAAGGGTCCCTTTGACTCATTAATTAGGTAGTAAATTATTTGCGGCTGAGGCTGAAACCAAAATTAAGTGTGTCCGAGAGTAGAATCTATTAGAAAATGCCGGAAAAGTTGTAAATTTGTACAAAATGAAAGGAACAAATTGTTTTAAAGGCGTGTGTTCGAAATTCTTCACTTTTTCGGTACTTGGAGAAGGGTCCCTTTAACTCATTAATTAGGTAGTAAATAATTTGCGGCTGAGGCTGAAACCAAAATTAAGTGTGCCCGAGAGTAGAATCTATTAGAAAATGCATAAAAAGTTGTAAATTTGTAGAAAATGAAAGGAACAAATTGTTTTAAAGACGTGTGTTCGAAATTCTTCAATTTTTCGCTACTTGGAGAAGGGTCCCTTTAACTCATTAATTAGGTAGTAAATATTTTGCGGCTGAGGCTGAAACCAAAATTAAGTGTGCCTGAGAGTAGAATCTATTAGAAAATGCCGGAAAAGTTGTAAATTTGTACAAAATGAAAGGAACAAATTGTTTTAAAGACGTGTGTTCGAAATTCTTCACTTTTTCGCTACTTGGGGAAGGGTCCCTTTAACTCATTAATTAGGTAGTAAATAATTTGCGGCTGAGGCTGAAACCAAAATTAAGTGTGCCCGAGAGTATAATCTATTAGAAAATGCCGGAAAAGTTGTAAATTTGTAGAAAATGAAAAGAACAAATTGTTTTAAAGACGTGTGTTCGAAATTCTTCACTTTTTCGCTACTTGGAGAAGGGTCCCTTTAACTCATTAATTAGGTAGTAAATAATTTGCGGCTGAGGCTGAAACCAAAATTAAGTGTGCCCGAGAGTAGAATCTATTAGAAAATGCCGGAAAAGTTGTAAATTTGTACAAAATGAAAGGAACAAATTGTTTTAAAGACGTGTAGTAGAAATTCTTCACTTTTTATCAACTTGGAGAAGGGTCCCTTTAACTCCTTGATTAGGTAGTAAATGTTTTGCGGCTGAGGCTGAAACCAAAATTAAGTGTGCCCGGGAGTAGAATCTTTTAGAAAATGCATAAAAAGTTTTAAATTTGTAGAAAATGAAAGGAACAAATTGTTTTAAAGACGTGTGTTCGAAATTCTTCACTTTTTCGCTACTTGGGGAAGGGTCCCTTTAACTCATTAATTAGGTAGTAAATAATTTGCGGCTGAGGCTGAAACCAAAATTAAGTGTGCCCGGGAGTAGAATCTATTAGAAAATGCCGGAAAAGTTGTAAATTTGTACAAAATGAAAGGAACAAATTGTTTTAAAGACGTGTGTTCGAAATTCTTCACTTTTTCGCTACTTGGGGAAGGGTCCCTTTAACTCATTAATTAGGTAGTAAATAATTTGCGGCTGAGGCTGAAACCAAAATTAAGTGTGCCCGAGAGTAGAATCTATTAGAAAATGCCGGAAAAGTTGTAAATTTGTATAAAATGAAAGGAACAAATTGTTTTAAAGACGTGTGTTCGAAATTCTTCACTTTTTCGCTACTTGGAGAAGGGTCCCTTTAACTCATTAATTAGGTAGTAAATAATTTGCGGCTGAGGCTGAAACCAAAATTAATTGTGCCCGAGAGTAGAATCTATTAGAAAATGCCGGAAAAGTTGTAAATTTGTACAAAATGAAAGGAACAAATTGTTTTAAAGACGTGTGTTCGAAATTCTTCACTTTTTCGCTACTTGGAGAAGGGTCCCTTTAACTCATTAATTAGGTAGTAAATAATTTGCGGCTGAGGCTGAAACCAAAATCAAGTGTGCCCGAGAGTATAATCTATTAGAAAATGCATAAAAGGTTGTAAATTTGCAGAAAATGAAAGGAACAAATTGTTTTAAAGACGAAATTCTTCACTTTTTCGCTACTTGGAGAAGGGTCCCTTTGACTCATTAATTAGGTAGTAAATTATTTGCGGCTGAGGCTGAAACCAAAATTAAGTGTGTCCGAGAGTAGAATCTATTAGAAAATGCCGGAAAAGTTGTAAATTTGTACAAAATAAAAGGAACAAATTGTTTTAAAGGCGTGTGTTCGAAATTCTTCACTTTTTCGGTACTTGGAGAAGGGTCCCTTTAACTCATTAATTAGGTAGTAAATAATTTGCGGCTGAGGCTGAAACCAAAATTAAGTGTGCCCGAGAGTAGAATCTATTAGAAAATGCATAAAAAGTTGTAAATTTGTAGAAAATGAAAGGAACAAATTGTTTTAAAGACGTGTGTTCGAAATTCTTCAATTTTTCGCTACTTGGAGAAGGGTCCCTTTAACTCATTAATTAGGTAGTAAATATTTTGCGGCTGAGGCTGAAACCAAAATTAAGTGTGCCTGAGAGTAGAATCTATTAGAAAATGCCGGAAAAGTTGTAAATTTGTACAAAATGAAAGGAACAAATTGTTTTAAAGACGTGTGTTCGAAATTCTTCACTTTTTCGCTACTTGGGGAAGGGTCCCTTTAACTCATTAATTAGGTAGTAAATAATTTGCGGCTGAGGCTGAAACCAAAATTAAGTGTGCCCGAGAGTATAATCTATTAGAAAATGCCGGAAAAGTTGTAAATTTGTAGAAAATGAAAAGAACAAATTGTTTTAAAGACGTGTGTTCGAAATTCTTCACTTTTTCGCTACTTGGAGAAGGGTCCCTTTAACTCATTAATTAGGTAGTAAATAATTTGCGGCTGAGGCTGAAACCAAAATTAAGTGTGCCCGAGAGTAGAATCTATTAGAAAATGCCGGAAAAGTTGTAAATTTGTACAAAATGAAAGGAACAAATTGTTTTAAAGACGTGTAGTAGAAATTCGTCACTTTTTATCAACTTGGAGAAGGGTCCCTTTAACTCCTTGATTAGGTAGTAAATATTTTGCGGCTGAGGCTGAAACCAAAATTAAGTGTGCCCGGGAGTAGAATCTTTTAGAAAATGCATAAAAAGTTTTAAATTTGTAGAAAATGAAAGGAACAAATTGTTTTAAAGACGTGTGTTCGAAATTCTTCACTTTTTCGCTACTTGGGGAAGGGTCCCTTTAACTCATTAATTAGGTAGTAAATAATTTGCGGCTGAGGCTGAAACCAAAATTAAGTGTGCCCGGGAGTAGAATCTATTAGAAAATGCCGGAAAAGTTGTAAATTTGTACAAAATGAAAGGAACAAATTGTTTTAAAGACGTGTGTTCGAAATTCTTCACTTTTTCGCTACTTGGGGAAGGGTCCCTTTAACTCATTAATTAGGTAGTAAATAATTTGCGGCTGAGGCTGAAACCAAAATTAAGTGTGCCCGAGAGTAGAATCTATTAGAAAATGCCGGAAAAGTTGTAAATTTGTATAAAATAAAAGGAACAAATTGTTTTAAAGACGTGTGTTCGAAATTCTTCACTTTTTCGCTACTTGGAGAAGGGTCCCTTTAACTCATTAATTAGGTAGTAAATAATTTGCGGCTGAGGCTGAAACCAAAATTAATTGTGCCCGAGAGTAGAATCTATTAGAAAATGCCGGAAAAGTTGTAAATTTGTACAAAATGAAAGGAACAAATTGTTTTAAAGACGTGTGTTCGAAATTCTTCACTTTTTCGCTACTTGGAGAAGGGTCCCTTTAACTCATTAATTAGGTAGTAAATAATTTGCGGCTGAGGCTGAAACCAAAATCAAGTGTGCCCGAGAGTATAATCTATTAGAAAATGCATAAAAGGTTGTAAATTTGCAGAAAATGAAAGGAACAAATTGTTTTAAAGACGAAATTCTTCACTTTTTCGCTACTTGGAGAAGGGTCCCTTTGACTCATTAATTAGGTAGTAAATTATTTGCGGCTGAGGCTGAAACCAAAATTAAGTGTGTCCGAGAGTAGAATCTATTAGAAAATGCCGGAAAAGTTGTAAATTTGTACAAAATGAAAGGAACAAATTGTTTTAAAGGCGTGTGTTCGAAATTCTTCACTTTTTCGGTACTTGGAGAAGGGTCCCTTTAACTCATTAATTAGGTAGTAAATAATTTGCGGCTGAGGCTGAAACCAAAATTAAGTGTGCCCGAGAGTAGAATCTATTAGAAAATGCATAAAAAGTTGTAAATTTGTAGAAAATGAAAGGAACAAATTGTTTTAAAGACGTGTGTTCGAAATTCTTCAATTTTTCGCTACTTGGAGAAGGGTCCCTTTAACTCATTAATTAGGTAGTAAATATTTTGCGGCTGAGGCTGAAACCAAAATTAAGTGTGCCTGAGAGTAGAATCTATTAGAAAATGCCGGAAAAGTTGTAAATTTGTACAAAATGAAAGGAACAAATTGTTTTAAAGACGTGTGTTCGAAATTCTTCACTTTTTCGCTACTTGGGGAAGGGTCCCTTTAACTCATTAATTAGGTAGTAAATAATTTGCGGCTGAGGCTGAAACCAAAATTAAGTGTGCCCGAGAGTAGAATCTATTAGAAATGCCGGAAAAGTTGTAAATTTGTACAAAATGAAAGGAACAAATTGTTTTAAAGACGTGTGTTCGAAATTCTCAACTTTTTAGCAACTTGGAGAAGGGTCCCTTTAACTCCTTAATTAGGTAGTAAATAATTTGCGGCTGAAGCTGAAACCAAAATTAAGTGTGCCCGGGAGTAGAATCTATTGGAAAATGCCGGAAAAGTTGTAAATTTGTAGAAAATGAAAGGAACAAATTGTTTTAAAGACGAAATTCTTCACTTTTTCGCTACTTGGAGAAGGGTCCCTTTAACTCATTAATTAGGTAGTAAATAATTTGCGGCTGAGGCTGAAACCAAAATTAAGTGTGCCCGAGAGTAGAATCTATTAGAAAATGCCGGAAAAGTTGTAAATTTTTACAAAATGAAAGGAACAAATTGTTTTAAAGACGTGTGTTCGAAATTCTTCACTTTTTCGCTACTTTGAGAAGGGTCCCTTTAACTCATTAATTAGGTAGTAAATAATTTGCGGCTGAGGCTGAAACCAAAATTAAGTGTGCCCGAGAGTAGAATCTATTAGAAAATGCCGGAAAAGTTGTAAATTTGTACAAAATGAAAGGAACAAATTGTTTTAAAGACGTGTGTTCGAAATTCTTCACTTTTTCGCTACTTGGGGAAGGGTCCCTTTAACTCATTAATTAGGTAGTAAATAATTTGCGGCTGAGGCTGAAACCAAAATTAAGTGTGCCCGAGAGTAGAATCTATTAGAAAATGCCGGAAAAGTTGTAAATTTTTACAAAATGAAAGGAACAAATTGTTTTAAAGACGTGTGTTCGAAATTCTTCACTTTTTCGCTACTTGGAGAAGGGTCCCTTTAACTCATTAATTAGGTAGTAAATAATTTGCGGCTGAGGCTGAAACCAAAATTAAGTGTGCCCGAGAGTAGAATCTATTAGAAAATGCCGGAAAAGTTGTAAATTTGTACAAAATGAAAGGAACAAATTGTTTTAAAGACGTGTGTTCGAAATTCTTCACTTTTTCGCTACTTGGAGAAGGGTCCCTTTAACTCATTAATTAGGTAGTAAATAATTTGCGGCTGAGGCTGAAACCAACTTTAAGTGTGCTCAAGAGTATAATCTATTAGAAAATGCATAAAAAGTTGTAAATTTGTAGAAAATGAAAGGAACAAATTGTTTTAAAGACGAAATTCTTCACTTTTTCGCTACTTGGAGAAGGGTCCCTTTAACTCATTAATTAGGTAGTAAATTATTTGCGGCTGAGGCTGAAACCAAAATTAAGTGTGTCCGAGAGTAGAATCTATTAGAAAATGCCGGCAAAGTTGTAAATTTGTACAAAATGAAAGGAACAAATTGTTTTAAAGACGTGTGTTCGAAATTCTTCACTTATTCGCTACTTGGAGAAGGTCCCTTTAACTCATTAATTAGGTAGTAAAATATTTGCGGCTGAGGCTGAAACCAAAATTAAGTGTGCCCGAGAGTAGAATCTATTAGAAAATGCCGGAAAAGTTGTAAATTTGTACAAAATGAAAGGAACAAATTGTTTTAAAGACGTGTGTTCGAAATTCTTCACTTTTTCGCTACTTGGAGAAGGGTCCCTTTAACTCATTAATTAGGTAGTAAATAATTTGCGGCTGAGGCTGAAACCAAAATTAAGTGTGCCCGAGAGTAGAATCTATTAGAAAATGCCGGAAAAGTTGTAAATTTGTACAAAATGAAAGAAACAAATTGTTTTAAAGACGTGTGTTCGAAATTCTTGACTTTTTCGCTACTTGGAGAAGGGTCCCTTTAACTCATTAATTAGGTAGTAAATAATTTGCGGCTGAGGCTGAAACCAAAATTAAGTGTGCCCGAGAGTAGAATCTATTAGAAATGCCGGAAAAGTTGTAAATTTGTACAAAATGAAAGGAACAAATTGTTTTAAAGACGTGTGTTCGAAATTCTTAACTTTTTAGCAACTTGGAGAAGGGTCCCTTTAACTCCTTAATTAGGTAGTAAATAATTTGCGGCTGAAGCTGAAACCAAAATTAAGTGTTCCCGGGAGTAGAATCTATTGGAAAATGCCGGAAAAGTTGTAAATTTGTAGAAAATGAAAGGAACAAATTGTTTTAAAGACGAAATTCTTCACTTTTTCGCTACTTGGAGAAGGGTCCCTTTAACTCATTAATTAGGTAGTAAATTATTTGCGGCTGAGGCTGAAACCAAAATTAAGTGTGTCCGAGAGTAGAATCTATTAGAAAATGCCGGAAAAGTTGTAAATTTGTACAAAATGAAAGGAACAAATTGTTTTAAATACGTGTGTTCGAAATTCTTCACTTTTTAGCTACTTAGAGAAGGGTCCCTTTAACTCATTAATTAGGTAGTAAATAATTTGCGGCTGAGGCTGAAACCAAAATTAAGTGTGCCCGAGAGTATAATCTATTAGAAAATGCATAAAAAGTTGTAAATTTGTAGAAAATGAAAGGAACAAATTGTTTTAAAGACGTGTGTTCGAAATTCTTTACTTTTTAGCTACTTAGAGAAGGGTCCCTTTAACTCCTTAATTTGGTAGTAAATAATTTGCGGCTGAGGCTGAAACCAAAATTACGTATGCCCGAGAGTAGAATCTATTAGAAAATACCTGAAAAGTTGTAAATTTGTACAAAATGAAAGGAACAAATAGTTTTAAAGACGTGTGTTCGAAATTCTTCACTTTTTAGCTACTTAGAGAAGGGTCCCTTTAACTCCTTAATTAGGTAGTAAATACTTTGCGGCTGAAGCTGAAACCAAAATTAAGTGTGCCCGAGAGTAGAATCTATTAGAAAATGCCTGAAAAGTTGTACATTTGTACAAAATGAAAGGAACAAATTGTTTTAAAGACGTGTGTTTTGAATTTTCAGCTACTTTGGGAAGGGTCCCTTTAAAACGTTAATTAGGTACTAATTAATGAGTGGCTGAAGCCGAAAGCAAAATTAGGTGTGTCCTGGATCAAAATCAATGATAAGTTTTTTAAGTTGAAGAAGAGTCTGTTAAGACATGTAGGAAAATGAGGAATTTTTTTAAAGTTTAGTCCCGGATGACAAACATCCTGTGGTGTATGTATTCTAATTTTACATAATTTTCCAATGTGCGGCTGAATCGGCGGCTGGATCGGCGGCTGAATGAGCGGGCCGCTCATTCGGCCGAATCGGCGGCTCACTTCAACTAGGTCAAGGGAATTGCACCGGATTCTGTATGTTGCGCGCTGACTGCATCACATACGAGAAAGATGGCATCCAAGTTAACGAGCCTGTTTCACGATCCCATCTATTACACGAAGTGCTTCAAAGTATTTGCTGCACTATCTGCCAAGTCCAATGTGCTAGCCAACTGGGTGGATGATGTCTTCAGCCGGGCGGTGGTTGACAAAATTCAGGCCGAGCTGGCCGGCCAGAAAGAACTGCAAGTTCTGGGAGTCGGGAGTGGGTCAGGTAGGTTGAATAAAAAGACCGGGTACGCTGACAAAACAAACGTAAAATGTTGCTTGCGTAGCTTGAGTCACTACATATCCCAATAATTTGTGATTTTTAGCAAGAACTGAGGTCATTGGTATTTTTTTTTATTGTTTAAGATGACTTATCAAGCACCTGCCAGTAAGTGCAGATAGAAAAATCCAAAATTAGGAGACATGGGACTGGTCTGAAGTTGTGGTCGGAAGTCAACAACTCAATTATTTCAGTGATCTCTACACTGTAAAGAATTGTGTTGTGTTACAGTCGTTTTTCTGTTGAAAAAGTCAAAAAAACGAACAGTAACTTTAACTGTTTTTGGAATTTGTTGTTATTGCACAAACATTCTTCCGTCTGTGTACATTTTAAAAATATTTGTCTGTTTGATAACAGGCGATTTGCCGTTAAATTACAGTTTTTTCAGGAACAAGACACTTTGAATCTTCATTTGTTCAAATACAGACAGGTTACTGTTCACCAGTAGTTAGATTTACTGTTCCCAGGTAGGCCTACATTGTACCCGGCAGCAACTGTGCGGTGTTGATAGCGAGTATTATATACCTCATACATTGATTCTCGTTCACTGATTGGTTAAACGCAGATCATGCGACATGGATTAGTTCAACCATTTCGGTCATATGTCAAAGGATAGTACTTTCTAAGGGCGTGTTTGTTTCGGACGGATCCAGATTCAGATCTGCGCACATGTAGGATGAACTCGTTCATTTCGCGCACATCTGAATCGAGATCTGTGATCTGTGGGATCCTTCTCGAGAGGTGGGTTCAGCGGCAGATTCAAAATGGCGGAAGACACGTAAGTACGGAAAACGTGTTGAAAATTATTACTTTTTATAATTTTGAATGCATGCTGAGGTAGGAATTTTTGAATTGGTCAGAGTTTCTTCCCTAACACCCCAACAACCATCAGTAAGTGTAGAACTAATGAAAAAAAAAACAAATTTAGCAGTGGAAAATGATTTTTATAGCCTAAAATGAGTAAAAATTCTGACGTTCGTCTGCTGGCGTGCTGCTCGGACATGTCGGAAAGAATTTACGGGCCGAATTTACAAGTCGGATGTCACATAAAAACCGGAAAAAATGATAGGCCTACACATAATTCGCCAGTTGAGACTCCATGCACTAAGTTTAGGCTATGTAGGACCTAGTAAATGGCGACATTTGTGTCCTACTAGTACTAGTACTAGTATATAGCGACAGTCAGATTACAAAAATTAGCCATTTTTTGCATTTAGGCCTACAGGCTACAGCCCTGTTTGTCATGTTTGTGTAGGACTAGGTAGGTTGTAACGGAGTCGGGTCAACTCGACTGTTTACCAACTTGACTCTTACCAACTCGACCGTGTACCGACTCGACCGCAAACCAACTCGACCGCGTACCAAACCAACTCGAACTTGACAGTCACCGCAGACAGCAACCCGGGGGATAACCAACCCGGGCGCCGGCAAAGACATGCCGACAAACCCGCGGCCGGCCGCGTGTCATGTTCAGTGTGTGAGCGAGCCGGCATTTACCGGCCGAATCCAGCGATGCGACACTGCTTCTCCTGTTTTGTATTTGTATGGTCGAGTTGGTTTGCGGTCGAGTTGGTACGCGGTCGAATTGGTTGACGATAGATTTTTTTTTCGGTCGAGTTGGTCCGAGTCGAGTTGGTATTCGGTCGACTTGACTGACATCCGTTGTAACGAGTCTCCCTCTGCCATTCTCTGGCTCTGGTCGAGTCCCAAGTCAAGTCAGGCATATTGGTGAAGTTGGGTCAAGTCAAGTAGGCCTAGCTAGTGACAAATTTGTTAAACTAATTTAAAAACGAGTCTATAACATGTCTAAACACTCAAACTCGCATTCATGTTGCTTTGGCCAGGTTTCTTTAATGCTGAAATACAATTCAGTCCCCAAAATGACAAAAAAATGCATAAAAGATATGTGTTTTATTTTTGGCAGACATAAAGTCAAAAAGTCTGAGTCAAGTCATTTGAGGTTCGAGGCTCGTCAAGTCAAGTCGGTGAAAATCTGGACTCGAGTCAATGGTTCGGGGCGAAGTGGTTTTGAGGCGAAATTACTGCAAACCCTTTTTTGACTGTTTTCTCAAAAGTAAGACAAAGTACGGAGCTGGTTTTTGCTCAGGTTGGTTTTAATCATGCATATCTTCAATCACACGGGGATAAAACTATTTGTTACAGTCCGAGTCTCGAGTGCGAGTCAGTACAACCCTACATACAAATCCTGTCTGTGTTTTCAAATAAAAACGTTTTAAGCCTAGGCCTATTTTCTCATTGCTAAAATCATGTTTCCTAACAAAATTTACACTTTCCTAGGGATTAAAAGTGGGTTTGCCCAATCTTAAACATACGTTTAAAACTAGCTACAAAAATAGTGACGTGATTGCAAAACCCCCTTGTATTTTGCGCTACTCACATTGTTTTTGTTTGGTTATTAGTAGAATCTGCAAACATGTATTTTATTAATTTTGAAGGTACTGGAAATCTTTGACACTCCACGGTTCAGATGGAACTACATACAATGTGACAGTTGACTCACCAACAGCTGATCGGTTGCTAAATGGAGGTAATTCATCTAACACTACATGTATAACATATATATTGGCTTTTTTTTTCCCTGTCTTTTTGTCTTCACAAAATGTACATGTTCCACTTCCAACAAAACAAAGTAGATACTAAAGTGAAAATGATTATGTGGATGAAAATATTTGTTTTTGGAAGGATAGTCCCATGAAATTGCTTACATCATCTTAGGGATAAAACATTTTTGTTTTTCAGCATATATTTATTTGTATACGGTTCTAACAAGCTTGTCAATTTTTTTTCATTAGTGTCACAATTATTTGATAGTAATTTATGATGTTGGTTGTATACATGTAAAAAGTGTCATTGGCAACAAAATGTACAGATTATTATAATAATTTCCAAGACCTGTCTTGTAATACATGTAAAACATGTATATATGAACATTTTGTGTCTTTATCTTTTTACATGTACACTAGATGCTGATCTGATAAGGCGAATCATATCCAATTGCAAGGATTCTGCAAAAGGTAACAACCTGTTTTGTTTTGCATTCTTAGTTTTTGAAACTTGTTCTGATGAAAAATGTGAAGATTAATTGATGAACGATATTGAATTTTTTCTCTGTTTTTGTTATGCCAAAAAAAAGCAGTTGCATCAAAAAAGTTATTACACGTACATCAAAATACATGTAGCTATTACTACAACTAGCAGTACATAAAAAAAGATGGGTGTATAAGTGGGTGGAACCATTTTTTAACCCAGCTATGAATTTTGCATGATTCGTGAGGTACCGTGGCCGAGTGGTTTGGGTCACTGACTCGCAATAACAGGTGAAAACTTGTGGTTGCGGGTTCGAAACTCGCCCCACCTGGGGTAACTGTGTGCCCTTGAGCAAGGCACTTAATCACACATACTTCATCCTTCGGAAGATAATAGACCATTTGACATTTGTTTACATCTAAAGCGCCCTCAAATAAAAATGTTGGTATGCATCAATTATGCACAGCAGATGTGTATGGAGGTGTGCGCATTGTGATAGCCAAATCCCTATTGCTTTGATACCTGAAGTGACATCAGAGGTCACACAGTCTACACTTTGGGCGTGTTTGTTTCGGACGAATCCGCCGATCCCGATCTGCGCAGATGGTTCAGCGCTATGCATAGTTGAATCTAGCTGAACCATCTGCGCAGATCTCGGGATCGGTGGATCCGTCCGAAACAAACACGCCCTTTGTGACTTTGGAGGATTGTTTTATAAAGAGATGTCAAGTCTGAAAACATAGGTCAAAGTGCACTGTTTCACAACAACATGATCACGCGATATGTTCTGCCGGCCCCATACAATTTGTACAGTGTTGTATGCGATGATCCGGGTGAATTTTTGGTTTCAAGGCCGGTCGTTTCGTTGTTCAAAGGTACGAAAGCACGTATTTCATGATATGACATCCTTGTATTACTGGCCCTTTGCTCAGTGTGTTCTAAGATAACTGTCGACCCTGAAACATGAATGCCTTTGAGTTTTCTTCAATGAATCTGTGCTTTCCGTTGAAAGTCCCATTGCTTTGTGCGTTGCGTGTCGCCATTTTGACGATAGCGTGTGAGCCATAGCAACAATATCCACGGGGGCAGAGCTAACTAGGCAAACTCGGAACTATGCATTTACTCCTGGGTGGAGTACCATTTTTAATAAGGACAAGTGTCATGTGCCTTTAGCTGTTTGTGTAATGGGTATTGGATGGAGTGGCGCATAATTTAGGTTCAATAAACTCATTTCTGTCCAAAGTTAAATTATGTTGAATGTGTGACAAAATATGTTCGTGTCTATGAAAGGCCTACACAATAGGGGAGATTAATAGTTTTATATTTCTCTTGTTACTGAGGTAACTGGTTTAAAGGCCGAAACGAAATGGAAGAACCTTCTACGACGCTATAAGCTTGTAAGGGACCATAACAACAAGTCGGGCAACAGTAGAAAAGATTGGGAATTCTTTGAGGACATGCACAATGTCCTCAAAGACTCCCCAAACATTCAACCCAAGTACACCGTCTCAGCAGCACCATCCTCCTCTTCAAACCCTCCATCAACCTCAGTATCTGGCCACTCGCAAGACTCCCCTGAGGCCACAGAATGTAGTTCATCCGGCAAGAGAGGTCAGAAAAGGAAGTATCAGTCAAAAAATAACATAGTACTAGACCTCTTCAAACAAATCAAAGAGAAAAATGAAACAGCTGAGGAAAAACGACTTAACATGTTGAAACAAATGCATGATGAAAAAATGACCCTCATGTCGTCATTAGTTGATGTTCTGAAAAAGGAATAAACATTCAAACATTCAATTCTTGTACCCACATTATTAGGGTAGTCTGTATATATATTTCAGAAACCTCTTTTAAGCCAATTTACAAAATAATTATAAACAAACTTCACCTTTATAACGCCGCACACAAATGTCACTTATACACTCGACCAAAAAAGTTCTGTCACCAGTAAAACATTTATAGATATTTATTATTAAATTGGATTTAATGTAGGAAAATAATATATCAAATTTTAGCTGAACATATCCCTCAAAGGAATAGAGCTCAAGAGAGATCATGATGGCAAGCTTCACTGAACAGGAATGCAACAAAGGAGTGTGGGGTCAGAATGAAAAACACCAAAGAACAATGCAACTTGTGATTTGGGCAATTTGTGTGTAGACAATTAGGAAGTTTTGAAATGAGTTTGGATTTATCAATATCTTGTCAAATACATCAAAATCTAAATGGTTAAATTGTCCAATCTGAATCGTGCCATTGCATTAGGTATGGTGGAAGCAAAATACTGAACTGTAACTCCCCTTGTTTTTCATTCTGACCCCACACTCCTTTGTTGCATTCCTGTTCCGTAAAGCTTGCCATCATGGACTCCATTGAGCTCTATTCCTTTGAATGATATGTTCAGCTAAAATTTGATATATTATTTTCCTACATTAAATCCAATTTCATAATAAATATCTATAAATGTCTTACTGGTGACAGAACTTTTTTGGTCGAGTGTATTTACAGTATGTTTAAATACGTTTCAAAAAATATAGTTTTGTTGTGTAATCATTCAAAACAATAATAAACTCATCTTTAAAATAGCATTTCAAAACGTACACGACATTAATGTACATGTTTAAATTAGTTATAAAATATAATTAATAAATATCTTGGACAGTCTATGGTTCCATATTGGCTTAGAGACATCATGTGGCCAGTCTTAAACACTTTTTAGTCTGGCCTGCACCCGTTCCCTGTTCAGCGCTTAAGTACCTGGTTGTGTGCGTACGCGTACAACACGCTTGCATTATGTGTAACATGCACATCGAACAAAAACAACTCGATGTGCAACAGTTTGATTGAACAAACACGGTCATGCATGCAACTCATGCAAAATTGACAAGATCATCAAAGAGTTTTGTTGAGTTTTACTGTTTAAACAAAAAGTATTTATAAATGGGAAAAAAGGTGGGTTTGGCCAATCTTAAACAATCTGTTAAAACCGGCTAAGGACTTGGACGCTGATAATGGCCCCTATCTGGTTTTAAACGTATGTTTAAGACTGACCAAACCCACTTTTATTCCCTAATTTTGTACTTTGTAAAAAGTGGTTTCCTTCAACACTGTTTTAATAAAGTTTTAATAATAATTTTAAAAATGTTAATGTTGAATTCATGTATAGACACTTTGCACTGGCAGCCATGACAGGGGGCAGTCACATTGTCACTGTGCGTCATGCATGAGTAGGATCTATAGTCGCATTTAAAAATGACAAACCTGCCCCCTGTCATGGCTGCTGGTGCAAATTTAAGGGTCTATATTTTACATTTTTATCCTGCAGTCCTGCACTATTATAGTTGTATAAAATGAGCCACAAATTGATAGAGTTTCAATTGGTGGTATGTTGAAAATAAATAGCTTGAATTAATATTAACCGGTTTGTGATTACAACATTGATGATTTCAAGAGTGTTTCCCGAATGTCAAGGAGTAATCTTTTATTTTAGTCCTAAATATGATGAACTAGCCGTACAACCAAAATTGAGAATGCTTTGGCAGCTGTTGTTGCAATCATTTTGGGAAAAGGATTTGCTTCTAACTTCTGCAAATTTGTCAACTGATTTACTACTGCTGTCTGCGCAACATTGCTGTCAAAAGTCACAAATTCTTCAGTATACAGATACCGTTGTTTGTGATTACCAAATTGATGATTTCAAGGAGTAA
Source organism: Henricia sp. BOLD:AAB3569 (assembly GCA_037783545.1). Classification (NCBI taxonomy): domain Eukaryota; kingdom Metazoa; phylum Echinodermata; class Asteroidea; order Spinulosida; family Echinasteridae; genus Henricia; species Henricia sp. BOLD:AAB3569. Next base: position 534,416 of record JBBELK010000104.1, on the reverse strand, counting down.
TCTTTTATTTTAGTCCTAAATATCTATGATGAACTAACCGTACAACCAAAATTGAGAATGCTAAGGCAGCTGTTGTTGCAATCATTTTGGGAAAAGGATTTGCTTCTAACTTCTGCAAATTTGTCAACTGATTTACTACTGCTATCTGCGCAACATTGCTGTCAAAAGTCACAAATTCTTCAGTATACAGATACCGTTGTTTGTGATTACCAAATTGATGATTTCAAGGAGTAATCTTTTATTTTAGTCCTAAATATCTATGATGAACTAACCGTACAACCAAAATTGAGAATGCTAAGGCAGCTGTTGTTGCAATCATTTTGGGAAAACTATTTTTAACAGATGAAAAGGATTTGCTTCTAACTTCTGCAAATTTGTCAACTGATTTACTGCTGCTGTCTGCGCAACATTGCTGTCAAAAGCCACAAATTCTTCAGTATACAGATACCGTTGTTTGTGATTACAATAAAAAACTCAATAAAAATTACAAATAAGAAAAAATGGCAAATGTGATTCAATGGCCAAAAGTTAATATCAGGGCTGAGTTCCAAACCCTCGAACAGTTGGTGGCGCACAATGTGTTCCACTCAAAACTGCCTCTGTGAGTATTGCCGCGCCAACTGGTTAAATGTGGCATCCTAAACTCTGCACTACTTGGTCTCTTTTCTGGATTCCAGCTCTTGGAGGGTGATTAGCGTGGTCAGCTGCTTCTTCATCAGCAGTACAAGTATCCTCTTCATCAGCATCAGAAATGAATTCTTCCAGATGATTTCTCTCAGAGATGAGGCAGATGTTGTGAACTACAAAAACTGCTGCAAGAAAGTCGATGCGCTCCTTCTCATGAATGATTTCTACGAACTTCAGCCTTCTGAATCTTCCTTTTAGAAGCCCAAACGCCCTTTCTATGACCATTCTGCTGCTGCTGTGGACAAAGTTATAGTTTTTTTGTGCAAGTGTGAGATTTCCATTATCCCTAAATGGAGTGAGCAAGCATGGCCATAAGGGATATGCAGCATCAGCGATGAGAAAAGACTCTCCTGGACAACGATGATGTGGTTGTTCCTCAAGGATCCTGCCAAGTGGAGAATTTTTGAAAATCCGTGCATCGTGCACAGATCCTGGCCATCCAACATATACATCGGTGAAAAACATCTGATCATCGCAAACTGCTTGGACATTCATAGAATGGACGCCTTTCCTGTTGATGTACACCTCAGGCTTGTCAGATGGAGCCAGGATCGGTACATGTGTACCGTCCATAGCGCCAATGACACCAAGCAAACCTCTCTTTGCTTGAAATGCATTCTGTACACGGTTTGCTTCAGAACCTGTGGGCCACTTGACGATATTAGGTAGAATGGAAATAAGAGCTCTCACTACATTTCGTCTTGCCTCGACAACACTAGAATCAGAAATGCCAAACTTGTCAGCTATTCTCCTGATGGTACACTGGTTGGCCATGTAGTAAAGAGTGACCAAAAGCTGTTTCTCAACTGGAATGGGTGTTCGGCCACCTGCTCCATGTTTTCTGGGTAGGATGCCCCCAACTATCACTGTCAACTGCTCAGCAGCAGCTGCAAAATATACACAGAAACATAAATACAGTAAACTCTCGTTATAACACCCCCTTATATAAAGCTCATCCCGATATAAAGATCATTTTTCTAAGTCCCAGCCATTATTCTCTGCATTGTGTACATGCATTGGTTATAGTGCTCTCTGAATATAGAGTGATGTCCCCTAACTTGGTGCACCCAACTTTAAAGTGTATTGGTGATGTTACTGATTTTGCATACAGGGTAGACTTGATGTCAAGTCTGTAACTAGACCGGTTGTTTCGTAAACGGCAGCAGCGTAGTCGCGAATGGACTGGGAACAAGTCTAATCGACCTCTAGTTACAGACTTGAGAAACCTGTTTCCGTTTTGTACACGGTCTATGGAGATTGCTACCAGAATTGGACGTAGAGAGCTGATTGGTCGAAACGCAGGACTACATTAATATTCATGGTACTCCTCTAAATGGATGTGTTTTTGTGAATTTTGAATTGGGTTTCATCTCCATCGTAATAACGCATGCAGCAAGCTTGAAGTGCAATTTTCTTTAGGCTATATAGGCTACATGTACATGTAAGCCTATTCGACTTGATCAGTTTATGCGAATTTGGGATTATCGATGGTTTTTGTTTAAAATATAATCGCAAACGCGGATGATTGCATGATTGTCAGATCGTGGTTTTGGAGAAAGATAGAGCTGAAATTGTGAACAGTGCTGTCAATCATGGGCGCCAAAGAATGGGGTTGTCGGCCTCGTTGAAACCGAAAAGCTAGGGATTTGGAAATCTGTGACATCGTCAGCCACGCAGTCGTGACACTATTTTTGATATCTGTTGCAACTTGTCTGTTGTGTATAAATGGTTTTAATTCAAAATAGAAATTTTGGATTTTTTTCAAAGTCTCATAAGCAAGTGGGGCAGTTTTAATGTGCTTTTCAAGCTTTCGGTCAAATATGTCACCTTCTCAACGTTTGCCAGTTTTGTATGACAAGGACGCAGATCGTCGATGGTGAGGAAAGATTTGTTTGCAGGACTTTTTCTAATCTGGAGCGAAGATCTGATTTATCAAGACTGTAATATTTCTTGCAGGATAGCTAGTAAAGTCGTGTTACAAACTAAGCACGCACGCCACTTGTAGGTATTATGCTGGCCATTTTAGCCACCAGCAACACGTTTTGAAAATCAACTAGTCGAAGAAGAATGTTACAAACAAAAACCCAAAATCCAATTTGTAGTCAAAAAAAAAAAAAACACCGGGCAAAATTACTGACCCGCTAGCTCGAGTTTGGAAAGTTGGCAGTGCGCTCGATCCCTTTCAATTTTACATAAAGCGCATCTTAGTCCGTGGTGCGTTAACTGGACTGCAGTGCCACAACAGTTGGAAAACGATAAAGCAACAGAACGTAAAAATAGTTTTAATACATTCTGCTCAGCTTCATTTGTTTTCTGCGACGTGGTAAAGGGCTGTGCAGTTTAATTTATCGATGTATTTACAGGCGCGGATCCAGAGGGGGGGGGGGGGGGGGGGGGGGGGGGGGGGGGGGGGGGGGGGGTTTGGGGGTCAAAACCTCCCCCCTGCTCCGACACCAAAAAATATAATGTAATCCATTTTTTGCGTGTCCGCCTGTCCGAAACAAGTAGACATAAAAATCTGATGGGCAAAACCCCTCCCTGGTGGCAAAACCCCCTCCTGGAAAAATTCCTGGATCCGCCCCTGATTTAGCCCTTGACGTGACACAAGTAATAGACCGTATTCCTGAACGCGGGAGGGCGCTCGAACAAGGTGATTTGGGGGAAAATGTCCATAGACGACAGTAGAAAAGTGGGGGTACGTGCATACGTACGGGGGAAAAAGTCGCGTACGCGGAGCGCGCAGACCTGTGTCGCGCGCACAGATTTCCATTCAAAATAAACGTTTGGAAGGCGTGTGCGCGTAGCGCGTTTTGTGTTCGAACATAACGCACGATGGGCGCGGACCAGGCGCGGGCCACTTGACAGCGCCCTCCACGTTCAGGAATACGGCCTATTGGCGCAATCACATCTAAAAGGACTGATACCGAGTTAATACTTGAATATGATACTGTCAGAACACACTCATCAAAAGAAGCTGATACAAGATCTCCCATAATCATTATAGGGGAGATCTTTTTAATGAATATTGTTGTACATTTATTTGTACATCATAAATGCTCTTGACTGTAACTTAACATACTACATTTCACTAAACGCTTAACACAGTTTCTCTAAATAACAATATTGAAGTTTTAAAACACGCATTAACCGAATCAGATAACATTACATCCCCTCTGGTAGAAGTGGACGTTACCACGGCACGATGGCCGAAATGTTATTGGCTGGTTCTATGGCAACAGCGTGATTATATATTACGCGCCATGAAGCATTAATATTGGCGCGAATACAGGTTTCTCAAGTCTCTAGACAGGTACTATTCATAACAACGACTGTTGCGTGTGGGGATTATAGGCGTCAGACTGACCAAATACGACTGTCTAGAGACTTGACCTCAAGTCTACATACAGGGGGGCAGGGGGCGGTCTAAAAGGTCGGCTTTCCATGCGTATACTATACTTTATGGATGTCTCCTAGCTATTGATTGCTTTCCGTGACGTAGAACATCCGGGAATGTTTGGTGGTCAACGGTCACGCGCATACACGCGCACCCACAAAATAGGCTAGATCCGAATTAGTGGCTTTGGCTGTGGCTGCTGCAATATGCTGTTTCTAAGGACTGTCATTGTCCGCCCATAGCAACCGCATACCCACAGCCAATTCACAGTCAAAGCCACTAATTCGGATCCAGCCATATACTCACCAGCGTACTTTCATTCGAAGATGCCGCACGCGCGCGTTGCGACACGTTCAAATTACTGAGCATGCACTGCAGCTTGTAAAAACGAAAGTGCCTTTGCTTGATCACAATTTTTAGCCTTGGAAGAAATACATTTTTATCTTTATCGATACAACAGCCATGGTGCAACAACATAAGCAAGGTTAAGTAACAGAGGTAAGTGCAACCAATGCGTTTTTATTGCTTTTTTGGCCGGTTATTACTCGAGCCATGTGGGTCGTGAAAAATGACAACCAAATTGGTGGATGGAAGGGGTGACGTCATCGGAAAGCAATCAATAATGAGAGTGTACTGCAGAGCAAAACTTAAGACTCATCTACATTGGCAAACACTTGCAAAGTTTTTGTTTGCAAACATCACCAAAAAGGTATGTTTGCTGAAGTTTTTCTGTGTGCCTACATTTGCAAACAGAAGCAAACTTCTTGAACAATCATGTGATCACGATCGGCTGGCTCTAATCACGTGACCTGAAACTGGTTCCTGATTGGTTCAGACATAAAACATGAGCATGTGCAAACACGTTTTGGTGAAGTTTGTTGTTGTTTGCTAATGTTTTATGTGCTGTCCACACTTACAAACGTTTCTGAAAAACATGACAAAACTTGAAGTTTGGTCATGTTTTATGTGCAATGTTTGCCAGTTTAGACGAGGCTTTATGGCACTGTTTTCATGCACTTCCTTCATAAAATCAACATTGTAGTCAAGACATTTAAAATAACAGATTTCACCTCCACTAGTGCTAGCTTGTGTTCAACAGTGTTTTTGATACTAGGAATGGGTAAATTGTGTTAGATATTTAAGACTAAGAAAAGATTACTTCTTGACATCCGGAAAACACTCTTGAAATCATCAATGGTGTAATCACGAACAACGGTATCTGTATACTGAAGAATTCTTGGCTTTTGACAGCGACGTTGTGCCGACAGGAGCAGTAAATCAGTTGACAAATTTGCAGACGTTAGGGGGCCTAGAAGCAATTCTTCTTCATCTGTGGAGAATAGTTCTTCCAAAATGATGATTGCAACAACAGCTGCTTTATTCTCCATTTTGGGTTGTACATGTACGCATTTGTAGTAACTGCAAAATAAAATAGTGTCAGAATTTAATAGAAAATTAAATTTCATTATTTTCAGTTAAACAAAAAGCGCTGTACTGTTTTCATGCACAATGTCTACCAGCAACGTATTCCAGAGCTGCCCAAGCCAGAAACTTTAAAATAAATTTGTGGGAAAAACCCCTGCAATAAAGTTAGCCATCCTGGCTGCAAGTTTTTCTTTGTTGCCACAAACATCCGGCAATCGGGCCAAGAGGAGATGAGTTGGTCAGGAGGGGCCACAAGTCGGTAAGAGTTGAGACCTAGATTTTATTTTCAAAGACTCATCTAGGATTGGTAAACACAGATCTTATGGAGAAATCTGAAATTTCGAGTGCGAAAAAATAACCAGATTGATTCTATAAGGACTTTTCCAACCTGTCTCAAAGATTTTGCACACAAGGTCTGGACTGAACATGCTGACGCAATAATAATAATAATAATGAAAATTTATAATGCGCCGGTATCTATAAAAAAAAAGATGGGTATAATGCTCCTTTCAATTGTCCCCCCCCCCCCCCCACAGCTAGTAGACATGTGCATAAACACCATACACCCCGCCACTAATTATTTATAAGGTCAAGGAAAAAAATAGCCGTGTTTCCTATATTATTACCCGCTCCACACGTACGTACGTGATAATTTATTACGTACGTACGTGATAATACTACGTACGTACGTGATATTATCACGTACGTACGTGATATTATCACGTACGTACTTAATATTATCACGTACGTACTTAATATTATCACGTACGTAGGTATTACATTATCACGAACAAACGTAGTATTATCACGTACGTACGTAGTATTATCACGTACGTACGTAGTATTATCACGTACGTACGTAGTATTATCACGTACGTACGTAGTATTATCACGTACGTACGTAGTATTATCACGTACGTACGTAGTATTATCACGTACGTACGTATTAAAAAAATTTAAAAAAAAAAAACTTCAATGTCCCCTCTGGGTCTTCGTAGATAGGTGCATAATAGTGAGGTTTCGGCACGGTTAGTGATTACGACTACGATTAGCCAAACCTCAAAATCTTTACCTTTCGCTGTCAGTTTTTTACTAAGGTGTAGCTAGAGGCGTAGCTATCACAGTGTAAACAACACAACAACACTTGGGATATTTGTGTAAACGCCACAAGTACGCACAAATCGATGACGTAAAATTCACTAATAGTCGTCGTTTTGCCTAACCGTATGCGACCGAAACCTCCCTAATACCATTTTATGGCCCTGCGGTTGAATACTCACTCAAACATCAAAGCGCCCTCTATTGGTGATGGGAAAGTTAAATCTCAAATTTTCACCATTTTAAAACAACTTAGGCCTATTATAAATTAGTAAAGATGTTACTCAACTGTTCGAATTATTAGGGGGAGAATTCGATCAGCTCAAAGCTGTCAATTAATAAAAAGTAGATACAAATTTATAATAAGTCACAGCTTTGACTGATCTGATCGAATTCTCCCTGCCCCTGGGCCTGCCCGGCCCTGCCCAGGCCATGGCCTGATCGAAAATACCCACACACTTACCCAATGCTGGCCGTGTTTACTGGACCTTCAAATACCTAGGCCTAGGTCTACATGTTGAATGTTGTCGGGATTCTATTAATTTAGGAATTCATTACGTAAAAACAACTAATGTGGAAGATAAACTGAAAATAATGTCCTGAAAGCACGCGAACAATGACATGTACGATGCAGACGACATGACTCGTTGTTAAGCAAAAATCGTGTCACGTGAGATTGTCACGTGTCATGAGATCCCGATCGCGATCAGTGTTGTTTGTTTATGCAGCGCTTTCAATCCCGAGATCCGGATTCGGATCTGTCGTGAAACAAACACGCTCTAAAAGTACTATTTCATAGCGCGTACGCAATCGCGCCAGCGTGTGTCAGCGCGCCGGAGACGCGTTCGCGTGAAGCAACTAGCAGTGGTGTTTGCGTTAACGCGGACAATGTGCACTTTGGCTTGTGCACCAACTATGCAGCTGGGCGCTTCACGGTAATGGCGGAATCTCTACGAAGTCGTTTTGTCGTAGATGATGAAGTCCCTAAGAAAGTAAGAGAAGTGGCCTACAGTGAAAACTGTGTCAGGTGAGAATGTGCTACTAAAGTGCCGGGTGATTATGCTACAATTTTTTGCTGTAAATATACAACTTTTCCGCCGTAGGCCAGCTTCCGAAATCGAAACTCGAAGGACCACTGTCGTGACTGTGCATGACTCTGTATCGTTACTTTTAACCAACCAGATGACAAAAATCTACACATTCGGTATATATAAAACAAATATTGACTGCTGTTTATTCGGGTCGTGGTTCATATTATAGGCCCTCGGTGATCTCGAAGCCATGACTATACCCCTCGGCTTCCGCCTCGGGGCATAGTCATGGCTTCGAGATCACCTCGGGCCTATAATCTTAACCATGCCCCTCATTGCAGTCAATATTTGTATACCATCACCCTCATGAGCAGTCAATATTTGTATACTATATGGTGTTCCATTTCCGCCAACAAAACGTCGCGCTTCGGTTTTTAAACAGAAAATGACGGAAAATCCAGAATACACACACGGAGCTGAAGTCACTTTCCTACATGTCCAAACAGACATCCTCTTCAACTTCTAATTGATTCAAATTCTATATGATTCTGATCCAGGAAACACAATTTTAGTTTCAGCTTCAATCGCTCATTAATTAATACCTAATTAAGGAGTTAAAGGGACCCTTCCCCAAGTAGCTAACAAGTAAAGATTTTTCATACAAATATTCGAATGCACAACTTTAATGCACAAGTCCCTATGTCTTAATTCAAGTCACAAGCTATTTAAATGAACTCCAACAAAGACATTCTTTTGTGCGTGTTCATCCTTTGCTTCTTGTTACTGGACTTGTGCCGGATTTATGCGGGAGTTGTCATAGTCCAGATTTTGGACTATATTATTGCGATATTGGATCGAGTACGATTAATGAGGATTTCAAGAATACAAGTGAGCCTAGCGTACTCTGAATTAAGCAAGTTTATGTAGTTTAAAATTATTGATGAAAACATCCATTGGGCCTACTATCCATTCATTACAAGATCCGAACTTTATGGATTGAGAAGGGAAAAACAATATGGGAAGAACCAAAAAAGCCAATGGGCGAAAGTAAACAAAGGAAGCGACTTAAACTACCCTTGACGAAGATCTTAAATTATTACGAGATCCGAAAAACTAAGGATCACTTATCTCGAAAGGAAAAACCAAGGAGGGAATGGACGAATGTATGTGAACATCAGAATCCTTGAAAACGAGAAGTATAGGCATAATGCATCCTCTAGTCGAAAATTAAATATCTATATATGAGTGAATGAGCAAATGTATTATGTGGATAAAAAAGGAACTGGGCAAAACAACTGTCTAATAAAGCACAGCATTGCTTTAGAGGCCAGAGTGGAAAATCACTGATGCAACATACCTAAAGTTGGTGCGTATAAAGTAAATATAGGCCTACACTGAACAAAATTATAAACGCCCCATGTGACACTTTGAAACTTTTATTAGCCTTAGGGGTTGCAAAATATATTAAATCATACATGCCCATGATTGCCAGACGCCACTATCGTGTTCTAACGGACAGTAATCTGTAGCACATTGAACAACAAAATGAATTTTGTATGATTTAATACATGTATATTTTGCAACCCCTAAGGCTAATAAAAGTTTCAAAGCGTCACATGGGGCGTTTATAATTTTGTTCAGTGTATATAGGTCCAAAATTAAAAATCTCAGCGGATAAACAGCGTCCTCTACAGGCAAATAACCATCCGAAACTCCATGGCCAATACAATAGACTCGAGATGGTCTTAAAATCCCAACTGTGTTAGTGTTAAAAGCCGTGGTTGAAGATGAACGAACTTTAAGGAAGGACTTTTAATAAATAGCGCATCCTGAACACTACATAGAGTTGTAGTTTAAACGTTATACAACAAACTAAATATGAATCATATAAGAAAACGTTTATTGGAAAATGAAATCCAGGGAAAATTGGAAATATTAGTTTCATGACCAGAAATCGTCTTATAAAAATTCTCATTCGCGCGCCCGTAAAACATGCATTTGGCCAAATAGACAAGAATTCATCTCCAAGAACAGAGGATATTGACGCAAGTCATTATGCAAATTCATGACAGTTTAAAGACAAATTCTAAAGCGCGAAACAGTGCTGTTTGTATAATCCTATAAGCCCGTAGCGACGAGAAAATACTCACGGGGCTAAAACTAGGAATTACGTTTAATTGGATAAGATACTTAAAAATATGGAAAGAAAACAACGTAGAAAATAAATAATTTTGAGGAGTGGGACTTACGTACTATTTTATGAATATTTCCTGCAGTGTTAAATACGGGAGGAATTTTACATCAGTCGTGCATACTTCGACCGAATAGCAATAAGTAATTCAAACGATAAGTAATTGGAACGCCCTTAAATTTCTGTGTGACCGAAAATGACATCACTGACAAAAAACCTTACACGGAGTTGTCTTTTACGTACAGCTTGTATGTCCGAGCATGGTGCATCAGTGTTCACCTCGTGAAAGACAGACGTTGAAAGCGACGAACCTGGGGGATAATAACAAAAAAACGACAAAAGACAAGCAATGCTCTCATTGGGTGGGGGCGGTGGGAGCTGTGGGGGTTGCTAGTTCATAGGCATAAGAAGACAGTCGGGAAAATTGCTACAATAGTTCAGCTGAAGGGCGAAAAAACTAGCGGGAATTTATAACTAATTTAATTGCGATAAGTTGGGTATGGTAGCGACAGTGTATACTGTTGTTGTTGTTAATTACATGGCATCTTCGGCAACTAAGGCCCTTTATGCCATCCACTATACGGTTTTAGCTTTAACTATTCTTTATTCTCAACTCGCGATGACGAAGAAGGAGTTGCAGTTTTAGAAAAAAACAGTTTTAGAAGTGGGAGGAAAACCCCCAGAGAAATCCACAGGGGAAAACCCACGCGGTCACGTAGGGACTGCAAACCCAATCCACATACACGCCTCAGATTTGAACCCGGGACGCCAGAGGTGAAAGGTGAGGAAAGAACCACTAAGCCAACCCGACGGCCCCAACAGTGTACTGTTCAACGCGCTCGGCAGAGAGTAGACGCGACCTGAATAAAGAATCGTCGTTGTTGTTGTTGTTAATTTTATGGCATCTTCGGCACCTAAGGGCCCTTTATGCCATCAACTATACGGTTTTAGCTTTAACTATACTTTATTATCAACTTGAGATGACGAAGAAGGAGTTGCAGTTTTAGAAGTGGGAGGAAAACCCCCAGAGAAATGCCCCAGGGGAAAACCCACGCGGTCAAGTAGGGACTGCAAAGCAAATCCACATACACGCCCCGGATTCGAACCCGGGACCCCAGAGGTGAAAGGCGAGAAAAGAATCCGTACGCCAACCCGACCGCCCTGTTATACGATCATTCAACCGAATGAAACCACGTTCAATCACCCATATGCTTCCTCCATGGTTACATAGAGTGTTTCTGGCCAGAAGGCTATGTTCAAGAACAAAACCATGCACAAAACGAACAATGAGTCGTCTGTTAAAAAACAGAAGAAACTTCTGTAAATGTACAATTTTAAATACAGTACAGTCTACTGTAAGCAAACAGAGAAAACAAAAAAGTAGAATGCACTGTTCATCAACAGTATGCTACAGTGTATGTAATGCCAATTGACATGAATACTGTGACGGAACAATAACTACATGTATATAGGCCCTAGGCAACAACTGTATGTTTTAAACACAAAACCAACTGTATGTTTTGAGCACATGTATTGAGTCACTCGCACATCACAAGTCGGGAATCCTGTTGTCTGATTGGTCGATCAAGTTTAGGCACTGTTGTATGGTAAAGAGAAAATGTGCTTAGTCTATAGGGCCTGGAAGTTTATATAGTGGCGTTCAGGCTAGCCACGGGAGTTTGAGTGGCGCCGGCCGCCGTGCCGGGCGCTGACTTCTTAGAGAGAGTTTCCCTTCGATTGTTAGATTGTTTAAATTAGGGGGCTCGTGATTGTAAAAGAGAGACATGGCGGATAAAGATGAATGATTAAAGACATGATCACTGTTGTTTTCTTATATCTTGCCTCCGTTGACCATTTATTAGTCTATAGTTTGGCTCCACCCAGTAGGAATAAGCAAATCAGGAGCAAAGTTCCTTAAGTTGATCCGCCCTTAAGTTGCTCCAGCCATATTCCGAGCTCCGACTCCACAGTCCGATTCCGATTACTCCGACTCCACAGTCTCACTCCGATTCCTCCATCTTACAAACCACTGGTGCTGCGGCCCACCACTGCAGGGGTTCCACAAAGCAGAGGCGGCACGCTACCAACCGGACCAGCTTGGCGGAAGCTGGTACGGACCGCCACAATACTGTAAATGAACAGCTCTATTTTATAAACTCACTTCATATATACCAGGGTTGTAGTCGAGTCCATCACAAGTCCTCACAAGCCTCCACAAGTCCACCACAAGTCCCTATGTCTTAATTCAAGTCACAAACTATTTAAATGAACTCTAACAAAGGCATTCTTTTTTTCTGTTATTTTAACTTTAATAAATAGTGGGGATCAATTAACATGCGTAATAATGAATATTTATGAGTGCAAATAATACAGGTGGTTTCATGAGGTCATAGATCAATGTTCTATTCATGTCATGTTTTGTGTATGCACACCAAACAAATATGAATGAAATATGGACAACTTTCTGCATCTGCCGTAATTAAATTTGGAGCAAAATTACTTAGTAGACAACAAAATATATCAGTGTAGAATTAATGCAGCTTTGCACAGGTGAGGAAGTTGTAAAAATTGGCCCTTTGCACAGGAATTTCTCTAAAAAGCTGCAGAGCAAATCAGAAAAGTATGCATTTTCTTTTTAAATAACATATTTTCAGGGTGAGATAAAGTGCACAGACAGTGAACCATCTTAAAACATAACACTATTATACAAGTGAGTGATTTTCAAATGAGGGCAGTGGTCATACAGCCTATCATATTATGTATGTCAGAATGCTGCAGATAGGCGGACACTTATAATGCAATACATGTAAATGTTCTATTGTTGGTGTGAGAGCTGAACCCCCCACCCCCCTCACCTCCCCCGATCTGCCTTTTTTATGGGGCCATAACAGTGGGACATTGGGAAAACACATTTGAGGGGCCCTTGAAATGGTATTTAAAAAATCAAGCTTTTTAATTTGTATGTTCATGAGCAAAGTTATGACATCACATCAGGCAAACACAGGATCACTCTCAACTCTGCACCAACTTTGATGAAACTCTTGTAACCCATGGCTGCATCATTTGAGTTTATTTTACATGTTGCCTGTTGTAAGCCATAAACAATGGAAATAAAAACCGCAGCACTTTGCCACAACTCCAGTTTGAATTCATGTTTTTCTATACTTTCTCTCAGTTTCTGTAAAAACAAATTGTCAAAGTTGAAAATGTTGTCTTTTATTCATTTAAAATTTAAATCAACAGCACCAATGTCTGTATAAACAAAAAACTAATGGCTTTTAAACAGGGTCCAATTTGCTTTGCAAATTTGTTAACGTTTGTAATGTGGAGCACCCCGACCTTTTAGTGCCCCATCAAGCTTTAAAAGAATGTTGATAAACTGCCTGGTAAACATGTCAGCCAATGATGCAGTAATACTTGTGTCTATGTGTGGTTTTTGTGTTTAATGAATGGTAAACAAAAATGTCTGCAGAAATATTTGGGAAAAATATATATTATGGTCTAGTTTTTGTGACACAGAAACACATCATGACATAAAATGATAGATTGTTAACGGTTTTCTTTATTTATTTACTGTCACACAACTTTACACACTACACAACTGATAAATAAATATGTTAAAACATGTATTATATAAATATGACATGGTGGATTTCAAAAACGTAAATATTGCCAAAAATGTAACCCATAATTTTATTTATTTAATTTATTTATTTGATATCCAACAGCGGAGATCTGCCACTTACAGGTATCATAAAAAAAAAAATATATATATATAAAAATTGAAACAAACAGAAATTACATGTAAATAAATAACTAATTGTATATGGATAATGGATAATTGTTATGTAAATTCATGTAAATAAGTTAATTCAGTGTACAGCTGGCTAGACCTGTGGTGGTACATGTACATAAATAAACATATAATTGAGCTAGGAGTGGGAAATACTTCGATAAATCTGTGTACGGAAATAATTCAATGTTGGTGCTCCAAACACATCGCATGTTTCATGGAGTCGGTTGTAGGTAGATGAAATCCTTGAAACAAACTGAAGCCTTGTTTGGTTACCTCCACCCGGCTCCGCGGAACATGCATGATGTGTTTGGGAGCAGATATGGTTCGACGTTCTGGAACATGAAGAGAAAATGGATCAGCAGTGGTTAAATTGTACTGTACATGTACAATGTACAATACACTGTACATGCAAAACCATCTGCTGAATAAATAGTCACATCAATTAAAAGGTTTTGCTGTTGCAGAGAGTACATCATGAAGAAATATTATTAATTAAACTCCTAAACAACATTGTTCAATTCCAACTTTTTATTCGGCACCTAAGGCCCTTTATGCCATCAACTATACGGTTTTAGCTTTAACTATACTATATTATCAACTTGAGATGACGAAGAAGGAGTTGCAGTTTTAGAAGTGGGAGGAAAACCCCCAGAGAAATGCCCCATGGGAAAACCCACGCGGTCAAGTAGGGACTGCAAACCAAATCCACATACACGCCCCGGATTCGAACCCGGGACCCCAGAGGTGAAAGGCGAAAAAAGAATCCGTACGCCAACCCGACCGCCCTGTTATACGATCATTCAACCGAATGAAACCACGTTCAATCACCCATATGCTTCCTCCATGGTTACATAGAGTGTTTCTGGCCAGAAGGCTATGTTCAAGAACAAACCATGCACAAAACGAACACTGAGTCGTCTGTTGAAAAACAGAAGAAACTTCTGTAAATGTACAATTTCAAATACAGTACAGTCTACTGTAAGCAAACAGAGAAAACAAACAAGTAGAATGCACTGTTCATCAACAGTATGCTACAGTGTATGTAACGCCAATTGACATGAATATACTGTAAATGAACAGAGTGCGGCTCTATTTTATAAACTCACTTCATATATACCAGGGTTGTAGTCGAGTCCATCACAAGTCCTCACAAGCCTCCACAAGTCCACCACAAGTCCCTATGTCTTAATTCAAGTCACAAGCTATTTAAATGAACTCTAACAAAGGCATTCTTGTTTTCTGTTATTTTAACTTTAATAAATAGTGGGGATCAATTAACATGCGTAATAATGAATATTTATGAGTGCAAATAATACAGGTGGTTTCATGAGGTCATAGATCATTGCTCTATTCATGTCATGTTTTGTGTATGCACACCAAACAAATATGAATGAAATATGGACAACTTTCTGCATCTGCCGTAATTAAATTTGGAGCAAAATTACTTAGTAGACAACAAAATATATCAGTGTAGAATTAATGCAGCTTTGCACAGGTGAGGAAGTTGTACAAATTTGCCCTTTGCACAGGAATTTCTCTAAAAAGCTGCAGAGCAAATCAGAAAAGTATGCATTTTCTTTTTAAATAACATATTTTCAGGGTGAGATAAAGTGCACAGACAGTCAACCATCTTAAAACATAACACTATTATACAAGTGAGTGATTTTTCAAATGAGGGCAGTGGTCATACAGCCTATCATATTATGTATGTCAGAATGCTGCAGATAGGCGGACACTTATAATGCAATACATGTAAATGTTCTATTGTTGGTGTGAGAGCTGAACCCCCCACTCCCCTCACCTCCCCCGATCTGCCTTTTTTATGGGGCCATAACAGTGGGACATTGGGAAAACATATTTGAGGGGCCCTTGAAATGGTATTTAAAAAATCAAGCTTTTGAATTTGTATGTTCATGAGCAAAGTTATGACATCACATCAGGGAAACACAGGATCACTCTCAACTCTGCACCAACTTTGATGAAACTCTTGTAACCCATGGCTGCATCA
Source organism: Henricia sp. BOLD:AAB3569 (assembly GCA_037783545.1). Classification (NCBI taxonomy): domain Eukaryota; kingdom Metazoa; phylum Echinodermata; class Asteroidea; order Spinulosida; family Echinasteridae; genus Henricia; species Henricia sp. BOLD:AAB3569. The sequence continues at coordinate 518,786 of JBBELK010000104.1, read as the reverse complement.
TTTGAGTTTATTTTACATGTTGCCTGTTGTAAGCCATAAACAATGGAAATAAAAACCGCAGCACTTTGCCACAACTCCAGTTTGAATTCATGTTTTTCTATACTTTCTCTCAGTTTCTGTAAAAACAAATTGTCAAAGTTGAAAATGTTGTCTTTTATTCATTTTAAATTTAAATCAACAGCACCAATGTCTGTATAAACAAAAAACTAATAGCTTTTAAAACAGGGTCCAATTTGCTTTGCAAATTTGTTAACGTTTGTAATGTGGAGCACCCTGACTTTTGAGTGCCCCATCAAGCTTTAAAAGAATGTTGATAAACTGCCTGGTAAAAATGTCAGCCAATGATGCAGTAATACTTGTGTCCATGTGTGGTTTTTGTGTTTAATGAATGGTAAACAAAAATGTCTGCAGAAATCTTTGGGAAAAATATATATTATGGTCTAGTTTCTGTGACACAGAAACACATCATGACATAAAATGATAGACTGTTAACGGTTTTCTTTATTTATTTACTGTCACACAACTTTACACACTACACAACTGATAAATAAATATGTTAAAACATGTATTATATAAATATGACATGGTGGATTTCAAAAACGTAAATATTGCCAAAAATGTAACCCATAATTTTATTTATTTTATTTATTTATTTGATATCCAACAGCGGAGATCCGCCACTTACAGGTATCATAAAATATATATATATATATATATATATATATAAAAATTGAAACAAATAGAAATTACATGTAAATAAATAACTAATTGTATATGGATAATGGATAATTGTTATGTAAATTCATGTAAATAAGTTAATTCAGTGTACAGCTGGCTAGACCTGTGGTGGTACATGTACATAAATAAACATATAATTGAGCTAGGAGTGGGAAATACTTCGATAAATCTGTGTACGGAAATAATTAAATGTTGGTGCTCCAAACACATCGCATGTTTCATGGAGTCGGTTGTAGGTAGATGAAATCCTTGAAACAAAGCCTTGTTTGGTTACCTCCACCCGGCTCCGCGGAACATGCATGATGTGTTTGGGAGCAGATATGGTTCGACGTTCTGGAACATGAAGAGAAAATGGATCAGCAGTGGTTAAATTGTACTGTACATGTACAATGTACAATACACTGTACATGCAAAACCATCTGCTGAATAAATAGTCACATAAATTAAAAGGTTTTGCTGTTGCAGAGAGTACATCATGAAGAAATATTATTAATTAAACTCCTAAACAGCATTGTTCAATTCCAACTTTTTATTCGGCACCTAAGGCCATTTATGCCATCAACTATACGGTTTTAGCTTTAACTATACTAATTATCAACTATATTATCAACTTGAGATGACGAAGAAGGAGTTGCAGTTTTAGAAGTGGGAGGAAAACCCCCAGAGAAATGCCGGTCATACAGCCTATCAAATTATGTATGTCAGAATGCTGCAGATAGGCGGACACTTATAATGCAATACATGTAAATGTTCTATTGTTGGTGTGAGAGCTGAACACCTCCCAGGTGTGTCCACCTGTCCGAAACGAGCTGACATAAAAAAATCTGACGGTCAAAACCCCCCCCCCCCCTCCTGGAAAAATTCCTGGATCCGCCCCGTCATGGGATGTTTAAAAGTTTGTTACCTGATTGTTATCTACACTTTTAGTCGTTTTTTTGTTGTGTACTTGTGAAGTAAACTTTTGGATACCTGCAATAGTAATTGGGGCTTCTAATGAGATTATATTGTGTAGAGCCTAATCTTCCTGGCCCACGTGTAGAGGACTCTGTAAAGTGACCATATATTAGTCAACAAATTTAGTACACCTGCTTTTGTTTGAACTAAAAACTGGCTTTATCCTTTTAACACAATCAACGATCACACCAATATAATTATTGGGAAGATCACGGCTTGCAGCTGTGACCTGGTTTATTCAGCTACCTCACATGTCTTATCATGTACAATCCAGTCACTTTGATCAAAAAGTTGTCTAAAAGAGACAATCGTCAATTACGACAACACTTGATGATTGTTACGATGCAAAGTAAACTTGTCTGTTAAGCAAAACCCCTTAACAAACCGAAGATCATCGCCGAGTGTGATCAGACTGCTCAAAATGTGCACATTTTAACAGTTGCTGTGTTGGTTGCCAGATACGAAAAACCACAAAAACCCATTGGGAAAAGTGGAAACGTACGCCTGACCTATGCAAACCAACGGCTTTCAGGCCAGCAATGCAACTGATAACATTCCGAAAACAATTTTAGCGATGTGCGCTGCAGTATGCAAGCAACGTGAGAATGCCCAACACCCGTGAACACCCTTATTTATCAACTCCCTAGAGCACTGAACCGTTGCTCTTACGTAACAAGGATAAAGCAGATTTATTCTAATTCACCGGGGCTCAAACGAATAAATCTATATTTATCCTTTTAACACAATCAACGATCACACCAATATAATTATTGGGAAGATGACGGCTTGCAGCTGTGGCCAGCTGCATATGAGTTAAAAGACAGGGTTAGAACATTTAACTATCTACAATTTGTGAAAGTCAAAGTTTAAAAGAAAATTGCATTTCAGCCTTTCTGATGATGTCGGGTCGTTTTCGTGGGTTCGACCGTGCATTGACCGTGGTGCATGGCCTGCCGAGATGCGGCATTTCTCGGTACGAGTGCGCGCCCAGCCCAGCCCGGTGACTTCCTGTCCCCGGGGTGCCTGTCCGTGTAGATTATAACCCAATGCCATGGCCAAAACATTGGACAATGTTGGACAACAGTGGGAAAAAATCTAAAAATCACTCTCTCTTAGTTTTTACACCATGGTTTTTACAACCAAACTAACATTTTACATGGTTTTATAACAATGGAAATCCAGGCTGGGTGCACAAAATCAGACCCGTCAGAATTATATTTCTCATTTTTATCATCAAACTTGTTCTAACATGCATTGTTTATTTTTCATTTAATACAAAATAAAGACGTTTATAGTGGTCGGATATGGAATTCAACCTAAAAATTCAAATTATTTCTGCACTTAAGTGAAAAAATTGAACTAATGAATCGGACAATGTTGACGAACATTTCCTTGGACAATGTTGGACAGCAGTGGGAAAAAAATCTAAAAATCATGAAAATGTATCTCTCTTAGTTTTTACACCATGGTTTTTACAACCAAACTAACAATTTACATGGTTTTATAACAATGGAAATCCAGGCTGGGGGCCCAAAATCAGACATGTCAAAATTTTATTTCTCATTTTTATCATCAAACTTGTTCAAACATGCATTGTTTATTTTTCATTTAATACAAAATAAAGACGTTTATAGTGGTCGGATATGGAATTCAACCTAAAAATTCAAATTATTTCTGCACTTGAAGTCAAATATTGAACTAATGAATCAGACAATGTTGACGAACATTTCCTTTTATTTTGTTTTTAGAAACTGTGCAAATTTCCTTCGAGGGCTTCTGTCCTTTCTACAAAGTAGTTTGCCGTTGTTCCCTGGAATTCGTAAAAACAGCTTCATATCCACAAAATTCATGGGCCTTCTCAAAGCATTCTCCTCAAAGCACTGAAAAGGGTGAAATTTTAAACATTTAGTAAACTTTAAATTTTAAACATCAAATTTAAATTTTTCCATTAAACGTTATTCCAGTATATTTTCGGAGGCTTATGCAAGAAAGTTGCTGAAATTAATGTTCTGCTTGCTGTAAAAACAAAAACATGCACGAAGAATCAGAAAAAAAAGTGTCGTTTCAAATAGGCCGTAAAAGGTCGATCCTTGGGTCACAACAATTTGCCTTATTTTTTGTTGGCCTATATGAAAATAAAATGGGTCACATTTGACTGAAGAAAATGTACAATTGCTTTTGTAAAACCATGTGGCTTTGAGAGACTCCTTTCAACATTAAATTTACAAAAATTTAATAGGGGCATTTTGAAATTTTGTTAAATCTGCCCAACAATTTATAATACTTCAAACATTGTGTACAAAGCATGTGATAGCATGGAGGTCCTACCTTCATGGTGATAGTGAGTGAAATTAGTAGTTGTTAAGAAAGTGCGTAGTTCTTCACTCAGATTCACTCCTAAATTTCGGTTTTTTTCTATCATATCTGAACTAACTGATGCTTGCAAGTCCTTTTAGGGAAAAATAGTAGTGGATAACTTCTCTGAAATCGTTTAGCACTTTTTTTTACCGAAGCCAATAATATGAAAAGCATGCCATAGGCCCCTAGTATAGAGGAGAAGAAAAAAAATTCCCAGTCGTTTTTTTCCTCCATGCGTAAAGCGATGAAAAAAATCGATCTCATCTCAGCCCCGATGTACTGTAACATCAAGTCAAACAACGTGACACCAGGACTATGTTATCTTGTTTTATTCTGGGATAGCTGCAGTCACATACGCCCACTTTAAGTACAATGTCATGTGATTTGTACTATATAATAAACATTACACAAATCTGGCTCTGGAAAAGTGCCATCACAACTTGTTAAACCAGTTGAATCAACACGATAGTGGATATTTATAAAATTTAGCTCAAAATACGTACCCTGAGATATAGGCGAAAAAACAGATTAAAACTTAAAAGTAGAAAAATTACTCTGGATAATTCCTATCTGACCCCCCTCTGGCGATCGAGCAGCCAGAATCGTACTGGCCGACTCCAGAGTAATATCTCTGAAGAAAAATACGAACAAACAAAGTAAGTTGTTCGTTAATAGCAATGTTTTATAATAAAAGTGCTAAAGACCACCTCGTTATATTTCAGTGTTTAAACATTGTATACATACCAATATTGAAAACGCACCCTAACAAAATACAACCAAGTGCACACGAGTTTCACGACTCGTTGAAATCATTTGTTCAACATGGCTATACACAGGACAATTAACTCTGGCCATCGCCTTGTCCAATGTGAAAGTGGATTTTTAGAATATTTAGCTCGAAATACGTACCCTGAGATAGGCGAAAAAAACAGAGATTAAAACTGAAACAGAAAAATACTCTGGGAAAATTCCTATCTGACCCCCTCCGGCGATCGAACAGCCAGAATCGTACTGGCTGACTCCAGGGTAACATCTCTCGAGGAAAATACGAGCAAACAAAGTATAAGATTAGTAAAGTTGTTCGTTTATAACCCTAGTTCAGAGCGAAAGTGCTATGGACCACCTTATTATAATTCAGTATTTAAACATTGTATAGATACACGATTATTGCAATTGCACCTTAATTATATACCAGCATGTGCACACGAGTTTCACGACCGCGTTGAAATCCTTTGTTCAACATGGCTACCACTGGACCACTCCGGCCATCAACATTGTCAAATGCCATGTACTTAATACTGAAAGATTGTCAAACATATATATACTTCTCCCCGGTAAGAAAGTCGGGATTTTGTGCAGAATTACAGACATACGATTAAAATGTTTTGATTAATGATTAAGATAAAAGATATAAAAGCGATGTGTCCGCCTTTGGGGAAAATGCTCAATGAAATTATATAAGAACGAAGACCATTTTTCTTGAAAAAAAATGAACTGTGTGTGACGCTGTGACTGCCTGCGAATGACTTGCAACCGCCCGTGCAAGTGTACCACATTACACGGCGCATTATACGCACCAGTACACCACAATCAAACCTTTAGACCTTACGTAACACCCACCAACAGGTGCTCTCACACTTACGATGAGATAACAATTCTCTTCTTATTGCATGCCGAAGAGAATTTATAAATCTCATCTCAGCCCCGATGTACTGTAACATCAAGTCAAACAACGTGACACCAGGACTATGTTATCTTGTTTTATTCTGGGATAGCTGCAGTCACATACGCCCACTTTAAGTACAATGTCATGTGATTTGTACTATAATACGAGGACAAAGTTTGCATTGAAAACGAAGAAAAGTGACATAATTATACTTTAGCCGCGATGGCTCTATGTAGCACCTTAAAGATTCATAGCAAAGGATAAATGATAATTTGTTAAAATAATAGTTTTCTGTGCATGTCGCCGGTTGCAACCGGTTCTCCTCCTCACGACGTGTGATACAGAACCCGCTTCCGATGCCTCTCCGATCTATACGTGCATGTCCTAGGAAAAGGTGCGTATCGCAACTGACACGTACTAAAATGTCAATCAGCTTTCTGTAGGTCGTAGTGCACGAGATTCGTTTTATAGCTGTGGCACATGCAGCTTAAAGGCCTGTTCGCAATGGTGAACTCATATAGTGGCCGGGTAACGCATGCGGAGTGCACATCCTGTGAAAATTGTCCTTGTCCGAGATAATGGAGATTCCTTTAACAGAACGTGATGCGATAAAGTCGGCAAAATAATGAAAAAGACATGCAGACGAATGTCAGGTGTATGATGATTCATGTTGGCCACTTTCGACGAGGATTAGTCTAATATTTGACAGCTTCTCACCCAAAAGGAGTCTTGAGAACTTTATGATTAATGATGGCTTGGTGCGTGCTGTCCAGGACTGATTCAATGAAGCTTAATTGGTAAGGGAACCAACACATACTGGCCGACTTGTGTCCATCTGATGGTGCGGATTGCAAGGCTAGTCTGGTGGATGAAACCTGAAGACGCGGCGAATGCCGTTTTCACTCCGTTGGTTTCGCTGCGAAAACTCAAAGCCCGATGACTTCCCGCGCGGATTGCGTGCGGCTTACAGGCTAAGGGAAATCACCAGCCCGTGCGCTTCGATAATCGTCTACTTTTCAGCTCGTATCGACTTGAAGGTGCTTTCAAATGACATTCTTCAAAATGCTCTGAAAGTAAAAAACAAAACTTTAGGGAAGGAACAAATTAAGTTTTCATACTGGCGTGTACGAACACCCACACGTACCAACGCTGCCTAACTGGCTTGATCGACTGGTCATAGACACTCGTGGTCTGCAGATGTCACTCGTGGACATCGACTGCCTAACCGACTGGTCATAGACACTCGTGGTCTGAATATGTCACTCGTGGACATCGACTGCCTAAAAGCTATAACTGGCTTGATCATCGACTAGTCATAGACACTCATGGTCTGCGGCTATCACTCGTGGACAAAACTAAACACTTTATCATACTAGCATGTCCGCTATTATCGTTTAAAATCACTCACTCAAGACTGCATGTTTCGCAGATGACCATTACAGACAGCTGTTGCGGAAATGTCAAAGACGAACACCCATACGTGCAAACATGCTAACAGCCTTGCTTTGTCGACTCACCATAGACACTCGTGGTCTGCGGATGTCACTCGTGGACATGGCGATTATACACAAAGCAAACCCGTCATCAAGAGCTTGCAGTTCGTTACATTTCCGAAAACAAATCCGTGACCGTTACCTCCAACAAATTCAAAGTTTCGGTAGCTTTGCAGCTTATTTACTTACATAACCAAAAAACTCAAAACATAAAGAGAGGTGGCGCGCCCAAATGTTTTGTATGCTCAATTTACAATAAAAAGTGCAAATGCCGACTTCACAGCCGGGGTACAAAAAAATAAGTCGGGAAGGTCTCTTATGATTTGAATGTATGTATTCTGTACAATAAAGAATTATAGGGGAAAAAAATCTCCATGTCTCTTGATCAAATGAACCCCATGTGTTATGGAGCACGACAAAAATACTAATGTTTTCAAACAAGCACGTTAAATCGTTTCACAACTAAAGGCAGGTTTCCTTGCCAAATGTATCCTCTCTGAAACAGTGTCATATAATCCAAACCGCGCATACGCTGCGCTCACACGAAATATATAGACACTCGGATTTTATGGTAAACACAAGGCAGAGCAACAGGCCCCCAATAATAAGCTCAATGCAAATGGTTCAGTAACAGAGAAATCACCAGGCAAACCTGAACCATGACCCTGCGTACGGCCACTCTCACATCCAGCTGCGCCGCACGTCCCCCAATTGCCCAACCTCTAATGACACCTCGCAAAACTGTGGATGCGATTAATGCAATTGTACTCTTAAATTGCGTAATTCGAAATTCATATTCTGGAGCTGTCCGAGTTTGCCGTTGTTCCCTGGAATTCGTAAAAACAGCTTCATATCCACAAAATTCATGGGCCTTCTCAAAGCATTCTCCTCAAAGCACTGAAAAGGGTGAAATTTTAAACATTTAGTAAACTTTAAATTTTAAACATCAAATTTAAATTTTTCCATTAAACGTTATTCCAGTATATTTTCGGAGGCTTATGCAAGAAAGTTGCTGAAATTAATGTTCTGCTTGCTGTAAAAACAAAAACATGCACGAAGAATCAGAAAAAAAAGTGTCGTTTCAAATAGGCCGTAAAAGGTCGATCCTTGGGTCACAACAATTTGCCTTATTTTTTGTTGGCCTATATGAAAATAAAATGGGTCACATTTGACTGAAGAAAATGTACAATTGCTTTTGTAAAACCATGTGGCTTTGAGAGACTCCTTTCAACATTAAATTTACAAAAATTTAATAGGGGCATTTTGAAATTTTGTTAAATCTGCCCAACAATTTATAATACTTCAAACATTGTGTACAAAGCATGTGATAGCATGGAGGTCCTACCTTCATGGTGATAGTGAGTGAAATTAGTAGTTGTTAAGAAAGTGCGTAGTTCTTCACTCAGATTCACTCCTAAATTTCGGTTTTTTTCTATCATATCTGAACTAACTGATGCTTGCAAGTCCTTTTAGGGAAAAATAGTAGTGGATAACTTCTCTGAAATCGTTTAGCACTTTTTTTTACCGAAGCCAATAATATGAAAAGCATGCCATAGGCCCCTAGTATAGAGGAGAAGAAAAAAAATTCCCAGTCGTTTTTTTCCTCCATGCGTAAAGCGATGAAAAAAATCGATCTCATCTCAGCCCCGATGTACTGTAACATCAAGTCAAACAACGTGACACCAGGACTATGTTATCTTGTTTTATTCTGGGATAGCTGCAGTCACATACGCCCACTTTAAGTACAATGTCATGTGATTTGTACTATATAATAAACATTACACAAATCTGGCTCTGGAAAAGTGCCATCACAACTTGTTAAACCAGTTGAATCAACACGATAGTGGATATTTATAAAATTTAGCTCAAAATACGTACCCTGAGATATAGGCGAAAAAACAGATTAAAACTTAAAAGTAGAAAAATTACTCTGGATAATTCCTATCTGACCCCCCTCTGGCGATCGAGCAGCCAGAATCGTACTGGCCGACTCCAGAGTAATATCTCTGAAGAAAAATACGAACAAACAAAGTAAGTTGTTCGTTAATAGCAATGTTTTATAATAAAAGTGCTAAAGACCACCTCGTTATATTTCAGTGTTTAAACATTGTATACATACCAATATTGAAAACGCACCCTAACAAAATACAACCAAGTGCACACGAGTTTCACGACTCGTTGAAATCATTTGTTCAACATGGCTATACACAGGACAATTAACTCTGGCCATCGCCTTGTCCAATGTGAAAGTGGATTTTTAGAATATTTAGCTCGAAATACGTACCCTGAGATAGGCGAAAAAAACAGAGATTAAAACTGAAACAGAAAAATACTCTGGGAAAATTCCTATCTGACCCCCTCCGGCGATCGAACAGCCAGAATCGTACTGGCTGACTCCAGGGTAACATCTCTCGAGGAAAATACGAGCAAACAAAGTATAAGATTAGTAAAGTTGTTCGTTTATAACCCTAGTTCAGAGCGAAAGTGCTATGGACCACCTTATTATAATTCAGTATTTAAACATTGTATAGATACACGATTATTGCAATTGCACCTTAATTATATACCAGCATGTGCACACGAGTTTCACGACCGCGTTGAAATCCTTTGTTCAACATGGCTACCACTGGACCACTCCGGCCATCAACATTGTCAAATGCCATGTACTTAATACTGAAAGATTGTCAAACATATATATACTTCTCCCCGGTAAGAAAGTCGGGATTTTGTGCAGAATTACAGACATACGATTAAAATGTTTTGATTAATGATTAAGATAAAAGATATAAAAGCGATGTGTCCGCCTTTGGGGAAAATGCTCAATGAAATTATATAAGAACGAAGACCATTTTTCTTGGAAAAAAATGAACTGTGTGTGACGCTGTGACTGCCTGCGAATGACTTGCAACCGCCCGTGCAAGTGTACCACATTACACGGCGCATTATACGCACCAGTACACCACAATCAAACCTTTAGACCTTACGTAACACCCACCAACAGGTGCTCTCACACTTACGATGAGATAACAATTCTCTTCTTATTGCATGCCGAAGAGAATTTATAAATCTCATCTCAGCCCCGATGTACTGTAACATCAAGTCAAACAACGTGACACCAGGACTATGTTATCTTGTTTTATTCTGGGATAGCTGCAGTCACATACGCCCACTTTAAGTACAATGTCATGTGATTTGTACTATAATACGAGGACAAAGTTTGCATTGAAAACGAAGAAAAGTGACATAATTATACTTTAGCCGCGATGGCTCTATGTAGCACCTTAAAGATTCATAGCAAAGGATAAATGATAATTTGTTAAAATAATAGTTTTCTGTGCATGTCGCCGGTTGCAACCGGTTCTCCTCCTCACGACGTGTGATACAGAACCCGCTTCCGATGCCTCTCCGATCTATACGTGCATGTCCTAGGAAAAGGTGCGTATCGCAACTGACACGTACTAAAATGTCAATCAGCTTTCTGTAGGTCGTAGTGCACGAGATTCGTTTTATAGCTGTGGCACATGCAGCTTAAAGGCCTGTTCGCAATGGTGAACTCATATAGTGGCCGGGTAACGCATGCGGAGTGCACATCCTGTGAAAATTGTCCTTGTCCGAGATAATGGAGATTCCTTTAACAGAACGTGATGCGATAAAGTCGGCAAAATAATGAAAAAGACATGCAGACGAATGTCAGGTGTATGATGATTCATGTTGGCCACTTTCGACGAGGATTAGTCTAATATTTGACAGCTTCTCACCCAAAAGGAGTCTTGAGAACTTTATGATTAATGATGGCTTGGTGCGTGCTGTCCAGGACTGATTCAATGAAGCTTAATTGGTAAGGGAACCAACACATACTGGCCGACTTGTGTCCATCTGATGGTGCGGATTGCAAGGCTAGTCTGGTGGATGAAACCTGAAGACGCGGCGAATGCCGTTTTCACTCCGTTGGTTTCGCTGCGAAAACTCAAAGCCCGATGACTTCCCGCGCGGATTGCGTGCGGCTTACAGGCTAAGGGAAATCACCAGCCCGTGCGCTTCGATAATCGTCTACTTTTCAGCTCGTATCGACTTGAAGGTGCTTTCAAATGACATTCTTCAAAATGCTCTGAAAGTAAAAAACAAAACTTTAGGGAAGGAACAAATTAAGTTTTCATACTGGCGTGTACGAACACCCACACGTACCAACGCTGCCTAACTGGCTTGATCGACTGGTCATAGACACTCGTGGTCTGCAGATGTCACTCGTGGACATCGACTGCCTAACCGACTGGTCATAGACACTCGTGGTCTGAATATGTCACTCGTGGACATCGACTGCCTAAAAGCTATAACTGGCTTGATCATCGACTAGTCATAGACACTCATGGTCTGCGGCTATCACTCGTGGACAAAACTAAACACTTTATCATACTAGCATGTCCGCTATTATCGTTTAAAATCACTCACTCAAGACTGCATGTTTCGCAGATGACCATTACAGACAGCTGTTGCGGAAATGTCAAAGACGAACACCCATACGTGCAAACATGCTAACAGCCTTGCTTTGTCGACTCACCATAGACACTCGTGGTCTGCGGATGTCACTCGTGGACATGGCGATTATACACAAAGCAAACCCGTCATCAAGAGCTTGCAGTTCGTTACATTTCCGAAAACAAATCCGTGACCGTTACCTCCAACAAATTCAAAGTTTCGGTAGCTTTGCAGCTTATTTACTTACATAACCAAAAAACTCAAAACATAAAGAGAGGTGGCGCGCCCAAATGTTTTGTATGCTCAATTTACAATAAAAAGTGCAAATGCCGACTTCACAGCCGGGGTACAAAAAAATAAGTCGGGAAGGTCTCTTATGATTTGAATGTATGTATTCTGTACAATAAAGAATTATAGGGAAAAAAAATCTCCATGTCTCTTGATCAAATGAACCCCATGTGTTATGGAGCACGACAAAAATACTAATGTTTTCAAACAAGCACGTTAAATCGTTTCACAACTAAAGGCAGGTTTCCTTGCCAAATGTATCCTCTCTGAAACAGTGTCATATAATCCAAACCGCGCATACGCTGCGCTCACACGAAATATATAGACACTCGGATTTTATGGTAAACACAAGGCAGAGCAACAGGCCCCCAATAATAAGCTCAATGCAAATGGTTCAGTAACAGAGAAATCACCAGGCAAACCTGAACCATGACCCTGCGTACGGCCACTCTCACATCCAGCTGCGCCGCACGTCCCCCAATTGCCCAACCTCTAATGACACCTCGCAAAACTGTGGATGCGATTAATGCAATTGTACTCTTAAATTGCGTAATTCGAAATTCATATTCTGGAGCTGTCCGAGTGTGCCCGTTGACTCGGGCCTAAATGCTACAGCATGATGTAAACTATATTTCAGTTCACGACTTATAGTCTTAGCACGAGTTCGTCCTCTAGATTTGTGCATACATTAATATTGTGGCGCGCGCCCTCTCGCTGGGCGGTTGGTTTAACCTCTATATCACAAATATATTTATTAACCTCGTACAGGAATGAGCGGTTATCCTTGCACAAGAGGGAATAATCTACTGAACAGTGGACCTAACCTAGGGGCTGTTCGTTTGGTGGAAATATACCACCACTTTGCGAAAGAGAGACGAATTATTCAGTTACTAAGCAACCTTCAACCTCACGGAACCTACGGGATCTAATAAGGCACACAGGGCAATGCAGTAATCCTCACAGGGTCTAATAAACCCCACACAGTCAATAGTTGCAGAGACAACAATCAATATGGTTTAATCCAGAATCACTGTTGTAATCAATAAATGTACACAGGCTTGCTTTTCTAATAATGCAGAGTAATGCAGCGTGATAAACCTCACGCATAAATCAACGTAAATGCAGTACAGGTAAACCTCACGGGTGATGGGTGGCTCTAATAAGCCTCACACGTGAATCAACGTAAATGCAATACAGGTAAGCCTCACAAGTGATCAACTTAGATGAAATACGGGTAAACCACATTACATGTACTCAATGTGCCAATAATCCTCACGGGCACGGTAAACCTCGCACGACAAGAGAAAGCGAGCAGCCAACATTACAGTTTGGACTAGCCCCGGGCTAATAATTGACCCTCACGGGACCACAAGAGAAAGGGCAAAATTTACGAGTACTATGTAGGCAATGCGACACAGGTCAAACTCAGCCGGCCTAACAGGCAAGCTCGCGTCAACCTAACTACCGCCCGTAGCCTACACCCAACTTACAAATTACCTCCTTTCTCACTCCCAGCCCCAAAATTGGTCAACCCCAAACTGAACAAATGGCTACTCACTTTACTCCTGCGCAAGTGCAAAACACTCAGTCGCTTACTCGAAGCTATCCTCAGCGACGGCTCCTCAAAGCTTCGACGCTATGCGGCACGATGTCTAACACCCGACTTGGCGCTGTAGCTGTACGGTCTTCACAGACTGACTGTCAAGCTGCCAATAGTTAACTTAGCTGCACTGTCGCTACACAGAATTCACACGCGAGGGTGTTCACAGCACGACGCTATACTACACAACGTTCCTCACAGAACGACGCGACCTACACAACTGACTCACATGATTCTGGAGCGCCCAGACATAGGCCAATGCGCGCTCGTGATTGGCTGCTGCGCGTCATGAATAATTAACTACTTAAACTTATACCAGTCCCTCCAGTTTCGTCACACAGGCCCCAGCTAAGCTTGAGCCGTCCCGGTTCAATTAGCTTAATAAAATAAAATAAAACGAAACTAAGGTACATAATACAATTTCAAATCGTTGTCCAACCACTATAAGGCCGTGATGGCATTGAGTGAGGATCCTAAACCTCACAAGAATTTACACACACTGATACTCCTCACATCTGGGGAGTATGTAAACAAAATATAAACTGTGTTCCTTTACTTTATAGAAAACTACATGAGGTTTACTTAAACCTCGCTTAATGTAACCTCGCAATAAGGTCGACTATAAACCTCAAATGTTGCACTTTAAATACTATAATTTTCCTGGTCAATTGGAAAAACCTTAACATAATCACATTGTTCTTTAATAAAAATATAAACCTTTCTTTTTCTCTTCTTTAATAAGAACAAAAAAACTTTGCTTGCAGTAGACTTCTCTTGATTTTTGAAGAAAACTAGGAAACAGTATGTACATTTATTTGTTTAGAATCAAAAACGATCAGAAGTTATACACTAGATTAGAGTTCAACATGCAAGTCTCGGCAGGGTGTGTCCCTCCTACTCATCGAGCGCGTACTTGCTGGCATCCACCTGCTTTTGGTAAGTTCCGTGGCACACTTCTCGATGCACCAGCTCTCCGTCGATGTAAATGTGCCTGGTTATCTTCTCCTCGACGGTGGCCAGTTTGATCTTTTTGGCTGGTGGCTCCTCGCTCTCGGGCTCGTGGAGATCCATTTCCGGAGCGGTTCGCGGTGAATGGCATGGAGACTCCTCTCGGTCTCTCCGCATCATCCGGATAAAGGAACGTGGCTTCCCGCTCACGCGAATGATGGGTGACTGGCGCACCAATGGCGAGATGGGGGTGGGCGACAGCGTGATGACGGCCTCTCGTGCAGGGCTACCGGATGGTTCGTCTTCGACGGGTGGTGTTGGAGACGTCTCCTTCGGCTGGCCCGGTCCGATCGCCCTGATCCATAGGTTGCCACTGTCACTCCGGGGCAGTGGCCCCAGCAAGCTATGGCCACTCTTTCCCTGGGCTCGCCTACTAGGTACTGCTGTAGAGGGGAAACTCTCCTTTTGGCAGGAGATTTCCTCCTCTGACACTGGTCACACTGCCTTATAAATGACCTCACATCCGCGGTCATTCCAGGCCAGTAGTACCTTAACTTTACTTTAGCCAATGTCTTCTTGACACCCAGATGGCAACTGGTCCGACCCCCATGTAGCTCTTCGAGTACTTCCTCTCTGAATTTCTTAGGAAGTACTAGGTGCCACCTTACCAACTTGCCATCGTCGGACTCCCAACTTCTGTACAACACTCCGTCTCGTAGCGCCAGCTGGTCCCACAGAGACCACAGAGTCTTATGTGCCCAGGAGGTAGGCGACACCGTCTCCCAATTAGGACGACCATGAGGTTCCTCCTTTGCGTGCACGACCCAGCTCATGGTCTTATCGCCAAGCTGCGCTTCTCGGACAACCTCATTAGGCAAATGTGGCTGGGCCACCATGCCTCTCACCTCAGAGGTTGGCGAACTATGGTCAGCCTCACGTTGACCTCCATCAACCTCATGTCCGGACTCCTCTATGTCTTCTGACGTCTCGTCAGACCGATTGCATTGTTTACAGACCTTCCGGGACAATCCGTCAGCATTTCCATGCTTACGCCCAGGTCTGTGCTCAATGGTCACGTCATACTTGCTGATCACCTCAAGCCACCTGGCCAGCTGTCCCTCAGGGTTCTTAAAATTAAGCAGCCAGCGTAGGGACGCATGGTCGGTACGAAGCAATACCTTTTGACCATACAGGTATTGCTTAAACCGCTTGAGATAAACAACCACCGCCAGTAACTCTCGCCGAGTCACACAATAGTTCCTCTCGGGTCTGCTTAGTTTACGGCTAGCAAAGGCAAGGACCTTTTCCTGGCCTTCCTGGACCTGGGACAGGACTGCCCCTATTCCATCTCCGCTAGCGTCTGTATCTAGGATGAACTCACCGCCTGGATTGGGGTATGCCAAAACAGGAGCGGTTATCATCCTCTGCTTCAACTCGTCAAATGCTTCTTGACAAGCATCTGTCCACTCAAACGCACGTGACTTCTCAGTCAGCGCGTGAAGTGGCGAAGCTATCTCAGCAAACCCCTTGATGAACTTCCGATAATAGGAAGCGAGGCCTACGAAGCTTCGCACTTCCTTCAAACACTTGGGCGTTGGCCATTCAGCCACGGCCCGAACCTTCTCAGGATCGGTAGCCACGCCCTCTGGTGACACCACATGTCCCAAATAGGTAACCTGTTTTTGAAACAAGAAGCACTTGCTAGGCTTAAGCTTCAAACCAGCTACTCTTAACCTGGAGAAAACGACTCGCAGTCGTTCAATCTCCTCTTCCACGGTCTTGCCAAACACAATGACATCGTCTAGGTAAACGAGCAGGATCTCCCATTGGAGACCCTTCATTACCTTGTCCATCAACCTTTCAAACGTTGCAGGGGCGTTGCAAAGACCAAAAGGCATACAACGCCACCTATACAAGCCGTTTCTAACCACAAAGGTTGATTTCTGGCTGGCGTCCTCATCGAGGGCTACCTGCCAGTATCCGGATGCTAGATCCAGAGTGGAGAACCACTCCGATCCGGCCAAAGCATCTAGCGTCTCGTCGATACGTGGCACAGGGTAAGCGTCTTTGATTGTGACCTTATTCAGCCCTCTGTAGTCGACGCAAAAACGCTTAGACCCGTCCTTCTTCCGGACCAACACCACGTTTGCAGCCCAGGGACTATCAGATGGTTCTATAACCCCTCTATTTTGCAAATCTTCCACCTGTCTCTGTATCTCCTCCTGATCACAGGGGGGATAGCGCCTCAACCTTTCCTTGCTAGGCCTCGCATCGCTTGTATCGATGCGGTGCCTAACAACGTCGGTGCGCCCAATGTCATGTTCGCCAGAGGAAAACACGTCTTGGAATTCCACCAAACACGACTTCACCTCTGCATGGTAATCCTCAGTGAGGTTTACCTGGCAGCGATCATACAAATCTTGCAGGTGTTTAGGGAGGTCTTGATCAGCCTCACGCACATGCTGCTGATCAACCTCACTCATGGGGTCAACCTCCGCGGCCGCAATTATGCCCGCGGTTGTTCCCTTCCTTACAACACGTTTCTCCTCATTCGGATTAAATATCCGCAACGGCAGACTCTCTGCTTTAGGTTGTACCAGTGATCGGCCCAAAATTAAACCTCGCTGAGCCAACTCGCCACCGCCCTCGACAGGTTCAATCACGGCAGATTGTCCCAATGCCTCACAGGTACCAACCACGGTACCAGGCACAACAGCCTCATGACCTGCCGGAATCTCGGTGGTCTCGGCGACAACTACTCGACCAACGAATGGTTCGCCAGTACCGCTAGTACATTCCGACCGTTCACCGTTCAACCTCAGCTCGAGTCTACCAAAATCTAAGCTACCTCCCGTAGGTAACAAAAAATCCATCCCTAAAATGCCATCATACTTCATGTCAGCAAACATTACCCGAATCGGGTAAACTGTCCGACCCACCTGCAAATCAACCCAGGCAGACCCCATGACCTTCAAGGGAGTCCCATCGACTTGCTGAATGCCGACCTCATTGGTTTCTAGGTCGGGCCGTTTTTCTTCAGGGATTTTGTAATAGACTCGACTACTAATCAGCGTGTCAGTTGAACCTGAATCAACCAAAAACCGACACTTCTCATCCCTCACAACGCCATTGACAAATAAACCGTACCTAGGCCGGGACCCTGTGACAGGCTGAGTGCCTAACGGCCCTCTGCCTCCGTCATCTGGTCCACGCCTCTGGTGAGGTTTACCTGTCTTTGGACCTCGTCCCTGTTTTGACCCTGGAAACCGCCCAGCCTGCCCGCGGGTCCTCCGATCGGCTGGCTGGCGTTTCCCTGCTCCTTTCTTTCTTTTCGAGGTTTAGTACATTTCCGAGCGAAATGACCAACCTCACCACAGTTGAAACATTTCAACGGACCTGGTCTTATTTTGCCTGGGTTTGGAGACTGCCTTTGATTAGGCTCTCCCTTACTTGGGCCTTGCTTGGTGAGTTCATTCAACAACTCAACCACCCGGTCCATCTTGACTGCCTGCAACCCAAGGTTTTTCTCTACGTCCTGCAGTCGTTGCTCGGTACCCGAGTCAACGGCTCTGGCAAACCTCGTGGGTTTTCTCTCCATCTTTCTCTCCATTTCCACCTTCTCAAAATTCTCAGCCTCTAGGGCGGCCCGTATCGCCTCGTCCAATGTCTTTGGTCGAGCGCGATAAATGCCTTCCCTCACGGCTTGACTATCGACGGCGTCTATGTAATGGTTCTTCCCCAGGCGCTCACGTGCCTCTTCGGGAATTTCTGGGTAGGCCTTTATCGTCAAATCACGGACAGCCTGTCCCAACTCTTGTAAGCTTTCTTTTGTTCCTTGCCGTCGGTGTCTCAACTCCACCATATAGTTTTCGGCCTGTTGACCAGGACCGAACCTTCCCTTCAACACCTTTACCAGTTCACTATACGTGAACTTCTTCGACCCATCACCCAGAATCCGGAGTGCATCGCCTTGAAGGCTGGCAGCCAAAAATTCGGCAGCCTCCTCGTCACTCCACTGATTCACCTTCATACACGCCTCAAAATGTCGGTAATAGTCATTCCAAATGACTTTACCGTTATACCGGTCGGGGGTTATGGTAGGCCTGTGAGGCTTACCTCCGTGAGGTTTACCATAAACCTCACTACCCACCAACCTCGACTCCCTCTTAAGTGGCCACGGGCCCACTCTAGGTAAGTCAACCTCACTACCAGGCAATTGTGCCTCACTTGTAATTCTGAGTTGCTGGCGACCCACTCCAAGCGAGTCACCCTCACAATAAACCTCACTAGGTTTAGCAGTTGGACGAGTTGCAAAACTCAACAACTCACTATGTAGAGCTCGTTCCTTCTGTGCACCATCAACCTCACGGTCCTCAAAGGGATTAGTACCAGGACTACGTGTGGGAATAAACCTCATGTGAGGTGTACTCTCCACGTGCCTCGTCCCCCTCTGGACCAACTCAGGTGATGTACCAACATAGGAGTGCTCCCGTGCCTTCAATGAGGCATACCCGGAGGTATCCTCAGGCAGCTTCCAACTAATCTCAGAATCAACCTCAAAGTGAGGTTTACCTCCTCCCTGAGGAGCAACCTCACTTACACCCTTAGGCTGTTCACCCCTTTTGACAACCTCTAACTCGGCTGAAAGCCGATCTCGCTCCCACTGTAACCACTGAACCTCCATTCTAGAGCGGTTCAGCTCATCACGGACAGACCTGCGGTCAGCCTCACTGTCCTTAGTGTTACTCATGCTGGGCTTTCCTCCTCGTTAGGAAACTCAGCCTGTACAACACTCTCAAAACTTGGCCACTGGCCACTGGGTGATAGTGGTACCTCACTAGTAAAATCAGGCTGATGTACCTCACGGTCAAAGCCTTCCGACTTTACTCTAGGCCACGTATCAACCACGTAACACAACTAAACCTCACAGTGGACCTCAATGAGGTTCACTCACAAAATTTCCCCGAATGGATTACTCTTTATTAGGCTGAATAAATCGGCTAAACTTTCGCAAAGTATCCCACTTCTGACACCATTTGTGGCGCGCGCCCTCTCGCTGGGCGGTTGGTTTAACCTCTATATCACAAATATATTTATTAACCTCGTACAGGAATGAGCGGTTATCCTTGCACAAGAGGGAATAATCTACTGAACAGTGGACCTAACCTAGGGGCTGTTCGTTTGGTGGAAATATACCACCACTTTGCGAAAGAGAGACGAATTATTCAGTTACTAAGCAACCTTCAACCTCACGGAACCTACGGGATCTAATAAGGCACACAGGGCAATGCAGTAATCCTCACAGGGTCTAATAAACCCCACACAGTCAATAGTTGCAGAGACAACAATCAATATGGTTTAATCCAGAATCACTGTTGTAATCAATAAATGTACACAGGCTTGCTTTTCTAATAATGCAGAGTAATGCAGCGTGATAAACCTCACGCATAAATCAACGTAAATGCAGTACAGGTAAACCTCACGGGTGATGGGTGGCTCTAATAAGCCTCACACGTGAATCAACGTAAATGCAATACAGGTAAGCCTCACAAGTGATCAACTTAGATGAAATACGGGTAAACCACATTACATGTACTCAATGTGCCAATAATCCTCACGGGCACGGTAAACCTCGCACGACAAGAGAAAGCGAGCAGCCAACAATACAGTTTGGACTAGCCCCGGGCTAATAATTGACCCTCACGGGACCACAAGAGAAAGGGCAAAATTTACGAGTACTATGTAGGCAATGCGACACAGGTCAAACTCAGCCGGCCTAACAGGCAAGCTCGCGTCAACCTAACTACCGCCCGTAGCCTACACCCAACCTACAAATTACCTCCTTTCTCACTCCCAGCCCCAAAATTGGTCAACCCCAAACTGAACAAATGGCTACTCACTTTACTCCTGCGCAAGTGCAAAACACTCAGTCGCTTACTCGAAGCTATCCTCAGCGACGGCTCCTCAAAGCTTCGACGCTATGCGGCACGATGTCTAACACCCGACTTGGCGCTGTAGCTGTACGGTCTTCACAGACTGACTGTCAAGCTGCCAATAGTTAACTTAGCTGCACTGTCGCTACACAGAATTCACACGCGAGGGTGTTCACAGCACGACGCTATACTACACAACGTTCCTCACAGAACGACGCGACCTACACAACTGACTCACATGATTCTGGAGCGCCCAGACATAGGCCAATGCGCGCTCGTGATTGGCTGCTGCGCGTCATGAATAATTAACTACTTAAACTTATACCAGTCCCTCCAGTTTCGTCACAATATGCTCGAGGATATACACAACTGCAATATGACAATTCTCAGAATGGTCGGTATTTGAATAAATGTCAGTACAGTACTGCAGTTGCAAGGTCTAAAGGGCTTACCCTTCATACATGTATCCAGGCTGTGTTGCTCGAAGCGCAACTGGGCAAAGTTAACCGAACAAATAGAATGTTCGCGTGAACATGCTCCACGAGATTCAATCTGCCTATACATATATATACTTGCTAAAAGTTTGGGAAACATTCCCAAGCACTCTGAAGAGTGTAATGAAAATGTAATTGTTTTCTTTCGTCCGACTCAATAACCACTAAAAGGTGTTCAAATTTTTAATGGAAAATCAATTTAGGAGTGGAAAACAATATCTCGGTCTCGACCAGAGTACGGAATTCGTGCAGAAAACATGAGGGAAAACAGCTCTCTGTAATATAGCATTATAAAGGTTCAGACGTTCGAAATAAGAAAAATAGCACTGTCGAGGCTTCATGTTTTGGAGACTCAGACGTTACTAATTAGGAATGTCGGTCGTTTCGTACCCAAGTTGTTTCGTACCCAGTCGTTTCGTACCCAGGTCGTTTCGTACCCAGGTCGTTTCGTACCCAGGATTCATTGCACACGTGACAAAGGGTTCCAAATCCTTTTCTATTGAACAACAATGCTACTGTCAATCACTCTTGGTGGTTCACGGGACGGTGTTGACAAAATAAATGTAATTTTTTATTAATCATTAATTTCCGTTTTTATTCTGCCTTTGATGCAAATCTTGACCAATCTCTCTTGTAGATGTGTTGGTCCTGAAAAGGACCGGTTGTTTTGTTGTTGGTCCTGAAAAGGGAAAACAACCTTAATAAAAACGGGAACCAAATGTGTTTTCCTAAAGGGTTTTTCGCCGCTAGAGGGCCCACATTCGGTAGCTACTGTGCGTGAATGCGCGCCACCGCATTGGTCGAGACTTCATCAGAATGATTCGAATGATTGACAGTGAAACAGACAGCCAGTACTGTAGGACGCAATCTTAATCCCTGGGAACTTGATACGTACATCTCTATGATGATGCCGCGCGTCGGTGACTAACAGGAGCGGGTTTGCATGACTGGCTTAATCTCCTTTGTGCATCATAATTGACTGGGTACGAAACGACTTGGGTACGAAACGACCAGGGTACGAAACGACTTGGGTACGAAACGACCTGCTTCGCTAATTAGCACGCTCATGGTCGAAGACAAGCCGTTTTGGATATCAAGAACCACTATACTTACGTTAACAGCACAGATGTTTTTTATTTATTTATTTGTTTTCATTATAGACGTTTTCAAAAATAGACAAGCCGTATTTTGTATAGACTGGTTTCATAGTAATAATGCACCGAAAGCGGAGCTAAAACTATACGGCGGCCATGTAGTTTCGTTCTCATATCATGCGTACATGTACATACATGTATGTATGCCTAGGCCCCTCACAATTACAAATAATGCCTGGACTCAAATTGATAAATTCATATTCGTATTCGTTTTCTGCCAATGACACATGCAGAGTCTCAGTATAGCTTCAAATAGGTAGTTTAAACTAAACGGGTACTTATCTTAGATTATTGCTGACGTCCTCTCGCACAAGTAGATTGAAGTGTCCAGCAAGAATTCAGTAGTTGACCTCGGAGTGAAATACCCCTGCTCTATTTGGCCACGCGTTTGACCAGATTTCGTTGACTCGGTTTACTGCGACCCCATTAGCTGGCAACTTGCGTGTTCCCCCGCAGTGAAGGCTTGAAATTAGCAAATTTGTCTGGTTGTTTAGTATCGAAGCAAACGACATAGAAAATACGGGGATGAGAGAAACCTAAAATGAACTGTGTGTGACGCTGTGACTGCCTGCGAATGACTTGCAACCGCCCGTGCAAGTGTACCACATTACACGGCGCATTCTACGCACCAGTACACCACAATCAAACCTTTAGACCTTACGTAACACCCACCAACAGGTGCTCTCACACTTACGATGAGATAACAATTCTCTTCTTATTGCATGCCGAAGAGAATTTATAATGACCAAGCAGAAAATGCCCTGAGAAAATCTCTAAATGCCAGTCTTTGATAGCCTTTGAACTTTTCGATTCCCAACTTGGATAGAAATGCTTCGTCTTCACTGGCCGCCCAATCATCACACCCGACCGTAGACCTGTTCACGGGTCTAACCCGACCGTACGAGCAACGCAGGCCGGCAAGCGGCAAGGCCCGGACGGTACGGGCGAGCCACTGAGTGCAACGCGCAAGATAGCTTTGTCCGTGGACAATGTGTTTGCCTCATATCGTGTTTGGAAAAGCAGCGACATTTTTATGCACTGTCCTGTCCAGTGTGTACTCTGGGTACCAGACCGACACAGAGCTGTTGTGAATTATGGAAATTAGATGACGTCACGCATTTCACCGCGTCACACAAAGGTATGCCAGGAATTCGCTCGGTATTTTGCGAGCGATTTATACGGAATACAAAAGACTGTCTTTTCGACTGTATTTCAGGTGCGCCCTCTGGCGGCCAATGGTGAATATTTTATGTACGTCGTGTATTGCGCGCCTAAAGGCAGTCTTGCCAAAAGACTAATTGGTTCCTTGCTTCTGCGGAACTATGGTGCCCCACTGTAGTCGCGGTTTTCGACTTGGAGCTATCCCCCGATAGTAGCTGCCTTCAGTTTGGTATTGACCGTTGCAGATGAACTTGAAAGCAGAGAGAAAAAAACGACTTTACCAACTGTAATGTTATATTAAACACTGTTCTGTCCTTGTGCTGAATGGTTACAGACTCATATATACAGTGGATAACACACTACTAGTGCCTTCGGGTTTAAATGACCCGTTTGCATTTGAAACGCACTTAGGCTACTAGTTACTACACTGGGCCATGTGGTGTCTCTTGTCAAATCCAAAAATATCATGTTGTGCATCCACAATATCGAGGACCGACTGTCAGGGTCCTCATGTTTCCGTAACCCGTTTACGTACCGAACGC
Organism: Henricia sp. BOLD:AAB3569; assembly: GCA_037783545.1. Lineage (NCBI taxonomy): Eukaryota > Metazoa > Echinodermata > Asteroidea > Spinulosida > Echinasteridae > Henricia > Henricia sp. BOLD:AAB3569. Next base: position 494,981 of record JBBELK010000104.1, on the reverse strand, counting down.
ATTTAGGCTACACCGTGTTTCGTGACTTTACTCAACCCCGCCATGCACCTTTATACATCCACCGAGGTATAAAGGTATCCATAACCCGTTAGCATTCCAAAATAAAAATGTAACGCTTTGTACATCCACCGAGGATGACTGACTCTCAGAGTCCTCGGGTATCCATAACCCGTTAGCGTTTCGAACGCATTTCAACTTTTAGATTACACCACGAATCGTGACTTTGCTCCAAAAAAAAAATGTAACACCTTTGTACATCCACCTTTGTACATTACACCACGAATCGTGACTTTGCTCCCAAAAAAATGTAACACCTTTGTCCATCCACTGAGGATGACTTACTCTTGGGGTCTTCGGGTATCCTTAACCCGTTAGCGTTTCGAACGCATTTCAACTCTTAGATTACACCACGAATCGTGACTTTACTCAAATGTGACACGTTTGTACATCCACCGAGGAGGACGACGGACTCTCGGGTCTTCGGATATCCTTAACCCGTAAGCGTTTCGAACGCATTTCAACTATTGGATTAAACCACGAATCGTGACTTTACTCAAATGTGACACGTTTGTACATCCACCGAGGACGACGGACTCTCTGGTCTTCGGGTATCCGTAACCCGTTAGCTTTTCGAACGCATTTCAACTCTTAGATTACACCGCGAATCGTGACTTTACTCAATGTGACACCTTTGTACATCCACCGAGGATGACGGACTCTCGGGTCTTCGGGTATCCATAACCCATTAACGTTTCGAACGCATTTCAACTCTTAGATTACACCACGTTTCGTGACCTTTACAACTTCGACACTTCTAAGTCGTACTGGACTGTCGAGATCATATAAACGTAAGTGCAGTATTGACATGTGGCACTCCGAGTGCCTAGCTCAGGTTTATTTTAAACCGTTTTTGTTCTGAATTATGAGGTTCACAGTCTAGCATATAGTACCCCGTTTTCAACATCGACGGTGGCTAACTATAAATTTGAGAAAAACAATGGTCATTAAAATGATAATGACATCTTATATAGGGCACATTATGTGTCCTGCGAGATACTCATAGTGCCGCCCTAGTCATTGGCGCTGGCATAACTGCCTGTAGTGGGTAGAACGTAGCCCCCCGCAGCGTGACACACAAATGCTGAACGGCGCCCGCTGCGGGTACTCGCTTGTTCGTGGGTGGAGAGGGGCAACTTATTTAATGCCTTGGCCACACACCTATAGTCCAGTCAATCTAAGAAATTTTTTGGCTCAACCCACCACTAATTGCAACAGAATTTTGTTAACTGGTATGCATTTTAGTAAAGTCTCCTGAACACCATACTAAAAGTCTACCAAAATATATTTGGTGGAAAGGTGTCAAATTTGCATAATATGCAAATTACCTGTTGCCATTAGGAAAAATTATATGTTGTTGTTGTTGTTGTATATATTTCGGCAACTAAGGCCCTTTATGCCATCAACTATACGGTTTTGGCTTTAACTATATAGTTCAGCTTAAGGGCGAACAAACTAGCGGGAATTTATAACTAATTTCATTGCGATAAGTTGGGTAGTGCGTGGTCGGCGGAGAGTAGACGCGACCTGAATGAAGAAACGGACCTTAACTGTACCTTTATATACGTTGTTGTTGTTGTTGTTGTTGCCATTTTTATGGCATCTTCGGCAACTAAGGCCCTTTATGCCATCAACTATACGGTTTTAGTTTTAACTATACTATATTAGTATAGTATACTATATTATCAACTTGAGATGACGAAGAAGGAGTTGCAGTTTTAGAAGTGGTAGGAAAACCCCCAGAGAAATGCCCCAGGGGAAAACCCACGCGGTCAAGTAGGGACTGCAAAGCAAATCCACATACACGCCCCGGATTCGAACCCGGGACGCCAGAGGTGAAAGGCGAGGAAAGAACCCGTACGCCAACCCGACCGCCCCTATATACGTAGTCTTGGCCCAAGACTACTCTAGTCGATATTGGTTTGTCAGTGTACGCGTTGTCCATTCCCAGTAGTGCGCCCTCTTGCAGCACTAATTGGCCAGCCCTTTGCTCACTAGAGTAGTCTTGGGAATCTCTCCCGGGAGTTGAGCATTGGGGCGGTACCGTTTTATGTAAATAGCTGCAGAGGGTTTTATGATGGCACACAAGGGACATGGCATATACCAACAGTGTCTTTGCAAATATTTGCAATGTCGCAATTATCTTCATAAACAAATGTATTTTGCGATGTCATACGCCTTTGCAAACATGTTTGTAAATATATTCGCAAACATTTGCCAAGAAACTTATGCCACCGAAAATATTAGCAACGATAAAACGGTCATGTTCGATGATTCTTGTAAGCCGCCTTATATTTTTCAAACCATTCGAAGCGCGTGCACGCGGTGTATTTGGGTCACGCGACCGCATCCGACGCGCTGTATTTGGGTCGCATCCTCTTGCAACAGTGCCCCTTTAAAGCACTCCCTAACTCCTGCGTACAGTGGCCCTGTTGAAAAAGGCCCCATTTGGCGGTGGGACTAGCGACAGAAATCTTGTCGCCTCTGCTGGACCAAGCAGGCATTCAAATGTAACGCGCACAGATTGTAAACACCGTGCATGCATGTGATACTTGTACTCGGTAATGCTGGCCGTTGTCCGCGTCGGCGATTGGCTGCTATTTAAAGCATACAGGGGAATCCGTTCCATTACATTCGTCAGCATGCATCCCTGTTATTATATTGAAAAACTGCGGAGTAAATAAGGTTCGTCGTTTGAAAGTTTGGTAGGAATGGGACAGTCATAAGGAACGGAACCCAATACAATTTCTGGAAAGTATAGAAATTGTTTCTTTTCGGCATAACATGACCGAATTGATTAAATTACATCAAAATGACTCGGGCGTGAGTTGGCTCAAGACAACAGCCGGCTCGCTCCACAGATTTGCGTGTATTTCCTCAGGGTATTGTCACGTCGCTTTGCAGAGTAGAAATTCGCTGAGGTCTCAGGATGTTGGGTCGGCGCTCGCTGCATTCCCTGTATTTGGGTCACTCTCTGATTGGTTCCCTAGGAAAGCCTAGGCAAAAACAAAGAAAAAGTTAAACCTTCCGGGAGAGATTCCCAAGACTACTCTAGTGAGCAAAGGGCTGGCCAGTTAGTGCTGCAAGAGGGCGCACTACTGGGAATGGCCAACGCATACACAAACCAATATCGACTAGTAGAGTAGTCTTGGGCCAAGACTACTATATACGTTGTACCTAGAATGCCAATAATGACCACTCATGCATAGCACATTGTGAACACATACCGATACACACTGATACAAAGGACCGTAAAGCCGTTATACGATCATTCAACCGAATGAAACTACATTTACGTGTAGGGTTAACAATTTATCTCAGAGACGGAAACTAAGGGTCAGATTAAAAATGTTATGAACTTTTTGCTCAATTAACTTTTCTCACAAGTAGTATATGGGATTTTAAGATTTTTTACAGTGAACCCCGATTCGGTATGTGAAAAGAAACCGGTCGGTAAAAGAACCCTTTCGCTGCATGTAGTTAAGCTCATATACGAGGTCTCCGGAGGGGGGGGAGGGGGAGGGGGAGGGGGGAGGGGGGAGGGGGGTGGGGGAGGGGGAGGGGGAGGGGGAGGGGGAGGGGGAGGGGGAGGGGGAGGGGGGAGGGGGAGGGGGGGAGTGGGGGGAGGGGGAGGGGGGGGGGGAGGGGGGGGGAGGGGGAGGGGGGGGGGGAGGGGGGGGGGAGGGGTATACAGGGTTGTTGTTGACAACAAACATTTGCTTTTAGTAAATCGGGAAAGGATGGACAAGTTGACATGGCTTCAGACCTTATGTACAAAAACAATTAGACAGGCCAGACATTTTTCTCACACATCTATCTCACATTTTCTCACTCCTCAAATTAGGTTTTTCCATTAAATCTGCAGTCACTGATGCTTTGTTATTTTAAGTTTTAAAAAATGCAAAATATATCTCATTTATTTCAGACTTTAGAGTCGACATGCAAATCGTATTAGTAGCTACATGTACACTGTAAACAATTTCCGTAAAATTACAAGATTTTCTTCGTGTACAATAACGGTGTCGGACAGTATTTCTGGTTTTGCATGTAAATACATCCGTTCAAACTATTGATTAACAGAATGCCATTGATTTAAAGGCAATGCTGTAAATTAATGGCATTGGTGAAATTTTCAAAGCATATTCCCGTAAAAAGACAGATTTGAGTTGTAAACTGTCCATTAACCCTATCAGCCCCACATTTGTTTATGCGCATGCAGCCTGCAGTGCCCATATTGTTTATTCACCATGGAGCTATATATAAGAACTAGAGTGCGCACTTATCACGTGACCCCGTGCCTGTGCGCGGTACCCGGGCGTGCCGCCCTGGGACCGCGTCCGCCATTTTGTTAGTGGTCAAAATTATTGATAAATACCCGGATGTATCCACTGCAGTCAACGGCGCGGCAGCTATAAATGGGCTTTTAAATGATTTATTGGCTGTTTAACGCCAGTCATGAGTGAGCTTTTTCTATTGTACCTAGGCAGGTATAAGTAACGTACACCTCTGCCACTAATTATGACATAATAATGTCACAAAAAGTGCGAATTTTGTTAGAAACGTGATTTTAGAAATGAAAAAAATACAGTTTTTCTCTTGAAAACGCTAGGTTATGCTATGTACTTAATGCATGGTGAACGGTAGAACGGTAGTTTTTCCCTTAGGCAGTCGGTTTCACCGGGAAATCCTGCACCTTACAGTCGCGCTGAACTAAATTATCCCAGAAATTTGAATTAAGTTCGACGTATGAAACAATTTGGAGCGACTTGGTTCGCCAGAAGTCGAAAGATCGAACGACTGAACAGCGACTTGGTTTCAGACGTCGATCTTAAGTGTGCGCGCGGCTCGCATACCGACGCCTGTCTGAAACAAAATTCTAATCGGAACGATCGTGCGCCTGTATGAAACGGGTGTTACTTTCCCCCAAGTTAATGGCTGAGGTACTAGTATACCCGAATGCTCTACCTACACACGCAAAAAGCAGTGGGGGACGTAGCAGGAAAGAACTAGGAAGTTGATCGTGGCTTCAGACCTTGTGTGCAAAATAGATGAGGCAGGCTGAAAAAAAATCCAGTGTTTCCTCACAAAATCTTAAACTTTCCCACTCCAAATTTCGAGTTTTTCCATCAAATCTGCACATTCTAATGCTAGATAAGTCATTAAAAAAAATTATGATCAACTCCCCAAATCTTGTACAGTACCCGGGCGACGATTTTGAATGTTGTTTGGCCCATGGGGAAAGAAAAGTGTTTGGCCTAACTAAAGTTTCAATCTTTTAAAGTAAAATATAAACATGGGACAATGATCCGACAGTCAGGATGATTGTAGTTAGCAACCACATCTTTCTGCACCCCTATCGCTGAAAGCATAATCTTAAAATAAAATTAAAGCTGAAAATACGCATGTCGTCAATACATTAGCACGTACTTTTTGCCCACTAACAAAATGGCGTCCACGCACCCTTGAGGGCACGGGGTCACGTGATAAGTGCTCACTCTAGTTCCTATATATAGCTCTGTGTTATTCACACAGTGCTAGTCCCATGCAGTCCCACGTGCTACGTGCATGGCATACTGGCACAAGGTCACCGCGAGTTCATACATTAATACACATAGGTGCACCCAAGTAATTAGGCAGAGATCTGTGCGCCAAGCTCATGAATATTTTGTATGCCCTCAAATTCTTCTATATTAGAGAGAATTTCGAGCTGAACAAGTGTGGTCTTGTGGGGAAACTGGCCACCATCGTGATGTGGGGTATTTTTCTTCCAAGTACAAACATTTTGGAGAATGTAGCTCGTGAAAGTTGCCCTATTTTCCCCAGTAGCGAATGTGACTTTGTTTTCAAAATGTCTGTTTGGCAATTTTCACTCTTGCAGGGGTAGTTTTGTTTCATATGTGGAAATTAGGGAATGAAAGTGACGGATTACCCCTATAAAATTAAGAAGATGAGATTTCAATGTGTATTTTGGTTGTCGTCTCCAGACGCTGAGAGAGTTGTGGGTATTTTAAAATGATTTTTGAAAATTGGGCATTTAGCATTGGTTCCTGTGGGAGCCCTATTTACTGTGTGTGCAACCATTACACTCACACTAACTGTGCGATGTAATATCCGAGTCTGAAGACTTAGACGAAGAATATTCATCAGATTCGTGGCTAGTTTCAGCGGACTCTTCGGATGAACTCACAGAATCCATGTCAGAGTCACTGTCTGCAAACAATTATTCAAGTATCTCTGCATCGCGATCAGCCTAGCCATGATGCTGAAATTTAGGCAAGAAGATTCAATTTTGTTGCAGGTTTTTTCACGTGTCTTTTTCTTTAAAAAATCGTAATGGCGACCCCTGTTGTATCATACACCAAACGAACGCGGTGGCCATTGGTGCTCAAGCGTGGTACAGTGCACGGGCGAAGTCGCCATTGGGGCTGAAAGGGCTAATCTGTCTTTCAGTAGCGAAGGACAGCGGAATTGCTTTACACAATTGATTCCATAAGAATATTCCACACTGTAAAAACAATTTTTTACACAGAGTTTCACTAACCCGTTCCTGTTAATACACAAGAAAGACATACTTGTAACCAATAATATGGACAGAATGTTGGTATATGCTCGGAATTTGGTGAATTTACAGTTTAAATACTGTGTTCTTACAAGGGAAACCGATGTTAATTAACAAGGGCGCTGCCGTTTTTTTACAACTCATTGTAGACTGTGATTTTACAGTGGACTTGTCAATTGACAGTTTCCGGTTTATTTACGGTATTGCACTGGCGTACAAACTGCCAGGGAAATACCGTAACAAACCAACTTTTTGTTTACAGTGTATACTCTCCAACAAAAGAAACTGTGCATGATAAAAATTGCTGTATTTTTTCAGCCATGGCAGATAACTCGCTGGAATAAACTGTTAATGAAAGTCCATGAAATCTTTCAAATAGTTAACCGAACTTGAAATGTACAAAATGTGTTCTTCGTGTTCTCAGAGGTTGCTGAAACCTGAATTGCCAATATTGAAGTCACAAAGTCAATATCGAGTGTGTCCCCCTTGTGCATTAATCACTGCTGTGCATCTTCGCCTCATGGACCCAATGACACGCGCATGAAAGAGAATATTGACTTTTGGGTAGTCCTTGTATACGGCTTGCTAACGAGACCTGAACTTTATGGAATTCTGTTACATAACAACCTGTAGGACCCCTATTGTGAAATCAACACCCAGGCATGCCTAAGTCCTGCACTATGCCATGAGCAGGTTTTGAGTGCATAACCTTTTTCTAACAATGTCAGAGAATATTGTCTGTGAATTTGGTGTTTATTTTCCACCTTCTTGAAAAAATACAGCAATTTTTACCATGCACAGTTTCTTTTGTTGGAGAGTATATAATAGTGGAGTAAATGTAATCTTATTTAAATTATTGTAAATATCCATGTCCCATTGCTAATGAGTCCATCCCCTTGTGTAAGGATTTTATAGTGTCTCTTGTTTTCCCAGGTCTTTGCCCACTTTATAATGTATGACCTTGTTTTTTGTAGTGTGTCCCCTTTCCCCTTGTGTAATGGGCTATCCCGGACTATTCCTTTAATTGATATAATTCTAGTAGGCAGGGGCGGATCCAGGATTTTGAAAAGGGGGGCGTGAAGTTTTTAAGCATGAAATGCTAATTAAAATGAAATAGCGAGCGCGTAGCGCGAAGCTCTAACGGCTTCTAGACGGATTCAAGATGCTCTGTGGTGCGATCTGGGGCAATATTTAACCACTTTAAGCAGGAAAAGTGTGCACAAAAAGTAGACTTTTTATTGAAAAGGGGGAGTCGTGCGGTCCCCACGCTCCCCCTCCCGCCCCCTGGATCCGCCCCTGGTAGGCATACACATATGCGAACTCGCGTTGTTCGCATTGGATTGATTAATTAAACTTTGAATAAAACAATTTGTACGCGATAAGCCCGGTTTATGAATACTTCATCACGTAAATGCGAACGCGAGCAAAATTTTGGCGGAAATATGACGCAAGCATTTCGCGGCGAACATTCGCGCAAGTTGAAACTAGTCCAACTTTCTTTGCGAATTCGCGGTGCGAAAACTTCGCTGATGTGACATCGAAATGCGAAATCGTGTTCACTTTCGCGTGAAGAATAAATTATAAACCGGCCTTCAATTGTAAACGTTGTCTAGTCTAAAAACAGCCAATGGGTTCTTGTAAACGGTGTCCGTGCCGATCTCTTTGGGGTGGACTCGCACTAAAGCCCGTTTCATATACTTCACGGAAAAGCTAACAAGAACGCGAAATGATATCGGCGTCAGGGCAAAGTTTTCGCGCCGCTAATTCATACAAAAAAACTGAACTAGTTTCGACTTCCGCGAATAGTTGCCGCAAAATGTTTGACGTCAGATTATGTATTTGCATTCGCTTCCGCCTACGTGAAGTATGAACTGGGCTTAAATCAGGCAAAATTCGATCAACTAAATCTGCTTGGATTATGCCCAGTTTGAGATATTTTATTCAGCTGTTTTCCACAGATATGTCCGAAAGTTAACACTTAAAGAAATTAAAAACAAAAATCAACCGTTGGGTCAATAAAAATAAAACAAAGTGTTTTCAAAAGCGGATTTCTTGCAGATTTGTTTTTCTATCCAAAAAAATTGTGATTGGTGGAAAATCAGATGTATTGACGTATTCCAAATTAGCACTGAAATGCAACCTCGTTTTAGTGTGAGCCATTAATGTGAACCATTTTTTGTTTTACTTTCGCTTGCAAATTTTATCACCAAAGAAAGCACTGGTCAGATCATCGTCGGTTGGATGACAATTTAAAATTCCTCCATATCAGGTTTTCCCGAGGAGCCCAAACAAGACCAGGCATTTTAATCGCTGTCCGCTCAGTCCGAACAATGAATGGGTCGAACGTAGTACAGATAGATGACAATACATATGTACTAAACTGTGGCGGCGATCATGGGGTAACGTTAAAGGGACACACCGGCTTTGTTGGGCTATTTTGGGCTCGAAATAGACACATACATTATTCTAAAGCGCTTTCCAGATATATTCTAAATATCCTGAAAATGAAAAGACACCGTCAGATTTTGCCGTTTTTGAGCATTTTCCAAAAATTCAAGGTCACGTGACCTTTTGGAACCAGATACTGGTTTCGAAAAGTCACGTGGTCTTGTGAGTTAGTTTTATTTCCAGCAGTAGAAACCAGCGTGAAGTGCGATCGAGTTGCTTTTGTCATTCTCTTCTTGATGGAAAATAATGTCCTACGAACACAATTTAGATACTGTATTTTCCAATTTGTAGACAAATCTGCCAGCAGGTTTCGTTAGAAGGGTTTCTGTGTGTTGATATGGACGAGAGAATCTCAGATTTTCGCGGATTTGCGGCGATACAAATAATATCCGGAAAAAAACACCATGCATTGCGGACGTGCAAGAAACCACTGCGTTCGAGTACATTCCGCGAGTCGGCGCTGACCTTGGAGGATCATGCAAGGTGTGATTAGCAGTCAGGGAAAACGAGGTTTAAACACGTGTCGGCCCGTATCGAACGCCACCTTTATTTACAAACACATGGTCTTGTACAGCGATGGCCGGCTGGTAAAGCGCATGCAGCCCAACATGGGCCTCTTTTGTTAATTTTAAACATGTTTACTTACTTAGGGGTCATTCCATGTCAGACCAACGCACTTTTTTACCTTATGTCTTCCAATTTTGATAAACATCGCTGTGCTTGTAGGTCCTAATGAGCAATGAATGCACACCAATTTTTAGCCTGATCCGACCTACCATGTGCTCAGGGCAGACACCACAAAAATCTGACATTTTTAGAGTGAAATACCACCCTTTTGGTACAAATATGTAAAAACCATGTCAATTTTCATCGAGTATATGCAAAATTGGTATTAAAATAATGAGAATTGCATGCTCAAATCAATTCTTTTGTCAAAAATATTATTTTCAAAAGTAGGTCACCGTACCTTTAATATGTCATCGTGACCTTTGACCCAATTTTTGTAATAATGTATCATTCCGAAAATTAACGAAATGAAAATGACTTGATAGAGCATGTCTTCCTCTATCAGAATCCACTTAGAACAAATTGGGATCTTTAAAATTTGCAACTTTATGACTATTTTTGTACAGTTGGTAGGTTACAAATTAGTCAATTCATATACTTTACATTAGAAATCCACTAACACAACTTACTGTTCTGTTTCAATTGTTACTAAAATTATTCTTGGTTGGTGAATTTCTCATTTTGAGGGCTAATGTGGTCTAACCAGAATCATACTTTAAATTATCAGCAGTGGCGTACCAATGATTTGGCTTTTTGTTTGGGGGGGGGGGGGGGGGGGGGAGGGGGGTGCTAATTTTTTTCTTCAAATTTCTTTAGAAGATTGTAAAAATAGATGACCAAAAAATCAAACAAACAAATTGACAACCTTGGAGGGGTTAGAAGGGGTTATAATGTTCAGTGTCATCAGAACATACTTCATTCCATCCTCTTGCAACAGTGCCCCTTTAACGCACTCCCTAACTCCTGCGTACAGTGGCCCTGTTGAAAAAGGCCCCATTTCGTGGTGGGACTAGCGACAGAAATCTCGTCGCCTCTGCTGGACCAATCAGGACGCTTGGCAGTGCATTGCAGCATGATTGCAGGCATTCAAATGTAACGCGCGCAGATTGTAAACACCGTGCATGCATGTGATACATTCGTCAGCATGCATCCCTGTTATTAATTTGAAAAACTGCGGAGTAAATAAGATCGTCGTTTGAAAGTTTGGTAGGAATGGGACAGTCGCATAAGGAACGGAACCCAATACAATTTCTGGAAAGTACAGAAATCGTTTCTTTTCGGCATAACATGACCGAATTGATTAAATTACATCAAAATGACTCGGGCGTGAGTTGGCTCAAGACAACAGCCGGCTCAGTCCACAGATTTGCGTGTGTTTCCTCAGGGTATTGTTACGTCGCTTTGCAGAGTGGAAATTCCCTGATATCTCAGGATGACTTCATTCAGGCGCTGTCCCACTGAACACTGAGACTGAGACATTGTGTCACCTCGTCCAAAGAGAAGACTGCCTATGAGCAAAATTTCCCCAACTGTTGTAGAATCGGTTAAGATGCTAAATTGCAAGCCTTGTGTGTTGATTGATGCATGAATTATAGCGCCCTTAAGTGTCATGTTTTGTCCAGTCAATAACAAATAGTGCAGGGCTGTAGTGTTAGCACAACTCAGAGGCCAGATATTCTGGTGATACAGTTTCCTTAAAATCAGAAGGTAGAATTTTGCTTTTTCTGGCTTGTTCTTTATACATTTACAAATCTAGTTTAATTTTAGTAACTTTGGAAACAGACGATTGAGTTGTGTTAGTGGATTTATAATGTAAAGTATATAAATTGACTAATTTGTAACCTACCAACTGTACAAATATAGTCATAAAGTTGCAAATGTTAAAGATCCCAATTTGTTCTAAGTGGATTCTGATAGAGGAAGACATGCTCTATCAAGTCATTTTAATTTCGTTGATTTTCGGAATGATACATTATTACAAAAATTGGGTCAAAGGTCACGATAACATATTAAAGGTACGGTGACCTACTTTTTACGAAATTTATTTTTGACAAAAGAATTGATTTGAGCATGCAATTATCATTATTTTAATACCAAATTTGCATATACTCGATGAAAATTGACATGGTTTTGACATATTTGTACCAAAAGGGTGGTATTTTACTCTAAAAATGTCCATTTTTTTGTGGTGTCTGCCCTGACCACATGGTAGGTCGGATCGGGCTAAAAATTGGTGTGCATTCATTGCTCATCAGGACCTATAAGGACAGCAATTTTTATTAAAATCGGAAGACATAAGGTAAAAAAGTGCGTTGGTCTGACATGGAATGACCCTTAGGTGACATTTTGATTATTTTTTGTCACAACTACCATCGAAAAATTATTGTCAGTGATGCTAAATCACTAAATCATGTAAACGGTAGGCCGGTGTGTACCTTTAACTTATGTTTTACAAACTTCATTTTACACGTATTTAGGTGAGATGGAATTCGATATGCTCAGGAAACTCTTGCAGCGATTTCCCCGCATCAACAACCGAGTAGTTGAGCCCACAGAGAAAATGATGCTCCAGTACAAGGCACTAGTGGCATCCAAAGCACACGAACTACACGGTGTGAGTTATGACTGGCGACAGCAGACGATCGATGAGTACGAAAAGGCGGGAATTTTGGAAAGCTTTCATTTCATCAGTGCTGTCCACAGCTTGTATTATGTCAATGACGTGGAGAGGTCGTTGATGTATCTAGGTTACGACCGCCTGGAGCCTGGAGGGATTATGCTTGCGATTTTAGGTTCAGGTAATATCTCACTTTGACATTCTGCTCATTCGGCTTTTCGAACTTTCAAGGGTGTCACCACTCAGTTTTCTAGTATAGGAATACTTATGTTTTTCCAGTAGTGACCCCGGATTTCAAAACACTATAAATATATAAGGACACGAAAGTGATCATTGTTCTATGCTTGAACGTATTTACAATTTTATTATTATTAAAGAGTATGAGTGACCACGTTAAGATCCTTAGTAGTATGTAGCGAGCTATGTACACCCCTGTAGGTGGTGATAATGTTCAAAATATGTGTGGTGTCGGGTGGTGCCGGGTAGTGCCGGGTGGTGCCGGGTGGTGTCATGAGCAAAAATGGTGGTGTGGTGCAGTGCCATGCTCCATATGGTGGTGTGAGGTGGTTGGTTGCCGCTTACCCCCAAATACAGCCCTAGCTATAATCCCACTTGGTGGTGACAGGTAGTTAATTGTTTCCCCATAACTCACCCCGCCTCCTATCTCACCCCTCCCAATCACACACCCCATTCATTTATTTAAAAACAATGTCGGAAAAAGGTTCGAACCGTCGTTAGCTATTGCAAGGACGGTGAGGGAGTCAAAGAAAGATTTAGGATTCACGCTAACTTATGAACACATTATGACGATCGATGGTCGTTGAGCAGTAACAGATAATGCGGTACTCGTCTGAAAATCATTTCGATGTGACGTCGTCTATTTGGAGAAAAGATAACTAATAAAAATCATCAAATTAATAAGAGTAGAACATGTGAAGACAATGTATAAAAAATATCCACTTGATATAAGGAAATAAATCAAAATTAAAATGTGTATGCAAGAGTATAAGGAAACAAAGTTTGATATGGTGTGTCTCAATCTACTCGCAGTTACAACCTGTATCCTTGCTTTACATTTCCTCCAACCTAACATTACGCCCTTAGTTTCCTTGTAATTATCACGTCACTACAACTTACATCCATAGTTTCCTCATACTTATCTCGCTGTCAGTTGAACATACATCCTTACGTTCCGTTTCTTCAGTTTGATACATCTGCCACAGACAAATAAGTGTCCTTAGACCTAATCCGCACACCATCACATCCTAACGGTCTGTTTCCTCCAACCTAACATTACGCCCTTAGTTTCCTTGTACTTATCACGTCACTACAACTTACTTCCTTAAGTTCTTTAACTTCCTTGTTACCGACATACAATTTGAACAAAAGTTTTACTTCCTTGTCACCGACATACATGTACAAGTCGGGATCTATAAAACCCTTGAGAAGTGTGTCCGAGGTTTCAATTATTGTGCTGGCATCATGTCTGAACAACCCGATGACGACCCCTACTACCCGTTTAATTCTCCAAACAAACTAATACGTGTCGTCATGCTGAGATGATGGCATCATGAAATATTAGTACTCACAGCCACGGTTCTACTACGTCACATGTCTTTTCATTTACCCATTTTACCACAAAAGAAAGCACATGCAGAGATCTTCGTTTTCAGTTTTAAAATCCGCTATGACAAGTCCCAACAACTATTGTGTAGTCCTTGTGACTTTGAAGACGATGACAGCTGCCATTAATCTAACACGGGACTGTGTTTTAAATAAATAAATTATTCAAAGTTGTACACGTCAATTTGCAGTTACAAATTATTGAACATGTATTTTAATTTACTTTAATATCTATTAGTTTTTGTAAATGTTTCTTTGTGAAATGTAATAAATGAGGAGCGAGCTGAGAAAATGAGGAGCGAGCTGAGAAAATAAGCAGCGAAAATAAGCAAATGAGCAGCGAAAATGAGCAAATGAGCAGCGAAAATGAGCAAATGAGCAGCGAAAATGAGCAGCGAAAATGAGCAAATGAGCAGCGAAAATTAGCAAATGAGCAGCGAAAATTAGCAAATGAGCAGCGAGCTGAGAAAATAAGCAAATGAGCAGCGAAAATTAGTAAACACGGCATGTGCATATGAGCACAAAGACCAGAGGTACATGTATAGATTAATGGCAGCTGTCATCTGGATACCTCGAAGTTTTCGTCCATTCTCTTGAGTTTCGACTTAACGAGATTTACAATTTTATTATTATTAAAGAGTATGAGTGACCACGTTAAGATCCTTACTATATAATTTTGTATATTACGCAAAGCGCACCAACTTTCGGTTATATATTTGGCGTAAGATATATACACTACTCAAAAGAATTAAAGGAACAAGAGAACATAATGTTTTTGTCATGGTCTATATGGGCTACCGTTAGAACAAGAGGAATTAAAGTTATGTGAAAATCATTCAGGTGTTGTCAATTGATTCTCAAACAATACTCAACAATGTTGGTGAAATCATGCGTGTCTTCTAACACGTGGACACGGGGGTGTCCACAGGCGTGTTCTTTTACCCTGTATAAGGTGTTGGTATTGGTACACTTGTCATCACTAGTTGTTATCACTTCTTGCAACAAAATGAAGGTTCTTCCAATTCTGTTGTTTGTTGTCTGTCTGCTGGGACTGAGTACTGGTGTTCGCCGTCAGTTAACTGAAGCTGAGGTTGCTAGAGCTGTCCAGCTCCTTGAATTTGGCAATACACAGCGTGCGGTGGCTGTACATTTTGATGTGTCCGTAAGTGTCATCAACCGGTTGTGGATACGTTTTCAGGAAGATGGTCTGTACACCAGGAGGCCAGGACAAGGTCGCAGACGTGTGACTACCCCTCCCCAGGACCGATACCTGAGGATCCTGGCACGTCGAAATCGACGATCTACTGCAAGATCCTTAGCCACAAGCTAACACAGGGCAACTGATGTCCGTGTTTCCAATCAAACAGTCAGGAATCGTCTGCATAAACCCAGACAGCAAACTTACGTTAGCCCAACGTTGGATCAACGTCAGTAATTGACGAAGAAACGTTGGACCAACGTTAGCCTTGTGACGTTGTTCCAACGTAAACTTGCACTTCCGAATAACGTTGGCACAACGTTGTTTATAAGTTGGCGTTAACGTTGGACAAACGTCTTATTGACGTCTTATCAACGTCTTTGTGGGGTCGTATGCAAAGCAAAAAGACGTATTTTTCTGACGTCCCCTATACATTACTTATACATTACTTATACATATCCATTGATACTTATACATTACTCATACATATTCATTGATACTCATACACTACTGATACACTACTCATATATTACCATTATGCGCGACTTCTATTTATGCTCCACAAAAACCTGTACCCTGTAACCCATGGTTGGCATACACCTACTAACCGAATACCAAATTTAATTCTAATCACTCGCCACTTTGAGTTTGTTCATCCCCGACAATTGCCAATTTGCCTATTATCAAGCAACAAATCATTTACAAAAATCAAAACAACTGCCACAATTTAAGCAAATTAGCTTTTTTACACGGTAAATCTGGTCACGACCACTTTATGACGCACGACTCGAAAACGACTAAAAAAAGACGTCTTTAACACGTCGTCTTTAACACGTCGTGCCGTTAACGTCCGGTTGCCGTCAGAATAGCGACGCAAGCATGACGTAAATTGTTGTCCCTAAACCCACGTTAATTCGACGCAGTGTGTCGACGACGTACTGACGTAATGTGATAACCTTTAAATGACGTTATACCGACGTTATATATGACACCTTATTGACGTCAAACATTGACGTTAAAGTAACATCATATTGACCAAATGTCTAACTTAATGCCGACGTATAGCAAATACGGAAATCGCCGGCCCACATCTGACGTCGTACCGACGTCGTACCGACGTTGTACACCGACGGGCGACGTTCGCCGACCTATGCCGACCTTTGCCGACGTCGGTGCGACGTATGCTTGCTGTCTGGGAAGATGGTATGAGAGCCAGACGACCAGCCACATGCCCCATTTTGTCCGTAGTACACCGCAGAGCCCGGCTGGACTTTGCTAGAAACCATCAATTTTGGCAGATGGACCAGTGGGCACCAGTACTGTTCTCAAATGAAAGCAGGTTCACTGTTTCAACCAATGATAGACGTGTAAGGGTTTGGAGACGGTCGGGGGAACGATATTTCAACTGCAACATTGTCGAATTTGACCACTTTGGAGGTGGATCAGTTATGGTGTGGGCGGGTATCTCCCTGGAGGGGCGTACGGACCTCGTCGTGGTAGCGGGTGGTGCACTAACAGGTTTGAGGTATCGAGATGAGATACTGGAACCTGTTGTGAGGCCATATGCTGCTGCCGTAGGTGAAAATTTCATCCTGGTGCAAGATAACGCTCGTGCACACACTGCACGAGTGTCCATGAACTTTCTTGAGAATGAGGGAATCAGCACGATGCCCTGGCCGGCAAGATCTCCTGACCTAAACCCTATAGAGCATGCATGGGACATGCTTGGCAGACGTGTTGCAGGTCGAGAACATGCTCCAGACTCTGTACAGACACTCAGAGATGCCTTGGTTGAAGAGTGGGAGAACATTCCTCAAGACTCCATAAGACAGTTAATTTTAAGCATGCCTCGACGCTGTCAGGAGTGCATACAATTAAAAGCACGTGGAGGTCATACCAGTTACTAGACAATGATTAATTAACGTTTACTTTGCCAAAACGTGGACAATGTACGGATAGTCATGATAACCTGCCAGATGATTATGTCCATATTTTTTTTCATTCATGTTTTAGTCATGTTAACAGGCTACCACATCAATAAATTCGCCATACATTGTTGAGTATTGTTTGAGAATCAATTGACAACACCTGAATGATTTTCACATAACTTGAATTCCTCTTGTTCTAACGGTAGCCCATATAGACCATGACAAAAACATTATGTTCTCTTGTTCCTTTTATTCTTTTGAGTAGTGTAGTTTAAACAAATTATATGAAATCTTAGACCAAATTACCATACACCGTTTAACACTAAAAATCTCCTACGTTTCTCGGATGCACATATTACTGGCTCAATTATCTCACAGTCGATGTTAACAAGTCCCACTGATCCCTTGGTCTAGTCCCTTGGTTGACCGTGCTGTTTCCACAGGCGTACCAGCTAGGGCTTGTCGTCCAATCACAGACCGACGTGACGTATGGCAGTTCTTGCTCACGTGGTTACAAGAGATCCTGAGTGAAGGGTTGGTCAATGTCCCATATGGGCAGCCATCTATGTAAATATAAATAAGCCAGTACATGCGTAGGACCATGTCTATAATTTCAATCAACACTTCACTTATGATTATCCTTACGTTTTGAGCTCATTACTTTCAATTAATCTACTACAAGTTATTCACACAATATTATCTTAAAATACTGTAACGCCGTTCCCAATCGGCTAGCAGAGGGCGCCAGCTCCATTCCACGGTTAGGCCGGCTGACGAGCTGAGGGCGCTAACACGGTTCCACGGAGCCGGTTGGCGCGAGCCCCTGCTAGAAGGTTGGGACACCCGTCTCGGCAGGAGACGTTTCCTGAGCGCCATCTTTGTTGTTGAGATGTTGTTGAAGAAGGAGTGACCCAAATAAACGAGCAGTGCTTTCTACCTGAAAACATGTTTCTTGTGCCTTTCTTTCCTGTGTCGAGTGACAAATAACAAGGGGAACATTCTTGTTACACTGGCGGCAGCTGTGGGGCGGCACACTGAAAGAAATACAGGTAAAACTCGAGATGTTCAAGCAATGAATTCACGAGACCGGGGAGGTCTGGTATCAGACTCGCCGCGGGGCGGGGACATGCCAGAAAGTGACGAGTACCAGTACGTGTGTGTACGTTCGTAACTGTCGATAAATTACTGTCCTTCTTTGGGGAAAGCCCGAGAGAAAACTCCGGGAGACATGGTAATACTGTGAGGCTGTTAGAACCCGAGATTGGGGGAGTTAGGCCCGTACGGCCTGACTCCGTAGTTCCGAATAGTTCTACTCCGATTCGTTCCGGATCTGGAGGGCTCCAGCGGACTCCCCTCGATCCGCTCCGTCCCGTATACATTTTCGCATCGGAGACGGGGTGCTCAACCGGATCGATTTTGTTTCACGCACGCTACCACGGATGCGCAGTTCCTCCCGGAACCGTTCCGTCTCACCCACATTTCTGCACCGAATCCATGTTCGTCTTCGGAACCTGCGGATCGACTCCGCAGCGCACCCGACCATGTCGGACGGCTCCCCTCGGAGCCCCGCATGCACCGTAACTACGGCGCGGAACCTCCGGATCGACTCCGCACCGCACACGGTCATGTCGGACGGCTCCCCTTGGAGCCCCGCATGCCACGTGACTACGGCGTGGAAACTCCGGATCGACTCCGCACCGCACAACACCAGGTCGGAGAGCTCCCCTCGGAGCTCCGCACTGCACAACCCATGGTTCGGAGCACAAGGATTTGCTCCGCACTGCACAACACTATGGTGTGGAGCAAGTGAATCAGCTCCGCACTGCACAACCCTATGGGGCGGAGCACCGGAACTTGCTCCGCACTGTACAACCCTATGGTGCGGAGCGCAAGAATTTGCTCCGCACTGCACAACCCTATGGACGGGTGCGGAGCACGAGAATTTGCTCCGCACTGCACAACCCTATGGTGCTGAGCACGAGAATTTGCTCCGCACTGCACAACCTTATGGCGCGGAGCAAGTGAATCGGCTCCGCACTGCACAACTATATGGCGGAGAGCTCCCCTCGGAGCTCCGCACTGCACAACCCTACAATGCGGAGCAAAAGAATCAGCTCCGCACCGCACAACTCTATGGGGCGGAGCACGAGAAATTGCTCCGCACTGCACAACCCTATATATATGGTGCGGAGCACCAGAATTGGCTCCGCACTGCACAACCCTATGGTGCGGAGCAAGGGAATCTGCTCCGCAATGCACAACCCTATGGTGCAGAGCAAGGGAATCTGCTCCGCACTGCACAAACCTACGGTGCGGAACACGGGAATCTGCTCCGCACCGCACAACTGTACGACGCGGAGCGAATGAATCAGCTCCGCACTGCACAAACCTATGGGGCGCCACCGCGGAGCGGGAACCCGGATGCAGACGTAAGCAACACGCCAGCCTCGCAGCCAGCCACGAGGTCCGATCCATCACCGGCGCGACCGACGACCACAGGGCCAGAGAAGCAGGAGCCCCCCCGGGGGAGGTCGAAGACCGATGATGCTACTAGATAAGTTTGACGGGGTTTCCTCGTGGTCGGATTACCTGATCTATTTTGAGAGCGTGGCCAGAGTCAACCAGTGGAGCGAGTCTGAGAAGGCAATGTTCATGGGCTCCCATCTGAAGGGCTCGACACGGGAAGCTCTGGCTGATATGGCGCCGGAGGCCCGGACGGAGTACCCCCGTATCCTAGAGTATTTCGAACAGCGTTTCGGAGTCACCGCCCAAATTCCACTGCATCGAGCCCAGCTACACTCTCAGAACGTTGGTTAAAAATTTTAACCAACTTGGTTAAAATTTTAACCAACCATGTATTACCAGGTGAACATCCCAACAGTTGGTTAAAACCTTAACCAACCCAGGTTGGTTAAATTTTAATACGTGGTTGGTTAAACTTTTTAACCAATTATTGGTTAATTTTATTTTAACCAATCTGTTGGTTAATGCTGAATTGGGCAAATTTTAACCATTCAGTTGGTTATACCCGAATGGTTGGGCATTTTACTGAAATGCTGTTCACAGTAATTGGGCAATATTTTACCAACAGTTGGTTAATTTATTATGTTAAAAGTTTTTAAAATATATATTTGGGTATAAAGCACACTAAATAAAGGCAAACACCACACGATGGACTTGACAGTTCTACAATTTTTGTATTTTATTTATTTTGTGATATTTGATGTACATCCCTATATACTTTAGCAGCAGGTGTAGGCCAAATATATACTGGTATTTTCTAAATGAAAGTGTTTGGCTTCCTTCAAACATTTTCATCTTTAAATGTTTCACATCACACTGTGTTAACAATGAGTTCGAGAATGCTTGTGTGACGTTTAGCTCAGCTGCACTATATGAAGTCAGAGAAGAGCGTACTTTTATTTGTGTGGTTTACACAGCCAAAGAAAGGTTAAATTCAGATTAGGAAATAACACTTGCAAAATTTCCGAGTTGCAATTACAATGGCAAGTTCGTTCTACAGTGTGAGTAAAAAAACCTATATGTACACTTTTAAAATTACTTTTTGTGTTTTAGTGTACCGATATTTATATGAGATGTTCTGACATGTATTTTGGATAGGTTCTCCTGTGTCCTTTAAATTATGTTTCATGCATGACCGCAAATGAGGCAAATAAGGGTGTCAGGTGGAACACGACTTGCGCCAACATCAGAATTGAACAAAAAAGAGACCACCAAATTAATTATTTTCCGAAGAACCTGTTGCAAAATCCGGGACGCAGCTCTGCACTGGTTCAAATCCTTTTCTTTTTCCTAGCCATACTGAATTGGCGCAAGTCGTGTTCCACCCGACACCCTTATTTGCCTCATGTGCGGTCATGCATGAACCATAATTTAATTGAACTGCTACCAAATAACACACCAGAACTTATCCAAAATACACGTTGTCAAAACATCCCAAATAAATATTTATACACTGAAACACAACAAGTAATTTTAAAAGTGTATAGTTTTATTTACTCAACCTGTAGTTGTGTCGAAAAAGTGGTCAAAATGCAGCTTTGATCAAGAAGACGTGGTTCACGCCGAAGCCTTGCTTAGCAGTAGCCTAGTCAGATTAACTGATGTGCACGATGAGTGGTTATGCCGCCTTGGCTTCTGCTGTCGAGTAACAGTTACTGCCAAGATGCCAAATCCGATCCGATCATCCCCTCCTTTGTGGATAAACAAAATGAAACAAGGACTATTAACTATTAGTAAGATCCAAAGGCGGTATAATGTGACCCATCCATTCATATTACTATTAAACTAATAGCATCTGATAATCTTTCTAATAGATACCGGCGCATTACAAATATTCATTATTATTATTAATAATGCACCTATCACTGCCACCATCCCTCCCCCGCGCTACCCCACCCCGCGATGCCCCACCCCTTAGGTGGGGATTTGGTCCGACGATTTCCGTGCCCCAGGGTGGGACTTAAACGCATGGAAATCAAATTGTCAGCGCACAGGGAACAAAACGTGCATCTTTTGCCCCATGGGTGGGGAGTTTGTAACCCAAATTTTGCCCCACGGGTGGAGAATTGTCATTCGAAAAGTGACAACCCTGCCTCTTAGGTACAGGTGGGGCAGCCCGGCGGGAGTGGTGGGGAAAAGTTACACGTATATAGGCCGTGCGTAGCGAGTATGGTGTACACATGTATGATGTAGTTTGTGGCGCGGCCCGCACTCGCTGCACGTGCACACGGCCTACAACGTGTAAGTAACGTTATACTCGTGACAACCCGTACGGGTAAAAAATAACACTTTCGGCTTAAATCTTCGAGAAAGGTTTCCAAAACCGACCGCTAGCAACCACTAAAATGTCTCCCCACCATTCACCGATCAGACCAGACAATTAACGAGGCAGAACTTACCTTAAATTAGTTGTTTCGGCTCGGAAACACGACTACATTTTGCAAATTTGCCGTCAACACATCCGCCATGACACAGTCCTGTATACGTTTGTGTATAGTTTTACACGTACAAGGCACACACACACGAAACGAACGCGCGTTGGCATTTTATCGCTGCTGCTTTTCTGCAGACAATCGAGTCACTAACCAATGGTGGCTTTCACTGGACACCACGTGACATGGTTGGGCGAAATTTTTAACCAACTTTCGCTTTGTGGGGGGTGTGAATTATAACCATAGTTGGTTAAAATACAGCCCTCTGATCTTATATTTTACACAACCCGCAGTTTACCCAACCAGAAAGCAGTATATTTCTTAACCAACCCCTGGTTAAAGAAAAATTTACCCAACTCAGAGAATTTAACCAACATTGGGAGATTTTTAACCAACTGATTTTTAACCAGTGATATTTTAACCAGCGTTCTGAGAGTGTATCGATGCGCACCAGGGGTCGAGACGAACCTATTTGCAACCTGGGCCAGTCTATACGGCGGTTGGTTTCACAGAGCTACCCGGGCCTACCCACACAAGCTCGAGAGGACTTGGCAGTGGAAGCTTTCAGGAACGCACTAGGCGACGACCAATTGCAACGCCATGTGTTTTCGAGAAAGGCGACGAGCCTGACCGAAGCAATCACCCTGGCAACGGAGATGGAGGCTTTCCTGGACTCCCAGGTACAGAACAGGAAGGGAAAACAAGGAACCAGGGAAGTGAGGTCGGTAGTGCAGCTAGCGCAACCTACACCAGACGGTAACACCGAGGGCACAGGCTACGCGCGGAGACCGCCCGACCGATCGATGGTGGAGTGTTTCGGCTGCCACGAGTTCAGTCACTTTCGGCGTGATTGTCCGCAAAGAAGGCGAGGATTCACCAGCGGTCAGAGAAGAGGACAGAATGAGTCTAGGTCGACCCAGTGGACGGCCGGTGGAGGACCCCCAGGACAAAACCAGATGAAACCCGTCGTTCGAGGGACTCTAGTCGACTATAGTTAACTATAGGGGTGTTATGGCCGAGCGGTCTAGTGCGAACTCAAGCTCCTGTGCCAGTTCTAGAATGTGGGTTCGATGCCGGGCCGCGACACTGTGGCACTTGTGCTCTTGAGAAAGGCACTTAATCACACTTTCTCCATCCTTCGGAAGGGATGTAAAGCCGTTGGTCCGGTGTGTTGGGTAAGGTAATGCACTTTAAAGATCCCAGAGCATTTCTTCGTAAAGAGAAGGGGAGGGATTCCCCGGTGTCTCTGGCCATTTATAATTCTAATTCTTCATGGGTTTCCTCACGCTTGCGAGTGACAGTGCAATGAGCACTATTGAGGAATCCTTGGTATGAATACCAGAAATAAATAATAATTATAATAATAATCACTTGATCGAACTTGACCCCAGCTGCGAGGCCTTAAAGGTACACACCGGCCTACTGTTTACATGATTTAGTGATGTAGCAGCATTGACAATACTTTTTTGATGGTCGTTGTGAAAAAAGATCATCAAAATATCTCGTAATTTACTAAAGAAGTGCAAAAGTAACAAAAAACGGTCAAAAGACGGGTTATACGCTTTATCAGCTGTTGCAACTACGCGGAAGCCTCACGACTTTGTTACAAACGATTCGCTCTTCTCCTGCACAGGATATCTCCAATTTTCTGCTCACAATTTCACTGGACGACCGAATAGAAATTTCCGGGTTTTTTTAGTGGGAGTTGGCATCATGTTTTTTCTTCACGAACGTACACCAGAGCAACACGCCTACATGTGTGTGTGTGCACTCAGGCTATTTGCCGTGCTGCGCGGGGCACAAATCCTACACTCCACGGTAGCCTGCCGTAGCACGCGCTCGCTCCCTTTCTCCGGACTCTCGAAACAAACAATTATGTTCGAATTTTCATACTTATGTTTAACTTTGTTTCATACCTGTATAAATAGTCTCTCTTTTGTCAATTACTCATAAATATTGGGGGAAAATCAGAGTTGAATTTGGTGCAGTTCTGCAGTAACAAACTTTTATACGGCTGGAAATACAACTAACTCACAAGACCACGTGACTTTTCGGAACCAGAATTTGGTTCCGAAAAGTCACGTGACCTTGAATTTTTCAAAAGTGCTCAAAAACGGCAAAATTTGTAGTAGTAGTACTATAGTAGTAGTACTAGTAGTACTGGTACTGGTGCTGGCGACAGCGGAAGCATCAGCATCAGCAGTAGTTTTTCCAGAGCTTTTCTTCAAAACGGTTCAATATACCAACTTGAAACTTCGTATGAGTATCAACCTTCATTTCAAAAATTCATATCTCAAGAACCGTTATAGATATTCGAATACTTCTTTCATAGGATGACAGGTCTCAATAAACTGAATAAACAATACATTGACATGACCCCTGTGTGACCCCAACTTCCAAAACCGGAAGTTGTTTTAAAATGCGCAATTTTTAGCATTTTGAATGTAAATATAGCCAAAGTGGTAGGGAATTTGGCCATGGTTCTACGGAATGAAATGTTTCTACACGTATGGACCGATGGTGACGTCATCACATGCAAGGTGGTATAATATGGTGTCAAACTACGCAAGATGTTGGAGCTGATTTTTTTAAAACTGCTGTATCGTAAGAACTACAGCAGATATTTAAATTATTCCTTTGCCACATATAAGAACTTTGCCACATATGTCCAACAAATTGTTAAACAAGTTGTGCACAAACTTATTGTGACGTCATGATGTCGTCACAGGTGTCAAATTACAAAAACAAAATCAAAGGTTATTATTTCAAAATAATCTCATGAACCGTAATAGCTACATGAACAATTCTTTCACATCATGATACATGTAGTTCTTAATGAAGTGAGCAAATCATACAATGACATGACCCCTGTGTGACCCCAACTTCCGGTCCAGACCGGAAGTTGTTCGAAAATGTAACATTTTTAATGCAAATAGAGCCAACGTGGTATAGGGATTTGACCATAACTAGTTCTATGGAACGAAATGTTCCCACACATGTGGACTTTATGACTATACCAAAGATGAGGACGTCATCACGTGCACGGTGATTACGTAATGTGATTACGTAAAATTACAATATCCTGAGAACTGTAATAGATATTGGAAGGATTCTTTCACCACATGTACATGTAAGAACTTGTTCTTGTGCACACAATAGTGACTTCATGATGAAATTGCCTGCGCCAATAGTGACGTCATCAGATACACAATTTTAGCATTGTATGAATAGTCAAAGAGTAATGTCTTCAGAATTCCCATACTGGCAATAGACCTTTATCGCGGTGCGGCCACCTTCCCTTTTCCCCTATTAAAATAAACCTAACCAAAGCGAGGCTTGCAGAAAAAAATATAGTTCATTGTGTGCATCACAATGACATGCGCGCAGCGCGATCAAGAAAACGTGCAGCGCGGACAACAACGGGAGATTACAACAAAGCAACAACGGAAGATTACACGCGCTATCGCGCGGTCGCGCGGTCGCGCATAAGCGTTGATCGTGCCCGACACGTACTATGGGGAACAAGACAAAGATGGACGCACCGTAATAAAGGTCTATTGATCACGTTCACAGACGCCATATTCGTAGGAAAAAATGCTACTGCGTATTTAACGCCATAAAGTACGCGCACGCACACGCTGGAACATGATCCAAACACGCACGCGTGTTGCTCGAAATTTGTTCGAAATACGGCGCAACCGATGCGCGTCACCCAAAAATATGCTTAAAATCATGATGCACGTGGCAATTTTGTAGGAAGTGACGTCATTTGAACGTGACCAGATATGTGAATGTTTGTTTTGCAACATTAAACAACTCAAGTTTTCAATTCCAAAAGTGTGACGTCATCATCAGATTATTGTCCATATCGCCCGATCACCTAGCGTTTGTCTAGAGAAAAACGTCATACCTCTGGTTATTTATTATACACATTTTTATTTTTCATTTTTTTAAAAGTCTGAATTGTTAATGATTTTTGTTAATTCCCCAGGTGATAGTGGCTTCACTCGATTCAGAAATAATTTTCCCCAATTTGAAGACAACAAGATGCACCACGTCAGTTCGGCCACTATAAAGAGCTGTCTCGATCGACGGGGCATATCGAGCGTCATCTACCGCCAATCCTCTACCCTAGACATCACCCAGTGCTTCGATGAGAATTCGGTAGAGGGCGGGCTGGTGTTGGATTTCGTAACGCACATCCTGAAATTCCGCGAGACGGCGCCGAAGGAGCTGCAAAATAAGGTGACGAAATTCCTTGCTGGGAGTGAGTGTTCTGAGAGGACAAGCGATGGCAAAGTCCTGTTAAACGTCGACTGGGATGCAGTAGTCTTCGGCAAACGTACTTGAGTGACAAAAGTAGCTCACTCATGCGTATGCGTGTGTCTCGTTTCTCTGGCGGTTCAGTCTCACCACATTCGATCGTATGCAATCATAATAATTCTCTCGTATCCACCGCCCTTACAGGGCGCTGGGACAGGCTGATCTATTCGCGCCCTCATTGGCCAAAATGTATACGACACGTGACCACGAGGTCACCTCCTTTTGTTGTCAACGGACGTAAAAACTTTTTTTCCCCAGCAGGCAAGCAAGTTTTGCACACAGTACAGAGCGTGATCCAATTCCGTCCCTCACGCGTAAGGGACGGAAATCAAGAGACAAATGCCTTTCCTTAGTCAACAACAAATAAAAACTAAAGTGAACCTGTTTGTTTACCTTCTACTGATGTTAATACACACACCCAGTTTATCACATGTTGAAACTGACTTTACAGTTTTATGCGGAGGTTGTTTTTTATGCATGACGGACAGACATCAATAAAATTGACAAAAAGGCAATTTTTACATGCATTTTCAACTATTTATTGAAAATGTGATGGCACAGTGTGCCCAGTCAAATTTATTCTGTTAATTTTTGTAATATGATTGTAAAATATGGACATTTCTTTACAGATCGAGGTATTATTTTGATTAATTTAAGAAATTTTGAAATCTTCATCCAGTGTTTACCAGTTTTGGATCACGCTCTACACTAATTTCATTCGTAAATTTGATTTTTGCACTAAATATAAGGATTAGCATACTATTTATTAATTATTCGTCTGGCAGCATGCAACCCACAATGCTCCGCGCGTCTCTATGTGTGACCTTTTCGTCACGTGTTTCCCTCACAGAAATCTGTGAAGGCACATCGGCCCGTCCCAGCGCCCTGTAAGGGCGGTGGGTACGAGCAAATCATAATATTATTAGGCCATGCTGCATGGGCCAAAATCTAAATTGAGTTTCGTCTTAACTTTTTAGGGGCAACTTTATTTTTTCGGATATAAGTAGTTTGGGACATACCGATTGATATTTAACTTTATACATGTATTCACATTTGAATGAAATTTGTTTTAAAATGTGCGGGAAAACCTATAGTTATCAATTTATAAGATTCGACGAAGATGTCACGATTCATTTTGTCCACACGAAAAGTAAAAAAAGGTGGAAAATCGAATACGCTTGCGGAGGCTTTATAGGGTTTAGAAGCATCGTTAAAATCAGAGACGATGCAAACACTAATTGCTCGGGTCGCGCCATTGCCGTTGGCAGAGCTCTTAAAAACAAAATCGTAAACGAGTTCAAATACATACTGAAAAATAGACCAAAATATATCGAGCCGTTAATTACTGACCTACACAAGAGGGCAGGAGTCCCAAAAGGTAGGACTTTAGGGGTATAAACATGTGTTAGTTGAATATCGCCTTATTGTTTTGTCCCGGGAACATTGTTATTCGCCATGTTTAAAGGTCCCAACAAGCCCCGAACCATTTATCTGCATCTTGCTAATGGTGTATGGTTTATGGTTATCTTCCCTTCATCATATCCAATCATTACAAGTTGCGTTATATAAAAATACTTCATAAATGTCAATGAAAATTTACTTTGTTGAGAACATATAACACAAATTGCTCAGGGCATATTTGTAAAGATAGTATGGGATACTAGATAAAAAGCAAATCGGGCTTATACAAGATCTAGCACACCCGTTACAATTAAACATAAACAAGGTGAAGTGAAAACATAACAAGAATAAAACGGAGCTTTATACAACTGCCACAAACTAAGTAAAACGTATTTATATGTGTGTACTCATTGATCAAAATATTTAGTACCTTGAAAGAAGATACTTTTTGAGATATTTTTTAAATTGATAAGTACTACGCGGGTACGGGTATGGGATATTTTGAAATTGTTCCACAGTAGTGGGCCTTGATGCCTTACTGTAGATTTACAAATACTTGTACCAACAGGATTTATGTGAAACCTAGAAGACAATCTTGTATAATGGGTGTGAATTGCATTATTCAAAGTAAAAACATTCTTAACAGTGTCTTTATCGTACTTAAGCATTAGGACTTGTATTTGTAAATATCAAACATTGTAAGACTTTTAAATCTTTCAAAACATCTGTATTTGGTACATGTACACTGGTAGAATTATTAATTACTTTTAGGGATTTCTTTTGGACTACAAATAAATTATTTAAATACGTTTGGTATGTATTTCCCCAAGACAAAACAGCATATTGTTAGTGGGGAAGCGTTAAAGTATTATAAATGGAAATAAGCATCTTAGTGGGCAGTATGTGCATCAATTTGCGAATAATACCCAAGTTCCTTTCTTTTGTCATCTATTATACAACTCCAGGGAATTTTGTTTTGTGAATTAAAATATCACAGTACACATTACAATTTGCATTTATTTTCTTCTTGGAAAACACGATATAAGTTGTCTTATTAATGTGGAGAGACGCTGCCCCTTTAATTCCAAATCCCATAGTGATAAGGATATATTTAGCCTGACCTTGCCTCATTATGTTTGACCTTTATGCATAACTAAAGTAGTTACCGTCAAAATCATTACACCGTGTAACAAGTAGGTCCTTATTGAGAAGCTCCATTTTCTCAAGGGTTAAGGTATATCCACCTTGTATTTATTTAATTAATGTGCGATGACTAATTTTGAAGGTTTATTACGTAAGCACCATTTTGTGATACTGTACAAGTAAGTTTTATGACCCTTTTTTGGAAAGGCTCATTAATATTGTGTACCGTGTTGGTGTGCGCAACAGTGTATGCGCGGTGGGCTTTTGGAGCGGAGACACGCTGATCGCCTTTCGTTTTGTGCGACAACCTGCCCTGAAAACGGGCAATTCTTCCCCCTTTTGGGTAGCCGTGAGCCATGCTAGAGATGGTACCCACTTGGTAACTGTGAGGGGGGTTCCTACTCCAAAACTTGTGGTGAGTTGTGTTGCATTATTTGTTAGAAAACTTGTCGATTGCCGCTCAAACGTTTCGAAAGTTTGTAGCGTAGATTGGGTTGTCATAGACACCGCAGTGACAGTGTACACATTCCATTACGTACATGTACGACATAGAGGCTGCGTTCGGGCGTGCAGTTCTCGTTACTCGGGAGTAATGCGTGCGCATTGCACTCGGGTCACATCACGCGAACGGCAAATCCGCAGTCCGCGTGCGCGAATGGCAATCAGTGAAGATGGCCGTCTCTTGCCATCACTGCACAAAAAATGCCGTTTCATTGCTCACAAGAAACTGAGGAAATACAGGCCGTAAGTCGTGAGAACCTTTGATGCCGTCTAAAACAAACCTTAGTGAGTTATTGTTTCAGTTATTGAGTTGACACGTTGAGCAAATTCACCAAAAATCTCACCCATATTTCACCATCTTCGTACAAATCACATGACACTTGACAGGAGTACGAGCACACTCCCCATTTGTTGGGGAGTAGTGAGAGCATACTCGCACTGACCCGAGTGTCGTTATTCTTGCCGTTCACTCGCGCAGGAGTATAACTCGTGTTAACACGAGTACACGCCCGAACGCAGCCACTGTGTCTGTACGTACATGTACATTGTGTGACCTTTGACCACATAACATTGTATGCGCACAACCACAATATTTTGACTATGCCTTTTCATGTTGTTTTCTTTGTAGGCAATATGTACGGATACTAAGATACATCGGGGACTTCATGCATCTGGGGATTACTTCTCGTGGGATTAACATTACTATTTAGCTACTGTGATATCTGATTGGGGCTGTAACTGATTTATTGGATTCATCTGCAGCTTGCCGAGTGTAAAACATTTTAAGCTTCAACTCCAACATTGTGAACAGAATAATTATCTTCGAGGACATTGATTGTAATTTGTGATTTTCATCTGATTGAATAAATTCTACTGTTGACTTTGAAGTTGCGCAATCTACTTGTGAACTTGCCTCATCCATTATACTCCTGTTCTTGTGTCTGAGACAATTAGCAGCAACGTCAACACATGCACACACCTATCCCAATTAACTTTGAGATGCACCCCAGCTGTCAAACTGTGACACCACGGACTGCACCACAACATTAATTTTTATGGATAATTTATTACATATGAGCCATCTGGAGATGTTTGCCAATTCAGTACTAACCATACCAATATCCTCTTGTAAACATTTACTACTGCAGAAAATATTTGTATCATCAGGAAATAAAATAAATGACAGCAATTTTGACGAATGACATATACGCCTATCATTAATATAAGAAAAAGAAGTGGACCTAAAATATAACCTTGGGGTACACCGCATATAATTGATTTATAGGCGGAAGCCCTATTTTCCCATTCAACATATTGATTACGATTTAATACATAATTTGTTACGAAACATGTTGTGTTTCTTAGATTATTTATACTGAAGCCTGCTTACCTGTCCATAGTTGACTGAACAATTGCATTCCTTTCGCGAGAATAGAATCACCCAAATAAACACTTAAAACACCCCTCAAGCCCATGTGGTCTAGCCCCATGACCCCAGGTCATGCCACGTGGCCCAGCGATCGTCCTCACTTTACGTTTAGCCCGAAAACGGAGAGGAACACATCTTGCTGTGGGGCGGGTACGGCGTGGGAGTCAACTATAGACAGGTAAGCAGGCTTCAGTATAAATAATCTAAGAAACACAACATGTTTCGTAACAGATTATTACACTGAACTGCTTAACTTGTTTCATAGTTGACTGAACAATTGCATTCAACTTCCAGATTAGCACACTTAATTGGAGGTCGGAGCAAGATGTCAACAATCAAGTGCTCCGGGGCAAGTCAGGGCTAGGACATGGTAAGGCTCAGGCAGAGTACTGAGAGAGACTAGACCAAGGGGAGAACCTACTCACCTGAGAAGGGGAACTCCCGAGGAGGATTCTCGGGACTATATATATATATACTTAGGATAGACTGACTGGCGTCTGTTTTTGTAACACGGCTTTGGCAAACTCCTCCTGGGCGGACACCACGTTCCGGTAGTAGACCGATGAGAAGGTAGATTGAGCCTTCCACGACACCGCTTCGCATATATGTGCGATAGTGACTCCACGGTGGAAGGCCCAGGATGAAGCCACGTTTCTAGTGGAATGGGCCCGGATCGCTTGATCCGAAAAGTCCGCCGCGTGAGAGTCAGAGATCACGGTACAAATCCACCTGGCTAGCGACTGCTTCGACGCCGGTCGATGGGGAAATGCGTGGGTCAAAAACAGATGGTCGGTCGAGCCCCGGATAGCAGCGGTCTTCCGCTTGTAATATTCGAGGGCTCTGACCGGGCACCAAAAGCGATCCTCCGCTACGGAGGAGTGAGCACTAATCCTCGGTAAGGAAATCGTCGAGTGCGAGAAGGATGTTGACTCGTTCTTGAAGTCTGAAGTCTGGCTGGAAGAACAGAGAGACCTTGTCAACGGAGAACGTCGAGGCAGACGCTGATAGGGCGTGTATCTCGGAATATCGCCTCCCTGAAGCGAGAGTTACAAGGAATACGGTCTTTAATGAGAGGTTCTTAAGCGTGGCGTCCTTCATAGGTTCAAAAGGCGGCTGCGACAAGAACTCTAAGACCGAATTAAGGTCCCAAGGAGGGACTACCTTGCGACTCGGCGGTCTCGAATTAAACATCCCTTCCAGGAGGAGGCGAAGCGAACCATCACTGTTGATGGTTGAGCCATCCTCAAATCCTCTATGAACTGCCAGAATAGCGGACTTGTAGTTCCTCACCGTGGAGGACTCGAGGCCCGAATCAAAACGTTCAGCGAGGAACTCTGCAACTCGAGCTATAGATGCTCTAGTGGGAGAACAACCTCTTTCGACACACCACCGATAGTAGGGACCCAGGCACTTAGAATAAGCTGTGAGGGTGGACGTTCGTCTACCGGAGGCGATAAGGAACGAATACCTCTCAGAAAAGCCCTTCTCCTGGCAACGTTATGCCGGATAATGGCCATAGTCAGGCTCAGACTCTCTAGAGAAAGGCTTGGGAGCGGAACCCCCGAGAATTTCAGGAGGTCTGGGCAGATCGGCAGTCGTAGTACGACCGTTGTCCCCCAGAATTGTAATCAAATACGTAAACAGACAAGCACAATAAATGCTACGAACCCGAGAATATTTGTTGTTTTCGTCCATCGATCATGCCACGGTTCTCGAACATGAGGACGCCATGACATGCATAATGCATGCTTCGCGGCATTACGTGCTACTCATGAAGCTCTTGATTGGCTGAAGACAAATGTTAAATATTCATACCTTGCATACCCGCATATCCAAAGCCCGCCTATTTTCGGCCAAAACCGGCCGAAAATATAAAGAAACACATTAAACCGTAGGCCTACTCCAATTCGGCTGTATATCGAGCTAGACCAGGCCGTACGCAGCTAGTACGCAGTATGTATTACCGTACGGGTTTACTACAGAAGTCGTTATCTCAAAGTGGCTCGTTTTGATGCCGTGTGCAGTTTGCATGCGCGCTAGACTAAATATTCCCTCGTACAGCAAAAAAACCTGCATACGGCCTTGAACAAGGCTACTGGCGCTTATGCAGTGCCATGAAATTGGCCCCAAGACCTCCACGCTCAGGCCGCGCCCCGACAGCGCAGAGCGCGCGCGGCTAGCGATATTTTTTTCCGTACCACATATTCGCTATGGGGCTTCATCGATTGGTGCATTGTAAATGAATATTCATATTTTCTATATAGCGCCAAAGAAAATTCAGGAGTTTGTCGAGTCGTTTGGTAGTCTAGTGGTTAAGACGTAGTGCTATCAATCGAGAGATTGCAGGTTCGAATCTCCTATCGAATCTCGTATTAAATTTGTTTTACTATTAATTGAGGAAAGAGTGTGGTATGGTGTGGGGTTATGTTGAGGTAGTTATCGACAAAACACATCAGTATGCAACATATGCATAGGGGTTAAACCAATCAGAAGCAATGCTCGCTAAACAGCGGTACGGAAAAAAATATCGCGCGCGGCTAGCGCGACACTAGTGCATAGTGCACCGTGCGTAGATTGCATTATGCACTCGATCTGCGAATTTAGCCGCCGATTCAGTTGTGCATTCGAAAATCCACAATACATCCACCAGAGGATGTTTAGCATACGTTGATGTCGGATATCGCCACTTTCCTGCACTTAATCCAAACACTCAACAATTGTGTGTTCAAAGCACAACTTGACATTTCTAATTCCTTTATCCAAGGGAACAATTAACTTTGGTTTCCCCTTTATCCACGTGTAGAGAGGGGGGGCGTGGTGTGGGCGGTGCTTGTACGACACGCGGACAGTTGCCAGGTCAGGCGCCGGGGTCAATCAAGGGCGGAGCACGAACCAGCTTCTGGAGGGGGACAGGGGAAAAGCACGCAGCTCCTCGTGGACGTGGAGCAATGTCACACACAAGGAGTGGACCAGAAAACTGAACTCCTGTGCTCTGATATTTATTTGCTCCACAAACTGTCTGGGCCCGAGGGCCACCTGTAAGGATGGGACAGGCACTCATAAGTTTCATAAAAAGGCTAAAATAATAACATACATGTGCTCAATTTAGAAAAGGGTTTAACAATTTCACAGCATAGGCGTGAGTCTCTACAACCTAGAACTTGACACGACATACATTTTGTGAGTGCATTTTGTCTTAAAAACAGTTCAAAATAACATGTACTATACATGTATTTTATAGCAAATAAGACTTGTTTAGAGTTCTAATTAAATGCTCTATGCAATGACGATAAGTAACAATTCACAATTATCAGCCCCGCCCAGATATGGCGATTGCGCTGAACACCCAAGGATGGAATCACAAACAGCAAGGCCGGTCCTGCGCAGCGACCGACCAGCATGTGCACACGCTAACATACACCACAAACACTCTATCCATCCCTGAAATGCACAACACCATCGCCACGTAGGCGTGAGCCTAAACTATGTTTAACATGAAGGCATAATATCCAGATATCCAGTTCTATGTGCATGTACACGTAGTCCGATTTACGTGCCTAAAAAATCACTGCAACTGATTAGTCACAAGCAGCACTGAAAAGTTCATTCACACCGCAGCGCATCGCAAGAGTTCACGCACGCGCACCGCACACTGTGTGTTATCGGTGCAAAGACGGGCTCAAGCCCCGTGCATTTCTCACAGCACTGTCTAAATCTCACGTTAAAAATCACTGCAAAAACTTCCTAACACTTCACAAAACTACTCCCTAAATAATCTATAGTAGTGTGCTGACATAAAAAAAGACACATAAGTTAATGTTCATCTGGATATTATGTGAAATTAGAGCATTAAAATTGACCTTTAAAAATACAATACTGTTACCTGTAAGGATGGGACAGGCACTGCCGCGCTCTGTCCAGACCGCATGGTTTTACCAGTTTTGAATTTCAACGTGTAGTTCGTGTTAACTAAATAATTTACTTTAAATGATTTAAAAACAAACCTATGACAGCGAGCATTTTGTAAAACACATACATAACTAGACCTGTGTTCGTTCTTGACAACGAACACATGGCTGTTCCCCTCCTTTTTATAAACATATATGGTGTTCGGGATGACCTTTGTTAGTGATCGTATATGAAGAAATCACGATCGTATGTCAAACGGTCGAGTTTTTATCGATTTTTAAATATCGAATTTTATTACATGCCCCTTTAATCTGACATGTAGGGAAGGTCAAAGGTGTTGATATATGTTTGGATACCCCACCCTAGTCGAAGTGTAACACAGTTGACCCCATCGTGATATATTGTACCCCTTTCAAATGGCAAGGCAAAATCTGTTTGACCAATAGGAAACGAGGTCAAAGGTCAAGCCATGTGCGCATCTTAAAGACATTTGTTAGTGATTGTATATGCAGAAGGAATCAAAATCGTAGGTCAAACGGTAGATTTTTTATTGATTTTTGAATATTTAATTACGTAATCATCTTGTCGCTAGAGGGCGCTATTTCGTACGATGACGTCATCACTTATATTTTTGGAAAGCTTAAGGGCCTCTGGTAATAACACCATTGACCCTATCTCAATACCTCCTTTCACTTTAAAACTAAGGGCCACTTCCGGTTTCGACCGGAAGTGAGCAAGGTCAAAGGTCACCAACATGTTTTTTGGATACACCACCCTAGGTCCAAGTGTAATACAGTTGACCACATCCAGATATCTTGTACCACTTTCAAATGGCAAGGCAAAATCTGTTTGACCAATAGGAAACGAGGTCCAAGGTCAAGGGGTGTGCGCATCTCAAAGACCCTTGTTAATCATCGTATATGGCGCAGGAATCAAGATCGTAGGTCAAACGGTTGATTTTGTATTGATTTTCCAATATTTCATTACGTAATCATCTTGTCGCTAGAGGGCGCTATTTCGTACGATGACGTCATCACTTATATTTTTGGAAAGCTTAAGGGCCTCTGGTAATAACACCATTGACCCCATCTCAATACCTCCTTTCACTTTCAAACTAAGGGCCACTTCCTGTTTCGACCGGAAGTGAGCAAGGTCAAAGGTCACCAACATATTTTTTACATACCCCACCCTAGTCGAAGTGTAACACAAGTGACTTTGTCCAAATATCTTGCACCACTTTCAAATGGCAAGGCAAAATCTGTTTGACCAATAGGAAACGAGGTCAAAGGTCAAGGCGTGTGCGCATCTTAAAGACTTTTGTTAGTCATCGTATATGGCGAAGGAATCAAGATCGTAGGTCAAACGGTTGAATTTTTATTGATTTTTGAATATTTAATTTATTAAACTTCATACCCCTTTAATCTGACACGTGATGACGTCATCATGACGTCATTAGTACTGTGCACAACTTCACATAGTGACCAATGTCCATGTGAAGTTTGAAGTCAATCATCAATGTGCAAGTGTCCGAAATAGCGTCTGAAAAAAGTGGAAGAAGTAAAAGAATTAAAAAAAAAAAAAAAAAAAAAGGAATAACTAGACCTGTGTTCGTTCTTGACAACGAACACATGGCTGTTCCCCTCCTTTTTATAAACATATATGTGTTCGGGATGACCTTTGTTAGTGATCGTATATGAAGAAATCACGATCGTAGGTCAAACGGTTGAGTTTTTATCGATTGTTAAATATTGAATATTATTACATGCCCCTTTAATCTGACATGTAGGGAAGGTCAAAGGTCACGGCCATTTGTTTTGGATACACCACCCTAGGTCGAAGTGTAATACAGTTGACCACATGCAGATATCTTGTACCACTTTCAAATGGAAAGACAAAATCTGTTAGACCAATAGGAAACGAGGTCAAAGGTCACGACCATATTTTTTGGATACACCACCCTAGGTCCAAGTGTAATACAGTTGACCACATGCAGATATCTTGTACCACTTTCAAATGGAAAGGCAAAATCTGTTAGACCAATAGGAAACGAGGTCAAAGGTCAAGGGGTGTGCGCATCTTAAAGACTTTTGTTAGTCATCGTATATGGCGAGGGAATCAAGATCGTAGGTCAAACGGTTGATTTTGTATTGATTTTTGAATATTTAATTTATTAAACATAATGCCCCTTTAATCTGACACGTGATGACGTCATCATAACGTAATCAGTTAAAGACCTTTGTTAGTTATTGTATATGGCGCAGGAATCAAGATAGTAGCTAAAATGGTTGATTTCTTACGGATTTTTTATATCCCATTTATTTTATTTGATGCCCCTTTAATCTGACACGTGATGACATCATTATGACGTCATTAGTGAAAGACCTTTGTTAGTGATCATATTTGGCGCAGGAATCAAGATCGTAGCTCAAACGGTTGATTTTTTATTGATTTTTTATATTTCATTTATCTGTTTCCATGCCCCTTTAATCTGACATGTGATGACGTCGTCCTGACGTCATCATTTAAAGACATTTATTAGTGATCGTATATGGCGCAGGAATGAAGATCATAGCTCAAACGGTTGATTTGTTATTGATTTTTGAACATTTAATTTTATCAAATATCCCTTTAATCTAACACATTGAGCAAGGTTAAAGGTCGCCACCATATTTTTTGGATACCCCACCCTAGTCGAAGTGTAACACAATTGACCCCGTCCAAATATCTTGTACCACTTTCAAATGACAAGGCAAAATCTGTTTGACCAATAGGAAACAAGGTCAAAGGTCAAGGCGTGTGCGCATCTTAAAGACATTGGTTAGTCATCATATATGGCGAAGGAATCAAGTTCGTATGTCAAACGGTTGATTTTATATTGATTTTTGAATATTTAATTTATTAAACTTCATACCCCTTTAATCTGACACGTGATGACGTCATCATGACGTCATTAGTACTGTGCACAACTTCACATAGTGACCAATGTCCATGTGAAGTTTGAAGTCAATCATCAATGTGCAAGTGTCCGAAATAGCGTCTGAAAAAAGTGGAAGAAGTAAAAGAATAAAAAACTAGACCTGTGTTCGTTCTTGACAACGAACACATGGCTGTTCCCCTCCTTTTTATAAACATATGTGGTGTTCGGGATGACCTTTGTTAGTGATCGTATATGAAGAAATCACGATCGTATGTCAAACGGTTGAGTTTTTATCGATTTTTTAATATTGAATATTATTACATGCCCCTTTAATCTGACATGTAGGGAAGGTCAAAGGTGTTGCTATATGTTTGGATACCCCACCCTAGTCGAAGTGTAACACAGTTGACCCCATCGTGATATATTGTACCCCTTTCAAATGGCAAGGCAAAATCTGTTTGACCAATAGGAAACGAGGTCAAAGGTCAAGCTATGTGCGCATCTTAAAGACATTTGTTAGTGATCGTATATGCAGAAGGAATCAAATTTGTAGGTAAAACGGTAGATTTTTTATTGATTTTTGAATATTTAATTACGTAATCATCTTGTCGGTAGAGGGCGCTATTTCGTACGATGACGTCATCACTTATATTTTTGGAAAGCTTAAGGGCCTCTGGTAATAACACTATTGACCCCATCTCAATACCTCCTACCACTTTCAAACTAAGGGCCACTTCCTGTTTCGACCGGAAGTGAGCAAGGTCAAAGGTCACGACCATATTTTTTGGATACACCACCCTAGGTCGAAGTGTAATACAGTTGACTACATCCAGATATCTTGTACCACTTTCAAATGGCAAGGCAAAATCTGTTTGACCAATAGGAGACGAGGTCCAAGGTCAAGGGGTGTGCGCATCTCAAAGACCCTTGTTAAACATCGTA
Organism: Henricia sp. BOLD:AAB3569; assembly: GCA_037783545.1. Classification (NCBI taxonomy): domain Eukaryota; kingdom Metazoa; phylum Echinodermata; class Asteroidea; order Spinulosida; family Echinasteridae; genus Henricia; species Henricia sp. BOLD:AAB3569. Next base: position 456,464 of record JBBELK010000104.1, on the reverse strand, counting down.
TATGGCGAAGGAATCAAGATCGTAGGTCAAACGGTTGATTTTTTATCGATTTTCCAATATTTCATTACGTAATCATCTTGTCGCTAGAGGGCGCTATTTCGTACGATGACGTCATCACTTATATTTTTGGAAAGCTTAAGGGCCTCTGGTAATAACACCATTGACCCCATCTCAATACCTCCTACCACTTTCAAACTAAGGGCCACTTCCTGTTTCGACCGGAAGTGAGCAAGGTCAAAGGTCACGACCAATTTTTTTGGATACCCCACCCTAGTCGAAGTGTAACACAAGTGACTTTGTCCAAATATCTTGCACCAGTTTCAAATGGCAAGGCAAAATCTGTTTGACCAATAGGAAACGAGGTCAAAGGTCAAGGGGTGTGCGCATCTGAAAGACTTTTGTTAGTCATCGTATATGGCTGAGGAATCAAGATCGTAGGTTAAACGGTTGAATTTTTATTGATTTTTGAATATTTAATTTATTAAACTTCATGCCCCTTTAATCTGACACGTGATGACGTCATGATTACGTCATTAGTACTGTGCACTAATTCACATAGTGACCAATGTCCATGTGAAGTTTGAAGTCAATCATGAATGTGCAAGTGCCCGAAAAAGCGTCTGAAAAAAGTGGAAGAAGAAAAAGTAAAAAATAAATAAAAAAAAAACTAGAAATGTGTTCGTTGAAAACGAACACATGGCTGTTCCCCTCCTTTTTATAAACATATGTGGTGTTCGGGATGACCTTTGTTAGTGATTGTATATGAATCACGATCGTATGTCAAACGGTTGAGTTTTTATCGATTTTTAAATATTGAATATTATTACATGCCACTTTAATCTGACATGTAGGGAAGGTCAAAGGTGTTGCTATATGTTTGGATACCCCACCCTAGTCGAAGTGTAACACAGTTGACCCCATCGTGATATATTGTACCCCTTTCAAATGGCAAGGCAAAATCTGTTTGACCAATAGGAAACGAGGTCAAAGGTCAAGCCATGTGCGCATCTTAAAGACATTTGTTAGTGATCGTATATGCAGAAGGAATCAAATTTGTAGGTCAAACGGTAGATTTTTTATTGATTTTTGAATATTTAATTACGTAATCATCTTGTCGCTAGAGGGCGCTATTTCCTACGATGACGTCATCACTTATATTTTTGGAAAGCTGAAGGGCCTCTGGTAATAACACCATTGACCCTATCTCAATACCTCCTTTCACTTTCAAACTAAGGGCCACTTCCGGTTTCGACCGGAAGTGAGCAAGGTCAAAGGTCACGGCCATATTTTTTGGATACACCACCCTAGGTCCAAGTGTAATACAGTTGACCACATCCAGATATCTTGTACCACTTTCAAATGGCAAGGCAAAATCTGTTAGACCAATAGGAAACGAGGTCAAAGGTCAAGCCCTGTGCGCATCTTAAAGACATTTGTTAGTGATCGTATATGCCACAGGAATCAAGATCGTAGGTCAAACAGTTGATTTTTTATTGATTTTTGAATATTTAATTACGTAATCATCTTGTCGGTAGAGGGCGCTATTTCGTACGATGACGTCATCACTTATATTTTTGGAAAGCTTAAGGGCCTCTGGAAATTACACCATTGACCCCATCTCAATACCTCCTTTCACTTTCAAACTAAGGGCCACTTCCGGTTTCGACCGGAAGTGAGCAAGGTCAAAGGTCACAAAAATATTTTTTAGATACCCCACCCTAGTCGAAGTGTAACACAAGTGACTTTGTCCAAATATCTTGCATCACTTTCAAATGGCAAGGCAAAATATGTTTGACCAATAGGAAACGAGGTCAAAGGTCAAGGCGTGTGCGCATCTCAAAGACCCTTGTTAGTCATCGTATATGGCGAAGGAATCAAGATCGTAGATCAAACAGTTGATTTTTTATTGATTTTTGAATATTTAATTTATTAAACTTCATGCCCCTTTAATCTGACACGTGATGACGTCATCATGACGTCATTAGTACTGTGCACAACTTCACATAGTGACCAATGTCCATGTGAAGTTTAAAGTCAATCATGAATGTGCAAGTGCCCGAAAAAGCGTCTGAAAAAGTGGAAGAAGGAAAAGAAAAAAAACTAGAAATGTGTTCGTTGAAAACGAACACATGGCTGTTCCCCTCCTTTTTATAAACATATATGGTGTTCGGGATGACCTTTGTTAGTGATCGTATATGAATAAATCACGATCGTAGGTCAAACGGTTGAGTTTTTATCTATTTTTAAATATTGAATATTATTACATGCCCCTTTAATCTGACATGTAGGGAAAGTCAAAGGTGTTGCTATATGTTTGGATACCCCACCCTAGTCGAAGTGTAACACAGTTGACCCCATCGTGGTATATTGTACCCCTTTCAAATGGCAAGGCAAAATCTGTTTGACCAATAGGAAACGAGGTCAAAGGTCAAGCCATGTGCGCATCTTAAAGACATTTGTTAATGATCGTACATGTATATGCAGAAGGAATCAAATTCGTAGGTCAAACGGTAGATTTTATATTGATTTTTGAATATTTAATTACGTAATCATCTTGTCGCTAGAGGGCGCTATTTCGTACGATGACGTCATTACTTATATTTTTGGAAAGCTTAAGGGCCTCTGATAATAACACCATTGACCCCATCTCAATACCTCCTACCACTTTCAAACTAAGGGCCACTTCCGGTTTCGACCGGAAGTGAGCAAGGTCAAAGGTCACAAAAATATTTTTTAGATACCCCACCCTAGTCGAAGTGTAACACAAGTGACTTTGTCCAAATATCTTGCACCACTTTCAAATGGAAAGGCAAAATCTGTTTGACCAATAGGAAACGAGGTCAAAGGTCAAGGGGTGTGCGCATCTCAAAGACCTTTGTTAGTCATCGTATATGCCGAAGGAATCAAGATCGTAGGTCAAACGGTGGATTTTTTATTGATTTTTGAATATTTAATTTATTAAACTTCATACCCCTTTAATCTGACACGTGATGACGTCATCATGACGTCATTAGTACTGTGCACAACTTCACATAGTGACCAATGTCCATGTGAAGTTTGAAGTCAATCATCAATGTGCAAGTGCCCGAAATAGCGTCTGAAAAAAATGGAAGAAGGAAAAGAAAAAAAACTAGAAATGTGTTCGTTGAAAACGAACACATGGCTGTTCCCCTCCTTTTTATAAACATATGTGGTGTTCGGGATGACCTTTGTTAGTGATTGTATATGAATAAATCACGATCGTATGTCAAACGGTTGAGTTTTTATCGATTTTTAAATATTGAATATTATTACATGCCACTTTAATCTGACATGTAGGGAAGGTCAAAGGTGTTGCTATATGTTTGGATACCCCACCCTAGTCGAAGTGTAACACAGTTGACCCCATCGTGATATATTGTACCCCTTTCAAATGGCAAGGCAAAATCTGTTTGACCAATAGGAAACGAGGTCAAAGGTCAAGCCATGTGCGCATCTTAAAGACAGTTGTTAGTGATCGTATATGCAGAAGGAATCAAATTTGTAGGTCAAACGGTAGATTTTTTATTGATTTTTGAATATTTAATTACGTAATCATCTTGTCGCTAGAGGGCGCTATTTCCTACGATGACGTCATCACTTATATTTTTGGAAAGCTTAAGGGCCTCTGGTAATAACACCATTGACCCTATCTCAATACCTCCTTTCACTTTCAAACTAAGGGCCACTTCCGGTTTCGACCGGAAGTGAGCAAGGTCAAAGGTCACGGCCATATTTTTTGGATACACCACCCTAGGTCCAAGTGTAATACAGTTGACCACATCCAGATATGTCAAAGGTCACGTCCATATTTTTTGGATACACCACCCTAGGTCCAAGTGTAATACAGTTGACCACATCCAGATATCTTGTACCACTTTCAAATGGCAAGGCAAAATCTGTTAGACCAATAGGAAACGAGGTCAAAGGTCAAGGGGTGTGCGCATCTCAAAGACCCTTGTTAATCATCGTATATGGCGCAGGAATCAAGATCGTAAGTCAAACGGTTGATTTTGTATTGATTTTCCAATATTTCATTACGTAATCATCTTGTCGCTAGAGGGCGCTATTTCGTACGATGACGTCATCACTTATATTTTTGGAAAGCTTAAGGGCCTCTGATAATAACACCATTGACCCTATCTCAATACCTCCTACCACTTTCAAACTAAGGGCCACTTCCGGTTTCGACCGGAAGTGAGCAAGGTCAAAGGTCACCAACATATTTTTTACATACCCCACCCTAGTCGAAGTGTAACACAAGTGACTTTGTCCAAATATCTTGCACCACTTTCAAATGGAAAGGCAAAATCTGTTTGACCAATAGGAAACGAGGTCAAAGGTCAATGCGTGTGCGCATCTTAAAGACTTTTGTTAGTCATCGTATATGGCGAAGGAATCAAGATCGTAGGTCAAACGGTTGAATTTTTATTGATTTTTGAATATTTAATTTATCAAACTTCATACCCCTTTAATCTGACACGTGATGACGTCATCATGACGTCATTAGTACTGTGCACAACTTCACATAGTGACCAATGTCCATGTGAAGTTTGAAGTCAATCATCAATGTGCAAGTGTCCGAAATAGCGTCTGAAAAAAGTGGAAGAAGTAAAAGAATAAAAACTAGACCTGTGTTCGTTCTTGACAACGAACACATGGCTGTTCCCCTCCTTTTTATAAACATATATGGTGTTCGGGATGACCTTTGTTAGTGATCGTATATGAAGAAATCACGATCGTATGTCAAACGGTCGAGTTTTTATCGATTTTTAAATATCGAATTTTATTACATGCCCCTTTAATCTGACATGTAGGGAAGGTCAAAGGTGTTGATATATGTTTGGATACCCCACCCTAGTCGAAGTGTAACACAGTTGACCCCATCGTGATATATTGTACCCCTTTCAAATGGCAAGGCAAAATCTGTTTGGCCAATAGGAAACGAGGTCAAAGGTCAAGCCATGTGCGCATCTTAAGCAGGCCTCCCACTGTGCGATTTTTGCCACGAATTTCCTACGAATTGGTACGATTATCGGAGACTGTCTATAGACTCTACACACAATCGTACCCAATCGTAGCTAATCGTACCTAATTCGTGGCCAAAATCGCACAGTGGGAGGCCCGCTTTAAAGACATTTGTTAGTGATCGTATATGCAGAAGGAATCAATTTCGTAGGTCAAACGGTAGATTTTGTATTGATTTTTAAATATTTAATTACGTAATCATCGTGTCGCTAGAGGGCGCTATTTCGTACGATGACGTCATCTCTTATATTTTTGGAAAGCTTAAGGGCCTCTGATAATAACACCATTGACCCTATCTCAATACCTCCTACCACTTTCAAACTAAGGGCCACTTCCGGTTTCGACCGGAAATGAGCAAGGTCAAAGGTCACGACCATATTTTTGGGATACACCACCCAAGGTCTAAGTGTAATACAGTTGACCACATCCAGATATCTTGTACCACTTTCAAATGGCAAGGCAAAATCTGTTTGACCAATAGGAAACGAGGTCCAAGGTCAAGGGGTGTGCGCATCTCAAAGACCCTTGTTAATCATCGTATATGGCGAAGGAATCAAGATCGTAGGTCAAACGGTTGATTTTGTATTGATTTTCCAATATTTCATTACGTAATTATCTTGTCGCTAGAGGGCGCTATTTCGTACGATGACGTCATCTCTTATATTTTTGGAAAGCTTAAGGGCCTCTGATAATAACACCATTGACCCTATCTCAATACCTCCTACCACTTTCAAACTAAGGGCCACTTCCGGTTTCGACCGGAAGTGAGCAAGGTCAAAGGTCACAAATTTTTTTTTTAGATACCCCACCCTAGTCGAAGTGTAACACAAGTGACTTTGTCCAAATATCTTGCACCACTTTCAAATGGCAAGGCAAAATCTGTTTGACCAATAGGAAACGAGGTCAAAGGTCAAGGCGTGTGCGCATCTTAAAGACTTTTGTTAGTCATCGTATATGGCGAAGGAATCAAGATCGTAGGTCAAACGGTTGAATTTTTATTGATTTTTGAATATTTAATTTATTAAACTTCATACCCCTTTAATCTGACACGTGATGACGTCATGATTACGTCATTAGTACTATGCACTAATTCACATAGTGACCAATGTCCATGTAAAGTTTGAAGTCAATCATCAATGTGCAAGTGTCCGAAATAGCGTCTGAAAAAAGTGGAAGAAGTAAAAGAATAAAAAAAATTAAAAAAAATAAATAAAAACTAGACCTGTGTTCGTTCTTGACAACGAACACATGGCTGTTCCCCTCCCTTTTTATAAACATATATGTGTTCGGGATGACCTTTGTTAGTGATCGTATATGAAGAAATCACGATCGTAGGTCAAACGGTTGAGTTTTTATCGATTGTTAAATATTGAATATTATTACATGCCCCTTTAATCTGACATGTAGGGAAGGTCAAAGGTCACGGCCATTTGTTTTGGATACACCACCCTAGGTCGAAGTGTAATACAGTTGACCACATGCAGATATCTTGTACCACTTTCAAATGGAAAGGCAAAATCTGTTAGACCAATAGGAAACGAGGTCAAAGGTCACGACCATATGTTTTGGATACACCACCCTAGGTCCAAGTGTAATACAGTTGACCACATGCAGATATCTTGTACCACTTTCAAATGGCAAGGCAAAATCTGTTAGACCAATAGGAAACGAGGTCAAAGGTCACGACCATATTTTTTGGATACACCACCCTAGGTCCAAGTGTAATACAGTTGACCACATGCAGATATCTTGTACCACTTTCAAATGGAAAGGCAAAATCTGTTAGACCAATAGGAAACGAGGTCAAAGGTCAAGGGGTGTGCGCATCTTAAAGACTTTTGTTAGTCATCGTATATGGCGAGGGAATCAAGATCGTAGGTCAAACGGTTGATTTTGTATTGATTTTTGAATATTTAATTTATTAAACATCATGCCCCTTTAATCTGACACGTGATGACGTCATCATAACGTAATCAGTTAAAGACCTTTGTTAGTTATTGTATATGGCGCAGGAATCAAGATAGTAGCTAAAATGGTTGATTTCTTACGGATTTTTTATATCCCATTTATTTTATTTGATGCCCCTTTAATCTGACACGTGATGACATCATTATGACGTCATTAGTGAAAGACCTTTGTTAGTGATCATATTTGGCGCAGGAATCAAGATCGTAGCTCAAACGGTTGATTTTTTATTGATTTGTTATCTGTTTCCATGCCCCTTTAATCTGACATGTGATGACGTCGTCCTGACGTCATCATTTAAAGACATTTATTAGTGATCGTATATGGCGCAGGAATGAAGATCATAGCTCAAACGGTTGATTTGTTATTGATTTTTGAACATTTAATTTTATCAAATATCCCTTTAATCTAACACATTAAGCAAGGTCAAAGGTCGCCACCATATTTTTTGGATACCCCACCCTAGTCGAAGTGTAACACAATTGACCCCGTCCAAATATCTTGTACCACTTTCAAATGACAAGGCAAAATCTGTTTGACCAATAGGAAACAAGGTCAAAGGTCAAGGCGTGTGCGCATCTTAAAGACATTGGTTAGTCATCATATATGGCGAAGGAATCAAGTTCGTATGTCAAACGGTTGATTTTATATTGATTTTTGAATATTTAATTTATTAAACTTCATACCCCTTTAATCTGACACGTGATGACGTCATCATGACGTCATTAGTACTGTGCACAACTTCACATAGTGACCAATGTCCATGTGAAGTTTGAAGTCAATCATCAATGTGGAAGTGTCCGAAATAGCGTCTGAAAAAAGTGGAAGAAGTAAAAGAATAAAAAAAAACTAGACCTGTGTTCGTTCTTGACAACGAACACATGGCTGTTCCCTTCCTTTTTATGAACATGTGTGGTGTTCGAGACGACCTATTATCACCTATGTTGTTATATTTAACTATTTAATCATCTTGTCCCAAGAGAGCGCTATTTTATACGATGACGTCATCACTCACATTTTGGAAAGCTTGAGGCCCTTTGACATTAACACCCTTGACCCCGTATTTATACCCTCTACCATTTTCACACTAAAGGCCACTTCCCGTTTCGACCGGAAGTGAGCAAGGTCAAAGGTCACCAACCTATTTTTTAGATACCCCACCCTAGTTGAAGTGTAACACAACTGACCTCGTCCAAATATCTTGCACCACTTTCAAATGGCAAGGCAAGATCTGTTTGACCAATAGGAAACGAGGTCAAGGGTCAAGGCGTGTGCACATTTTAAAGACCTTTGTTAGTCATCGTATATGGCGAAGGAATCAAGATCGTAGGTCAAACGGTTGATTTTGTATTGATTTTTTAATGTCTAATTTATTAAACATCATGCCCCTTTAATCTGACACGTGATGACGTCATCATAACGTAATCAGTTAAAGACCTTTGTTAGTTATTGTATATGGCGCAGGAATCAAGATAGTAGCTAAAATGGTTGATTTCTTACGGATTTTTTATATCCCATTTATTTTATTTGATGCCCCTTTAATCTGACACGTGATGACGTCATTATGACGTCATTAGTGAAAGACCTTTGTTAGTGATCATATTTGGCGCAGGAATCAAGATCGTAGCTCAAACGGTTGATTTGTTATTGATTTTTGAACATTTAATTTTATCAAATACCCCTTTAATCTAACACATTGAGCAAGGTCAAAGGTCGCCACCATATTTTTTGGATACCCCACCCTAGTCGAAGTATAACACAATTGACCCCGTCCAAATATCTTGCACCACTTTCAAATGGCAAGGCAAAATCTGTTTGACCAATAGGAAACAAGGTCAAAGGTCAAGGCGTGTGCGCATCTTAAAGACATTTGTTAGTCATCATATATGGCGAAGGAATCAAGTTCGTATGTCAAACGGTTGATTTTATATTGATTTTTGAATATTTAATTTATTAAACTTCATACCCCTTTAATCTGACACGTGATGACGTCATGATTACGTCATTAGTACTATGCACTAATTCACATAGTGACCAATGTTCATGTGAAGTTTGAAGTCAATCATCAATGTGCAAGTGTCCGAAATAGCGTCTGAAAAAAGTGGAAGAAGAAAAAGAAAAAAAAGAAAAAAAAAAAAATTCTTAACGAAAACAAAGGCTGTTCCGACCGTATCGGAACAGCCAAAAAAAAAAAAAAAAAAAAAAAAAAAAAAAAGGAATAAAAATCGTAACGAAAACAAAGGCTGTTCCGACCCGAATCGGAACAGCCAAAAATCGTAACGAAAACAAAGGCTGTTCCCAACCGTGTTGGAACAGCCAAAAAAAAAAAAAAAATATCGTAACGAAAACAAAGGCTGTTCCGACCCGAATCGGAACAGCCAATAAAAATAAGCACGTGACGGGCAGAATTCTGCCCGTCATGGCTGCCCTTTACCGATCCCTATATTTTCGCAATAAGCGAACCAATCTATAGGGATCGGGAACCAATCTATTATTTTCTGTGATTGTTGCCAAACGTTTTCGTTGAGAGCTATATAGGCGTGTAAGTAATAAGGTCTTATAAAGTGTTTTGGTTGCAATTCATGTCAATAAATTGCAAACAATTAGGCTACTTTAACCCGACTAATTATTTTATTTAATATACTGAAACACTCAGTAGAAACGTAAACCAGAAAATGTTAGTGTAATTATTATGTAATGCAGTTAATAACTAGAGCTCATGTGCTTCACGAAGCACGGATATCAGCCTGAAATAGCTTTTATGAAAGGTTTTTCTGACCTTTGAACAATGTAGAATGTTGGGGAAACATTTCACTGGAAATCAAGATGCTGATCCATATACCGGTATAGTTTTTTTGAACTGGCACTGCTCCAGTGTCACAACGCGCGCACCGGATTTGTTGTGCACGCAACGCATGATCGATCGACCAGCATATACGTACGTACAGCATTGCCAAGAATGTACCGATATGCCTCTGTAGCTGTATGCGTAGCTAGACGCGAGTGTGGCCGTTTTCTAAACACTTCCTTAAGTTCCTTCTTGTATACGTTCCGGCTACATGCAATTCACCATCTGAGCAATACAGCGCGTGAGCGCGTAGCATAAAAACGACCAGAAGAAAGACTAGGGGGTATCGCAATTGAGCAATTGGATATACCCATCTAGGCCACCGCTGTATGTTGTACATGGTCCTACATGTACAAACACGTACGTGCATGACTTGTATTACTATACTGTGTGTAGCGATCGCTGAGGATCATGAATGCGCTGCATTCATACGTAAATTTGCGCGCGATACATGTACATGAATCGTGAATCACCCGATAGTGATTTCTAAAACCAGGTGAGGGTATCGCACTTTTGAATTTTATTTTGTCATTGATGAAATAAACAAACAGCGAGTTCCAATAGTGACTGGACAAAAAAAAATTCATTTTTTGTTATTCTGATTTGTGTAAGTTCTTCGCATGTAACTTTTTTAGTCTACATGACAAAGTTTACAATTTCGGCCAAAACTGACCAGTGGTCAGTTTTGTCGATGTTTGGTATTTTTGAGCTCGCCATGGAACGTAGATTCCAAAAAAACCACCCAAAGTCCATTTTGGACGAAGTTTAACATTTCGGCCACTGCTGACCACTGACCACCACCTCAAAAAAATTGCGCTTCCTCGCTGACCCCGAAAATGACCTTCATGTTGCCATACGACCAAGTTGAAAATTTTGGCCACTGGACTGACCAATGACCTATAGAACTCTTAAGAAGCATTTTGTATAAGATGGGACTCGGATCAACGAAGATACTGTCCAAATTCGGCTGAAAACGACAAAGGATATTGGCACATATAGCATTTGGGTCATTCCAAAGAAAATGACCCGTACTGACCATTAGGTAGCCGATGGCCAAATTCTGTGAACAACCCATATGTAGCTTGGTCCAAAGATGTTACTGACCACATTTGACATTAATTGGGTCAAAACTGTGGAAGAAGAAGCATTTTACAATTTTGAAGAAAATGACCAGTAGTGACCAGTAGTTGACCATTGACATCACGTGGTGGTCACCCAAGATAGGACTCCGGTCAAGGAAGACTCTGTCCAAATCTGGTTGAAATCGGCCACGGCGTTTGGCAGTTATTAGCAGATATGTGATGTCACGTGACCGTTTGCCCGAAGAAAGAAAGAATTTAGAAAGAAAGAAAGAAAGAAAGACTTTTTTTGACTTTTCCAAGAAAGACTTTATTACATCCTCGGTAACACAAGAAAACAATATATACAAACTAAAAAAAAATTAATTTAAATATTTACACAAGGATGCAAATAAGGAAAACAACCAAATTGTACTTTAAATTGTATTTGTGAAATACTAAACAAGGATCCTTAAACAGACATAAACGGTACTTTCCGTGTTTAAAAAAAATACAATCAGGAAAATATTACCATTAAATAAATAAATAATTAAACGGTTCTTTCCGTTTTACATTATAGAACAATAATTAAACAAATACCAATCGGGAGGAAAAAAACTAATTAATTTGAATAACCCGAAGGGGGGAGAGGAGAGGAGAGAAGAGAGTGCCCATTCCCAAAAAAGGGATGGGCGGGGGGAAGCCGAGGCCACCAACCACAGCGTGCAGGCGCAGAGCACCCGCACGTGGCGGCCCAGGCAGGGAAAGGCGGACGGTAGAGGGCGGTGAAAGCACCGCGCTGTGCTTATGATAGATCACAGCTACGCTCCTCCGTCCACCGGGAAGGAAAGGGGTGGCGAAAAGCACGGGTGGGGAAAAGCACCCACCAGCACCCAGAACGGTCGAGCAACCGATCCAGGCACCAGCGAGCTGTCGACGTTGTTCAGCCCGCCCCAAGGCCGGAGGGATACCCCACGTCTCGACGAGTCGAGCAGCCGACCCCGGGGCAAGCAAGCCAAAGCCGACCGCAAGTCCCACCCGGCAAAAAAGAAAAAAAAAGTAAGGACCACCCTCCCGGGCACAGCCCCGGGACGATCCCCAGGCGGAAGCACCCCCTCCCCAGAGCAGTGGCCATTGCCATGTCTCGGTTTCTCGAGCTGCTGCTCCAAAGAGAGAGCACCTCCAAAAGGGGCCAATCCCCGGACAGCACCCGGGAGGAGGTTCGTAGTGGGGCATCCTCTCCCCAGAGCAGTGGCATACGCCATGTCTCGACAGACTCGAGCAGCTGCCCCGGGGAGAAGAGACCCCAAGATCAAGAAGTGTGGTGACTATATCAACCACGTCATGCCGTTATTATTGTAAGTAAACAGAGTGTCATTAAAAGACCACTTGCGAAGAAAACCTTCAATGTTATTGACAGATTTGTAAAAAGAATTTTCAATGAGGATTTTATTTTTTATTCGTTGGAGCCAGACTGTTTTTGGATCAACAAAGTGGGATTTGCGGTAAAGAAAGTAGATGACATTTTTGCAGCTGATGATGAGGTAGTTAGCTAGACGGACCGCTCTTTTTGTGCGGCCCTTCGCGTGCGGGATCAGAGCCCAGTAGACGTCGAAAGTGAGATGAAGACGCGGGAGGAGGTCAGCCAGGAGGGACGCGAGAAGGTCAAGGGTGGGTTGGATGACCGGGCACTGGATGAAAAGGTGCTGTATCGTGCCCCGCTCTCCGCACCATCCACAGGAGGAGTCGATATTCGGATTTAGATGATGGAGAACCGAGAGGGAGGGCAGGAATGGTGTAGGTCCTATCTCTCAAATAGAACCCAGCATGTCCGCATTGGCAATGCAATATCAGATCCTGTTGTTTTAGAGTACTGTAACGGCCGTCCCGATCCGCCGCTGGGGGCGCCAGCACCGTTTCACGGTGGGTCTAACTGACGTGTTGGTGGCGCCATTGCGGCTGCCCACGGAGCCGGGTGGCGTGAGCCCCTGCCGGAGGATCGGGATACCCGTTCCGCGCGGGGACGCGATTCTCTGCGCCATCTTTGATCTTTGTGTTTGTTGAGGAAAGTTGATCCAAATAAACCTGCGGTACTTTCATGCTGAGAATTGTCTTTTGCCTTGTGTTCTTTTCGTGCCGAGTTTCATAACAAGCAGGGAATATTCTTGTTACACTGGCGGCAGCGGTGGGGCGGCACACTGAGAGAAATACAGGTGGAATTCGAGATTTTCAAGCAATGAATTCACGAGACCGGGGAGGTCTGGTATCAGACTCGCCGCGGAGCGGGGACATGCCAGAAAGTGACGAGTACCAGTACGGAGGCCAGACTGACAAGGCCCACAGTAGTACGTTCGTAACTGTAGATGAATTACTGTACTCGTTTGTTGGGGAAAACCCGAGAGAAAACTCCGGGTGGTGGGAGGATACTGGTAAAATGTTAGAGCCTGAGATTGTAGAGGGAAAAAGGCCGGTACGTACGGTACGGCCTGACCCTGCCAATCCGAGTAGTTTTTGCGGGGGGTTAGATCAAACCAGCGACCCATGGACAGACCTAAGCTCGACCCCGGTGCATTTTGAGCCGGGAAAGTTCCGGTGGGTTCCGGAGGATCCACCCCGCACCGCACACGACCATGTTGGAAGGCTCCCCTCGGAGACCCGCATGCTACCAGACTACGGAGCGGAACCTCCGGATCGACTCCGCGCCGCACTCGACCAGGGAGAACAGCTCCGCTTGGAGCCCCGCACGCTACCAGACTACGGAGCGGAACCTCCGGATCGGTTCCGAGCCGCACACGACCATGTTGGACGGCTCCCATCGGAGACCCGCATGCCACGTGACTACGGCGCGGAACCTTCGGACCGACTCCGCACCGCACACGACCCTAACGGACGGCTCCCACCGGAGCCCCGCACGCTACCAGACTACGGAGCGGAACCTCCGGATCGGTTCCGCGCCGCACACGACCATGTTGGACGGCTCCCCTCGGAGACCCGCATGCCACGTGACTACGGCGCGGAACCTTCGGACCGACTCCGCACCGCACACGACCATGTTGGATGGCTCCCCTCGGAGACCCGCATGGCACGAGACTACAGCGCGGAACCTCCGGATCAATTCCGCGCCGCACACGACCATGTTGGACGGCTCCCACCGGAGACCCGCATGCCACGAGACTACGGAGCGGAACCTCCGGATCGACTCCGCGCCGCACTCGACCAGGGAGAACAGCTCCGCTTGGAGCCCCGCACGCTACCAGACTATGGCGCGGAATCCCCGGACCGACTCCGCGCCGCACACGACCATGTTGGATGGCTCCCATCGGAGACCCGCATGCCACGTGACTACGGCGCGGAACCTTCGGACCGACTCCGCACCGCACACGACCATGTTGGAAGGCTCCCCTCGGAGACCCGCATGCTACCAGACTACGGAGCGGAACCTCCGGATCGGTTCCGCGCCGCACACGACCATGTTGGATGGCTCCCATCGGAGACCCGCATGCCACGTGACTACGGCGCGGAACCTTCGGACCGACTCCGCACCGCACACGACCCTAACGGACGGCTCCCACCGGAGCCCCGCACGCTACCAGACTACGGCGCGGAACCTTCGGACCGACTCCGCGCCGCACACGACCATGTTGGAAGGCTCCCCTCGGAGACCCGCATGCCACGAGACTATGGTGCGGAGCACGATAATTTGCTCCGCACTGCACAACCCTATGGTGCGGAGCAAGTGAAATTGCTCCGCACTGTACAACCCTATGGTGCGGAGCACGATAATTTGCTCCGCACTGCACAACCCTATGGTGCGGAGCACGATAATTTGCTCCGCACTGCACAACCCTATGGTGCGGAGCAAGTGAAATTGCTCCGCACTGTACATCCCTATGGTGCGGAGCAAGTGAAATTGCTCCGCACTGTACAACCCTATGGTGCGGAGCACGATAATTTGCTCCGCACTGCACAACCCTATGGTGCGGAGCACGATAATTTGCTCCGCACTGCACAACCCTATGGTGCGGAGCAAGTGAAATTGCTCCGCACTGTACAACCCTATGGTGCGGAGCAAGTGAAATTGCTCCGCACTGCACAACCCTATGGTGCGGAGCAAGATAATTTGCTCCGCACTGCACAACCCTATGGTGCGGAGCAAGTGAAATTGCTCCGCACTGCACAACCCTATGGTGCGGAGCAAGTGAAATTGCTCCGCACTGCACAACCCTATGGTGCGGAGCAAGTGAAATTGCTCCGCACTGCACAACCCTATGGTGCGGAGCAAGTGAAATTGCTCCGCACTGCACAACCCTATGGTGCGGAGCACGATAATTTGCTCCGCACTGCACAACCCTATGGTGCGGAGCATCAGGATTCGCTCCGCACTGCACAACTACATGGCGGGAGGCTCCCCTCGGAGAACCGCACTGCACAACCCTATGGTGCGGAGCATCAGGATTCGCTCCGCACTGCACAACTACATGGCGGGAGGCTCCCCTCGGAGAACCGCACTGCACGACTGTATGGCGGAGGGCTCCCCTCGGAGCTCCGCACTGCACAACTATATGGCGGGAGGCTCCCCTCGGAGAACCGCACTACACAACCCTATGGGGCGCCACCGCGGAGCGGGAACCCGGATGCAGACACTCCAGCCACCCAGCCAGCCACGGGGTCCGGTCCATCACCGGCACAACCGCCGACCGCGGGGCCCCCCGGAGGAGGTCGACGACCGATGATGCTTCCAGATAAGTTTGACGGGGTTTCCTCGTGGTCGGATTACCTGGTCCATTTTGAGAGCGTGGCCAGAGTCAACCAGTGGAGCGAGTCCGAGAAGGCAATGTTTCTGGGCGCCCATCTGAAGGGCTCGGCACGGGAAGCTCTGGCTGATATGGCACCGGAGGCTCGGACGGAGTACCTCCGTATCCTAGAGTACTTCGAACAGCGTTTCGGAGTCACGGCCCAAGTTCCACTGCATCGGGCCCAGCTGTCGATGTGCACCAGACGTCGGGACGAATCTATCAGTGGCCTGGGGCAGTCGATCAGGCGGTTGGTTTCCAAGAGCTACCCGAACCTCCCCACGCAAGCTCGGGAGGACCTGGCTGTGGATGCTTTCCGGAATGCATTAGGTGACGAGCAGCTGCAACGCCACGTTTTTTCGAGAAAGGCGACGACCCTGACCGAAGCAATCACCCTGGCAACGGAGATGGAGGCTTTCCTGGAGTCCCAGGTACAGAACAGGAAGGGAAGACAAGGAACCAGGGAAGTGAGGTCGGTAATGGAGCTAGCGCAACCTACACCAGACAGGAACACCGAGAGCACAGGCTACGCGCGGAGACCGCCAGACCGATCGATGGCGGAGTGTTTCGGCTGCCACGAATTCGGGCACTTCCGGCGCGATTGTCCACGAAGGAAGCCGAGCCAGCGGACAGCCGGGGGAAGACCACCAGGACGGAACCAGACGACACCGCATGTGCCGCTGGGGGAAAACTACATTGCGGGGAAAGTTGTGTCGACGCCCGTCTGCTTCTTGCTGGACACGGGAGCTTCGGTGAGCCTAATTTCCGAACGCATCTATGACGAACTTTACGGACCCGGGAAGCCAAACCTCCAGCCTCTGCCGGAGACTCTGAGGCAAGCGGATGGGAGCCCCATGCAGGTCCGGGGGAGGGCTACTTTTGAACTCCAGATCGGAGATCAGGTCTTGAGCCATGCCTGCATTGTAGCTAAAATTGAGCCGGATGTCATCCTGGGGATAGACTTCCTGTCGACATACCGTTGCCAGTGGCGGTGGGGGGACAACACAGTGTTGATCAATGAAAAGCCCGCGGCTTTAAGAGGCTACGAACAGCACCCATCGGTGGCAAGAGTTCAGGTTGGACACAAGGTAAGGGAACTACAATGGATAGGGGTTGGGACGGTGTACCTAGACGCAGCGGCTCCCCGCGAAGAGGAGGCCACCGGGACGGAGAGAGACCTACTGAACCAGGAGACGCGGCCGGCCGGAGAGGGCCCGGGAGATAAAGTGAAAACTGAGGACCTGGCGACGCGGCCGCCGCCGGGAAACCCCGAGGAGGACGCGGAAGCAGGAGACCGGGAGGCGCCCCGCCACGAGGCCGCGCCCCCACAGCTGAGGGCGGTTCGAAACCTGTTCCTGGTAAGGACGCGGAAGCAGGAGACCGGAGGCGCCCCGACAGCAGGGCGCACCACAAACGGCGGAGAGCGGGCCGGAGCCCGCCCCCTTATAAGGATGAGCAACGCCCAGTGCAGCCACTGCGACCGGCGGTTCACCCGCCTGTCGAACCTGAGGAGGCACCACCGAACAGCGTGCCCGGCGCTACACCCGACGATGCCGTTCGAGTGCCCCCTCGGATGCGGGAGATCCTTCTACAGGGATGACGTTAGGCATCGCCACCTCCAGTATTGTCCCCGGCGACCAGAGAGGGTGGCGACCGTGACAGTGGGCGACCAATTAGACGTGCACGCCAGCGACGACGGGATGGACGGCGAAGACAGGGAGCAGAGGGGGCTTGGCGGCCATTCGGAGCCGCCCCCTCGCGCTGAGGCGTCCGGGCCCGGAACCGCCCTGTCGGAGCCGCCCGCTCGTGGGGGGAATCGCACCCCACCGGAGCAACCCCCGGTCGCCGCGGCACCCCAGCCGGACGCCCAGAGAGCCTCGACACCACCCCCATCGGAGCGGCCCCCGAGCGCTACAACGCCATCGCGGACAGAGAGCGGCACCCAGACGGAGACGCAGCGGGGACCACCACCCCCCTAGCTAATCAGACACTTTGTTGCCATGTTGTGTTCTTTTTCTAACAGTTGTTCTTTGTTTTTTTGTTGTTGTTCTGCAGTTGCAGTTGCCATGTATCGCAGGAAATCGTCTTCCCGGCGGAACTGGGCGTCGCCGCCTGCTTTGGGGACAAGCAGGGTCCTCGAAGGGGGCGGTGTAACGGCCGTCCCGATCCGCCGCTGGGGGCGCCAGCACCGTTTCACGGTGGGTCTAACTGACGTGTTGGTGGCGCCATTGCGGCTGCCCACGGAGCCGGGTGGCGTGAGCCCCTGCCGGAGGATCGGGATACCCGTTCCGCGCGGGGACGCGATTCTCTGCGCCATCTTTGATCTTTGTGTTTGTTGAGGAAAGTTGATCCAAATAAACCTGCGGTACTTTCATGCTGAGAATTGTCTTTTGCCTTGTGTTCTTTTCGTGCCGAGTTTCATAACAAGCAGGGAATATTCTTGTTACAGTACTCTGTACCACAAGGGTCTGTGCTAGGCCCACAGTGGTTTACTCTTTATACCTTGCCAATTCGTGATATCATCTTGAAACATCATCTGAACTACCACGTCTATGCAGATGATACTCAACTCTACATAACCTTCAAGTCTTCGCAGGAGCCTGCCGATTCTTCTATTGCAAGACTGGAACAATGCATCTCCGAGATCCGATGCTGGATGAAAAACAACTTTCTAAAGCTAAATGAGGAAAAAACGGAGTTTCTCTTGTTTGGATCACGCCAACAATTAACAAAGGTGTCTGTGCCATTTATTACAATTGGTGATGCACAGATAGCCCCATCGTTGCAGGCCCGGAACTTGGGGGTTATATTTGATTCAGCAATGACATTTACACCTCACGTCGCTAACACTGTCCGTTCGGCATCATTCCAAATTAGAAACATTGGTCGTATACGCAAGTATTTGAATAGAAGTGCCACCGAGCAAATCATCCATGCATTTGTGACTTCACGACTAGACAACGGCAATTCACTACTCTACGGACTCCCTCAGAATCAAATATACCGTCTTCAACGTCTTCAGAATACCGCTGCCCGCATCATCACCTTATCCAGGAGGAACTGTCACATCACCCCCATTTTGAAGGAACTACACTGGCTTCCTGTCTCCCAAAGGATTATTTTCAAACTCATGCTTCTGGTCCACAAAGCTCTCAACAACAAGGCTCCCTACTACATTAAGGAACTACTACATGAATATTCTCCAGCAAGAACTCTTAGATCAAGTAACCAGCAACTTCTCAAGGAACCAAATTCTGTTGCAGCTCCTCGACTTTGGAATTCATTGCCACTTGACCTCAGATCATGCCACTGTACAACTAGGTTCAAATCACTTCTAAAAACTTACTTGATGTCGCAAATTTTCGAGAATTAATTACTTGTTGTTGTTAACAGCGCCTTGAGCACCCTGCAGGGTGGATATGTGCGCTTTACAAATCTCATTATTATTATTATTATTATTATCATTATTATAGGAAGTTATGAAGAAGCTGAAATTGCACATCGCCCTCTTTCTTAGAAGTAGGAAGTTCATAAATGTGTGTCCATTGGATGGAAGTTGAATTGTCGAGGAAGTCGTTAGCGTGCCAGTATGATGATCGAGGAGGAGAGGTGAGAACTTTAACAAAGTTTGCATAGATGGACTTGGATGGTGCGGAGAGTCCGTTCTGTGCAGATGGCATGTTGAAAAGGACAGATGAGTCGGGAAATCTTGAAACGTTGGCGATGCTAGTCTTCGACTCACGGAGGCCATCTGCACAGAAGATTGCAGGAAACGTTTGAAGAAGACCAAGGCGGAGGCGAAGAATATCTTGAACGAGGAGTCGAAGGGACGGGGGGCGAAGACCAGAGAAGGAGGTGATAAGAACTTGACCGTCCATCCAGTGTCCGGTTGAAGCGTCGAGGAGGTGGCGAACAAGGGTGATCCCGCACGCTTTGAGCCGCACAGGAGGTGTTTCCCCATCACCAGCCGCATTACAAGAGAGTGCGCTATTGAGGGGTAGATTAATGACGTGGTTGATATCGTCGGGTCGCGCTTCGATACGAGCTCCGGACGCCGTCCAAGCACGCATAACGTCGCTATAGAAAAGCGGGAGACTGGTGTGGAATTTGGGGTCAGTATGAACATGAAAAAGCTGAAAATCGTAGTTTAGTTTGCGATATTGGCGTAGAAAATAGGACATGAATGAGAAGGCGGGGTGGGAAGAAAGATTGAGAAAACGTTGAACAATACCAAATCGGAAAGTCATGATGCGTGCTTGGAGGCAAGCTAAGCCCATCCCTCCATTGTCAGGTTTTTGGTACAATATATCCTTTTTAAGGTAGTGTCTCTTATTGGACCAGACGAAATTGACAAGGCTTTTCTGGAATTCATCGAGAACATTGTTGGGAGGCGATAAAACAGCCAGACAGTGAAAAATTTTGGAAGCGGCTAGTTGATTTGCAATAAGAACCTTGCCTTTGAATGAAAGAGAGTAAAGGAGACGAGACCAAGAGGAAAGAGTTTTGTTCAGTTTGTCTTTGCATTTGGTCCAGTTTTGATTGTTGTAATTGTTTGTGTTGCCCAGATGAACTCCGAGAAAAGCGAGGCCCTCGCTACTCCATGTAGAGTTTAAGGGCCTGTCATCTCGTCCAGTCCAAGAACCAACCCACAATCCCTGGGACTTTTGGGTGTTTAAACATGCTGCTGAGGCGTCCCTGAAAAGGTTATAGACCCTTTCAGCGACACCGAAGCCTGCATCGCTGGTGATACGGCCAGCGAGGCGTCAGTACCGGGAATACGAAGAGAATAATCAGACAGTTTTTGACGCAAGTTATGAAGCAGCGGCTCAATGGCGATGGAGTACAGCAGCCCCGAGAGCGGGCATCCCTGTCTTATTCCCTTTTCAAAAGAAAAGGGAGAGGTCAGGGAGCCACCGACTTTGACAAGGCTCTCGGCGCCGCTATATAAGAGTTCTATGTATCGAATGAACCGGTCCCCAAAGCCCATGGCTCTCATTGTGCTAAACAGGTAGCCGTGGTCGACATTGTCAAAAGCTTTCTTCTGGTCAAGGTTGACCACGGCTAAGGGAAGATTATTAGAATTGCAATAAAAGAGAACGTCCCTTATTAAATTTAAATTATCATGGATAGATCGACCCGGAACACAGTAACTCTGGTCCGGGTCGATGACGCTGCCAATGCAATGCTTGAGCCTACCGGCAAGCAACTTGGCCAAAATCTTGTAGTCGGTATTAAGAAGGGAGACGGGGCGCCAGTTGGCAATATCCGCCAGATCGCCTTTC
This sequence comes from Henricia sp. BOLD:AAB3569, assembly GCA_037783545.1. Taxonomy (NCBI): domain Eukaryota; kingdom Metazoa; phylum Echinodermata; class Asteroidea; order Spinulosida; family Echinasteridae; genus Henricia; species Henricia sp. BOLD:AAB3569. Next base: position 435,472 of record JBBELK010000104.1, on the reverse strand, counting down.
TTCGGAAGAAGGGTGATGACGCCCCGCCTAAGGGAATGAGGAAGTGAACCTGAGCTGAGGGATGCATTCAGAACAGTAAGAAAGTCATCTTTAAGAATGGGCCAGAAAGACTGAAAAAATTCGGAAGTGAGACCATCCAGACCAGGGGTTTTGTTGTTGCCAAGTTCCTTGACGGCAAGCTCAAGTTCCTGCAAAGTTAGAGGACGGTCAAGATCCTCAGCCTCTGCAGGATCAAGTACATTTAAACCCTCTATGATTTGGTGGAGAGCGCCCTCGTCAGTCGGGGCGTTAGCGTACAGAGTTTTATAAAAGTCGTGGACGTGGGATTTAATTTCTCTCGGGTCCTCAGAGATGATCCCAGAGGGTAGTCGGACCCGAGAGATGTGTTTAGATGTGGAGTTATTCTTTTCGAGATTGAAAAAGAAAGTAGAACAGGTGTCAGTTTCTGTAGAAAATTTGAAACGTGATCTGACGAGAGCGCCTTTAGCCTCAGATCTAATAAGAAAATTTAAATTATTTCTTTGTTCTGCAACAGCAGCTTTAATTTCGGGTGTGAAGTCTGGCGCAGACTGAAGTTCATTGATTCTTTGATTGAGATGAAGGAGATTTTCTCGCTTCTCTCTGGCCACTTTAGTGCTGTACATCTGAGAGATGGATTTTATGTGGGACTTCCCGAAATCCCACCACGAGGCTAGATCCGGGAAGTCCCTCTTTTTATTTGTCCAATCATCCCAGAAAATTCGTATGATATCTTTGTAATTTTCGTCTTCCAGAAGAGTGTTGTTGAAGTGCCAATAGGCACCTCCCTTCTGGAGATTACTTGGAAGTTTCAAAATGATTTTTACGGCACTGTGGTCAGAGAGGGAGCAAGGAATTATAGAAGATGAGTGGACGGAAGAGATCAGATGAGGAGGAATGTAAAAACGGTCCAACCTGGCTTTCGAAACACCGTGCACATTTGCAGGGTTGCTTCGATGCCAGGTGAACTCCGTTTCAATGGGGTTCAGTCTGCGCCAGGCATCACAGAGGGTCAAAGCATTGACAGCGCCTCTGAGAGCCATGGCAACTTTGGGCCTGCGTTCAACAGATGTACACAGACGATCGAGACTTGGATTTAAGGTACAATTAAAATCACCAGCAACGAAAACACTGCCATCGATGCTGGAACTGTGGTCCACAAGGGACTGAATAGCATCAAGCGCGACTTTGTCATTTTGAGGAATGTAAGTATTATAAAGGTGGTAAATAGAGTCTTGGAATTTGAAATGAATGTAATGAACATATCCAGCAACGATAGAATAATGAGAAATTACGTCAATTTTGCTAGTGTTGATAAGGGTGGTCACTCCCGACCCCATGGTGGGGCCGGGAGAGCAATACGGGGTATGGGACCACATATTCCAGCACGAGTTTTTGTCGTTAAGATTATATGTTTCTTGAAGAAGGATGATGTCAGGGTTATGATAAACCCTGTCAAAGAGAACTTGCAAAGATGCATTTTTTATGGGAGAGGCACAGCCTCCAGTGTTCAAAGTTATCAATGACAGTGTCATCGTACAGGCATAAAGCAGATACAGAAACTCCATTGCAAAGAGAGAAAGAAAATTATTTACCTAGTGTGGTGGCGAGTTTATGTATCCGCTGCAGCATGTTTTTACCCAGGGGAGCGTGCGTGCGGAGAGTTTTGAGTTGTCTGGCCAGCCCAGGAATGTCAGAAGTATACTTTCTGGCAATCTTGGCCGGCCTCTTGCAGGCTTTGACGGAGCACAATAATTTCATGAGTTGTTCCGACGACAGGGGGCCGCGGGTGACTGGGAGGATGTCAGACAAGAGATCTTCTTCCGTCTGAGTATCCTCCCAGGTCATCGAGTCCGTGTCGGTGCTTCTGCTGCCGGGAGTAGAAAGAACCGACGTTTGTGACATGGAGATGGGAGTTGTTGGATTTAGTGAAGGAGGGGCGGGGACACGGGCACTGGGACCCGGCTGAGGGGAGGGAGCGGCAGAGGCAATGGAGCGCGGTGCGGGAATAGGGGCGGGGATAGGAGGAGGAAGGATATGAGAGGGAGTGACCAGGGTAGGGATGGGGGCAGGAGGGATGGGGGCAGGAGGGGTGGGGACGGGAGGGGAAAAGGGCGAGGGGGGAGGAACTGGTGTTGGGGTGTTGAGAGCCTGAGGGGATTGCACTCCCTATGTCTTGTGCACAACCCGAACTCTCTATGTGGGTGTGCAGTAAGGAAGAAAATCCACAGAGTAACCAAAAAAGTGGTTACTGTGTGGATTGTGCAATTTACACCGCTCACTATGTGGAATACGCTCACTATGTGGATCGGTGACTGTGTGGATCGCCAGTTGGGGGGCCGTCTCGTCGATAATTTTCGAAATTTCAGAGGGTTAGGGAGTTCTGTTTTGTGTCGAAATAGGAAAAAAAGAGAGGCACAATAAAAAGAACTCCCTAACCTAGTAATAAAGGGTTCAAACCCATTAGTGGCTGTTCCGCACCCTAATGCACATAGTAACCAGAAATGCCTATGAGGGACTGAAGGAGACTGCGCAGATTTAGGGCTCTTGGAATTACGGGCCATTTTTCGTACAGGGGAATTAGGTTTGAGGGTGGTCATTTTGAAGGGGGTCGGGGGAGAGGCATTTAAAGGTTTTTTTAGTTTAGTAAGGACCTCCGAAAAAGTCCTGGAGGGGGCGGGAGGAGAGCCATAAATGTGCGCAGTGTTCTGTCCAAGGGGGGTGGCACCCGCGCTCGCGGCGCCCGCAGCAGGCCCGCCGGCACCGGCCGGACCGTCAGCACCGTCCGTGCTGGCAGTACCAGCCGCGCCCGAAACACCGGCCGACCGGGGCGGGCCGCTCGCAGGCACCGTCGACCTCGGGGCAGGTTTAGGAGGGGCGGTCGTGGACTGATTCGATTTTTTGGGAGGATGTTTTGGATCGGATTTTTTGTTTTTACTGTGCATGAACGTGGGAGGTGGATTAAGCGGGTTGTCTGTGGTCGGGTCGGGTTGGTTGTCGGGGATGGAGGGGTGGTGTTTTTTGCAGTTCCCGGCAGTGGAAACACCGAACCGACTCGGTAGTGAGAAAGACGCGATAATTTGTTCCTGAATAAATAAAATTAATGTGGTCGGGAGGATTAATGGTGGGATCGAGAAGGACTTGGACCTGTCGTCGGAAACTCATTATGTGCGATTGGGTTTTGTTTTTTAGTCCCAGGGGTATGGGCCGAATCTGAGACACGACCTTACAGAAAGAGGAAAGCTGGCCGACAATGACTCCGTTCGGAACTTCTGGGTAGACGTTTGAAAGAGTCAACCGGGTAGTAGGACGAACGAGTGGAGTCAGCTCGAGATAGGAGCCATCGTAGGAGAGGCCATCTTGGACCGCCTCGATGACTGCCTGTCTCGAGCTGAGATAGAAAGCAATACGACCATTGGAAATTCTTGATGCGGACAGTATGGATTGTGATGGTAATTGAGTTGATATAACATCAATGTAGTGTTGAACGGAGACATTGTCCGCCGCTTTAAAAGACACGCCATTGTTCCTGGTGACGCCCGGAAAGGGGCCGTCACCAGGAACAATGGAGCCAGCAGAGCCAGCCGTGCTAGTGCTGGGCTGACCCTGCATGGCGGGTTCCGCACGACTGACCGCAACGGCCAGCCATGAGGAAACTTAACAGAAATAAACAAAAATAAACCTTAAAAATACACAAAATTAGAAAAACCTGACAAATCGAGGATGGTCCAGCAGAATCTGTATGTTATACCAGTTACAACAGTATAAAAATTTGTAACCGGAATAAGTCAAAAACTAAGATTTTCTTACGTTTTCCGGAGCTCGATAGAAACACGACCGCCACGAGAAAGAAAGAAAGAAAGAAAGACTGACTTTTCCAAGGACAACTTTATTACATTTCTGTGAAACAAAATACAATATTTACAAACTTAAAAAGAAATTAATTACACAGATAATGCAATTAAGGAAAAGTAAAACTTTAGTTTTATGACAACAAATAAAGAAAAACAATACAGAGATACAGAGAATTAAACCAAGAGACAAGTTTATTAGTTTAATTATTACATGAATATCATTAAGGGAGGGGAGGTGACAAAGGAATGCCCATTCCAAAAAAGGAGAGGGGCAGGGAAAGCCAGTGCCATCAACCACTGTGTGCGGTTGCAGTGCATCCGCACGTGACGGCTCTGGCAGGAAAAGGTTGGCGGTAGAGGGCGGTATACACCGCGCTGTGCTTTTTGGGGGGCACAGCTACCCTCCGCCGTCCACCGGGGAGGGGGTGGGGGAAGAAAAAATTTGAACAACTATAATTAAATTAAACAAATGGAGGTGGGGGCGGAGGTCCAGCAAACTGTGGACGCCGACAAGCCCGTCCAACGATCGGAGGCATAACGCCATGTCTCGACGAGTCGAGCAGCCGATCCAAGGACGAGCGAGCCGACGCCGAAACAAAAGCCCCCACCTACAAAGACAAAAATAATCAATCAATTTAAAGAAATCTTTTTACAAAAGGAGGCCCGTTCCCGGGCATGATCCCAGGAGGACCCCAAAGGTGGGCACTCCCTCCCCAGAAACAGTGGCCATTGCCATGTCTCGAATGCTCGAGCTGCTGTTCCGGAGAGAAAGAAAACCAGAAAAAAAGGTCCATCCCAGGAAAAGGACCCGGGAGGGGCTCCACAGTGGAGCATCCCCTCCCCGGAGCAGAGGCATACGCCATGTCTCGACAAGGTCGAGCAACTGCCCCGAGGAGAAGAAAACCCCAAAACAAAAGGCTGGCGGCTATATCAACCACGTCATTGTGTTGTTATTGTAAGTAAAAAAGGTGTCATTAAATGACCATTTACTGAGAAAATTATCTAGGTTATTAACACATTTAAAGAAAGAAAATTCGATCAGGATTTTGCTTTTTATTCTTTGGACCCAAACGATTTTGGGATCAACAAAGTGGGAAGTGCGATAAAGGAAATAGAGGATATTTTTGCAGCTGATGATGAGGTAATTTGCGAGGCGGACTGCTCCTTTTGTGCGGCCTTTCGCATGCGGGATCAGTGCCCAGTAGACATCGAAGTCCAGGTGAATGGACGGAAGCAAGCGGGCAAGGAGGGAAGCGAGGAGGTCCAGGGTGGATTGGATGGCCGGGCACTGGATGAAGAGGTGTTCGATCGTGCCTCTCTCTCCGCACCATCCGCAGGTTAAAGAAATGTCCGGGTTCAGATGATGAAGAACTGTGAGTGAGGGCAGGAAATTATGGAGAAGTTTAAATTGAACATCACTCTCTTTCTTGGAGGTTGGAGGTTGATAGATTTGTGTCCATTGGATAGAAGTGGAGAGGTCGATGAAGCCAATTTTGTGCCAGTGAGAAGAAAACGATGACGGAGAACGAAAAACGGTTTTAACGAAGTTGGCGTAGATGGCTTTGGATGGTGCGGAGAGTCCTTTCTGTGCAGATGGCAAGACGAAACGAACCGGAGAGTCGGGGCGATGAGAAATGTCTCCGATGTCGACCCGGGAAAAACGAAGACCATCTGCACAGAAGACTGCAGGAAAAGCTTGAAGAAGATGACAATGAAGATTTTGAAGGTCTTGATTCAAGAGGCGAAGAGACGGAGGCCGAAATCCAAAGAAAGACGAAATAAGAGCTTGACCGTCCATCCAGTGTCCAGTTGATGAGTCGAGGAGGTGGCGAACGAGTGTGACCCCGCACGCTTTTAGCCGCACAGGAGGCGTTTCCCCATCACCAGCTGCCTGAGTAGGGAGGGCGCTGTTTAAAGGCAAGTTGATGACGTGGTTGATATGATCGGGTCGCGTTTCAATGCGAGCTCCGGACGCCGTCCAAGCTCGCAAAATGTCGCTATAGAAAACGGGGAGACTGGTGTGGAATTTGGGGTCAGTAGGAAAGTAAAAGAGCTGAAAATCATAATTTAGTTTTCGGTACTGACGCAAGAAGTAGGACATAAAAGAAAACGCGGGATGGGGAGAAAGGTTTAGGAAACGTTGCGCAGTACCGATTCGGAAGGTCATGATGCGTGCTTGAGGCATGCTAGACCCATTCCTCCATTGTCAGGTTTTTGATACAAAATTTCACATTTCAGGTAGTGTCTCTTGTTGGACCAGACGAAATTGACCAGACTTTTCTGGAGTTCATCTAAGACAGTTTCGGGGGGTGATAAGACAGCAAGACAATGAAAAATTTTAGAGGCTGCAAGTTGATTGGCGATTAGTACTTTGCCTTTGAAAGAGAGTGTATGAAGAAGGCGAGTCCAGGAAGAAAGAGTTTTATTAAGTTTTTGTTTGCATTTTGTCCAATTTTGATTATTGTAGTTATTGGTGTTACCTAGATAAACTCCGAGAAAAGCGAGGCCTTCACTGTTCCAGGAGAAATTTAAGGGTTTGTTATTTCGTCCGGTCCAAGAACCGGCCCACAATCCCTGGGACTTTTGGGTGTTCAAACATGCTGCGGAGGCGTCACTGATAAGGCCGTAGGCCTTCTCAGCGGCGCCAAAGCCTGCATTGCTAGTGATAAATAAAGTCACGTCGTCTGCGTACGCCGATACGACTAGGGGAGCGTCTGTACCGGGAATACAAAGAGAAAATTCCGAAAGATTTGTGCGAAAATTATGGAGCAATGGCTCAATAGCAATTGAGTACAACAGCCCCGAAAGCGGGCAGCCCTGCCTTATTCCCTTCTCGAATGAGAAGGGAGAGGTCAGGGAGCCTCCAACTTTTACAAGACTCTCGGCGCCGCTGTACAAGAGTTGGATGTGACGGATGAACGGGTCCCCAAAGCCCATGGCTCTCAGTACAGAAAACAGGTAGCCGTGGTCAACGTTGTCAAAAGCTTTCTTTTGATCGAGGTTGACCACGGCTAAGGGAAGGTCTTTGCTATTACAATAGAAAAGAACGTCTCGAATTAAGTTAATGTTGTTGTAAATGGATCGACCCGGAACACAGTAACTCTGGTCCGGGTCGATGACGCTGCCGATGCATTGCTTGAGCCTGCCGGCAAGCAACTTGGCAAAAATTTTATAGTCAGTGTTCAGAAGGGAGATGGGGCGCCAGTTGGCCAAATCGGCCAAGTCCCCCTTCTTGGGAAGAAGGGTAATGACGCCCCGTCTAAGGGAATGAGGGAGAAAACCGGAAACAAAGGAGTCATTGAGAACTGAAAGAAAGTCATCTTTAAGAAGGGGCCAAAAGCATTGAAAAAATTCCGAAGTGAGGCCGTCGAGGCCAGGAGTTTTGTTTTTGCCAAGTTCCCTGACGGCAAGGTCAAGTTCCTGCAAAGTCAGAGGACGGTCGAGGTCCTCCGAATCTGCAGGATCCAGTCGATTTAAACCAGTTAAGATTTCGGAAAGGGCGCCCTCGTCAGTAGGAGCGCGAGAATAAAGAGAACTGTAAAAATCACGAATTTGAGATTTGATTTCTCTCGGGTCCTCGGAAACACTCCCGGAGGAGAGTCGGACCCGAGAGATGTGTTTAGAGGTCGAGTTATTTTTCTCAAGATTAAAAAAGAAAGTAGAAGAAGTGTCAATTTCGGAAGAGAACTTGAAACGTGATCTGACGAGAGCGCCTTTAGCTTCAGATCTGAGAAGAAAATTTAAATTATGTTTTTGTTCATTAAGAGCTTCTCTGATATCGGGTGTGAAGTCTGGCACAGACTGAAGTTCATTTATTCTTTGATTGAGTTGAAGAAAGTTTTGTCTCTTCTCTCTGGCCACTTTAGAGCTGTACATCTGAGTAATAGATTTTATGTGGGACTTTCCGAAATCCCACCAAGAGGCTAGATCCGGAAAGTCCCACTTTTTATTAGTCCAATCATCCCAAAATGTTCGAATAATTTCTTTATAATTTTCATCTTCCAGAAGGGAGTTGTTAAAATGCCAATAGGCACTTCCCTTCTGGAAGGTAGTGGGAAAGCTAAGGGTGATCTGTACAGCACTGTGGTCAGAGAGAGAGCAGGGAATAATAGAAGAGGAATAGACGGAGGACATAAATTGGGAAGGAATGTAAAAACGGTCCAGCCTGGCTTTCGAAACACCATGCACAAGGGCAGGATTGTTTCGAAGCCAGGTAAACTCAGTTTTGGAGGGGTTCAGTCTGCGCCAGGCATCACAGAGGGACAATGCATCAACAGCGCCTCTGAGAGCCATGGCAACTTTGGGCCTGCGTTCAATGGACGTACGCAGACGATCGAGACTGGGATTTAAAGTACAATTAAAATCACCAGCAACGATGACACTGTCATTGATGCTGGAACTGTGGTCCACGATGGACTGTATAGCATTAAGGGCAATTTTGTCATTTTGGGGAACATAAGTATTATAAAGGTGAAAATTGGTATCGTGGAATTTAATATGAAGATAATGAACATGTCCAGCAAAAACAGGAGAGTATGAAATTACATCAACTTTTTTAGTATTGATAAGAGTCGTGACTCCTGACCCCGGAGTGGGGGAAGGAGAGCAGAACGGGGTGTGGGACCACAAGTTCCAGCAAGAGTCTTTTTCATTAAGATTATGAGTTTCTTGTAGAAAAATAATATCTGGGTTGAAATCAACCTTATCGGAATAGACTTTAAGAGAAGCATTTTTAATGGGAGAGGCACAGCCTCCTGTATTTAAAGTAATTAAAGACAGTGCCATCACGCAGGCAAAAAGCAGATACAAAAACTTCATGAGAAAAGAAAAAATAAATACATTTATTTACCTAACGTGGTAGAAAGTTTATGTATCCGCTGCAGCATGTTTTTCCCCAGAGGTGCGTGAGTACGTAAAGTTTTTAGTTGTCGGGCCAGCCCAGGAATGTCAGAAGTAAACTTTCTGGCAACCTGGGCTGGTCTTTTGCGAGATTTCACAGAGGATAAGAATTTTATGAGCTGTTCCGACGACAGGGGGCCATGTGTAACCGGGAGGATGTCAGACGTGAGATCTTCTTCAGTCTGACATGTCTGACTATCCTCCCAGGTCATCGAGTCCGTGTCAGTGCTTCCGCTGCCAGGAGTAGAAACAACTGACGTTTGAGACATAGGAAGGGAGGAAGTAGGATTTGGTACGGGTGGGCCGCTGGGAAGAGGGGCAGGGGCACTAGGGCCCGGTTGAGGGGTGGGAGGGGCGGAGGAAAAAGAGGGTAGTATGGGGACAGAGATAGGGGTGAGGGGAGGAGGTGTGGGGCTGGGGGAAAGAGGGGTGGATACGGGAGGGGCAAGGGGAGTGGACACGGGAGGGGGAAAAGGGGAGGGGGGGTGGAACTGGTGTTGAGATATCAAGTGCCTGAGACACGGAAGGAGAACTTCGAGCTATTTTTCGAACTGGTGAAGAGGATTTAAGTGTGGTCAATTTGAAGGGAGACGGAGGAGAGGTAGATGGAGGTTGTTTTCTTTTGGTATTAAGGACTTCAGAAAAGGTTCTGGAAGGGGCGGGGGGAGAACAAGGAACGTGTGTGGATTTCTGTCGAGGAGGGGTGGCATCCGCGCAAGACGCGCCCGCGACGGACCCGGCCCCGGTGGAATTCGGCGGCGCGGACCCGGCAAGCCCACCGGCACTGGCCGGCTGCAGAGTGCCGGCCACGCTCGGCGCGCCGGCCGAGCCCGAAAAACCAGCCGACGTGGACGGGCCGCCACCGGCAACGGTCGAGCGCGGGGCAGGAATGGGAGGGGCGGTCAAGGAAGATTTTGATTGTTTTGAAGGGTGTTTAGGATCCGATTTCTTGTTTTTACCGTGCATGAACGTGGGTGGTGGATTGAGTGGATTGTCAGTGGATGGGTCGGGTTGGTTATCAGGATTGGAGGTGAGGTTTTTTTTACAGTTTTTACTAACGTGACCAAACTCCCGGCAGGAGAAGCACCGAACGGACTCGGTGGAGAGAAAAACGCGATAGTTGGTTCCAGAATGAGAAAAATTAATGTGGTCGGGGGGAGTGACATTTGGACTGAGAATGACTTGAACCTGTCGCCGGAAACTCATAATGTGTGACAGATTTTTGTTTTTTAGTCCGAGGGGTATGGGCCGAATCTGAGACACCACCTTACAAAACGATGAGAGCTGGCTGGCAATGACTCCGTTTGGTATCTCAGGGTAGACATTGGAGAGAGTTAACCGGGTTGTAGGGCGGACAAGAGGATTTAGCTCGAGATAGGAGCCATCGTAGGATAGGCCATCTTGGACCGCCTCGATGACTGCCTGTCTCGAGCTGAGGTAAAAAGCAATGCGACCATTAGAAATTCTTGAGGCCGAAACGATAGATTGTGGGGGTAGTTGATTTGCAATGGCGTCCATGTACCCTTGAACAGAGACATTGTCAGCCGCTTTGAAAAACACACCATTGTTCCTGGTGACGCCCTGAAAGGGCTCGTCACCGGGAACAATGGAACTAGCAGAGCCAGACGCGCTAGTGCCGGGCTGGCTCTGCATGGTGGGTTCTGCTTGACTGACCACAGTGGTCAGCCATAGCAAAACAAAACAAACAGAAAAATAACAAAATTAAACCTAAAAATACACTAAAATTACTAAACCTGACAAATGGAGGATGGTCTAGCAGAACCTGTATGTTATAACGGTCACAAAGATGTAAAAATTGTGACCCAAGTAGCATAAAATGCTAAGGTTTCTTACGGTCTTCCGGAGCTCGATAGAAACACGACCTACCGCCAGAATTTAGAAAGAAAGAAAGAAAGAAATCGGACGATCACAATATACCAGCGTGCTGCGCACGGCTGATATAATAATGATTAGGCCTAAACAACATTTTATGAGTGGCAATTAAGACAAAATTTTGTCAGTAAGGCTGGGTTTGAATCTCATTTATGTTCCCAATGTGAAAACAATTGACAAAACGCAGAAAATTATATGCAGCTGTCACAGACATGCACAATTATGTTGAGTGCAATGCACATGCAACACGAGAACATGGATGCACTAAAGGCAAGATAGAATCACGAGATGCCATGCACTCCCATCATGCACGGTTAACGAAAGGTGAGGGAGAACGAGATTTGGGTATGGTGCTGGCGCTGGCATGAACATCACCCAGCGAGGTTGCGAGAACATTTAATGTCCATGTGATATTATTGCATTCCAAACTCGTTTTGCGTTTTTAAGGTGTGTGTTTTGCGTTTCTAAAGTGTGTCAATATACACATTCTAGAAACATTTCAAGTATACAATTTCTAGTATACTAGAATACGGATACAATTTCTAGAAACATAAAAGTTTTTCACTTTAAAATGAGACATCAACGAAACAAATCGACCAACGTTTAGTTATCGAACAATTACTGTCAATATTTTGAATTATTGGCGGTCCGCCAATAATTTATAGCGTAGACTTGCCCAAGTCTGACCTCCCGTGTTTGGTCTGCAACGCGCAGCGCACAGTGCGCCCTCCGGACCGCCTGTCCAATCTGTTTTCTTTTGTTTCCTCTGGCTCCGAAATTCAGAAAGTCTTCCGAAACAGAAGAAATTTGACAGGCCACCAGTCTAGAGGGCGCGCTGCACGCACCGCACCACAGACCAAACACGTACGGGAAGTCGGACCTGGGCAAGTCTAGGAGAGGCGCCGTGTAAAAAACGGCGTTTTGACAGGGTTGCCGATGTCTAAAACAAAGTATGATGTTTCGTCGTTAAAATAAAGCAACTGCTTTAAAAAAAATTGTTCGGAGAAAAAAATATCAAATTCGCTGAGAATCACGGACTGTATATCTTTTTTAAAAATACAGTGACCTGTAGTTTCCAAATGCAGACTCTATGAACTTTGCTGCACTGTGATGTACCGGGAGTCTTATAGTATACATGTATTTTGGACAGTGTGTATAGAGAGCGTCATTCAAGTTAAGGATGGGTGTGAGCAGATATGCATTCCGCTTAAATGGCACACATATTTTCCCACAAATATTCCCGGGAAAATTGTGTGTTCCAGAGCGCGGGACGTGAATTTGTACGTGAATATTTGTGGAAAAATATGTGTTCCAGAGCGCGGGACGTAAATTTTTACGTGAATATTTATGGGAAAATATGTGTTTCAGAGCGCGGGACGTGAATTTGTACGTGAATATTTGTGGGAAAATATGTGTCCCAGAGCGCGGGACGTGAATTTTCCCGGGAATATTGGTGGGAAAATATGTGTCCCAGCGCGAGACGTGAATTTTCCCGGGAATATTTGTGGGAAAATATGTGTCCCAGAGCGCGGGACGTGAATTTGTACGTGAATATTTGTGGGAAAATATGTGTCCCAGAGCGCGGGACGTGAATTTTCCCAGGAATATTTGTGGGAAAATATGTGTCCCAGCGCGGGACGTGAATTTTCCCGGGAAAATTTACGTCAATTGTAGTCCCTTCAGGGCCACCATAATATACTGGGCCTATGGGTCGACTTCAGATAAACACCACTATAGGCCAACATGCCGGCTGGCATTTCTCCGCCGGCTCCGTACTGTTATTCGTGCATATAAAGGATAATGACAATGGCCTTTTACTGTTCTATGGAACTACATTGTAGGGCTGGATTTTTTGTACATCCAGCACCCAGAAAGCCACATTTGTGCATATTATGCAATATATACCGTGTTGAAATTCTACGGTTGTGCATTCGAATGTTATGTGTGCATTGACTAGGTGTGTGGCCAAGGCACTAAATAAGTTGCCCCTCTCCACCCACGAACAAGCGAGTACCCGCAGCGGGCGCCGTTCAGCATTTGTGTGTCACGCTACGGGTGCTACGTTCTACCCACTATACGTGCAGTTATGCCAATGACTAGGGCGGCACTATATCCCGCATATGACACATAATGTGCCCTATATAAGATGACATTATCATTTTAATGACCATTGTTTTTCTCAAATTTATAGTTAGCCACCGTCGATGTTGAAGACGGGGTACTATATGATAGACTGTGAAACTCGTAATTCAGAACAAAACGGTTTAAAATAAACCTGAGGTAGGCACTCGGAGTGCCACATGTCAATACTGCACTTACGTTTATATGATCTCGACAGTCCAGTACGACTTAGAAGTGTCGAAGTTGTAAAAGTCACGAAACGTGGTGTAAGCTAAGAGTTGAAATGCGTTCGAAACGTTAATGGGTTATGGATACCCGAGGACCTTAAGAGTCGGTCATCCTCGGTGGATGTACAAAGGTGTCACATTTGAGTAAAGTCATGATTCGTGGTATAATCTAAGAGTTGAAATGCGTTCGAAACGCTAACGGGTTAAGGATACCCGAAGACCCTGTGAGTCAGTCATCTTCGGTGGATGTACATAGGTGTTACATTTTGTTTTTGGAGCAAAGTCACGATTCGTGGTGTAATCTAAGAGTTAAAATGCGTTCGAAACGCTAACGGGTTATGCATCCTCGTGTACAGGTGTCGCATTTGAGTAAAGTCACGAATCGTGGTGTAATCTAGGAGTTGAAATGCGTTCGAAACGCTAACTGCATGGTTATGGATACCCGAGGACTCTGAGTCAGTCATCCTCGGTGGATGTACAAAGGCGTTACATTTTTATTTGGAACGCTAATGGATACCCGAAGACCCAGAGTCGGTCATCCTCGGTGGATGTATAAAGGTGGCGGAGTTGAGTAAAGTCACGAAACACGGTGTAGCCTAAATGCGTTCGGTACGTAAACGGGTTATGGAAACATGATGACCCTGACAGTCGGTCCTCGATATTGTGGATGCACAACATGATATTTTCGGATTTGACTAGAGACACCACATGGCTTAGTGTAGTAACTATAGTAGCCTAAGTGCGTTTCAAATGCAAACGGGTCATTTAAAACCGAAGGCACCAGTAGTGTGTTATCCACTGTATATATGAGTCTGTAACCATTCAGCACATGGACAGAACAGTGTTTAATATAACATTACAGTTGGTAAAGTCGTTTTATTTCTCTCTCCTTTCAAGTTCATCTGCAACGGTCAATACCAAACTGAAGGCAGTTTCTATCGGGGGATAGCTCCAAGTCGAAAACCGCGACTACAGTGGGGCACCATAGTTCCGCAGAAGCAAGGAACCAATCCGCACAATACGCCCTGCAAGTAGACCCGTACTAAAGGTTGGCATCAACGCACTTGAACCTGGAAAAGAGAACTTTGCCTAATCTTCGACACACACCTGCAAGCAGGGACAACTGTCGTTTTTCGCCTGAACGTTGTCCTACCCAGCTGCAAGGAAATACCGAAATATCGTTATCTTGGACTAACTCTAGAAACGATAAGCAGTCAAAACTTTGGTGATTTGACACCAGCCAGCATGGTTTCCATTTCATTTACAAGACAGAAGGCGAACTCGGCGACAGCAGTCAAGTCTGAATCTTTATCTCTATCGACTTGGCACATCGCAATAACCAAAACCCATTTTTGGTTTTTAAAAACCCGCCCAATATACAATTAAGATTTGGAAAGTTTTAACAAACTTATTTCAAAAGTAAACAGGTTGCTTGCCTGTTGTCTGTGTGTTTAAGGTGGCTCTTGTAGTTTAAGAGCAGGAGGAGCCTCGGAGGCTTGTTGAGACAAGGTCTCAAAGCGTCACGGACGCTGGAAATCAGAAACAGCCTGGAGAAAGGCTGAAAGGCAATTTTCTTTTAAACTTTCACTTTCACGAATTGTAGATATTTAAATTTTCTAACCCTGTCTTTTAACTCATATGCAGCTGGCCACAGCTGCAAGCCGTGATCTTCCCAATAATTCTATTGGTGTGATCGTTGATTGTGTTAAAAGGATAAATATAGATTTATTCGTTTGATCGAGCCCCGGTGAATTAGAATAAATCTGCTTTATCCTTGTTATGTAAGAGCAACGGTTCAGTGCTCTAGGGGTTTATAAATGAGGGGTGTTCACGGGTGTTGGGCATTCTCACGTTGCTTGCATACTGCAGCGCACATCGCTAAAAATGTGTTTTTCAGAATTGTATCAGTTGCATATTGCTGGGCCTGAAGCCGTTGGTTTGCATAGGTCAGGCGTACGTTTCCATTTTTTCCCATTGGGTTTGTGGTTTTTCGTATCTGGCAACCAACACAGCAACTGTTAAAATGTGCACATTTTTAGCAGTCTGATCACACTCGGCGATGATCTTCGTTTGTTAAGGGGTTTTGCCTAACAGATAAGTTTACTTTGCATCGTAACAATCATCAATTGTCTTAATTGACGATTGTCGCTTTTAAACAACTTTTTGATCAAAGTGACTGGATTGTACGTGATAAGACATGTGAGGTATAGCTGAATAAACCAGGTCACAGCTGCAAGCCGTGATCTTCCCAATAATTCTATTGGTGTGATCGTTGATTGTGTTAAAAGGATAACCTGGTTATATCTCGCTAACTCCGAAGAGACTTGAGCTGTAGATTGTTCTCGTGTTGCAGTCAGATCCACCCTTGGAAGAATGGTTTCGTCCTTTGTTATGTAAATCTCTTGCGCCTATAGCTGGTTCGCTGCATGCCCTTCACCATTCGTCTGTGTCTTTGTTTTTTGTGGCGCAGTCAGATAAGGTTGTATTTTTTTACTAGCGACTTTCGTCCGTTCCTAAAACACCATGCCTAAGGATTCGACACGTTCACGGCCTCGATTTGCAGCACCATCGGCTACAATTTCCAAACACCCAGATGACTCCGGAGAAGATATTTTGACAACGGCAACGCGAGAACTGTTCGACAAGCATATAGTTCTGCACCGCTAGAGGTGGGCGGAACAAATTGGAGAGCTCGGGGATTCTTACCTCGCCATGGGTTGATCTCACTATCGAGCGGGTTGATGGGTCGCCACGCCCTGATCCCACACCTCAGGAATGGTCGAAGGGTCGCCATGCCCAAGACCAAGGCACTACAGCCCACCAGGCTCCAACAAAACATTCCAGCGGCAACATGACCAACATTCCAGGGACCAGTACTAGTGGTCAACAAAGTATGCCTACTCAACCGAGGTTTGTGCCGTACAATTTCCGCATGCCGGGGCCTAGTGATTTTGCAAATCTGCAGGCTATGCAGCAAGGAACAACCGCACCCATGTCTTATGCCATGCCGACAACATATTTTATGAACCCATGGGGTATGCCTACCCTTGTTTTCCAATGTCGGGCCAAACCCCAGTGAATATGGAGACACAAGATACCTCGGCTACGCTCGAAGAAAATGACCCGAGCATTACAGACAATGCATCAATCGCTACGGATACACCTGATTCGATATTTCGTAACCCACACCGAAAGGACGCAGGATCGACTATTTCCACTAAAGTCGTAGACTGGTGGGGTGAGCTTAGAACAAATAAACTTTCGATAGAAATTCTTTGTACCACCAGACCTCCCACCAGCTGTGAAAAAGTGTTTAAACAAGCTAATGCTACCCTTGTGAACTCGGATGAGAAACTTCGTGCGTCCCATGCATGGGCATATTTTGAAATCTGCCATGCCTCTGCTCCATCTCATCGATGCTTTAGCAGATCCAGAGAGCCCAGACTCGGTGAGTAAGGAACTCGTGCTAGACAATGTATCTTCTGCTCTCATTTTGTTAGGATCGGCCTGCCAGAACCTTTCTATTTCAAGTCAACAATCGTTTAATGACGTACTTGATAAGCGTTTTGACAACTTAAAGCGCAATTCACCTTCAATGAGTGATTTATTTGGCTCTACCATGATCAAGGACATCGAGGAGACGGAGAAGGCTTCTAGAGTTGCCGCTAAAGTTACAAAAGGCAGTTCTACCTCGAAACCAGGGGACAGAAGATACACCCCCATACAATCGCTTTGCTTACAAGACAAACCGACGACGTTTCACTCGCTCATCTCGCGGTTACTTCAACTACCGAGGCTCGTCAGATAATTACAAGCAGAAATCACGTGGTTCTTTTCGACAGACTACAGAAAAGAATCAAAAAAACTAATTTGCTTACCCGTTCTTACGAGTCCAGCAGGACAAATTCGAAACTTTGTACATATTTGGGAACTGATAACAAAAGATCTGTGGATTTTAAAGACTGTACAGCAAGGCTACCCTCTGGAGCTGATACATTCACCTTTCCAAAGTCAGGCACCGGTTACAAAGGCCCAAAACAAGAACCAAGAACTCGTAATTTCTTCAGAGATCCAGAAACTTGTGAAAAAGGGAGCAGTGTCACAGACAAAACCAGTATAGAAGGACAGTTCATCTCATCAATTTTCCTGGTCCCCAAAAAGACAGGAGACTTACGACCAGTCATAAACCTTCGCAACTTGAACAAATTCATCAAATACATTCATTTCAAGATGGAAAGCATCAAAGTTGTAACAGATTTATTAATTCAGAACGACTTCATGGCTGCAATAGACTTAAAGGACGCGTATTTTTCCAGTAGCCGTTCCACACCTCAAATTTCTCCGATTCATTTGGAAAAACAAGCTGTACCAATTCTGTTGCCTTCCATTTGAACTTTCCAGCTCCCCAAGAGTGTTCACCAAAGTTCTGAATTAAACCAGTCTCAGCACATCTACGCGAAAAAGGAGTTCGTTGCATATTCTACCTGGACGACATACTTATTTTGGGAAAAACATTTATGGAATGCAATACCAACATCTCGTAGCATCTCGTAGATTGTACACACTATGTATTCTCAGGAAATCTTGTGCTCCGGTTTCGGACCTACTTGCTGTGTACACATGTTATATTCGTCAAATTTTAGAGTACGCTTGCCCAGTGTGGCACAGCTATATCAGTGATAAGCAAACTAGGGCCATTGAAAGTGTTCAGAAGCGTGCTGTTCGGATCATTCTGGGTTACATGTATGACTCATACACTTTTGCACTCAGCACACTTGATTTCCCAACATTGGAATCTAGGAGAAGTGAGCTACTGATCAAGTTTGGTGACAAATTACTGCTCCCACCCGAGAGAGTCAGTGTTTGCAATAGGAATCTCAGAAGTACCACCACTGCTGGTCTCCAAATACCTAAATGCCGCACTACCAGGTATAGGAAATCCACAATTCCTGCACTTACATACATTTAAAAAAAATTGTTTTGAAGAAATTCCTAATGAAGAAATAGTAGGCAACCTTGCAATAATTAGGGTCTCGGGTTATTAGTTTCTGTTTTTCTGTGTCTTTGTCAGTCAGATGTAGTTTTTGGACTGTGTCCATCTGTTTAATAGTCTTTTAAAAATCTTTTTAACTTGTAATTGTACAATGTCAGCCTTGTGGCTGCCTGATGCAAGAATTTTCTAATAAACCAGAATAATAATAATAATAATAATAAAAACATCCAGTCAGCAGTACAACTGTTTCAAGACTTGGGCTTTGTAATAAACTTCAAAAAATCCCGGCTTCAGCCAACACAACAGATAACTTATCTGGGCTTCATCATCAATTCACAAATGATGACACTTTCACTACCGGAAGAGCGATTACAAGCCATAATTTCTCAATGTCACAAAGTGAAAGATACAAATCACCTGACGGTCAGAGAGTTAGCCAGCCTCATCGGTCGCATGTCTGCCTCGATTCAAGCAGTTCTGCCAGCACCATTGTTGTATCGATGTCTACAGCAGGACAAGATCATCGCACTCCAGAAAGAGAACTCGTACGAAACTCAAGTTCATCTATCACAAGAGTCCAAAGAGGAACTCAGCTGGTGGATAGAGTCCCTCCAATCATGGAATCGCAGTTATATCTGCCACCAAACACCAACACTTTGTCTTCAGACAGTATGCATCGAAAATGGGCTGGGGTGCTTGCCTTGGTCAGACTTCGACAGGGGGTCGATGGACCCTACTGGAACAACAGGAACACATCAACTTCTTGGAACTCCTGGCAGTCTGGTACGGGGTCAAAGCTCTTCTCAACAGTATCCACAACAAGCACATCCGACTACAGACGGACAGTACAACAGCGGTGGCATACATATCTCACAAAGGAGGCACACACTGGCTCGCATCAACTGTCTCGGTTAGCAGTAAAAATCTGGGTCTGGTTTCTCAAATGAGAGCTCATTCTCCATCCAGAACATCGACCGGGAGTCGAGAACCTGACGGCAGACAACCGTTCGAGAATGTTCAACGACCGTTCCGAGTGGAAGCTCCATCACAAAATTTTCAACCAGATCTTGAGTCACTTCTCATTTCACCTCAGTGTGGACCTATTCGCGACAAGACTGAACACTCAACTACCCAAGTTTGTGTCATGGATGCCAGACCCACTTGCATGGCGAGTGGACGCTCTGACAGTGAAAGCATATGCCTTCCCCCCTTTTACTCTAATATCCAGGTGTCTCAAGAAAATCATCGAGGATGAATGCGAAATTATTCTCATAGCTCCGGTCTAGAAGACCCAACCATGGTACCCGGGTCTTGTAGAACTGACCATAAGTCGTCCAGTGCTTCTGCCCAAGAGACCAGATCTCATCCGACTCCCACACAACTCACAGAGTCATCCTCTAGCGGATTCAATGCAGCTAGCCGCGTGGAGACTATCAGGCGAAATCTCACGTCAAGTGGCATTTCGCACAGAGTATCAAGAACCATCCTTTCATCGTGGAGGACCAGCACACACAAGCAGTTTAACTCTTCTTGGCAACGTTGGAGTAGCTGGTGTAATACACGACACATTAATCCGGTTCGAGCATCTATAGCTAACATTCTTGCTTTTTTACAAGAGCTCATGGATGGAGGTCTGCAATACAGAACGTTAAATGTATACAGATCAGCGTTCTCTTCCGCACACAATCTCATTGGGTCAACATCAACTGATGACAAGATTTTTTTAAAGGAGTTTTCAACATCCGACAACCACGGCCAAGGTATGAGTCTACTTGGGATGTAAGCAAAGTGTTGACTTACTTCAAGTCCTTACCTGATAACAGACGTCTCAGTCTTAAACAGTTGACTTTAAAGCTAGCTATGCTGATTGCTTTAGTTACGGCGGGACGTTGCTCATCGCTGATAGCCTTAGATATTGGTCACATGATCAGATTAGCTAATGCATGGTGACTATATGTTTGTTGTTGTTGTATATTTTATGGCATCTTCGGCAACTATAAGGCCCTTTATGCCATCAACTATACGGTTTTAGCTTTTAACTATACTATATTATCAACTTGAGATGACGAAGAAGGAGTTGCAGTTTTTAGAAGTGGGAGGAAAACCCCCAGAGAAATGCCCCAGGGGAAAACCCACGCGGTCAAGTAGGGACTGCAAACCCAATCCACATACACGCCCCGGATTCGAACCCGGGAAGCCAGAGGTGAAAGGCGAGGAAAGAACCGCTGCGCCAACCCGACCGCCCCGACTATATGTTTTACTTGACTATATGTTTTACTTGACGACACTCCCTAAGTGTGCATCCATAACACGTCCTACTCATGAGATGTCTCTGGTTAAGTTTACTGACAACCGTAAGCTATGTGTCGTCAAAGCTTTAGAGGAATATTTAAATAGAACCTATACTCTCATAGAGGAGCTAATAAGACATCTCAACTATTCATATCACATGGTAAACCTTTCCATCCAGTTGTGTCCGATCCTCCACAATAGCAAGGTGGTTACAAACAGTTATGATGGAATCTAACATTGACACCAGTATTTTTAAAGCCCATTCCAGGAGCCTCTACTTCGGCAGCAGCACGGGCTGGGATGTCTACAAAAGCCATCCTCAAAACAGCAGACTGGTCATCATTGAAGGACGTTTGCTGTGTTCTACAACAGACAAACTGAAAGTGACAAGAAATATGGACAGGCAGTACTGTCATCTGCCTTAAAGTAAGAAACAATATTTATTTTCTTACTTATTTTGTCTAGTAATGCTTTAAAATCTACAGCTCAAGTCTCTTCGGAGTTAGCGAAATATAATTTCCCAATTATATAAAGGTTACTTACCTGCCATATAATTTGGATTATATGAGCTAACGGAGAAGAAACTTTTGGGTCCCTCCTTTTGTTGTTTCCTCTTCAGGTAATACAATACCCTCCCTGAGCAGATGACAGCCATACAAGCTTCCAAAAGACACAGACGAATGGTGAAGGGCATGCAGCGAACCAGCTATATAGGCGCAAGAGATTTACAAAGGACGAAACCATTCTTCCAAGGGTGGATCTGACTGCAACACGGGAACAATCTACAGCTCAAGTCTCTTCTCCGTTAGCTCATATAATCCAAATTATATGGCAGGTAAGTAACCTTTATATAATTGGGAAATTGGTGAGGCGGGGCCTGGCTAGAGAGGTAGGCTGGCGGACCGCGATATTTTTTTCCGTACCGCTGTTTAGCGAACATTGCTTTTGATTGGTTTAACCCCTATGCATATGTTGCATACTGATATGTTTTGTCGATAACTACCTCAACATAACCCCACACCATACCACACTCTTTCCTCAATTAATAGTGACAAAATTAAAACGACTCAAAGGAGATTCGAACCGCAAGCTCTCGATTGATAGTACGTCTTAACCACTAGACTACCAAATAGACGGTTTCCAATTTTCTTTCTTATATCCTTTTATTTAATAACGCTTGAAGGCGCTATATAGAAAATATGAATATTCATTTACAATGCACCAATCAGACACCTCGATGAAGCCCCATAGCGAATATGTGGTACAGAAAAAAATATCGCTGGCGGCCCCCGTTGAATCCAGTCTAGTCAAAGATTTTTTGGTCCGGGTACCAGACTAGGTTTAAAATAGCGTCTTTTGCTGCATGTATTTTAGATTTTGCCATTTTCGTGACTTCGACTTCGAGGATATGGGTGCAGGTCAAGTCATGGTAAAGTCGACCGTTTGCCAACTCGACTCCTACCAACTCGACCGTCGTACCAACTCGACCGTCGTACCAACTCGACCGTCGTACCAACTCGACCGTCGTACCAACTCGACCGTCGTACCAACTCGACCGTCGCGCGCTCGACCGAAGGAGTCAACTCGACCGTTGTACCAACTCGACTCCTACCAACTCGACCGTCGTACCATTTCCTCATTCAGCTAGGTGCCCTATATACTTGGGCATGTTAGTGTTGGGGGAAAATTGCTGTGCCTTTAAGAAACATTTTTTTTTAATATCACCAATTGTGTGTTTGATTGTTAAATTGTTATTATATTTCCAAGTGTTTTAGTGATTAAGTGGTTTCCCAGTAGAAAATAATTATTATTATTTCAACAAATATGCCACTCAAATTTATGTTTGTGTGTAGATATGGCACCATGTAATGGAGCTGCGTGTTTCGAGCACGAATTTGGCGGGCGCGCATTGCTGACGAGCCTGTGCCTTTAATGCAAACTCATTCTACAGCTAATTTTCATTGGCGTAGGTAACCCGGGACACCAAACTCCTATTCAATACCATGGAACAAATTATAAGCCTTTATGGTTATTTGTTTTGAATATTTTTCAGGAATCAGAGAACAAAATATTGAAGAAACTGATGCTGCCCCCTATAATCACAGGCCATTGTGCAGTCCATTACTGGGAATTTGTGATCATGAGTGGTGATTTTTGAAGCAGAGAGTGTCTTCATTTTGGACCCCTAATTTTAGGAATTACCAAAGGCACAGGCTCGTCACATGCTCGTCAGCAATGCGCGCCCGAAATGTGTGCCACGCAATACGCAGCTCCATATCAAAGGATCGAATGGAGCTGCGTGTTTCGAGCACGAATTTGGCGGGCGCGCATATTGCTGACCGGCGAGCCTGTGCCTATACATGTATAACAAATAAAATTAAATAAATTTATTTTGGGTCATGCATGTATACTAGTTCAAGTTGGGCATGTAAAAATAGGCTTTGTGTTGAAATGTTGCATTTAATTGCAGCATTCAGTCTAGTAACTTCCGTATCGAAATAGGCTTACTCCAGTAGCAATCGTGGAAGGAGTTGCTGCATGTTATTCCCTTCACTAAGCAGTCGAGTTGGCCAACGGTCGAGTTGGCCAACGGTCGAGTTGGCCAACGGTCGAGTTGGCCAACGGTCGAGTTGGCCAACGGTCGAGTTGGCCAACGGTCGAGTTGGCCAACGGTCGAGTTGGCCAACGGTCGAGTTGGCCAACGGTCGAGTTGGCCAACGGTCGAGTTGGCCAACGGTCGAGTTGGCCAACGGTCGAGTTGGCCAACGGTCGAGTTGGCCAACGGTCGAGTTGGCCAACGGTCGAGTTGGCCAACGGTCGAGTTGACTGTAAACCCTGGATATCAGGAGATGACTTCGCGGATAGCTTCAGGCAGGAAAAATGTTGAGCGTCTTTAGCAACAAACAGTATTTTTGGTTGAATTAATTTTCCAGAAATTGGTTCAAGATTGAAAGCCTCCTCTGATGAGTTTTCTAACGGTATCCGAGCAACTGGTGTCATGTTCAGCAGAAGTAAAGTTCGCTCGAGCGTTACTCCGAAAGAGGTGATTGCAATCTAGCCCCGCGAGCAGTGCTTCGGGAAAACCCT
The DNA here is from genome assembly GCA_037783545.1 of Henricia sp. BOLD:AAB3569. Classification (NCBI taxonomy): domain Eukaryota; kingdom Metazoa; phylum Echinodermata; class Asteroidea; order Spinulosida; family Echinasteridae; genus Henricia; species Henricia sp. BOLD:AAB3569. Next base: position 412,088 of record JBBELK010000104.1, on the reverse strand, counting down.
GAGCCCTGTCGTCTAATGTAGGCCCTACTCCAAATCTGTGGCAAACTCACGCAAATGAAATTTGTCCCATGGCTCTGATATTTGCTCTACCCCTAGAACTATGGGGGATATAGTATCCCCTACTTCCAAATACTGAAAGCCGTCCAGATCAAACTGTACGGCTTTCAAGAGCAGCATTTTTTCCCCCATCAAAACCGTTGGCAAAATGGAATCTTTAGTTTACTCATTTTACAGGAAATTGCTATTTTTGGTAAAATATGAATCTCCACACGTTCTACATACCTCCCTGGCTGAAATTGTCTGAAAATTGGCGTACATTCGTCCGTAAAACCCGAATCTTTCAGGAGCAATCATACCGCATGACTTGTAGAATTTTTCCCCTTTTCAAGATGGCGGATGTAGACTCGGCGCAGTCGTTCTTTCGGCCACCAGCACGTACTAGCACGGTACAGACAAGGGGGGCGCTGTTCACATTTATTCGCTCTTGCCTGTGGGCATGTACCGTTCCGCCGGCCGGCGCTCCGCTGGCGAATCCACAGTCACTGACGCGAGTACACGTTAAAAATGTGATATATTTCCTCATGGCTTGCATCTCTGAATTGTTTATATATTTTTGTAAATTGATAGTTAGTTAGAAAACCTACAAGCTGTTTAATTATCGACCAATTACTCTCAAAATGATTGTCCATGTATGACAATTGCGTTGTTAATACACGTTGCCAATGTCTCAACTACGAATGAAGTATGATTTTTTCTTCAGCAATTCCGTTAGATGACGAAAGATATTGCCACCCAACTCCCCTTCCCTCCCTCCCAATTAAACAAATTGTAAAACAAAAATCAGAAAGGACTCGATAAGAACCACAGAACCTCTCGAAACTATACAATTCCAGGCGCCTATAGCTTTTGAGTAAGGATGCCGCCAACTTTTGTAAGCACCTGCAGCCGATTTCACGAAGCATTGCGCAGCTTGCGCAACTTTTGACAAATGGCGCAAGCTTCATAGCCTGCGTGTTATCTTCGGAAGAATGTTGCGCAACTTACGCAATAAAATGTTGCGCAAGTGGGTTTACGCAGTGCGTTATGATTCGTGAAATCGGCTGCAGGTGCTTACAAAAGTTGGCGGCATCCTTACTCAAAAGCTATAGGCGCCTGGAATTGTATAGTTTCGAGAGGTTCTGTGGTTCTTATCGAGTCCTTTCTGATTTTTGTTTTACAATTTGTTTAATTGGGAGGGAGGGAAGGGGAGTTGGGTGGCAATATCTTTCGTCATCTAACGGAATTGCTGAAGAAAAAATCATACTTCATTCGTAGTTGAGACATTGGCAACGTGTAAACAACGCAATTGTCATACATGGACAATCATTTTGAGAGTAATTGGTCGATAATTAAACAGCTTGTAGGTTTTCTAACTAACTATCAATTTACAAAAATATATAAACAATTCAGAGATGCAAGCCATGAGGAAATATATCACATTTTTAACGTGTACTCGCGTCAGTGACTGTGGATTCGCCAGCGGAGCGCCGGCCGGCGGAACGGTACATGCCCACAGGCAAGAGCGAATAAATGTGAACAGCGCCCCCTTGTCTGTACCGTGCTAGTACGTGCTGGTGGCCGAAAGAACGACTGCGCCGAGTCTACATCCGCCATCTTGAAAAGGGGAAAAATTAACTACAAGTCATGCGGTATGATTGCTCCTGAAAGATTCGGGTTTTACGGACGAATGTACGCCAATTTTCAGACAATTTCAGCCAGGGAGGTATGTAGAACGTGTGGAGATTCATATTTTACCAAAAATAGCAATTTCCTGTAAAATGAGTAAACTAAAGATTCCATTTTGCCAACGGTTTTGATGGGGGGAAAAATGCTGCTCTTGAAAGCCGTACAGTTTGATCTGGACGGCTTTCAGTATTTGGAAGTATAGTATCCCCCATAGGTGATGTTGTTTTTTTCCAATATGGCGGCGCCTGAACTTTAAGATCGGACCGAAACGTTTTCGGCTAGCGCAATAATCCGCTGCCCAATCGCCACCAAACTCCGTCTGATAGTTCTTGAGACACTCACCTTGCGTGTGTCTACGGAATTTCGGTACCATTTGTCCATTAAATTCTCCGAAAATAATGTTGGAAAATGAACGGGAACATGTGCGATGCATGTGGATGCATGATCGAGGCATTCGGTGCGATGCATGTGGATGCATCGCACATGTTCCTGTTCATTTCCCAACATTATTTTCGGAGAATTTAGTGGACAAATGGTACCGAAATTCCGTAGACACACGCAAGGTGAGTGTCTCAAGAACTATCAGACGGAGTTTGGTGGCGATTGGGCAGCGGATTATTGCGCTAGCCGAAAACGTTTCGGTCCGATCTTAAAGTTCAGGCGCCGCCATATTGGAAAAAAACAACATCACCTATGGGGGATACTATATCCCCCATAGTTCTAGGGGTAATATTTGCTCAATAGGTGCAGTCACCCTAGCTAAGATAATCTCAGCTCTTTTTGTATCATTTTTCATTGGGATGTGGTCTTTTAGCAGTAGAGCTGAGAGAAGTTAAGAACATGAACCCGCCATCGCAAAACAAATGTGTCATTTTCTCACCGTGACACACTAATTCCCCCTAAAACTCCCCTAAAACTCACCCAAACCTTGCCAGGCATAACCACTACGCAATGACTTAGGATAATTAATACACAATGACTTAGGATAATTAATAATGCCTAAGTTAGGAATCTTCCCAATTAATTGTTCCTAAGTGACTTAGGAACAATTAATTAGGAATGTTCCTAAATAGTTTTATGAAATAGGGCCCAGATCTGGTAACAGATCTGTTAAGTTTTTGGAACTTTCGTGATTCTCAATAAACTGAGTTTTATTTTTCAACACAACTTATAAATGTGTTGGATCTTGCATTTTACCCACGATTGAGGCTTTTTCTTGCTCTGTGAAGATTTTGAAAATTTCAATCACTTAGTGGTTAAGCTCGTGTAACACGGTCACAATTCTGTGTTAGTGTTAGTGTTGAAAGAAGTGCACAACCGACTTGACATTACCCAAGATGCTGAGTCAACAGATCTGTTAACAGATCTGTTACACTTTACACTAACACGGTTTCCCGAGATGCTGTGTTAACAGATCTGTTACACTAACCCGTACATTGTTTGTGCCCTCACTCACTGCAATTTGTGGTTGTGCACACAAATTTAACACACATTAACACGTCGTGTTAACACAGCGTTTGTTCTGAGGTCACACTTCCGATTAGGATAACAGATCTGTTAACAAATCTGTAACACTAACACGTAACATACACAGAATTGTGACCTCACCCATTGTACTATTTGGTTATTTGTCAGGTGAATCCCCTTGGGTTACAGTTCAGTTTGCAAGCACAAGCCACTGTAGTTAATGAAAGACCTCCTCCCTACAAACAGGTAAAGTTTATAATTTATTAACTGGCATGAATTACATGTAGGCCTACTTTAACTGGTCAACATTGAGATGCCGTGTGCATTTTCAAGGAAATGTTTACTCATAAATTCACTTCCCTTTAAAATTGTAACACTTTTTAGTGAAAAATTCATATTTTATTTAAAATAGAATAAGTGGCGACCGATGTACATAATTCTTTCCTTTTATTAGCATGGAGAACCTAAAACTCCAGTACCTGGTTTGTCATCCAGATTTAGAATTTCAACTTTGCAAACTCAATCTTAACAGGAAAACCCGCTTTGTTGGGTTATTTTTGGCTCGAAATAGACCCATACATGATTCTGAAAGTCTTTCCGAAATAGACTGAAGAAAACCTTTAAAAAAAATAAAAATTTGGCCATTTGAGAATTTTCAAAAAAAAATTCCGAACCAGAATACTGCAGTATTGCATCAAATTCAGTATTTGACAAAAGAGACTATTTATTCAGGTTATGAAACCAAGTTAAACATAACTCTGAAAAATCAAACATAAAATGTTGACACACAGTCTGACGAACCGAAGCGAGTTCCACCATGGACAGTCTACGGACAATGTGACATTTAGCCCCACGGCATACACACATTGCCCGCCCAAAACCGGTGAGTGCCGTGGAACCTCAATTGTACATTCGTGAAGACAAGCCTCTCAGTTAAATCTTCAGCAGAAAATGAGAGATATCCAAACCAAAAAGCTGCCAAGTGAAGAGCGGATCGTTTCTGACAAAGTTATGAGTCTCGCGCGACGATAGTGAACAGCTGGTAAAGCGTATAACTTGACTATTGACTGTTTTTATTAATTTTAAGCTTTTGTGGTTATAAATTCACAAGGACCATCAACAAATTATTGTCAAGGATGCTGTATAATGATAATGATATGGATTTATACCGCGCACTTATCCGGGGAATCCCGATCAAGGCGCCTACATTATCATCACCCTGATCATAGGGCTCCATTAAATCACTCCAAATACCATCTCATCAGCTCCCTAGGGAGTATACAGCCCCGGCTGCCTTAGGCGCTCATCAACAGCTAATCAAACACATCAACCTTCACTGCCCTCTCAGGTACCCATTTTGCTCCTGGGTGGAGAGAAGCAATGCGTGGCAAAGTACCTTGCTTAAGGGTAAGTAACATGCACCATGGATGGACCGGTCCGGGATTCGAACCCACTACCTTTGGAATTAACCTAGGTTTTGAATACGATCGACTAGACCGCTCCGCAGTACACCACAGTATCACTAAATTACGTAAACAGTAGGCCGGTGTGTACGGTGTACCTTTAAGCAAAATGTTATATTAACAGTGCTCTTATTATCAAGGTTTTACCATAATCAGCCGTGTGCCAAAACTCAAGTGGATCCCTGATTAATTGTTAATAGATTATCAGCCCTTGTTTGGTGACACTTGTTATCGTTAAACAATAATAGTTGGCCTAAGTGATCTTTTCATCTCGGTTGCTAGTGTCGACGGCCTTATGTGGCAAAGGTCGCTCTGTGCAATGGAAGCGTTACCATATAGTGTGTAAATTACACATAGTTTATGATTATAACGAGAAAATACAATTGGGGCAAATGTGATGACATATTTCAATGTACTCGAGGGAGATTAAAATTCGATTGAATGATGAGTTTACCTAAGCAAGATAGTAAGCAACCATCCCGCTTTCCCCCAGTGATTTGTGTGGTAAGTAACATTGTCTCACCAAACGTGTAATCTAGAACTGTAATTGTTCATTTGGTAGAATAATGTTCATAATTTAAACTTGTCCCAAACATGCATCTTTTTTTCAGTTTCACAAATACATGTACCGTACTGCTCAAAATATTTACATGTAGTACATTTTTGGGTACATTTACAGCTTTGAAATATTTGAAACCATATTGGAAGTGTTTTGAGTATTAAAATTAAAAAACAATTATAGAGTGTAAACTACAGTTGAAGTCAGAAGTTTACATACATACATGTACATCAATACCATCATCACCCAAAATATGGTAAACAGGACTACCCGAACAATTGCAAGGTGTGCAAGCTATGTTTTAAGTACTGCAAGCACGTGAGGAATTCCACAAAATCACGACTTAAGTTTAAGCACACCAGTTTTAACACAGTTGTACATGTTGTATGTAAACTTCTGACTACTGTACATGTACATACAGTACTACATGTCAAAAAAATATGTCCTACTTTTAATTTTAAATAACTGTCATTTTCAACTGATTTAAACCAAAATTTCACATCATGTAAAAATGAGGCCTGACAAATTTTATTGAGTAACTTTCATCAGTTTTGACCAAAATGTTGAGATTTGAAAGTCAATTTCAGAATTTTCGACTTGGCCACCTTCAATGTCAATACGTTGCTGGAGATGGTGGTATAATGTGTGCTGAGCCGAAAACCTCTGAGAAAAGGCAGGATCACTCCAAATGTTATGCAAACCATCTCTATCATTTCGCGCAATTCATCGAGTGCAAAGGGACCTCAAACATACAGTTTCCTTGACAATGGCATCCTGACATCTCAGGGTATTTCCACTCTGCTAATGCGGTTACAATCCCCTGAGGAAATTCACGCAAATCTGTGAAGTTAGGCAACTGTTACGCTCAGCGAATGCACATAATAGGTAATTTTGATGTAATTTAATCAATTTGGTCATGTTATGCTAAAAAGAAACAATTTCTATACTTTCCAGAATGATCTTATTTACTCCGCAGTTTTTCAAATTAATAACAGGGATGTATGCTGACCAACATCAGAACATGAATGGAACGAATTCCCCTGTACCGGTATGCTTCAAACAGCAGCGGCCAATCGCCGACGTGAACGTACGGCCAGCGCTAGTATTGTGTAAACTTACATATGTACAATCTGCACTACCAAGTGTCCTGATTGGGTGACAAGATTTTTGTCGCTGCTTCCACAGCGAAATACATGTAGGGCGGATTTCAACAGGGCCCCAGGATGCCTCAGGAGTAGAGGATTCGTTAAAGAGGCACTGTTGCAAGAGGCTGTGACAATGGCGGATGCCAAGTCGAAAGTGGCAAATTCTCACATTTAGGGTTTTTTGTATGGTGTTTAAGTCTCAACCTCTTGGACAAAACTGATGAAACTCACTCATGGAAATTTGTCAGGCTTTGTTTACATGATGTGAAATTTTGGTTTAAATCCGTTATTCAAGATCAAAAGTAGGACATGGGGGGTTTTTTTTACACGTAAGTACATACATAATATGGTGATTACGTAGATACCATACCAAATATTGCATAATTTGTGAATTTGTTTATTTGCACGCCCATGATAAATTGAGAGAAAAATCGGGTTCTTTGGAAAAAGCTTAATGAGTTACTGTATGGACAATGTTTCCTAATGTAGCTCATGTGGTAGTGCATTTTGCCCAGTGTTTTAGAAGTCCCAGGTTCTAATCCTGATGAGGATCATATATGTTTTTTCTCTCATCCCATAGGCCTACTTGGTCATTTCATTTCCATGGTACATGTAATTAGGCACCATACCAACTATTTTAAAACATCTGTGTAATTCATTCACATGCCAAACTATTTCAGGGTTTTGTATCCCAAGCTTCGCTTCAGGTTAAAGACCTGCCATTACCACGATCTTCAGATTTGACCAGTAGCACTGATGCTGGCAATTTGTCAATCAAGGAAGACGAGACAGGGACCCAGACTGTCCAGTCTACATGTACAGGACAGCCTACAAATCTCTCGCACGTATGTGTTTAATTCCTTGGTAACAGGAGATGCAGTTCTAAAGTCTGTACTGATTCAGTGTCGCACTCTCTGGCCATTTTCACCACTTGTGATAATTTGTGTCCATGTTGCAATCTCGGTAGCAAGAACTAATGAAACTTATTATTATTATTATTATTATTATTTTTCTGGTACATTGTACTAAAACCAGGGATTCCTCAAAAGTGCCCATTGCACTGTCGCTCGCAAGCGTGAGAAAACCCATGAGGAGAAGACGATGAATTAAAAACGGCCAGAGACACAGAGAATCCCCTTGCTCTTCACAACAGAATGCTCTCAAATCTTTAAAGTGCATTACCTAACACACTGGACCAACGGCTTTTCGAAGGATGGAGCAAGTGTGTTCAAGTGTCTTGGTCAAGGGCACATGTACCCCAGCCGGGTATCGAACCAACAACCCCAACTTTTTACCCAAGTATTGCGAGTCAGTGACCCAAACCACTCGGCCACGGTACCAATGTGCCAAGGCTACATTTTACCCCCTTGCTTAATCAGCAGTGCAACCATATTTTTACGGTATACTTGTCTAAGTTAAAAATGTGCTTAAAAAGCTGTACAAGTAGTGTTTTGTTTTTGTTTTGGTTGTGCCTTGGTGAAGTGATTGTCCAGGCCATATTGTATTTTGGAAATTATAAATTTGCCTAGAAATGCGATTTTGTCCAGAATTACATGTAAGTTGACCTGTTTGAACAAAGGGATTCACACAGCAATGAAATGTGACATATATCCTGCTTCTGGGAGATTCTTGTAGCTGAGAAAACCTGATTGAAGAAGGTTGTTCAAATTTTTCCAGAAAATTGATTTCATTCTACATATGTAACCTACAAGTACTCGGACTCGGCACTATAATCGACTCTCCAAGTATTCGTACTCGAATAATATACTCTATCAGTGTCTATAAAATAAAAAAAGGAGTAGACTGCACGCAAACTTCCTCCAATTATACTGCGGTAGCGATTACAGAATTGATTTTCTAAGCGCGTCGAACAGGAAATGGTGGCCCATATACATCCCAGGCGCAATACATATTAAACTGGTTTCCCAGACCTCGTATATATTCCACTGGAACAGGGTAAGACAAAAAATTATCTTGTTTCCACGTCTTATTATGTCATATCATGGCCACGAGATAATTATCTCGTGGGAATGAGATAAATATCTCGTGGCCATGACTTCTTATCTTGTAGGAATGAGATTATCTTAATTGTGGCCACGACGTATTTCGTTCCCACGACTTATTATCTCGTGGCCACGAGATAATTATCTCAAATAATTATCTCAAATAAGTCGTAGCCACGAGATAATTATCTCGTGGCCATGACTTATCTCGTTCCCACGACTTATTATTTCTTTCCCACGACTTATTATCTCGTGGCCACGACATAATAAGTTGTGGGAACGAGATGAAATTTATTCTCACCTCGTCCCTTCCGCGGGCTCCGTAGATTCAACCACTTGTAGTTTTAGAGTACATTGCAGTATACATGTACAGTATGGGTTGCATTGTTCACGTAGTTTGTACAAGTGTAGATTCACCAGATTGCCATTCTTGCTAATCTCATTGCAAGATAACTGTTGTTGCTATTTTCTATCGAATCAAATATTAAACATGTTAACACACGCTTTTACTCGGGTGTACTTGTATTGTTGTTTTCATCAGAAACTTGGTATAAGTCTTCAGACTCTGAACAAATTGTCCCGACCACTTGTGCAAGATTTATTCTCTGTAGGTTAAAGTCAGTAATTTGCAGTTGATGTGGTCTTGCAGTGATTCCATTTGTGTTCGCACTGGATTTTTAAATGATTGAAGTTGAATCAAGAGTCCATGGACTGTGTAGTACGTACATGTATGTTTTGTTTAATGGAGTGTTGCATCTTTCACCTCATTCAAGCATCATGTATTCTTTAGGGATTAAAAACGAATGGTCTTAAACATGCGTTTTGTACCGGATAGAGGCCTGGACGCTGATAATGGCCCAAGCCGAAGGCGCAGGCCATTATCAGCGTCCAGGCCCCTATCCGGTTTTAAACGGATTGTATAAGACCTGCCAAACCCACTTTTAATCCCATTCATAAATACCTTTTTTGTGTAAATCGGTAAAACTCACCAAAATTAACTCGTCATTTTGCATTCACTTTCCCTACACCTCGTTTGTATGAACTGCTAGCTGTGCGTGAGTTGTTTCCTCAATAGTGCTCATTGCACTGTCACTCGCAAGTGTGAGGAAACCCATGAAGAATTATAAATTAGAAATGGCCAGAGACACCAGGGATTCCCCTTGCTTTTCACAAAAGAATATGCTCTGGGATCTTTAGAGTGCGTTACCATTACCTAACAGTACACTGGACCAATGGCTTTACATCCCTTTCGAAGGATGGAGCAAGTATAGTTGAGTGCCTTGCCCAAGGGCACAAGTACCGCAGCCGGATTTGAACCCGCAACCCCAAGTTTTCACCCATGATTGCGAGTCAATGACCCAAACCACTTGGCCACGGTACCCCATAAATGCCCCCCTTTACCGTGGAAAGACTCAAATGTGTTTCATTGATTGATTCAGTAATAATTACGTCAGAAACATGTCTGGGGTATAAATAATATTGTTATACCCCGTCTTGGAATACTGCAGTTTCATTGGTCCAGAACGGTCACATGTCCATGTGATAAAAACTCATATCACCCTGCCGTATGCGAATTTAACTTCATACATGTATCACCCGGCCGTACTATGCGTGTTCTTGCCCCTGTCCATAGCACGCGTAACGCGCTGTATGAGGCTCCATTAGTAAAAGAAACCGCGTGTTACGCCCGCTAGAGGCGCACAACGCGCACGCACATCGCATTATTCCACACGCTATGCGCGTGCTACTTTCGCAATGTTACATGCACACGCACAGGTAGTAGTAGTCCGAAAGTGCAGAGTGCTGCGAAAGTGCAGAGACGAATTGTTTTTACAATTTCAACATTCCAAATAATAGAAACGATATTATTGTGCTGTACGGAGACCATGAGACGGGATATAACAAAACAATTGTTGACTGGTGTGGTGTGGGATATGGGTTTTAACACCCTCGGGAGCTCATAGCACCCTCGGCGTTGCCTCGGGTGCTATGAGCTCCCTCGGGTGTTAAAACTCCATATCCCACACCACACCAGTCAACAATTTATAATACCGTACACATTTGCCACTAATTCTTCCTAATATGACATGATACTGCCCCAGAAAGTGTAAATTTGGTTAGGAAACATGATTTTACAAATGAGGAAATGGGTCTGTTCACGGAAAGGGGTCACCAATTTGTGACATGGGGATTGATTTCTGAAGTTTTAGCACATACTGAAATAAATCATCCAGTATTAATCTATGGATTTTAAAGATTACAAAAAAATACTTTGAGAGATAACTTGTGTCATGGATTTTCTGTATGATTGAAAAATGTGAATCTCTGAGGTAAGTTATACAAAACAAATTTGACTCCTTTTTTAGAGAGTCTGAAAATGGGTTTTAAACTTAACATGCAAGGACATTCACCACCATTTTTTTGGCCTTGTCTTATGTCAGCCTAACAGATGATTAATGAAAGGCATGATTATCTTCAGAATACAGGCATTGCAACACACTATATTTAATTGGCATAATGCTTATATTTATTGTACATCTATTTGAAGAAACTTTTGAGGTGAGCCATGTCACAAATTTTGGGGTCAATTGTCTTCTAAAATTCATTTTTAAAAATCCTTCAATCGAAATCACGCAATTTTGTCTGTAGTATACATGTATCTTCTAGGATAGGGATCTTATCTAAACTCCTCAAAAAAAGTTTGGAAAGTCAAGTTTGACTGACGATTTCTCTCTTGTTGCATTGACACATTCCCATCCTCAAAGCAAAAGGGGAATGCACTGCATGACAATAGCAGTGAATTTTGTGACATTTCACTTTCCACCCACCCCATGTATTCCGCTATACTGCACATCCCCCAATTGATTAATCATAACAAATGACACATCACTGTAAAGAGGAATAACAGGGCTTTCCAATGATACCAAATTCAAGGAAATGTATTTTGCAACAAGAGATAAATTGTCTGTCAAACTTGACTTTCCGAAAAAATTTTGAGGAGTTTATATAAATTTTGTTCCACTAAATAGGGAGGATCTAGGATTAAGGAAATAGTGATTAACTTTTTAGCCAACTGCATTGGTAACCCCTTTTCGTGAACGGACTCAAATATCAAGTTTTTTTTTGAAACACTTAGGATTTGTTTGCCATAGACTTAGTTCATGGAGTCTCAACTGGCGAATGTGTATGGTAATTTTTCCCATGTCTGGTTGTGGTCACAAAAACGGGCCCTTGTTATTGGATTGGATTGGCCCCGACAAAACAAAAAATATACGGATTGACCGAAGTTTGTGTTTACAATTACATGTACAATTTTTACTTCAATTTGTTTGTTTTGTTTTTTCGTTCCAGAGTTCAGATTTTCGGTTTGGAAGAGACCAGCTAAACAACCCTTACCGCTCGCTGTCAGAGTACACAAACGTCCCGCCCCCATCAAGACGTCACAGCCAACCACTGAGCAGGGAAGGGGAGGGGCATCATGATAGACAGTCGTCAGCAGGATACTCAGGCAGTGAGTGGGTGGGGCTTGGCTGTATGGGATAGTAATCAGCAGGGGTGGATTGCAATAAAGAAAGTTAGGAAGTCCTAACTCTAACATCACTAAGACAATCATAGATTATTTTGTCTTGCAATAAACATTTGTTGTCGTACAAGTTGTGTTTAGAAAATTGTTTTATATTTCCTGCTCAATTCCGAGAAAAAGAGCCTTGTGACTATAGGATCAAACGTTAATTTATTTTTAATAGTTTGTCTTTCTTGCACTCAGTTTCCACTGAAAAGAAATCACGTTTCAAGATGAGCCTATGTTAATTCCGAAGGTATTTTTCAACGTTTTTCATGCCACACGTACGGCACCAACGATCGGCATGTAATGCGCATGTGCCAACACGCCAATTGCGAGTGAAACGTCATTCACAACAGTTAAAGACATACAAAGCTTCACCTGTTTATGTCAAAGCAAAGACGTCCTAACTTGTGGATATTGCAAGTCATTTTCCAATGTGTCGTAGGTAAAATGTCATAAATTCAGTTAGGGCACATGATATACATGTATGTCTCAGACTTAAGACGGTTATATTGCAATCCACCCCAGGGTTGTAGTCGAGTCCACACTTTACGATTTTCTTTGATAATTTTCAGAGATAAGCTTCCCCTAAAGGAGCTTGTTTATATTTTTCCAGAAAATATATTTCTTTAACAATCATAAATAATACCTCAAAATACTGGCTATAGGAAGAAAACAGGAAATTTTCAATCTCCAATTTGGACGTGGAAGCAAAAAGGTTGGTGTGATAACTACACTAATTTATGGAAAGGATAAATTAGTTTACAAAACATTGGTGGGTTTTTTTTGGACGATATCCTTAATATATGGATTGAGAGCGCAAAATTTCAGAATGGTAAAGAGAAAAATATGACAAATGATATGGTATCAAAATCTCAACACCCATGGAAAAAATGGGGGGCTAAAAGTAAAAAACTGTGATCTGGACACACTCGATCCTCAAATACCGTTGTTTCTTTCCAAACATCAGGCCACATGGAGCATCGCAGTGCCCCAAGGCATCGGCAAGTCCACCACCCAGCCACAGCATATGCAACCCAGCTGACAGATCTAACCCAACCAGAGGCCTCGTCCCAGCAATCTAAGGCTCACCATGAGGATCTCAATAACCCCTATGCCACTCATCAACAGACTCCGCGGCTGGTTCACAGCGCGGGGCCAGTGCAGCATCGACAACAGAGATCATCCCTTCATATTCCAGGTATTGCAGCTAGGGTTGGGGTTTAAAGGCCCTATAGATGTATCATTTGCAAGATAGAACTTTTTACAGATTCATGAAATAAGAGTGTAACATATCTAAGGAAGAATGTTGGTAAACTAGCCTGAAGAAATTTTAGCTACTTAGATGCATCAATGCTTCATGTGAATTTTGTGTACAAGTGAATGGTAAAAAAGTATACTGTTGTAAATTTCCAGCATGAAATAACATTTTGGACGGAAATAAATTCATGTGGTGTTTGTTACCATTGCTATTAACACTTTAAGTAAGGTTTTTCTTGTCAACTCATGAAGAACAAAATTGGGTCATTGCAAATGATACAATGGGCCTTTAAAACCAAATTTTTAAATATTTGGCTCTTAAAGGCCCTGTAGATGATCTGTTTTTGAGCAATTCTGCGAATAAAACCATTATAAATCAAAAGAAAGACATCAACAAACTCATCCGAAGAAATTTCAGCTTTGTCAAATATACCACGTTTAAAAAAACCATGAAAATCCATATGCATTTTTCTGGTCTTGGCAGGGTGTTTCAAATAATCGTTCTCAGTTGATCGGGTACTATGTGGCTTGCGTCATGCACTGCACTCTGTGGCGCACATACTGCGTGTGCGCGCGATCCATAAAAATACATCGCGTTGGAACATGCACACGGAGTACACAGCGCCCATGCATTTTGGACCGCGTAGATGCGAACCAAAAATAAGTAAATCATTTGCAAACGATCTAAATAATTTCATCTTTACGGCTTATTTTCTGGTAAAATTATATCATTTTGAGCGAAAACCCTTCTTGGATAGTTGCTATTAATTAAATCTTTACTTTCAAAACTTTTCCCCTGTAAACTCGTCGATTACTTTTTGGGGTCATTGCAAATGATCCACTGGGTCTTTAAAGATGTATTGTCCGCATGTTTTGGGTGTGGCACCTCGAAAAATAATTTGTTTTTATTGGTACAGTAAAATCTCGATAAGTCGAAACCAGATACCTCGAAACTTCGTTCCCGACATTCCCGACACAAAAATGCTTTTGTGTACGGGAATACCTCCGTAACTCAAAATTTCTGTTCGAGTGCCTCCGTTTACCTCAAAGTTTTTTCGGCTATTCTAAAAAGAAACTGCAACTGAAACAATCACAAAGAGCGTGAAACGATAACAAAGAGATGCAGCATGATGCACTCCCTCGCTGTTACAATAGGACCTAATAAATCCATAAACTGCAATAAATCAGGCTTCCTGGAATGCTTGAATAGCCTTGCCGCTGTGCTAGCGATAGGCGCTGCATTAGTTCTCGGTATTGACCTGAGATTGACCGTGGACAAAGGTAATAATGCGCCCTCTATAGACAGGATAGCATCTATCACGTGACCACACTGCTGGCCGTGCGAGCACGGCAGCCCTGCAAACTGCCCGCAAGATACGGACGTATGATAACAAAAAAACCACAAAATGAAGACAGGAAACACATGGTACATGCTTTACAAAATGGACATTTTAATATTTTAATCTTGTACATGAAATAGACATTCAAGTTTTGGAGCTGGGAAAGGGGCTTACAAAGTGGTCTAAATACCGAGTCCACAACATTCACATGGGGCTAGCGAGTTGCGTTGAGGGAAGCGAATCGGGACCTCCGTTTAACTCGAACTCTGGATACCTCAAAATTTTCATCCATTCCCTTGAGTCGACTTAACAGGATTTTACTGTACATGTATGTATGTTTCTAGAAACATAAAAGTTAATCACTTTTTTAAAAAAAGTTGACTATTTCTCATCAAACCATGTTGTATTTGTATAATATCAAGTGTTTAAGTACTTTTCTTCACCTATTTTTTTCTATGGTCACCACAGCTGCTAATCTTTCTGTAATTCCTTGTAAGTAAATAATTAACTAGCATTATATAACGCCCAAGTAGATCCCAGTCATTTGATTGGACGATAGCAGGTCACATGGCGTTAAATAATTTAACCATTTAATGCTACGTCACTAACCGTGCATTTTTGTTTGATTTTTTTCCATTGCATGGTGCGCCTGTTTCCATTGCACGGCACGCGCACTGCATGTATTTTTACTGCAAACGCGTGTTCGTGTATGCGCATGACATTGCACGACGCTGAAGCAGACGCGTTTGCGTAAGACGCACGTGTGGTAGATGAGTCGGATTCGGTCATTGTGATACAAGGGATGTCAGGGTACTTTTTTCCATATTCTCAGGCTGTCAGATGTTCTTCAATCAAATGACAGTGATCTCTTTGGGCGTTATATAAAACAAATAATGAATGTTTTTCATTCGTTCAATGAAACAAATATTTTCATTCGTTGAAAGATGGAATTATTCCATTCAACTTGGCTCTGCCTCGTTGAATGGAACATTCCATCTTTCAACGAATGAAAGTATTCGTACCATTGAACTCATTATTTGTATACTAGTTTATACTTAATGTGCACAGCTAGATACCAGTAGGTCTTGTCTGTATACGTGTGTACATGTAGCATACAAAGTTGTACATGTATTTTATTTAATTGATGGTAAAAATATGAAATGTAGTTTTATGGAATCCACCACCTAAAGGCCCTTTAACATTTTGATTAGAATGCAGTTTCAATGGGTTATAGACCGATCTGCTTACACTGCAATGTTTCAACAAGTGTGGAGCATTTAACACCTGTCAAAACATTAATCCTGCAAAGAACTTAATAGGCTGAAGTTTATTTTGTTTTGCTTTCCCCCCCCCCCCCCAATAATAACATATTTTCCTTTTTTTAGCAGTACATGTACATGCGCTGTTGTAGTACCATTGTACATGTAGTTCAGTACAACCACAGTTTAATTTACTCGGGTGTTTAGTTTTGGGCTATAATTGTTGTTAAACTTTCGTTCTCTGAAGTCCTATATAGTTTCCATATTTCATAATAATGCCATCGAGCAGGGTTGTAGTCGAATCCTCACTATCCGAGTCCGAGTCCTTGGTGTTTGAGTCCTTCAGTCCGAGTCCAGCAAACATCTGAGTCCTCAGTAGTCCAAGTCCGAGTCCCGAGTCCTTATTTCAATTTCAAGTGCAAGTGTCAATGATCGTGCCTGTGATCTTTGGCAGCTCGTAAATTTGCTTTAGGCAGAGAAAATGTTTCTTTGGGAGGTGAGATACTTTTCAAGTGCTCAAAATTATTTTAAGCAGTAGAATGATTTATTTTACATTCTCAGAATTTCAAGCCAAACAAACGTTCTCTCAAAACCACTTGACGCGTGTGTGGTGCAGTTTTTGCAGAGAAACTAACCGCGAAAGTTATCAAATAGCACTAAAAAAGCTCTAATAGGCACAATGTGCATTTTGTTCGTCTTATTTAATGCAAAATTACGAGATGTAGCCTGCTCGTCGCGGGCTTCCATTTTAAGACTGGTTTAACTTTAAGACAGTGATATTGCAAGTGAACTAAAATTAAAGACCGGTCTTAGTGGACGCCGCGTTAGCCGGCTATTAAATCCTATAGACCGGTCTTAGACCGCATATTGCAATCTGCCCCAGGTGTACCTGTCATATACAGATCACAGGAAGAGAGATCAGCCAATCCAGACAGAAAAAACCTGGACAGGTGTAGTGACCAGTGACAGGTGGATAAATGATTGTATTGTCTAATTTTAGGGGATAAAGTCATGGTAGCAGAGAGTCCTGCTGCACCAGGAGTACCTGTTATATACAGATCACAGGAAGAGAGATCGGCCAATCCAGATAGACTAAACCTGGACAGGTAATGAATCATGCATCCTTTATGGTCAAGGCTGTGTTCGAGCGTGTACTCGTGTTAACACGAGTATAATCTTGCGCGCAAGAATAACGACACTCGGGTCAGTGAGAGTATGCTCTCACTACTACCCGACAAATGGGGAGTGTGCTCCTATACTCCTGACGAGTGTCATGTGATTTGTACGAAGATGGCGGAACATGGGGGAATTTTAAGTGAATTTTTCAACGTGTCGGCTAGATAACTGAGACGACACCAATGATTTCACAAAGGTTCTCACGACTGTACGTGTATTTTCTTCAATTTCTTGTGAGCAGTGAAACAGCGTTTTTTGTGCACTCATGGCAAGAGACAGCCATCTTGACTGTTGGCCATTC
The DNA here is from genome assembly GCA_037783545.1 of Henricia sp. BOLD:AAB3569. Classification (NCBI taxonomy): domain Eukaryota; kingdom Metazoa; phylum Echinodermata; class Asteroidea; order Spinulosida; family Echinasteridae; genus Henricia; species Henricia sp. BOLD:AAB3569. The sequence continues at coordinate 394,825 of JBBELK010000104.1, read as the reverse complement.
GCGCATACGTATGCGGACTGCAGACTTGCCGTTCGCGTAAGGAAAGACACACAAATCGCTGTTGATACCGCCTGGTTTTTTTAGCGGTACCGCCTGCACGAATGGAGAAAGATTGTGGTTGTCACCCTTCGTAAAGGGGGTACTGCTAATTGTTGTAAAAAAACGCCAGTACCGCTGTCGATACCGGCGGTTAGATTTGTGTGTCTTCCCTATAAATGTGACCCAAGTGCGGTGTGCATGCATTACTCGGGTGTAACGAGAATGGTACGCTCGAACGCAGCCCAAAAGTTAGGTTGAAAACACGCTGAAGTTTGTTGTCTACAGACTGCTTGTGATACCATACTTGACTGATTTGACTTGACATTGATGTCAATGTGACTTGACTTAGGACTTCAAGACGGGTTGTCTTGATTTGGGATTTAAAGGCAGTTTGACTTGAGACTCATAGGCAGTTTGATTTGACTTGGGACTCAAAGGCAGTTTAACTTGGGGGAACTCAAAGGCCATTTGACTTAACTTGGGACACGAAGGCAGTTCGACTTGACTTCAAAGGGGACTCGAAGGCAGTTTGACTTGAGACTCAAAGGCAGTGTGACTTGATTTTGGAATCAAAGACAGTTTGACTTGACTTGAGACTCATAGGCAGTTTGACTTGACTTGGTACTTGAAGGCAGTTTGACGTGACATAGTACTCAAACACAATGTGACTTGACTTGGGACTCAAAGGCAGTGTGACTTGAGACTCGTAGGCAGTTTGATTTGTCTTGGACTCGAAGGCGGTTTGACTTGACTTGGACTCGAAGGCGGTTTGACTTGACTTGGGGCTCAAAGGAAGTTTGACTTGACTTGGGGCTCAAAGGCAGTTTGACTTGACTTGAGACTCGAATGTATTTTGACTTGACTTGACTTGGGACTTCGAAGAAAGTTTGACTTGACTTGACTTGAGACTCAAAGGCAGTTTGATTTGGGGGAACTCAAGAGCCATTTGACTTGACTTGGGACTCAAAGGCAGTTTGAATTGACTTGGGGCACCAGCAGAGAGAAACTTGTTCCAATTTAATTATTATTATTATTATTATTATTATTTCTTTCTGGTATTCATACCAAGGATTCCTCAATAGTGCTCATTGCACTGTCACTCGCAAGCGTGAGGAAACCCATGAAGAATTCTAATTAGAATTAGAAATGGCCAGAGACACCGGGGATGATCCCCCTTGCTCTTTACGAAAGAATGCTCTGGGATCTTTAGAGTGCGTTTCCATTACCTAACACACTGGACCAACGGCTTTACATCCTTCAATCTTCCAATTTGGGCAGTATCAAAGGATCCAATTTAATATACATGTTTTAAACCCCCATTACATCATTTGCAGTTACCCAAAATTTTTCTTCACAAGTTGACAAGAAAAACCCGACTAAAGTGTTGATAGGGATGATTTTTTCCTGTGTAAAACTGTACCTTTGTATAAGGAATTGCCAACTGAAGGTTCTGTTTTTTTAAATTGTCTGCAGACATTTGTTTACCATTCATTCAACACAAAAACCATGCATGGATTTTTCAGGTTTTCGGAAGTATTACTGCATCAATGTGGCTGAGATTTCTACAACACAGTTGATCAACATTATTCTTTAGTTTATGTAAATGCAGTTGTTCCTGTTTTTAAAAGTTTTCCAATCAAGCAATCTGTCTGTAATGTTTCCAATTCAGGAGGCGGCTAACAGTCTGCCCAATCCTAGAAGGCGAGGAACATCTGAGACTTTTAAACTTCCAACACAACAGCATCCGCAAGATAGAACACCTGAGCAGCCTGCGGAGGCTGATCTTCCTGGATCTGTATGACAATCACCTAGAGGAAATTACTGGGCTTGGAGCATTGAAGTCACTCAGGGTGCTCATGCTGGGCAAAAACAGGTGGGTAAGAATTGAAGGGAATGTTAAATACCTATGAACTAATGTGGCTGCCTGTTAGTATTTATGAGGTATCATAAAACAAATACTATAAAACACCAGTGTTTGCCCTTAACTTTTTTCCCAACTGGCCACCGGGACCAGTTTGACTGGCCCGTTGGCGTTTCAAGTGGCCCGGTTCAAATTTCAATTCTACATATGACGATGATTTTTCATTACATTTTCACCTTCTTGGAATCAATAAGCTGCAATCTTACAACCCAAATCCAATGTTACCATGGTGACAGTCTGGTCAAACCTTTTTTCATAGACCAGGCCGCTCCCAGTCATGTGGCCGAGGCCCAAGCTCTTCCCGGCCCAGGAACGGCAGTGTACGATCTGGCCAGTATCCGTTCCACTTTAAAAATTATTACTGCAACAGCGGCACAGCCGTGCCACGCAGTGGATTGACGGGGCAGGGACTGTGGGCCAGGCGGGCCGTGCCCGGGGCCGTGCCGCCTGCCAGCGAGAGCAGCCGTTCAACTGCTCTTGGCGCAGCGGGCGGCCAGTTCATGCAAAAACATGCACGCACACCACACACTACACTATAATGTTTCATGGCCCCATCTTTGTAACTATAGACTTGCACAAGTCTGAATCGTGACTCGTTGCAGTCGCGGTCTGCACGCATGCCCAGTTTACGCACGCACAGAAGTGTCATGGCGCCGACGGAAGTGTGATAGACGTGGACAAGTCTATTTACTGTCGATGGAGGGCGCTGTTTTTTGGCTTGGTAAAAACAAGATCGCCCATGCGTGCAGAGAAAAAAGCGGAAAATAAAATCTGCCACGCTCAACAAAAAAGCAGAAACATGCCCAAAAAAAAGCGCATTAACGAATTTTAAAATGCGCAATCACATAATTTTTACACGTACGACATGGGTCTGTTTTAATTAGACTGGACAGCCAGACTATTTGGGGAGGCTTTATAGCTGGCCCAAGACGATTTCAACTGTCATTTGGCCAACGGACGAGTGCTAATTCGAACGCTGAACACCCGAATAAATCCCCGTTATCTGATTGGTGCAATGTCGGTCATGTGTCCTTTATTATTCGGTATAACGCACCATGCACCGTTGTATGTCTACGACGCTCGTGGAATATCCACCGACGTGCGTAGTGTATGTATATTCACTCCAACTAGGCAACTACGCATTATGTGCAAAAAGTAGAGATGGCTGTGGAGATGGATGGTCAGCTGCCGTGCGTTATCCTCTCGAACTACCAGTGTGTTAAAACAGACACGTTCTTCGCATGCTACATGTAGCAGCTACTCACTAGACACAAAAATTAATGTTGGGCGATTCAACATTAATTTGTAAGTTCAGATGACGGAAATTTATTAATTATAAACAAATAATGAATGTTTATAATTCGTGCAATAGAACATTGAATCTGTCGCCTCATGAAATTACTATTGCACTCATAAACATTCATTATTTGTACACTATCTCCCGCAGCCAATCAACCAATACCTCTCCTAATCACCTGAAGGTCATTAGTTTTCATTATATACCTCATGCGTAGATTCCAGTCATCTGATTGGTTAAAATGGGGGCATTGAATCGGCTAGACCCGGCGCGTAAGCCAACTGGTCAATAGTCTTTGCCATGCCCCGGGCATAGTCATTTAGCGGGTTCCGGACGCGCGCATTACATGTGTTAGCATATAGCTAGTTGTGCACCAACTATGCAGCTGGGCATAGTCATTTAGCGGGTTCCGGACGCGCGCATTACATGTGTTAGCATAGCTATAGCTGTGCACCAACTATGCAGCTGTGCGCTTCACGTAAACATTCATCAGGACGGTAATGGCGGAATCTCGACGTCATTTTGTCGTCTGTCGTAGATGATGAAGTCCTTAAGAAAGTAAGAGAAGTGGCCTACAGTGAAAACTGTGTCATGTGAAATGTGCTACTAAAGTGCCAGGTGATTATGCTACAATGTTTGCTGTAAATATACAACTTTTCCGCCGTAGACCAGCTTTTGAAATCGAAACGCGAAGGACCACTGTCATGACTGTATAATGTATCGTTACTTTTAACCAACCAGATGACAAAAATCTACACATTCGGTATATAAAACAAATATTGACTGCTGTTTATTCGGGTCATGGTTAAGATTATAGGCCCTCGGTGATCTCGAAGCCATGACTATGCCCCTCGGCTTCCGCCTCGGGGCATAGTCATGGCTTCGAGATCACCTTGGGCCTATAATCTTAACCATGCCCCTCATTGCAGTCAATATTTGTATATTATATACCTCATCATTATTGATCATAAACCCAGTTTCTCGTGTAGTGGGTTTCTGAATCGAACCCACCACCTTTGGAACTAACCTGGGTTAGTTCTAAAGGTATTGGGTTCGAATCCCGGTCTGGCCCATCCATGGTGCGTGTACCCTTGAGCAAGGCACTTTGCCAGGCATTGCTTCTCTCCACCCAGGAGCAAAAGAGTACATGAGAGGGTAGCGAAAGTTGATGCGTTTGATTAGCCCAAGACCTTTGACACACTGGCCAGATACATGTACTCTACCAACAATGAGACAGAGTAGTACATGTACATTGTACATGTATACTCCCTCAGGTTTCCCAAGGAACCCACCATTTCTCTCGGGGTTGCATGGATGCGCAGTTGCGCAATGTAACAAACGCAGTATCATGACTGTGTGATGCCTTGTATAAATTTAAAATCTCGGACGCACATTTTTGTTTTCTTCATCTCCCTAGAATCAGAAAAATTGAGAACCTGAATGCACTGAGCAAGCTGGATGTGCTCGATCTCCATGGCAACCAGATAGAACGAGTAGAGAACCTCGGGCATCTAGCGGAACTCAGGGTGTTAAATCTTGCCGGAAACACCATCACTCACGTTAATTCCTTGGCTGGTATGGACGCACTAACAGAGCTCAATCTTCGACGCAACAAGATCATCACTGTGGTGAGAATAGAGGCGTATTCAATTTAAAGATGTATTGTCCGTGCATTTTGTGGCACCTCAAAAAATATTTTTTTCTTTAATTTATATTTTTCTAGAAACATGTTATTCACTTTCAAAATGAGACATCAACGAAAAAAATGGACCAACATTAAGGCCGGGGTCACACGAGAAAATTATCGTAATTACTTGATTATGATACGATAGTAATATTTCCGACGACGACCACTGTACTTGACAAGTGTTGCATGCCCCTAGCGCGCCTATAGCTGTGTACACTTCACGCACCTATAGCTGCACACAGCGCACACCTCGCTAGACCGCAACGTGCAATCACCCAGGGCAATCACCTCATCATGCATGTTTAGGCTTGTCTATTAAACTAGGTCACGGTCGCACACTGTGTGAGCGCTACTGTGCTTGGTAACTTACGATTGACGCGCTGTATTATTTATTAATCGATGGTAGGCCTGCATTCTTGAAAGTGTTTTTCTTACTAAATGTAATTTTAATGAGGCAATTCTGTGAATGTTAAGGTGACATAATTTCCATCCGCGAAAATAACAACTCGCGAAAATGTCAGTGATGTTAAAATGCGCGAAAATATCTGTACGCGAAAATATTGGCTTTTACAGTAATTGTATTGCAATCCATCCCATTGTCCCTTGCGACGGCTTCCCCGTGTTGCGTGTGCATGCTTGCTGCCTTACTGTGCTGCACGTGCCTAGCACCCTGTGAATTGAAAAACATGCCAGGCGCGCGCGGTGAAGCATAAAGTACGCGTGCGCATGGGGAAGGTTACCGCAGGGGCTTATGGGATGGATTGTAGTATAATTACGAGATGGGGGCGCACACGTTTTTTTGCCAATTTATTGTAATCCGATTACAATTGAACGATGATAATTCTCGTCTTCAACCGATTATGGTACAATTACAACAAATTTTGAATCACATGGACAAAATCTCGTAATGGTACTATAGTAATACTACATTTGGGATGTCGTAATTCGTGTGGCCTTGGTTATCGAACAAATACTGTCAAAATGTTGAATTATTGGCCGTCTGCCATTAATTTATCTCTCGGTAAAGGCAAAGACTTGCCCAAGTCCGACTTCCTGTCTTTAGTCTGTAATGCACAGCGTGCCCTCTGGACTGGAGGCTTGCCTAATTTATTTTCCTCTTTCCGAGACAGAAGAAAAGAGATTAGACGGGCCCTTACTCCAGAGGGCGCACTGTACGCTGCGCATTACAGATGGTGGACGGATACGTTGTGGCTTCGACCAGCAAAGTGCAGAACTCTGTAAAATCTCTGAAACTGCATTTTCTGCTAATATAAATGCCTTTGTGTTTTTTTTATGATTGTAGTCTGATGTGGACAACCTTCCAAGTTTGCAGAGATTGTTTTTGAGCTTCAATTGCATCACAAGGTGACTATAAAACTTCACTGATTTGCCTTTTGAAACTGTTGTGTGTAGCATTTAAACTCCCATTGTACCATTTGCCGATCAAACCTTTTATTGTAAATTGCTGAAACAACGGCATTAAATATCTAAAAGAAGAATGTTGGTAAACTAGCCTGTAGAATTTTGACTTCGCGTCATAATAAGCAGTTTCACCAAACGATTCGGGTCCACTTTAAAATTTCTTAAAGTCCCATTTGACCTTTTACTTCGGTCTCCGAGACAAACTAGGAACCCTGGACGTAATATAAAAAACACACAGCGCATCGCTGGTAGTCCGCAAATAGCGCAGATATTTTGGTGTCACTGTTTTGGCGTGAATACGATGCATTATGGCTGTTTTCAAAAGTACTCGATTCGGCTTCAGACGGTCTTTGCGATTTTCTGTCCTGTCCATGTGTACTTTACTTACTTGATGTCGCAAATTTTCAAGAATGAATTACTTGTTGTTGTTTACAGCGCCTTGAGCACCCTGCAGGGTGGATATGTGCGCTTTACAAATCTCATTATTTCTCTATTTTATCCAATGGGGTGACACTTTTTGCGTAGAGAGCCCTATTGGGGCGACGCGCTCTATTAAGGCGACAATTTGGTGTAGCCCCAATATTTTGGAAGTCAAAATCAATTTTTTTAGGTCAAAATCCATCTTTTTCAAATCGAGAACCATTTTTATTAGGTCTAGAACCATCCCCCTTAGGTCTGGAACCTTTGGGTAACAGAATTTTGGTGTCCAATCGATGTCTTTTAGCCGAAATGTCGGTGGTCATCTGGCAAAGTCTTACCGGCGTGTCGTCCCTTTGCGGCATTAAGTGATATTAATATTATTATTATTATTATTATTTTTATTATTTGTTTGGGTTTTTGTTGGTGGTTTTATCTACTCTAAACAGAAGTGAACGTTTAAGTTGACGTTCAAACCAGCCACATTAATAAATTTCTGAGATGCACCAAGCCTAAGCCTGTAATTTGTAAAGGTACTTGTAATCTAGAAACTAAAGGTCAAATATTTTTATTTGTTTGTGACAAGCTCGGACAAACATTTTCTTTATTTTATTTATTGAATCGGTAGAATTTAATCTTCCTTTGGGCGCTTACAAATGCGGTACGGTAAAGTAAAAATTCACAGTGTATCGTCACAACGTTAGAACCCCATTGCCATTCCCTGACTGATCCCCAGAAGTGTGACCCGCCGCGAGACTTACACGGTCTATTTCAGGGAACAGAGGGGGTGCGTCTTAAACAAATACTACTCTCTCTAGAACTGTGAAAATGTTGACAACTTTGGACGGCCCACTAAATTTATCTTTTCGTTTTTGGTTTGACTAGTTACGAAGACATCTCCTGCATAGCTGATGCACTGTCCCTGTCTGAAATTTCCCTCGATGGTAACCCACTGGCGCAAGATGTCAACTATAAATCCATTGTCCTGCGGAACATTCATCAGATTCGACAGCTCGACATGAAGAAAGTTACGGTGAGAATTCATAATTAAGATACGTAAAGCTGTACATTTATGACCAGTTTGGGACCAGGATGCTGATAACGCCCGTGCCGAATGGCGTGTTACGCGCATTGCACGTGAGTTGTGCGTGCATGTAAATTTGACATATTTTGGGGGGGAAACTGCACGTACGACATACATCTTTAAAACAGATGAGCTTCTATATTGCGTCTTGCTTGAACTTGTATCAAGGCTAACTAAAAATAAATGGTGCATGAGCTTTTGTAGCAACAACTACTTCATAACATGCAATAAAGATGCTACTTCGTGTAAACTCCTCAAAAAAAGTTCGGAAAGTCAAGTTTGACTGACGATTTCTCTCTTGTTACTAAATAATTTCCCTTGAATTTGGTATCATTGGAAAGCCCTGTTATTCCACTTTACAGTGATGTGTCATTTGTTATGATTAATCAATTGGGAGATGTGCAGTATAGCGGAATACAGGGGTGGGTGGAAAGTGAAATGTCACAAAATTCACTGCTATTGTCATGCAATGCATTCCCCCCGTTTTGCTTGGAGGATGGGAATGTGTCAATGCACTTTTTGACACATTCCCCCCGTTTTGCTTGGAGGATGGGAATGTGTCAATGCACTTTTTGACAATAGCAATGCATTTTGTGACATTTTACTTTACACCCGCCCCCGTATTCAGCTGTGCTGCACATCCCCCAATTGCTTAGTGATAACAAATGACACATCATAACCGGGCTTTCCAATGATATAAAATTCAAGGAAAATTATTTTGCAACAAGAGAGAATCGTCAGTCAAACTTGACTTTCCGAACTTTTTTTTGAGGAGTTTATATTACTTTTTGTGTTATTTTGAAGCTAACACAGCCGATCTACCATTTTGTTTTCTCCTGCTTCTGTTGATTTTTTTTATATTATTATTCTGTGAGTACAGTTTGATGTAATTTGTCTTAATAATGTGAAAGCTAGACCCAGGACACAAAATAATCATTTACTAATGTGTTGCCGACAAGTGCAGCTTAATATCAACTTTGTCCTTAAAGGCCGTATGTATCATTTGCAAAATAAAACTTTTTACAGATTCGTGGAATAAGAGTGTAACATATCTAAGGAAGAATGTTGGTAAACTAGCCTGAAGAAATTTTAGCTACTTAGATGCATCAATGCTTCAGAAAACCCTGAAAATCTATATGGATTTTGTGTACAAGTAAACGGTAAAAAAGTCCCGTGCACGGTACTTTTTTAGAAAACCACCTTCGGTTGTCAATTTCCAGCATGAAATATCATTTTGGACGGAAATAAATTCATGTGGTGTTTGTTACCATTGTCATCAACACTTTGTGTAAGCTTGTCAACTCATGAAAAACAAAATTGGGTCATTGCAAATGATACAATGGGCCTTTAAAGGAGCGTGCTGTCCAGATCACATTTTTGAACCCCCCATTTTTTCCATGGGTGTTGAGATTTTGACACCACATCATTTGTCATATTTTTCTTATTACCATTCTGAAATTTCGCATTTTCAATCCGTATATTTTCAAGGATATTGTTGAAAAACCACTAATGTTAAATTTGTCTGGTTCCGCGTAAAGCAGTGCAGTAATTACACCAGCCTTTTTGCTTCCACATCCAAATTAGAGATAGCACATTAGACTAAATTTTCCAGAGTGGGTCAAATTTTGTTGTTCTGGTGACACTATGAAATTCATTTTGATTGCTTTTTTGTTATCTCCTTTTTTTTGTAATCAGGAAGAAGAGCGACGTGTTTCCTGCACAGCTGTCAGACGTGAGGAAGAGAAAAAACGTGAGACAAGCAAATTGGTTGCTGTCAAGGTAAATGACTACTATTAACATATATCATACATATTCATAATCTAGAGCCACATTCTCATTGTTCATTCGCCATCACGTGTCGGTGGTTATTTTTGCTGTTTGCCAGTGTGTACAGTGCATGCACATGAAGATGTAAATCCATGGAGTACATGGGCGTGTTTGTTTCGTGACAGATCCGAATCCAGATCCCGGATTGTTTTACCGCGCAGAAACAAACGAAACTGGTCTCAACTCGGATCTCAAATCACGTGAATTGCAATTTATTTACCAAATTTGTCAAATTTCTGTTACAAATTTCTCCCACGACATTCGTCGTAAATAAACAAGCAGTCTAAATTTGTTTGCATCGTGTGTTGCCTCTGAAAATTGAAACGACACGGTTTTACTCACAAATGGATCTAGCGCTAGACCATCTCTCGAGAAGGATTTCTCAGATCACAGATCACGAGTTCACCTTGGATATGTGCCAATCTGGATCCGTCCGAAACAAACACGCCCTATGTAATCTCTGAGATTACTCAAGTACCGTACTTAAGATATTCAAGTAATCGATTAATTAAAAATTGAGTAGTTTTACGAGTAATCGAGGTACTTGACCAGTGGTACTGATTACTGTAAAATGTAACACCACGAGCACAAGTCAGGTCGGGTTGGCGTAGTGCTTCTTTCTCTGCCTTTCACCTCTGGCGTCCCGGGTTCGAATCCGGGGTGTGTATGTGGATTGGGTTTGCAGTCCTTACTTGACCGCGTGCGTTTTTCCCCAGGAAATTTCTCTGGGGGTTTTCCTCCCACTTCTAAAACTGCCATCTCCTTCGTCATCTCAATTTGATAAAAAAGTAAAGTTATAGCTAATACCGTATAATTGATAGCTGCCGAAGATGCTGTAATATAAACAAGAAGTATGTTGGAGCCCTGGGTCAAGCATGACTTGATCAAGTAAATCTAGCACAAAATCTAAAGGAAGTCTTGCGCTTTAATAGCCTAGAACATTGTTGAAAAAAAGTTAGCTCGGTTGAATTAAGCCATCATGAGGTCGATCTTGCGATGACAGAACAGTCAGCAACTGGCTTTTTATGACCAAGCTGTGCCTGAGCTACGCCCGACGGCGTCAAAACAGTCGGTGATTGTTTTGAGACCAGGTGCCAATTTTTAATAGAGCTGCTTAAGCATGAAAAAATTTCATGAGATTGACATGGTAATGAAACAGTCCTCTAAGACTGGTCATACACTACATCTATCACAATAGGATTTAACTGGTAACGTTCTCTACTAAGCAAGAGTTGTTTGTGCTTAAGCATTACAACAGGCGGCGCTAAACAAAAATCAACAATCGCAAGAGTTGTACAGGTTAAACTTTTGTAACGTGATTGCAATCGTTACGGCCAAGTTCTACGACCTGAGTGTTACTTTGGAAAGAATTCACAAGTTGGACGTCACATAAGCTCTCATGCACTAAGCCTATGGGACAACTCAAAAATATTCTAAGTTTTTCCTAGTAAATTCTTCATATTTTTTTCCCTCCAAATTTTGGTTTCTTCATTAGATTTGCACTTGTTAATGTATAATAAATAATTTTAAGGCAAAATTAGTGACGTCCGAGTACTTAATTTTTACCGTGTTTTTTTGCTTGATGCTGTACGCGTGTTCCGTCGCGGTGCAAGGGATTCACAGATTGACCCGAGTGCGCCTTTATAAATCTACATGTACGGTGCTACATTATGACATTTACACCATTGTTGCTATGTAAACCTAGGAGAAGCGTCGGATAGCCATCAACAACGCAGCAAGACAGTGGGAAGTATCAAGAAGTACTGCTATGGCTAAAACAATCCGATTACAGCCAGGTCCGTTTATTACATCTAGTGAAGATAGGACAGTTACACCGGACAATGTCGACAGCAGACCGGGGTAAGGGGTCGTCCGTTTTATTATATTTCCACGAGTGTGCAGAAGTTACATTTTAAAGCTTGTATACAGAATTAGTAATACAGTAAACCTTGGATAAGTCGGATCCAACTGGACCGAGCGATTTTATCCGACTTAAGCGAAAATCCGACTTACGCGAAGATGAAAAAACGTATAGGGATTCATTAATCTCCAACCACCCATGCATTCCAACACCAGAACATTTTCATTTTCATACGTGTAGGCCTACTTATAAGGTAGAAAATCGTAAGCATCATTTGCCGGGCGTGATCTTGTACTTTTTATGCTTCGAGTGTAGCCATCATCACATCGTGGCCATGCAGTATATGTACACCCACCTTAGCCAATGAAAAATGCAGCCTGTGATCATGTGTGCACATAGAAACTGCTGCTGATAAGTGATGAAATGCCCGTGTGTGCAAGTGTACACGTGTACGATCCATGCACACACATACTATGTACAGTAAATCAAGTTCGGGAAGCCGCATGGCTGGGGCGGCCGGCCATAAAACACCGGGAAATTCCTCAACTCCCCGCGGTAACCTGGAGTGAAATTAATATACGAACATGTCAACTTTCGTCAATCCGACATAAAAGAGGTAAAACACAAAGGAATTGAACAAATGTTCTAGGTTGATGAGTCCGAGATAAGCAAAAATCCGACTTACGCGATCCGACTTAAGTGATGATTTTTATTAGGAATAACATACGAAATCAAACGCTCCAAGCGATTTTGTCCGAGATAAGTGAAAATCCGACATAAACGTATCCGACTTATGCAAGGTTTACTGTATGTCCCAAAATTTTCAACAATAGTTTGACCTGATGGAAGATAAAAGCAAGTTTCAAACTGCCCAATGCGATTATTCTGCCTTAGATGACATTTTGTTTAGATGTTCTAACTCTACTTGCTTTTCTGTAGGTCAGGTGACATGGACACCGACCAGAGCCAGTCTGTTGATCTATTAGATGACAAAAGTCGCGAGTCATCCCGATCGTCCATGTATTCAGATTCTAGGAAATCCAACAAGGCTCCTACACCAGACCTGCTTGCAAAGTGAGTCATATTGTCTCAGTCAGTATGGGTTGCGCTGTACGAAAATGCGTCACTTCTCGTACAACCTGGGCCAAGTTTTTGCGGCCATAACTAGAAATCAATGGTAGATTTCACCAAACTCTTAGTAAGTTAAGGTCCATAATAACGCTTGCGATCGATCCTAGGGCTGCGAAGGATCACGTACGTTTCAAGTGGACATGGGGTTTCGCGGGTCACTACCTTACCTAATGAGGGCACATAGCAACATGAAAATCGCGGTGTTTACAGCAGCTTTTAACAGTTAATAAACCCGCCGAATCTAAAGTCACAAACTTTCGAGCACCAAAAACACCTTGGAAGTCAATTGCAGCTATCTCCCAGAGGTGTTCTTGGCTGTTTGGGAATTTCTTTCTGACCTTACGATCCAACTCCTTCCAGAGCAGCTCAATGGGATTGAGATCAGGTGACTGTGCAGGCCATTCCATGATGGACAGCACTCCAGATGACTGCTTTCTCATGCAGATACCCCTTACACCTCCGTTTGCTTTAATAGCTTGGTTTATTATGAATAAACAAAATAATACTTCCTTCTAAAAAACCTAAAACTTTCAAGGTGTTTCCAAAGTTTTGATGGGTAGTGTATATGTGTGGTTCTCAAAAGAACTGGTGAGTGTGAACTCAATGTTTCAAACTGTGTGCTCTGTTACGAACAGAGGACACTGTTCAAAACGTTGAGTTCACACTCACCGGTTCTTTTCAGAACCACATATATTTAAATAAGATTTACATGGTGCTACCGCAAACCCATACACATGTTGATTTCCACCATGCATAGCCTTAAAGGCCCTGTAGATGATCTGTTTTTGAGCGATTCTGCGAATAAAACCATTATAAATCAAAAGAAAGACATCAACAAATTCATCAGAAGAAATTTCAGCTTTGTCAAATGTACCACGTTTAAAAAAACCATGAAAATCCATATGCATTTTCCTGGTCTTGGCGGGGTGTTTCAAATATTCGTTCTCAGTTGATCGGGTACTATGTGGCATGCGTCATGCACTCTGTGGCGCACATCATATACTGCGTGTGCGCGCGATCCATAAAAATGCATCGCGTTGGAACACGCACACGCAGTACACAGCGCACATGCATTTTGGACCGCGTAGATGCGAACCAAAAATAAGTAAATCGTTTGCAAACGATCTAAATAATTTCATCTTTACGGATTATTTTCTGGTAAAATTATATCATTTTGAGCGGAAACCTTTCAATGGGTAGTTGCTATTAATTCAATCTTTACTTTCAGAACTTTTCCCCTGTAAACTCGTCGATTACCTTTTGGGGTCATTGCAAATGATACACAGGGCCTTTTACCAAATTTCATCCATTATTACTTTATTTCCAGCCTGTCCACCGATGCCCGTCACCTAGCGGAGCTTGATGGGGACACCTTGAGCCTGTACGGCCTGGGTTCACTAGAAGCTCTAGACAAGAGCTGGGGGGTCCAGGCATCTGCTTCAGTCACCGCAGTCTCATTCAAGTTTGTTGATTTTGATGAAATCGCCAAGCATCTACACAAGATTAGAATTCGTTTTCCTAACGTTGTGGTGAGTTTTGGTTGGAGCATAGGCTAAGATTTTTGGATGTTAATTAGGGTTTGTTTTTGCCCTTAGCCGACGTATATTAGCACTGTATACTCGGTGCTTTCCTGAGACACTATGAAAAACTTCATAGCATGCTTGGGCGGGACTCCAACCCACAACCTCCTGCAAACAAGGCAGACGTCTCAACCACTCGACCACCGAGCTAGCCGGTGTTGAACGGCCGGTTCGAATCAGTTAGCAACGGGGATTGCAATTAATCAGTAATTGGTTTAGCTTGCGTCGGGGAGAATGAATGTTAATTAGGGTTTGTTTTTGCCCTTACCCGATGTATATTAGCACTGTATACTCGGTGCTTTCCCGAGACACTATGAAAAAATTCATAGCGTGCTCGAACCGGCCGTTCAACACCGGCTAGCTCAGTGGTCGAGTGGTTAAGACGTCTGCCTTGTTTGCAGGAGGTCGTGGGTTCGAGTCCCGCCCAAGCACGCTATGAAGTTTTTCATAGTGTCTCGGGAGTATACAGTGCTAATATACGTCGGATAAGGGCAAAAAACCTTATTAACATTCATTCTCCCAGACGCAAGCTAAACCAATTACCGTAATTTTCGGAATATAAGCCGCGGCTTATGCGTTGATTTTACCAAAAAAAGAGTTCCCGGTGGCTTATAAACCAGGCCGCTTATACGCCGAGCTCTAAAGATAAAAATCATGATATGCTCATATACATTATGTATCGTGGTTCCTGAAATAATCCTATCATTTTTTATGGGAATTTGTTATTGTCAAACAATGTTGAAGGCCGTTGCACGCGCACGAAAAGGTGTGCAAATTGCACTGTAAATAATGCCGCCTTTTGTTTCTCTCATTTAATCTGTCAGGCTGATTTTGTTTTGGGGCAAGTCTATTAGGGCTGGTTGCCTTTTATATTTGTGTCAAATATCACGCAAATCCACCTCTGCAGTGGTAAAATATTTCCCCAAAAATATCACCAAAATTGGCAGTCGGCAGGCTAAGCGCTAGGCGCCGTCAACTACCTAGTCTTGATTCAAAAATGACCGTGGGGATAACAAGGCACGTGCTATAGCGCCCTAATGCTGTGCTTGGCATAACATAAAACTGTTTAAAGGCAGAGGCTTGTCAATGCGCGTGCGCGAGGCCAAATTCGTGCTACGAAATACGCAGCTCTATAGCAAAGGCATGGAGCTGCATATTTCAAGGTACGAATTTGGCCTAACGCGCGCATTGACGAGCCTCAGCCTTTAAAGGGGCTATGTCACGGTTTGCGCATGCGCAGCAAAACTTGAAAACGTGTGGCTAACTTTTTCAAGTTTTGTCGCCGGGTTTTGCATATCCTATTCAATCTTTGCCATCCCTTATAATTCTTTAGTAATTTTGGCAGTGGTGTACTTGTCAACGTCTAGGGTGTCCTGATTATTACTTTTTACTTGGAATCGCACTGTTTGCCGTATTTTTAAGCCACCAAACATCGACATCACCGTGTGTGCGGCCGTCGTTAAAAAGAGAGTTTTTTTTCATCCCATCAAAAACCTCAACAAATATGACAGAAACGGCATCGAATGATATGAATGACATGGTTGGATACAGCAATTCGTTTAACCTTGTTTTCCATCAAAACTGACATGCTTATAATTATTTGGTCCTGAAATAATGTGCTTCGTGCCAAACAGGGCGCTTTGCATCACATCACATTTTTTGATGTTGCCGTCTATTCATTTAAATTTGATGCATTTTAACAAGCATCACGCAAGGTATCACGCATTGCGTGCGAAATTCTTGCAAACATTGTTCACACAACACAC
This sequence comes from Henricia sp. BOLD:AAB3569, assembly GCA_037783545.1. Lineage (NCBI taxonomy): Eukaryota > Metazoa > Echinodermata > Asteroidea > Spinulosida > Echinasteridae > Henricia > Henricia sp. BOLD:AAB3569. The sequence continues at coordinate 378,793 of JBBELK010000104.1, read as the reverse complement.
ATGAAGAGAAGTTTGGGGCAAGCTGTTTTCTTTTTAATATCTTTATGGGGGCATGGGGTTGTGTAGTTGTAGCGACAACACGAATCCTTGGCCCTCGCCGGCTGCCATATTCACCGTCGCTGTGGCAAGGCACGACCGGCCACACTTCTGCCATCCCCTGCTGATGATTTTAACATTGACGAAGCCGCGATCGTCAACATTACACATGCAGTTCGGTGGTGCACAATGCTGCAGCGTACGGTTTTCTGCAGAAAAGAAAAAAAAGACAAAACGGAAAAAAAGACAACGAAAAGCAAACAGCCCTTTACAGGGCTACCAAAAGAAAAATGTTTTTTTTCTCTGGGGGGAATTAAGTCCCTTTCATGGGAAAAATAAAACTCCTCAACAGACTATAGGTAGGGCTACTGGGGAAAATGCGACAGACAATGCTCCAAGAGCTCTTTATATAATCCATTAACGCCATTTCCAATAAAGCCTTTTCTATTTCAATAAGGTTTTCTCTTGAGTGTGCTCTCATATCATCAAAACAACCCGACCACAAAGCTCTCTTTGAGGCGACGTGCCGCGTGCCGACAAAGAGTGCGACTACTGGTGCGTGGGCGCCCGCGCATGGCCCGCGATCAGGCATTTAGTCTGGCGGCAGTTCTTTGTGGCCGACAAAATGGTGCGGCTTATACGATGGTGCGGCTTATACTCCGACTATGAATCTTATTTTGAAGATTTCGGAGCGTCGCGGCTAATACACCGGGCGGCTTAATTCCAAAAATTACGGTACTGACTAAAATTTGACAAAATTCTTTGTGACGTACTCTCTACCCTGAAAAGTCCATGCATGGTTTTTGTGTATTAATGAATGGTAAAAAAAACCCCTTCAATGCCAAATTCTCCCACAAAGGTACCATTTTACACGGGAGAGGCTATAAGCCAGGCACTCCGTGCATGACGTAAACATCAATTGGGTACATTTCCTTCCATACCATGATGGTTTGTACACGGGCTGTGCACGGGAAAGCTTACGTCATGCACGGAGTGCCTGGCTTATAGCCTCTCCCCATTTTACACGGGAAAAAATCATGTGGTGTTTGTGACCATTGCTGTCAAAACATTTAGTCGGGTTTTTCTTGTCAACTCGTGAAGTAAAATTTTGGGTAACTGCAAATGATGTATTTGGGCTTTAAAGTTGCACTGTCCGTGTTTGGGTGAAAAGATTCAAAAATTAATTTACACAAGCGAACGAATTTAGAAAGCTTACGTGTCTCTGTAACGAAAAATATAAAAAAAACTAAAATTTCCGACATCGGGAATTGGAGATACAAGCCTTTGTCTTGAAACGGGCTTCACATGTTGTACATGTGCACATACGTTCATATGTACATAGTATGTGTACAATGTACACACGTACGCGCACATGTACATTTACGTCATAACCCTGTCAAATAAAAGACAGTGCCTGTCTTTTATTATTTCTTGTTTTTAATCGACTGGCATTAATCCTTGACGGATTTTACGTTTTTGGTAACTTTTTATATTCTAGAAAAATAGCAATTTAACTTTTAATCTTTCTTTTTACCGTTAGATACTCGTGTTTGGTGAATGCAACCTGAGCAGCCTACAGCAGCTGAATGCCTTGGCATCACTACGTCGCCTTGACAACGTCACCGTAGCAACCGAATGCAATCCAATCACCTCCTTCACACTCTGGAAGCATTACCTCCTATTCAGACTATCTCATCTTGCCATCAAAAAAATAAACAACCAAGAGGTTATATTACGCTTAATTGTTTTCAGTCTTGAGATTTTTTTTCTTCTTTTTCTTAAAAACGGGAGCCAAAGTGTGATATTTTGATGCGTTTGTACAAAAGACTTGTGCAACAATTTTTAACCATTTGAAGCGGGGATTATTTTTGGCAAAAATAAATAAATTAAAATTTAAGATGCAAATGTGAAAAGGCCAAAAGTTAGACCAGGTCAAGCAACACAATTACTGATTGAGAGTAATTTCTACATTCGTTGAATCTTCTCACCAAAAGATAATACTCCGAGTCAACACTCCGAGTCAACCACTCCAGTGCATATATACCAATCCAGCAGTCGATTTCACGAAACATTGCGCAGCTTGCGCAACTTTTGACAAATGGCGCAAGCCCCATAGCTTGCGTGATATTTTTGGAATAATGTTGCGCAACTTTCAGTTTCGTGAAATCGGCTGCTGGAGCTGAAGTCCCCTTCTCTGTACGTCCGCCATAACTGGGGGCCATCCAGTGCCATGAACTGTGCGTTTTGTGTTGATGATAAGCTGTTACATTTGATTATGTTGTCACTTCGAACAGTTTTGCACTTTTTTTGTAATTTTGCGAAGCCTGTGTACGTGAAGGGGACGCGTTGTGCGCTGTGCGATTTAACAACAGCACAGAGCACCCAGTTGGGGCTCTGTGCTGCACAGTATAAAAAACGCACGGAATCCACAAAAGCATCATTTTATATAATAATGTTCTTTCTTAAAGTAGGATGTTTTTTCATTCAAATAAAGTATATGCTTTTTAAAAATTCATTCGGAGAAAGAAAAAAAATATTCGAATTTGCTGAGACCCACGGACAATATAACTTAAATACTGGTGCTCGCAGTAGAAATATGCTCAGTCACTTATTGTATTTTCTCCCTATGGCAGGTTTTTGCGTCTGACCGTAAGCACGCAGACGACCTCTTTTCACCCATATCCCACATGACCACCTCCCAGCTCCCCTCATCCCGTTTACTGGGACTGCTCAGTGACAACTGCCGAAGGAACACCCAAGGCCTGTCGGAACTTGAACTTAAAGCTAAAAAACAGCTGAGTTCAGACCAGAGGGCCACATCGGAGAACGTCGGTCGAGCTGGCCTGCAGTTTCTGTCACAGGAGGCTTTGGATTGCTTATTACAGGTTGGTTGGATTGTACGTATTTGCTGGCTTGAACATATATTTGTTTACCTTCACTTCCCTGGAGGTTTTGTATTGCTGAATTCAGAGGAATTAAAAATTATTTTATAATAAGGCGATAAAACTGCACAAGCTGTATCAAGCATGTTGGGTGTAATCTTCCATAATAGCAGTAATTCTGGGTTGACGGCTTAGACTTAACTCCTCACAATGACCCCGTTCTCACTAGAGAAATCACTTCGTTCGTCGAAGATTAGTTAATCATCCTTAGTTAAGGAAACGTGCATTCATATATCACTTAACGAAGATCGAATGAAGCCGTGGGAGGTCGTACATGAGCTTCAAGCGTCTAGACGCGCTGTGTGGTTTTCCAGCGGCGCTTCAAAAATAACTCTTGTTAGGCGCTTGACGCAATGCGCTTGTGCAACAGGCATGCCAAATCGCTTCGTCGAACGAAGGGAGCCGTTCACATTACAAATTTGCTTCGTCGAATGAGGCAATCTCTTCGTCGAATGAAGCCATTTCCTTCATTGAATGAAGCGATTCTAATCATCGTCGAATGAAGAGGCGTGCGTTCACATCAGGAAATCTTGAATCATCGTCGAACAAAGCGATTTCTCTGGTGAGAACGGGGTCAAAGACAGCACTTCAGGATGATTTTAGGCCACTGGTTTTAGACCGCTGGATGGGCTTAAAAGGAAGGGACAACATTTGCAAAGGGTTGCCCAACTCTGTACACTTCATTTATATAAAGTCGCCATCTTTTGCAGTTCAGTGCTCGGACCTGAGAGGGCGTGAGTCAGGACACAACAGATTTTGACATATTTTGACATATTTCACGACGTATGGGAGTCGGGGGAAACAAGGCATCAATTTTGACGTCATCATCCCTTTCAAAATTTTAAATATGGCGCAGCACTTAGTTGCAGAGTTTATCATCAAAATTAATTGTGTTGCCGACGTTGAAAACTTAAGACCCTTGTCCTTGACATCCCTCGCATCACAATGACCGAATCTGACTCATCTACCACGCGTGTGTCTTGCGCAAATGCGTCTGCTTCAGCGTCGTGCAATGTCACGCGCGTACACGAACACGCGCCTGCAGTAAAAATGCATGCAGTGCGCGTGCCATGCAATGGAAACGGGCGCGCCGTGCAAGGGAAAAATCATATGGAACAAAATTGCAAGGTTGGTGACATACTAGCATTAAATGGTTAAATTATTTAACGCCATGTGACCTGCTATCGTTCAATCAAATGACAGGGATCTACTTAGGCGTTATATAATCTAACATTAAAATACTTTATCCTCAAATTCTTTATCCTTAGGAGAGAATGTCCCGGTCAGCTTTTGCCAGTAACTATGTAAAAGATCTGACAATGGAAGCGATTCGAATGAACAAAAAACAGAATGCACTGGAGAAAATCTGGCCACAGATGTTTGTCCACATGGTGCAAGAAGCTGTGCTAAGGATGTGGGACCTGGAACAGTACAGACGGGATGAACTTGAGAAGTTTCAGAAGAGAAAATGATCGTGTAAAATCAGTGCAACTTGGAATCTGGGCCCAATAAAACATGTTACGTTGTAAAAAGTGGATGTTTTCGCTTTAAGTGAGAGCGTATTTCATAAAGCTCGATTTTCTAAGCACGTGCAGCACTGTCGTCTGTTTTGTTTGGCCGGTTTCGTTGTCTGCGACAATATTTTTAACTACCATCAGCAGTAATGCATCCAGTTTGGGATGATTGTCACTACCACAGAAGACCCTTGCCTGATGCTGCTGACTGGGCTATTTCAACAACAGATGACATTTGGTTTCAAAATTGTGTGGGGACGAAAAAAAGATGGCGTCCATTTGCACAAAAATGGTAGGCTGGCATGTGGTTTGGTTTGCTAGGTGTTAAGCAGAGAACAAGTTTTATGAATGCATAGTTCTGAGATTGCCCAATTAACTCTGCCACCTTGGACATTGTTGTTATGCCTCACAAGCTATCGCAAAAATGGCAAGACAACGCATAAATCAATAGGACTCGGCATGGAAAGAACAGCAGCCGATTTCACGAATCCTTATGCACTGCGTAAGCCCACTTGCGCAACTTTTTATTGCGTATGCTGCGCAACATTCCTGTGATAATTACATGCAAGCCTATGGGGCTTATGCCATTTTCAAAAATTTTGCAAGCTACGAATTTTGTTGTGAAATCGGCTGTAGATTTATTGGAGAAAACTCGAAGGTATTATGTTTTAGGGTCAACGGTTATCTTAGCACCCACTGAGCAAAAGGACCAACAATACAGGGTTGTCATTATATTCATAAAATGTCGAATCACACGACACTAAAACCGACATTCACTTGGGATTGCTGCGTACAACTACACACTACCGCGTACGGCTTACAAGCACAGGTGTCTGTTGGGAATTATATGCCAATGCCAATGCCTTGTCTGCTTAGCTCTGTTGTGATTCGACATAGATGGTCACGTGTGTTCGGCTTGATTGACAGGTCGGAACTATGCATGCTCAGAAAAATCATATAAAATACCTTCCAAAAATGGGGAGAAATTGGGAAAATTTGCAATCTCCAAATTTGGATACATGTGGAAGTAAAAATAAACATTGGTGTAATCACTGCACTGCTTTATGAAACCAGAAAATTAGTTTACAAAACATAGGTGTTTTTGATATCCTTAAAAATATACAGATTGTGAACGCAAAAATTCAGAATGGTAATGAGAAAAATATGACAATTGCTATGGTACCCAAATCTCAAAACCCATGGGAAAAAATGGTGGGTCAAAAATGTGATCTGATCACGCTCCTTTAAGCAGAAACAAAATGTCAACATACTAAGCCTTTTCGCTCATAAATTTGATGAGCGGCGCTTTGAGAAAAAGCGGTGTCGAGTAAATTTGGAGTGAAACTATGTACTGAAAATCACAGTATCAACTTGGGCAGAAAGTGGTTTTGTGATTTTCTGTGTTTTGAATACTCAAAATTCCCTCCACAGTTTTTTTTATAGTAAAAGCGACATGCGTCAAATTTGCGATCAAAAAGGCTTAGTGTGAATCCACCTTCATAAAATTGGCCCGTCCTGTCAAAAGCCGTGGTCAAGATCTGGTTGTATTTTTTATTTTATTAGACTACATTCCTGCTGTAAAGCAGTGCAGATTAAGTTTTTTGTAAATAGTGGTTTTGTGCAATTGGAATGCAGTAAGGGTGTATTAACTACCTCAACAATTTTTTTCACATTAAGCATAACACAAGTTTTTAATTTTGTTCGGGTGGAGAAACCAGGATCGTGTAGTTTTGTTTTTTTCTGTGGCCTGGTTCGAATCCTATCTAAAGATCTCGAAATCCGAGGACATGTATTCAGACTTTTAACACTAGTCTTGGCCCATGCTTGGCCCAAGACTATTGTAGTCGATATTGGTTTGTGTACGTGTTGGCCATTCCCGGTAGTGCGCCCTCTTGCAGCACTAACAGACCAGCCCTTTGCGCGACTACAATGGTTGATTGTTAAACCGTTACAAATGGTTTTATCTCCCTGTGTGATTGAAGATATGAATGATTAAAACCAACCTGAGCAAAAACCAGCTCCGTACTTCGTCTAACTTTTGAAAAAACGGTCAAAAATGCTAATAGTCACTTCGCCCTGAACCATGTGCACGAAGTAGTGTTTTAGAAGCAAATAAGCGACGAAAAATAATTGTTTTACTCATTTCTCAAAAACTATAGCACTTTAGACAAAACCATTTCAGGGGAAGTTTACTAAGGTCATCATGTTTATATTGTGTAAATCTGTGAAAATTTTTGAGATTACCAATGATGTGTTCCAACTTTAAAAACCTTATATTTGAACCTAAATACACATGTATTACCAAAACGCCTCTATAAGTGCTGTAGTCTTCAAGTTTGAAGAAAAATAAGATCTTTTATTTAGCAAAGTTGACAGCTAGGCAACTCGATACAAAAAGAGAATAGACCACACTGCATCACAACCAAGCTTTATTAAACAGCTTTATTTTTATTGATGAAATCCCGAAAATCAACAAATTTGGAAACTTAAACATTGCATGATAATCGTTGAATAAATTTTTTTTAATGTTTGAATTTTGGGGGCAGTGTACAATAAGTGGAGTTCAGTAAAAAATTTAGCAACACGATTCTTCTCAACATTTGAATTAAAACAATCTACGAGGGATTGTTTTTATTTTATATGTTCGCATGTGTGGTCAGATTTCACACAGCCCGGGCCAAGGTTTTTGTGAGCATATATCCAAGACCCCGTTCTCGCTAGAGAAATTGCTTTGTTTGATGATGATTCGACGAGTTTATCTTATGTGAACGCACACCTCTTCAATTGACAAAAACATCGCTCCCTTCGACGAAGCAATTTGGCAGGCCTAGTTGCACAAGCACGTTGTGTGTCAATGCCCAGCAAGCGTTGTTTTTGACGCACCACTGGAAAACCAAATAGCGCGTCTAGACGTGCATGTATGACCTACTAGTTGAATGCACGCTTCATTAACTAACGATGATTAACTAATCTTCGTCGAACGAAGCAATTTCTCTAGTGAGAATGGGGTCTAAGTAGAAATCGGTGGTGGATCCAGGTTCATAAAAATTCCAAGTGGTACCCAGATACACATGTACAGTAAACTCATTATAGCGCTCTTCAAGAGACTGAAATATTTTGAGCTCTATAACCAGTGTATACACAATGCAGAGAATAATGGCTGGGACTTTTGAGAAGAGCTTTATATCAGGGGGTGTAACTGTGTTATAACGAGAGTTTACTGTACTGCCTGAAATTTCTTTTGTATTTTAAAGCTGAGAATTATACTCAAGAAACAAAAGACCCTTTGATGACCCTGGATCCGCGACTGATTTTCAAAGAGCGGATTACAAATTGTTTCCAGCCCAACACTAATGTCTTCTCCTGCCTGGTACCTTGATTCAGTCGTCTTCCAAAGTACAACCCTGGCCAGAGCGATTCATCAACACAGCTTGTAGGAGAGCAAAGAATTTTCTTAAATTTAATTATGAAATATCACCTGAGCTTATTAAACAAAAGGCACGCTATTCTGTTCAAGTAAACACTATTTATGACCCAATCCCAATATGCAATTTTAAATTAGACAAACTTAAACCTACACCTGTTTACAATGTACGATAAACATTTTTTGACTTAAATGCCCAGGGAATCAATGTCTGGTCCATAACATTGTCTACAGAAGCTAGCTACAAAAAGGTGGGTAAAAATGGAAGTATGCAAATATATTTAAAAAAAGGGAGTTCCGTTAGGGATCACAATGAATCCTTTAAAACTAGCCAGCCCACACACACATGGGAGATTACTACGTATAAATGTCGATCAAAACACCAGTTGTGCTATCTAACACAAACGGGCTGTAAAGTTGGCAAATAATGCTACAAGATGGTGGATGATTTTTAAGTCTGTCCAAGAAATCCAGTAAGGTTAAGCAAACCCAGGCCATCGGGTCTGATATCTTGCTATTGTCTGCCTGAATAACCAATCACTTCATGTACATGGGCGAGAGGCCAGCCTGCAACCAACAGCCTTGTTTTCAAAGGGCCCAAGCTGTGGTTTTTTATTGGCTAGGCTGTACCAGGGCTGCGTTCCAAACACGCGAACGTTGCCAATGCGCACTGGTTACAGTGATTTTGTGCACTAGTCTATGAAAAGTCGGGTACCAGTTGTTGGCGAACGATGCAAACGTTTGCAATGTTCGCGTGTTTGGAACGCAGCCCAGACCTCTTAGACTGAGCATGCGCAATTTGTTGTTTTAACGTGTAATTAGATACGCACAGTACAGCTAGCACATGATTTAACGCGTCATGTGCATATTAACTATAACAAATGATAAGTATGCGGTGCGGCAAAATGGGCCACGGACAAACAGTTCAATGAAGCACTTTAACACTAGACAAATCATGTATGTTTCAATTACAGTAGCAATTAATAATAAGCTTTAATGAATGTATAAACTGATTATGTACTTGCCTGGTTTTGTAGAATACTCTATGAAAACTGGTCATGTTCCCACTCTCGACACATCTACAATCCCCCTTTGAATGTCAGTGGGCAATCTAGGAAATGTTAAGCAAAACTTTGGCTAGTTGGATGTCGCTAGTTTAAAAAAAACAGCTGACCAATCTGAAATTTCTACATTGAGAAAAATGACTTATTGGACAGCACTCAAATATACTGCAAAAATGGAAGCAGCAATTTATTTATAAATACCTCGCTGAAGTATTTTTTCTTCTGCATGCTACAGGCATATGCCTTTTTGGCATTCCTTACTTTTAGTACCCGTTCCATTATAAGAGACTAAAAGTGTCATCATTATCAAACCACCTATAGTGTCACTCTTGATCTTTTTCTTTAGAATAACAAGATTAATTTTGTGAAAAGAGGGCAGGTTTTGATTTGAGGAAAATTGTGGGGTGAATAACTGGCCAAAGGTTCAACAAATTAAAGATTTTATGCTTAATGTGGCATGAAAGGCCGTTTTTGATTGGCTGAGAAAGGTTTCACTTTAATACCCTATCTCTGATTGGTCAATGAGTGGGAGTTTTTTACAACACGAAACAGCAGCAGGCCAAATTCAAGTGAGTTAGCAATGCTGAACTCGGGCTGAAGCTGACAAAACAGGTAACAAATTGTATTTTTTAAAGGAAATATCGTTCAAAAGTTGAAAAAATTTGGATTAGAGGAATGATGAAGAGTTAGTTGGTTCTACAAAAGTGAAATCAGTTTTACAGCTGTACAAATTATTACAAAATTGGGTGGCCTAAAAGTAAGGAATGCCCATTTTTTTCCTAACAAAACGACCAATCGTGACATGTCAATTTTGATTACGCACAAGTTTAATCGGAAATTGTGAGAATCGCAACAAAGTTGTGTAAATGTCACAATGATAGTAATATTTCAAGTTGGCCAAAAACCTAGACAGGATTTTGTATGATTATCTGCCCAAAAGCCTTTTCAAAGTCCTATGCCAACATCTCCCTAATTTGATTTCGCAAATTCTCCTAGCTGTAAAAAGTGAAAAAAATGTGTTATGTACAGATCCATTTATACCACAAAAATACTACAGCTAATATTCAACTCGGCACAGGGACTATAAATTGGCAAACGTTAATTAATACAAGTTACATTTTCATTTATAGTATGCTAATCATCGGCTAAATCTATAGATACCTCTGAAAGAAAAACAAAATATATCCCTTAATAACGTGACAAAGGTGCAAACTAGTTTTACATGAATTCACTGATAAATTTAGTCCGATTCCCCGACCTGTTGGGATGCTCGTTCATCAGGTCTGGTGAATCACGGTGAGAGCTCATCGCTGATTGGTCGAGACACGCACCGAATTTCGGTGCGGGACCACTACAAAGCTTTTGGCTCATTATCATAAGCACCGCAGGTAAAGCTCAGAAGGCTGCACACAAATCAGTACCATAACACACCCCAAATGGTGTTTACAAGGAACATGCACGTACCTTCTTCGCCCACATTACGTTACATTACAGGTTCATATTTAGTAGCTAGCACTTCTTTATGACGTTGTCCTCGCAATCTCGGTCAAATTCAATCACAACAGTTATCGCATAGCATTTGAAACACTGACGGAGTCTAATAGCTGTATTGTACATAGCGCCGTACCAAGTCATATCGCACAATCTTTTGGTACCCGACTACTACCAAGGCTCGTTCTGTTGCTATGGCCAATAGCAGTGCATATACTATCGACGACGGTTCACGAATAGGTAATGACGTTCAACCTATCAGTGATGAGCTTTCCCCAGAACTAATTGGCAAGCATCCCCAGCAGGTCGGGGGTACAAGACTATGATAAACTTGGCTTTCACACAGAATTTCACCAAACTTGATAATTGTAGTAATTACACGCCATACATACCAACATTACACAAAAAAGTTAACATTATTGGATATGACCGATAACTACATGTATGAACATTTCTTAGCAATGTTTTCTACAGTTTATGAAAGCATCATTATCACTTAAATACATGAACACTCCCGGAATTTAACTTTTTACCCACAATGCATTGTCATTTTTCCCAGCATGCTTTGCGCTTGCTTAATTTCCATAGATGCTTGTGTAATTTTAAGACGTACACGTAGCCAGATAATTCAGATGGCCTTACAGGCAATTTTACGCAGCTCCATAGCAAAGGCATAGAGCTGCGTATTTCGTGGCACGTATTTGGCGCGCGCGCATTGCTGACGAGCCTGTGCATTTAAGCCTTCCAGTACATGTCAATTGTGGCAACTGATACAGTGCATGCTGGGAATGCGTAATTGCACAAATTCCCCTAAAAGTTGGTAGGCACCGATGTCGAACCACCACAATGACATCGTCATAACATGAATATTCAACAGTGAAAATTTAGAGGGATTTGGGCATGCGCTTGAACCCACTGTCACGAGGTCCATAATAGCGGCGCAGGGTTCGCCCTTTCGTGCAAAAATATATATTATTTCATAATTTCGTGATTAGATAACTACATGTGTAATCATGTGGGATGGGATCACGTACATAATTATACACAACACGTGCAGACATTGTGGAAAAACTGTACCGCCAGTCGGTTATGTAAATTCACATGACGTCACGGAATTGATCATGCATATATCAAGTGGGATGTCATTTTGGTGGTTCAACGAAAGTGCTTACCCTAAAAGTTGGTTCTGAATTCCTTCCCCGCCCCTTGACCATCAATTTGGAGTTTACGTGAAGCAGTGATTAACATTTCCACAGTTCTACAGAGTAGTATTTTTCAAGACCCCTTCCCTCCCCCGAAATACTACCGGGTACTTATTAGCAATTTTTTTTTTACTACCATGAAATGTCAACATGTTACAGTGCATGTAAAGGCCTACGCAGCCCTCGACAACCCCCCCCCCCCCCTCCCCTTTGTACCGGTAGAACCGTGAAGATGTTGACCACTTTGGACAGCCCCTAACGCTGCTGCAGTTTAGTCAGTTTTAGTGCTGTCACCACCACTCATGGACTTCTTAACTTGTTCAGCGGCCGCTTCGGCAGCTTTCTCCTGGGCCAACTGTTGAGCTGTTCAAAGATAAAGAATTAAACAATTATCAATGTGCAGTCAAAAAAAGCCCCAATGATGGGATCATTTTTTTTGATTGGGACGTGCACCAAGATTAGACCATCTTTAGTGGAATATTTCAATAGTGCTTAACCTTCATTTTGTTATTTACACATGTAGTACAGCGTGACTTTCTACATTTAAGGTGCACAAGTGTGATGTCTGTTCATACTGTACATTTTTTTCCTAAACGGAATTTGTATGTGCGTACATGTGCTTTGAGTGCTTCCCTAAGGACATTACTTTAACAGGAACACACACCAACACACATGTAAATACTGAAGATACATGTACAATTGATGGGATGCCACCCTTTCGTGCCTTTGGAAATTTGACATAGAATTATGATTTGAGGCCAGGGGCTAGTTTCATGACGCTGCTTAAGCATTAGCTGAAAACGTATTAGCTTACTGTAGCAGAAAAATTGAATGGCTGCGGCATGCTTAAGCATGCCCGTGGTTGGAAATGGGCATTGTTGCATCACTAGTGTTTCAAAATTTTGCCTCTGAAGCTAGCAAACGTTTAGCAATGCTTAAAGGTACACACCGGCCTACTGTTTACATGATTTAATGATGTAGCAGCATTGACAATACCTTTTTAATGGTCGTTGTGAAAAAGGATCTTCAAAATATCCCGTAATTTACTAAATAAGTGCAAAATTAACCAAAACGGTCAAAAGACGCGTTATACACTGCCAAAAATGAAATTCTTATTTTAGGAAAAAAAAACTTATTTCAAGATTTTTTTCCTTGGGAGTATAGCAAGAAAACTTTTTATTCCTAATTTCTTGATTTAAGTAATCTTTTTTTCTAGGTCAAGAATAATTTTCTAAAAATTAGAAAAAAGTTTTAAAACCTGTTTCTGATCTTCTTAGAAAAATATTCTCAATTAAGAAAACAACATCTTGAAACTAGAAAAAAATTAAGAAATCTTTTCTCGCACATATTTTCTTGGGAGTATAGCTAGAAAATACTTTTTTTTTCTTGATTTAAGTAATTATTTTTTTCTAGGTCAAGAATAATTTTCTAAAAATTAGAAAAGAGTTTTAACAACTTTTTCTAACCTTTTTAGAAAAAAATTCTCAACTATGATAACATCTTTAAACAAGAAAACAATTAAGAAATCTTTTCTCGCACATTTTTTCTTGGGAGACATGAACATTTTATTTTTCTTGATTTAAGAAAAACATTTTTCTGGGATGTCCAACACAAACGAGATATTTTTTAAGGTGGTTATTATAATTTTTTTCTCAAAACCAAGAATTATTTTCTCATTAAATTTTCTCAAAACTAGTTATTTCTTTTTAAAAATAAAGCATGCATGAAAATTATAGAGCCAATGACGGGAATTACATTGTGCAATGAATATGGGTAATTCTCAAAATTAGGGGTCCAAAACGTTAGGTTTCCCAGTTTAGTGTTAGCGCGCGTGCGTCACTTTCCATGCAAAAAAAACAAAGAAAAATCATCAGCACGCGCGTCATACATGTATATATGGAGTCCAACCTGGGGCCAATTTCATGGCGCTGCTAAGCACACAAATTTGCTTAGCACTACATTTATTTGCTTTATAAAATGGATTACAAGCAAAAAAAAAAGGCCAACTTGTGTTCTTCGCAAGAGTAGGAGAATACAATGTACCTTTTAATACACCGCTATCAATTAGGATTTTGGCTGGCAATCCATTTTTGCAAAATAAAGCAAAACAATTCTGTCCTAAGCAAATTTGTGCAAATTTGTGCTAAGCAACGCCATGAAATTGGCCCCTGGGCTTGGCCTTATTTAAAAGCTTAAACAGAAAAGGTTTTGATATAAAAAATGCATAGAACCATTTTTTTCTGCAGGCCTACATGTGTATGTAACACTGCATAGGCCTACTGTAGTTCAATATTTACCAACACAAGTTTCTGTATGCATTTGTATATAGGGGAGTTTAGTTAGTGTGTGTTAATTTGATGCACTAACCGAGGCTAAAATCTACCTAAAATGCAACTTTCTGATTTACCTGAAAGATGACACTCCCTCCATGTGTATTACAATTATCGTTTTGAATCTTATACTAAACTAATATTCATAGAATATTGAGATATGAAGCAAATACTTACAGAAATTAGGACTGTTTGAAGAAAAGAATGGTCACTCTCTCAACTTTTCAAGTGAACACATGGGTCAAAGGTCACACAGCCTCTTCCTACCATGCTTTCACTTATTATAAAGATAGGAGCTTTTTATAAATTCTCAACTTATTGTTCCTAACTTAGGATAATTAATCATGCCTAAGTTAGGAATTTTCCCAAATAAATTGTTCCTAAATGACTTAGGAACAATTAATTAGGAATGTTCCTAAACCCTAGATTTTATTATTTTTTAATAGAGGTTTAATTCTTATACCAAGAAAACTGTTTTCTTAAAACAAGATAATCTTTCTTGAAGTAATAATTATTAAACATTTCAAGATATATTTTCTTTTAAAAATGTAATGTGCAGTCAAGCGAACTTCAGAGTATATAGCGATAACATATTCTACTTAGAAGGAAAGGTTTTGGTCTTTTTTTGTTCTTTAGGTTTTCCTTATAGTTTTATATGTTAAGTCCCCTGCAACTTGGACCTATAAAGATTCGACTAGAGCTCTGCAAACATTCCAAAATACATGTGCAAGGGGGAGGGGGAAAGCTAGGAAGCATGCATGTATACATGTATCTTTAATACTTCAGTCAAAGTTCACATGCTCGTGCTGTATTCAATATACACAATTTATGAACATGCTGAATGGAAAGGGAAAAATCTTGTTTTTAGAAAAGTTTTCTGAGATTGGTCAAAAATATTCTTGTTTTGAGAAAATATTTTTAATTTCGGAAAAAATTCAAAATATTCTTGTTTTGAGAAAATATCTTTAATGTAGGAAAATTTTTTCTTAATGACAAGAAAATATTTCTAACGGCAACATAGAATTCAAAGCAGTTTTCTTAAAATAAGATATAGTTTCTCGTTTCAAGAAAATTACACAAAACAGCTAACACATTCTAGCATTTCAAGAAAATATTTCTAACGGCAACATAGAATTCACAGCAGTTTTCTTAAAATAAGATATATCTTCTCGTTTCAAGAAAATGTTTCTCAAGTAAGAAAATCATTTTTGGCAGTGTACACTTTACCATGCAGCCGTTGCAACTACATGTATGCACAAGACTCACAACTTTGTCACAAACAATTCGCTCTTTTCCTACACATGATATCTCCAATTTTCTGCTTACGATTTCACTGAACAGCCCGGACAAACGAATAGGAATTTCCGTACATGTACACCGGAGCACACCAACCCGGCCGTGTGTGCACTCAGGTTATTTGCCGTGCTGCGCGGGGCAAATAGCCTGCCGTGTAGCACGCGCTCGCTCTCCCATTCTCCGGACTCTCGAAACAAACATTTATGTTCGAAATTTCATACTTATGTTTAACTTTGTTTCATACCTGTATAAATAGTCTCTCTTTTGTCAATTACTTATAAATATTGGGGGCAAATCAGAGTTGAATTTGGTGCAGTTCTGCAGTAAGAAACTTTCATGCGGCTGGACACAAAACTAACTCGCAAGACCATGTGACTTTTCGGAACCAGAATCTGGTTCCGAAAAGTCACGTGACCTCAGTTTTTTGAAAATTGCTCAAAAATGGCAAAATTTCGTTGTTTCTTTTCAGGATATGTTCATTATATTTTGGAAGGGCATTCAGAATCTTGTATGGGTCAATTTCGAGCCCAAAATAGCCCAACAAAGCCGGTGTGTACCCTTAAGGTTACGGTCCCCATGAAATAGCCGGATCGAGTCTCCGTTAGCACCAAATCGGCTGCTAAACAGCTCCATGAAAGTGGCCTCTGTTGGTTTACAGTCTGCAAAGGCACTAATGCAATGCAACAACAGACCTCAGAATTTCACAACTGCCTGCATTTCTTTCGCAGTGTCTGTTCCGTGCCATAAATTTCTATTGCCATCAGATTCTGTAGGACCTAGGTACTCAAATGGTGGTATCTTATATCCGTGTTTGATGTCTGAAAAGCATGATGTTAGTACATGTAAATGTACCAGTATATTTACGACACTTCAGTGATGTGTATACATGTACATGTAGACCAATCCAGTAACTAAGGTCTCCTTTCCTGTATAACCGCCATACATGTAGCTGGGAGGCGTCCACTGCATAGACTGTGCATTTTGTGTTGCTGGGTCTTTCTATAAATTAGGGGTCCAAAAGTGTGACATTTGGTGTCCCCCGTTACACCTGATATGTTATTTTTCGTACAAAAATCATTAAAATGGCTTTTAAACCATTTTGTATGAATTGTACTTTATGTACTCACTCTTTGAGATGGAAAGTATTTAAAGAACGTGTCCTGAATTTACAAAAACAAGATGTAAAATGTAACAGGGGAAACCAACATTGGACCCCTAATTTATAGAAAGACCCTGCTGTTAGAACGAAAAGTGCTTATAATCCAATACATGCATGTGACACGCCCTCTTTGCGTACACAGTTCTATAAAGACGCACAATTTGTTCGAAATAAACAACAGCAACAGCAAAAAACATACAGTTCATTCAATGGAAGCTCCCCCAGCTACATGTATGGTGGATACATGTATACACGCAAAAAATAAAGGAGTCCTCGGCTCTCGGATTGATGTACATACATGTATATGAAGAAACTCTGAAACTATTGATTTGATCGAGAGCATGTTCATGTACTGCACATGAAGAATTGGACAGTAAAATGACATCATTACAACACTGTTGTAGTCAAGTACTCTTATCCCAGTACCAAGTATTAAAAGGGGTCAAAATTAACCTGAATTAGATTTAGATTAGAGAACTCTACTGGTCCTGCTGAAAATTTGGTGGTCCACTGGTGCTTTTTAAAATGGCACCGAGATACTGCAACACTTTATGGTTTTAAGGTCATTGAGTGCAGGATGGATGGGATTGCTTTTTGATCCAACACTGGGGCATGTCTGGAGAGATCGGAGAAAGAAATGTAGTCATCTGAAACTGTCTAAAGCGATTATCAGGAATTGTTTGTGGTAACCAGGAATTCTTCACATTGAGTAAGAAATGTTTACTGTGGATTAGGCATCAGGGAATGTTTCCATGAGTCAGTAAATGTTTTCACTGGTCCATCGGACCAGCGTCTTTGACAGATCTAGTGGTCCTTCTGATTTGTTTACTGGTCTCGGACCACAGGACCAGTGTTAATTTTGACCCCTGCTTAAACATCCAAGTGCAAACAACGAGAACCATTAAAAACAAAACAAGAACATGCTTCAGTATTGTATTAAAATCCCAAGAGTTACAACTGTAACAATTGCACATTAACACGCAAACCATGGATGGTCAAAGCTTGAATGATGGGCCATTTTCCCGGATTTTCCAACAGATATTTCGGAAAATGTGAGCCGCTCCACCGAAAGTAGGCTCTTGCATAAACAAATGAAAATGGAGCCAATGACTTAATTAGATAGAGTACAAATGTATATTATAAGCTTCACAAAACTACAAACATTGTGTCAATCCGTCAAATTGACCAAGTTATGACCATTTCCGTGATGACCAAGAGCAAATTTTTTAAAGAAGCGCTTTAGAGAAAAATGGCGTAGAAGGTTGTACTTCTGTTAAGGCACAAAGTCCTTAGCAACCATGCACATTCTGACTCCAAAAGCCTTCTTTTGGAGCCTTCTGGGGTATGGGATATAGTGCCAACCCCTGCCGAAGGCAATGAAAATAAGCATGGAATATCGGTGATTTTCCCATTGTTTTAGCCTAGTTTCATATGAAGGTACATGTATGCTTTAGAAAAACACTGGAAAAAAAAACTGTTTTCTGGTAGTATTTATTCACTTGTAAACTTCTTTAGGGGATAGATGGATACTTAATAGGTGGTCTCACGCAGAAATCCTGGTATCAATAAAAAATGCCCTACTTGACATACCTGTACATGCATGCATAAATTAGCCATAAATCAGTTCTGGCCTGTGTGACAAGTGCCTACTTTTGGTGGAGAGGCCCACAAATGACTAATTTTGTGAGTCGCAACATGGATAAAAAAACCTCCTGGATTGTGAATTAACAACCTTGGGGATTTTTAGATGTGTTTGGAGTCATGGAATGAATCCAGGAGGGGTTGGCAGCTCTGCATAATGCATCCAAATTCATGGATGTTTCTTCGGACATTTCCTAGTGCTGAGCTATTTTAATTACCTGTTGCTTTAAATATGATTTCTATGGTTGGAATTCATTTTGCATACATTAGTTGTTGCTAGGTACATGTACATGTAGGACAAGTCACGGATGAGCTTTGTGGTCATTTGGCCTTGATACACGACATCAAAAAAACTCGCAAGGTTTGAGACAGATTTTAGGAGTGGGGATTGTTTACTTTATGATTACATGGTGGGGTGATTTGGCGTACATGGTAGGGCGATTTGGCACAAATTGTTGTGGCGATTTGGCGTACATGGTAGGGTGATTTGGCGTACATGTACTTTCACACGATACTGAAAACGTCACTGGCATTCCTTGAGATGAGAATGCTTTTTCCGCTGGTCACTGTCCGACCATTGATTTTGCACATTAGTGCTGACGGTACCAACAGCCAAAAACCACCCGTGAGAAAGTACTGCGACAGCTGAAGAGACGAATTATATTCGAAAAATATGTTGCAGTCGTCCACCATCCAATTAAAAATGGATGACATGATAAAAATCGTTGGGAGTATCGAAGATCGGAACAGTGATCAGACTCAGAGCCATGACCGGTGGACGTATACTTGCTGAATACATGCGCTTCAAATTTCGTGGGACCAGGCCAGCCGCGTGTACGTTGCGCTGTCACAAAGGACATGTACAGTGTATAAATGTATCCACACATGCGCATTGCGTTGACTGTCGCAAAGGACGTTGTACAAATCGTTTCACTCGATCGTTCTCAAGGATACCTTGAGAAATCTTCTGGACTGGACCTTCGCCAAAATACCTCAAGGATTGAGAAAATCTCTCAAGAAATGCTTGTCACTCTCAACCATTGGTGTCCTTTCACACGATGGCACTTTTGTAAGATTTTTTTCAAGCATAAGAAAATATCGCAAGCCTTGCAAGTTTTTTGGCCTCGTGTGAAAAGGGTTTTTGTTTTTATGTACATATGCCTGGAATTTGCATATATTTAACACCAAAAACCCCTTTTATTGTTTTCAATCTATACAATTTGGGGCGGACAAACCACACATTTTTTGGCAATCCCAGGGCTACATACACGTAGTAATACTTATTCAAAAAGGTGCATATTTCATACATGTATTTGTGCATAATGTCAATCGGACCCAAACAGTATGCCCTTTTAATACCAAAGAATCAACTTGAGTGGCAAGCAATTTTGTGATTCAGCGATTATCAGTGTGCTGGTTTACACAAAATTCCCTCAACACCGGATTTTGGGGTGACATGCGTCAAATTTACACACGTTATTAATGTAAATCCAACCTTATTTAACAGAGTGAGTCAGCCTGGGCTTATTTCCATGGCAACATTTGCCCAATCGAAAGTAACACAAATTGCATTAGAATTTAGCTTTAAACTCAACTCTTTCAGTGCCAGCGTTTTTTCAACATTTACCTCTAAAGTGCCAGACTTTTCGCGTTTTTTTTGTAATTCTTTGAAATTCTGTAAATAAATAAATAAATAGTTGTACTCGTCAAACGTGTTGTACTGGTATGTTCTTTTATAGATTCTAGAATTGATGGTATTGTTTTATTGAGTGATAAATATCAATCTTTTTCACTATTCGAAAAATACTAAAAAACGTCCTCCACAGAGAAGAGAGTGCATTTTACCATGGAAGCCGCCATCTTAGCTGCTCAGACTTTGCGGCCTCTCGAGGAGCTCCGACGTCGTACCTCAATGATATTGCATATTATGATAGATCAATGCGCACTCTAGCGATATTTTTAGGTCGTACATGTATGGCAGTTGGCATTTAATAAAGAAAACAAATGTTAAAAACGGAATCGTACACGTACGACATCGGCACTTTCAGAGTATACGATAGATCGTACTTGTACGGCCTTGGCACTGAAAGAGTTAAAGTCCCTATACCCGGTAGATGATCCATTTGAGCGATTCTGGGAATAAAACAATTATGAATCAAAAGGAGGACATCATAAAACCTATCTGAAGACGTTTCAGCTCCATAAAATGTACCACGTTTTCAAAAATTATAAAAATCCACATGCGTTTTGCCGGTCTTGACGTGGCGTTTCAAAATAACTTATTCTCAATCCATCTCTTCATTCTCAGTCGGTCGCGCACTCTGTGGCTCGCGTCATACTGACAGTGTTTGTGCGAGCGACCCATAGAGTTATAAACAAAATGCATCGTGTTGGAACAGCACACACGCAGTAAACAGCGCCTACATGTATTTCGGACCGCCCAGATGCCAACCAACTAAGTAAACCGTTTGCAAACGATCTAAATAATTTCATGGATTATTTTCTAGTAAAATATATCTTGGGCGGAAACATTTCATTGGATAGATTGCTACCAATTCATTCTTTACTTTGAGGAAGGTTTTCCCTGTCAACTCATTGATTAACTTTTGGGGTCATTGCAAATGATACAGTGGGCCTTTAAACAACACATGTTAAATAATCGCCGGATTGGGCTACAAATGCAAAGTGAGACGAGCAACGACAAAACAAAAACAAAAAAACAAAAGCAAAAACCCCCAAACAAAACAAAACAGCATGCATGGGGAATGCAATCAGAACTATTGGATGGCTTTGCACATGGCTGTACGTTACCTTTGTTGGCACCTTTAAGAACTGTCCATTACATGCAGGACATCGACACAAACATACACAGAGCAAAGGCAAATGAAAACAAAAATAAAGGAAAACTTACTAAATAGGCAACAAAAATATAAATTAACATAACACAGGTACTGTACATGTACATGTACATGTACATGTATCTGGGTGAATCTAAACACCTCAACAAAAGTACTGTAAGTTCCTCCCTACATGTAAATAACTGCTCATATCTCCCAAAGTTAATTTTGGACTTACATGAAACTTGGTGTGAATGATTAGTGCAATGCATGGAACGTGCATTTGGAGTGCTGGGTCCATACCTAATGTTATGCATGAATGAGCAGCATTTAAAAGTGAAATGGGCACTTTTCAAATATTGCAAAATGCGATTTCCTATTTCATTTCACACATGACAAGTACAGTTTTGGTCCTCAGTATCTTGTGGTGTTGGGGTACCGTTCAGTCAGCAGTTTAACTTAATTTCTTCTGTATGCGGTGTTGTAAGAAAATGCCACGCATGTCCATTCAAGACGGGGCCATTGCCTCAGGCCTGCTAGAGGCCCTTACACCTATAAAACAAGTAACCCGTATGGAGTCAGTCCAAATGCAATAAGAAAATTCTGTTCAAAATTCGAATTGACTGGAGCTGTCGCAGACTTGCCAAGAACTGGTCGACCAAAACCACAAGTTACCATCCATGCAGACAATCGCTTTATGACAATGCACGTCCACACAGGGCAAGAGTGGTCAATGACCTTTTAGAGATTCAAGAAATTATGGCCAGCAAACCCCCAGATCTCAGTCCCATAGAACATTTGTGGGATCAACTGAAGCTGACATTTGATCGGAGAACTGATGATCAAATAATACTCCAGGACTTGGCCCAGATGCTGCAGGAGTGGATTACCCTTCCGCAGCGGAGGATCACCCGTCTCATCAACACAATGCGTGATCGATGTCATCAGGCGATACAAAATCAGGGTGTTACACAAGATAACCGAGGATCAAAACTGTACTTGTCATGTGTAAAAAGAATTAGGGAATTGTTGACTGCATTTTGCAATTTTTAAAAGTGTCAATTTCACCTTTAAATGCTGCTCATTCATGCATAACATTATGTACAGTATGGACCTACCACTTAAAATGCCCATTCTATGCATTGCACTCATTATTCACACCAAGTTTCATGTCATTCCAAAATTGACTTTGGGAGATATAAGCAATTGTTTAGGGGGGAACTTAATTTTGTTGAGGTGTTTAAATGTATGGGGCAAGCAATGTACTACTGCAACAGAAATGAACATAGAAATGTTTGCCCCTAATCTTTTGGGGAAACAAAGTTTGCGAACCTTTTTAGCATCTTGTAAGGAGACTATTATTATGAATAGGTAAAGGCGGTGTCAATGATTATTTTTAAAGCATTTGTGTTTTGGAATGCAATGGGCTGGCGACAAGTTTAATGGTGTCATTTATAGGTTTCTCCATTGATTATCACAGGCATTCAAAAACTTAGTCCCATGGTCAATTTGACCTCTCTTATAAAAATTACTTATAACTGTCAAACATTATCAGATTTGAGTGTTTGATGTCTCATTTGAAAGGGGAAGGTTGTTGTAGCTTTCAAACCATGCATATCTACCGGTATTACCCTTTTCCCACTACAAACTGCCTAACCCGGAGATTTTCCACCCCGGGTTAGGCTTGTCTAACCCCGAGTTCCCATTTGTTTCGTCAACCCGGAGTTTTGCAAAATCCAGGGCGAGCTTGCCCCGGGTTAGGCCAAAAAAAATAATAGTTCTGCTTCCGGTTTCCCGACCGACCCTATTTTTAGGCTGCGACCCTAGTTTTTTTATCGGAAAAAAAATGAAAAAAAAAAAAAAAAATGAAAAAAAAACAAAAAAAAGAAAAAAAAAACGCAGATGCCTCCATATGATTGTGCACAAAAAAAATTGGCAAAAAAAAAAAAATTCCCTACCTACCTACCCTATTTTGAAATGCCATGTAATCGGAAGCAGAACTATTTTTTTTTTTGGCCTTAGCGCAGTGCGGTTTTCCACTAGACGGGGCATAGTCTGAAAATAGGGATTGGAGGAACGGAAATCTGCAAACATTTTATTCCGATTTTCGAATAGTCCCATCGAGTTGTTACTGAACTTGTCCATCGACCAGGCCTGGATGAGGAGCTTTATTTCTTCTTCTTTCCACACCTTTGTCCTCTTCTTTTCGTTATAAATTGAGATATACGGTGCTAAAGAAGCCATGCCGTAATTGGGAGAGCAAAAATGTGCACGTACCGGTAAGTATATAATGTGTGCCAGCGCATCGCGCGCTAACCTAGAGATTGCTTGTGGAACACTTAACCCCACTTGGTTTCCTACACGATAAAACTGTACTTCTACTGCATGAATAGTGTCTGTTGTACATGTACATGTACGCCAAAAATACCAGAAGCAGCCAGTGATTTGATTCACTTTTGTGGTATTGTTTTCTTTCGGGGAACCCTCTTAGAATGTATGTCATGCCCTCCTCGTTGGGACTCTTGTTTTGTTATTAATTACGTGTTAATGTATGTCGTTTGTTTTTAAGTGTACTCGGTCCTTAATTGTTTTATTTCCATTGAATGTTTGTATGTATATATATATACTGAAACGCAAAAGAAACTTACCACTTGTTTAAAATGTAATGAAATTGTAACAGTTCAAAATAAAACAAACCAACAATTGCTAATTGAAACATTGGCATTTTATTGATGACATGTCACGTTTTTGACCAAGATACACCATCTCATCAGTTTGTTCTACAGTAAAGAACAGAAGAGGGAGCAATGTCAGTCCCCTTTCAATAGCGTGTGTGGCCACCATTGATTTGGATACAGGCAGTGCATCGTCGGCGCATACTGCCTACCAGTCTTTGATCCCCCGAAAATCGTGGCATGTTGCTTGAAATGCCCATTTTGCACTGGCCTTTTTAAAGCCAACATCAAGACATCACGTGCAGCTCATTACAATCATCCCATACCCCTTGGCTAATCACAGACAGTCAAAACAGCTGTTCAACAGCTGTGCCATGAAGTGACCATTGAAGGTTCAAGTGACCTTCAGACACCGTTTGGTCTGACAGTGAGGACACTATTGTCCACAAATAAGTTCACACATTACTACACGCAGTGTTATTGTTGCTATTTAAAGGTTTAAACAAGTGGTAAGTTTCTTGTGCGTTTCAGTATACTTTGTTGTGGTCGAATAAATAATAATAACGGCAATTAAAAAGGAAAATGGGGAAAGTCAAGCATTGGATCCTTCAAGCCCGGGCCCAATTTCATAGAGCTGCTTAAGCGCTAGCTGAAAACGTGTGCTTACTGTAGCAGAAAAGTTGTGCTAACGTTAAGGCTATTTCACGGCCGCGGCGTGCTTAAGCATGCGCGCGCTTGGAAACCGCCATTGTTGCGTCACTATCTTAAGCAAATTTTTGCTCTGCGGTTAAGGAGGGTTTTCAGTTGCTTACCATTAACGATGTCTATGAAATAGCCCGACGCTCGGTTAACGAAAAATGGGCTGTTAAACAGCTCTATGAAATTGGGCCCAGCTGATCACTCAAACCCAGCCCCTCAGCGCTGACCAACCCTTCCATAACTGGAAAGCATTGTTTAAACAATTAGTAGCATTGACAATTAAGGCCTTGTGGTACCTTCGTTGAGAGTAGAAGAGGCCACTTCTCCTATTTTGTCGAGAGCTTCGTCCATCTTCTTCTGGTGTTTGAGAACAAATGGCTTGATGAAGCGATTGTAGATAAACTGGGAGCCGTTGGAGGAGATGGGGGCCATGCACCAGCCCAGGAACAGCATCTGGTAAAAGCATTTAACAAGACGCAGGGTTCGAACATGGCATGCAAGCCAAATGTTAGTAAAAATTGTACTGCGGTCTAGTCAAAAAATTCGGTGAAAGATGGAATGTGTTCCATTCAATTCGGCTTCGCCTCGTTGAATGGAACATTCCATCTCTCACCTCATGAAAATATTCCTCCCATTGCAGCCATAAACATTCATTATTTGTATTTAATATAACGCCCAAGTAGATCCTTGTCATCCTACTTTTTTTGTAAAAATTATTCAGGCTTACCCTTCGAGTTTATTTCATCCTCCGTCATAAAGTACAAACCCGCCATGTCGCTTGTGATTTGTAAAAAAAACGTTTTGTGTCGCGTTCACTGGTCGTGCACATGTAGTCATCATACACACACGCACGCGCGCGCTAACGCACCGTCCAATGGAAAAAAACCGTATGGAACAAAATTGCACGGCAAATGGAACAAAATTGCACGGTTAGTGACGTAGCATTAAATGGATTTAATATTGAATGACACGTGACCTGCTATTGTCCAATCAGAACACAAGGATCTACTTGGCCGTTATATAATAAGCCTTATGGACGCCACTTTTTTGTCCAGAAACTGGGCAAGAATGACTGAGTATGACTTTCCTGTACTCCCATAGGAATACGGTACATGTACATGAAGGAGTATAGATGGTGACATCCATACAGCAAGGTATATCGCTGCAACTACTACATGTATTCTTTGTGAAGTTCATAATCCTTTTTTCAGTGCATGATATTCCCTATTCTACCGTATGTAGGACAATAAATGTAGGAGAGGCACTTGTTCAGCACAATGTCTTGTTTCTAGGTTATACAGTAGCTCTCCTTCAAGCAAATCAAACCATCAAAAATGTTACCTTAGCCAGGTAGTAGAAAGGAAACCAGGAGAGGAACATGTCCGTGAAGAATTCCACCATGCCGAATGCACTGTACACCACCCAGTAAGTCAGCCATTGGGTATCATCTTCAGTTCGGACGCTCTCAATGGCCTTTACACTGCAAAGAATAAAAACGTCATTTCGTGTAAGGTAGACCTTGGCAAAACTTTGCGAGATGAGGTCGCCGGGTAGATGCCAAGTGTAAACACAAATAGTGGATTAAACAAGGCGGATCAGACCCGGGTCTGGTTCGTCTATTTCTAGTCACCTTTTAGGTAGGGTTGAACCCTGCAATGGTCAAGGTTGCTTGTGTAAACTCAATACTATTCGGCAATTTGAGCATCCTTAGGTTGGACGGACTTTGTGTTGTGAGCACCAATTTAATTACATGCAACTAATCCAGCGTCAGTTCGGCAATACAACATCTCACGCATGCTCTGTAGTCACAATTAACAGCACTTAACTTTTGTGGTCAGAAAGGCAGATTGACACTGATTGAAGCTGAATTGAGATGTAGTGTAAACAAAGCAAAATGTTGGATTTGCAGTCGCCATAAAAATGCCGGGCTGTATCCACCTTTTACCGTTTCAAGTGTACAGTATGTATACCAAAGACACTTTACACAACCCAGTACAGTACTGCTTTTAGTACACTCAATTGCCTTCATATTACACTGCAAATTTAAAAAAGAATTTACATGTATGTGGTGTTAGCATGCTACATGTACGGATGGTATAAATTGAACATACATACTTACCAGTGTACAGGCAAAATACACCTTTAAAGGGACATACCCGGTACCGGTACTGTACCGGCTTTGTTGGGCTATTTTTGGCTCGAAAAAGACCCATACATGATTCTGAAAGTCTTTCCGAAATAGACTGAAGAGAACCTTTTTGAGCATTTTTCAAAAAATCACGTGGTCTTGGAGTCAGTTTTATTTCTAGCCATAGAAACCAGCGTGAAGTGCGAGTTGCTTTTGTCATTCGCGGTTGTTTTCTCTTCTTGATGAAAAATACTGTCCTACGAACACTATGTACATAACGTATTTTCCAATTTGTACACAAATCTGCCAACATATTTCATAAGAAGGGTTTCTGTGTGTTGGTATGGACGAGAGAATCTCAGCTTTTCGCGTCTTTGCTTCGCGGCATAAATAATATCCCAAGAAAAAACAGCATACAGTAGGTCTATTGCGGGTGCTAAAGACACATTAAAATGTTGCGTTCGAGTTGCTTCCTCAAGTCAGCGCTGACCTGAGGGATCATGCAAGGTGTGATGAGTCAGGGAAAACAAGGTTAAACACATGTCGACCCATATCGAACGCCACCTTTATTTACAAACACATAATACATCGCGACAGCTGGTAAAGCGTATAGCCCAACATGTCTCTTTTGTTAATTTTAAATATTTCTAGTTAATTACGTGACTTTTGAAATTTTTTATTTTTACATCGACCATCAACAAATTATTGTCAAGGATGCTAGGTGGCTACATTATGTAAACAGTAAGCCGGTGTGTCCCTTTAAGATCAAATCAAGATTCTCAATCATATCACACGTCTGCATAAAATGATCAACTTTAGAATGATACCTCTTCCTTTCCCATAAATGTTCTTGCAATCATTTTTGTACCTTCATTTAATTTCTGAATTTCATATTTTCCTCTCAAGGCGGCACTTAACACTCCGGAAATCTTTTAAGCACAAGGGTCCCGTATCAATCCATGCCTGCTGCTCTAAATAGGAGCCTTCGGCAACAGGTTTCCAATACCTGGGCCAGTGACTTGTAATAAATTAGCCCCTTGCATAGAAGGTCCCTGGATCGGCGCTTCCTGGCATTTAAAACAAGTGCGGCAGTAGGGCCTAATGTATGCTGCTTCACAAATTTTACATGAGGAAAAACTACACTGTAGAAAAAATGTTGAAATAACGACCAAACTTGTGTCAATCAACATTTGGAGTGCGGGGATGGTTTTCTATAATTTCAGTTAAATTTTAGCCACAAACATGTTCAAAAAATACAAAATAGTATGTGCTTGTACCTAAATGTAGGCACGATGTGTGTAAAGTACATGTACACATTTTATACTAAATACACTGTACCGTAACATCTGCTACATCATTCAACAAAGCATTCATGTACTTGATGTACCGGTACACATATGGTACATGTACAATGTGTACACGTAAATTTGGGTTTGCCTGCCTAAAGCCTTAAATGTACATGTACATGTAGTATACTGTGTAGGCCTACATGTTTGTAGGCCCATACGTACATGTACATACATGTACAATTATGTACCGTACATTGTACTACCGGGTACATGTATATGTACAGATTTTTTTTCATGTAAACCGGTACGTGTTCCCATATATGTCGGCTATCCTATTAAATTTAACATTTTACTGTACAGATTATAATGCAAATTACCCACATGGCGAAAACCTGTCGCAATGCAAAATTCAGTACGGTACAGGTATTGTACAGCTACATGTACATGTACACAGGCCTACATCAGTACATGTACAAAATAGCAACAACATGGGTCCCTGTGTACCGGCACATTGTATGCTTTTATTTTACAAAATGTACCTTACACCTTTTCAACCAGGGGCCAATTTCATAAAGCAGTTTTAAAAGCAGAAAAATTTACTTAATCAAAAATTTGTTTGCTTCATAAAAATGAGTCAACAGTCGAAATTGCACGTCAAATTGTGTTTTTTACAAGAATATCTGCTATTCTTGCTAAAAACACAAGTTGACGTACAATTTTGATTATTAACCCATTTTTATAAAGCAAAAAAATGTTTGATTAAGTAAATTTTTCTGCTTAACTGCTTTATGAAATTGGCCCCTGGTGTTGTGTTGTGCTGTTTGGGAGCAACAATTGAATTTTATTTTTGTTATTTTTATTTTTAAATAGACCAACCTTGATAGCCTATTTTGCAAAAAATATGAACCCGAGACTGTGCGTGCTGTATACAATGAATAGGCTTATTGCTGTAAATTATATTTCATATACATAGTACGCAGAACTATGTAATCTGAGTCACAAACCACAGAAGCACATACTGTACAATACAATAGGTGTTCACACTGTACACCGTGTCAAATTTTCAATATTAAAGTCATATTCAAATTAATCACTAAAGGCCTGTCCACATTGGACTTTTTTTGGTCAAACTTACCAAGACGTTGGGTACTTTTCCCATTTTAAGTCCAACGCGGACAGCTCAGGACGTTTTCCCCCTCAGTAACCTTACCCGAGTCCAGTGGTTACTTTTCCTGGCCAACTGCTAACCAGGAAAATTGACCACGGAACTTTTCCCGAGACGATAAGTCCAGTGCGGACACAGCGAGTCAGTAAAAGCACCCTGGAAGCGTACGTCAGGGCCATGAAGGTCAAACTGTGAAGGGACACTGCGCATGCTCTCCCACGGTCTCGGTAAAAGTTTCTTGTGTCAAAAAGTCCAAATGCAGACAGCAGTAAAATTTAGCTTTTTTTAATTTTACCATCGTCTCATAGTAAAACCTCCCCAAAAACAAGTCCAATGCGGACACGGCTTTAGCTGTTTACCTCGATATTGTGTCTCATTCCCGTCCTGAAGCATACAAGTACATGTACATGTAAAGTAGCAATACAAAAAACCTGCTTACGCTCGAATTTAAGTGTAAGGAGTGTTTCAAAATATCATGTAATATCTGTCAACCAGAGAATTTCAAGTGACCTGGGGCCAATTTCATAAAGCTATTTAGCAGAAACATTTGCTTAATCCAAAATTTGTTTGCTTTAAATAAAGATGGGAATAGTCAAAATTGTATGTCAATTTGTGTTTTTGGCAAGAATAGCAAAACACCAGTCAACTGTAATACATACCATTATAGGATTTTGACTAAAAACCCATTTTTATAAAGCAAACAAATTTTGGATTAAGCAAATGTTTCTGCTAAACAGCTTTATGAAATTGGCCCCTGAACTAACCATACATGTACATATTTTTACCCAGATTTTGAACCATTGTACACCATACCTTTTGAGAAATGACAATGTCATTAATTGTTTCATATGAAAGTGACAAATCAGCAAAATTGGTGTTATGCATGGGACAACCATTCCTGAATGAAATTTGTGGGTGCACTTATGTTTGGTAATGCCAACACACAAGACATTTCATACAGTATGTCAAATACTGCTGAGCAGCCTGTTACAATAAATATATTAGAAATTTCGTTTTGAAACGCCCCACTTCATCAAAGTTCATGAGTGGTCAGAGACGGAGTGTCACTGGGGGAAAAAGGGTTTAAATGCAATGTACGTTTCCTGTTTGAATTTACTATTCAACAGAAGATGGCATTTCTGGAGTTTGCATAGCACTTAAAGCACTACCGGTATGAGTCACATTACATGAAGGGCTACTGTTAAGCCTTCCAATTTCCTGTAAAATGTTCACATGCTTTCCCCTAAGCATGAACGATGAAAGGCAACCTACTTTCATGACAGCATAAACAGTCCACAACAGTGGCACAGACAGAGGCAAAGAGATTGCCACATTTTAGGTGTGAAATTTTTACATGTATATCATGTGTATGTATGTGGGTCTGTCCACAGTAATGGGGTACATTTCTGTAACATTCAAGATCTTAGGTCCGTGTTCACTTCAAATGTCTTAATTTTATCTTTAAATTATCAAGCTAAACTGAGGAAATAACTTTTTCACCAAGGAGTAAGAAAAATAGTCCTACAACATACATTTCTGAAAACCCCGTGCACAAATTTTCCTATTACGCGTGTAACAAAGACGGAAAAAAATGTCACAAAATGGTCTGTCCACGTTACCTACGTAATAGGAAAATTTGTACACAAGCTTTTCAAAAATGTATGTTGTGGCAGAAATTTTTTACCTTTTTGGGCAAAAGTTATCTCCTGAGAACAAAACAAGGACATTTCTTTAATTCTGAGATAAACTAAAGACATCTGAAAGGAATTATTGACTTACTTTTCAAATGTACCCCATTACTGTGGACAGACACATGTATTGCACCATTTTTAGGTGGTGCAATTTGGGAAATACATGGAGCAGGGTCACATACCGGCCAACGTTGTAGTGAAACTTGCAACGGTCGAGTTGGTACAATGGTCAATTTGACCTAGTACTGCACCCGTTTTCATGTACCGGTACACGTACACAACACATGCGGCGGCGCGCGCGGGGAGTCAGGTCAAGTCGACCATTCCGATTGTTCCGATTTTCAACACTTTTAACACTTAAAAATCGGAACAAATACGATAAAATCGGACTTGTTGGCAGGTATGGGGTCAAGTTCAAACTGAAAAATAATGTTGACCTTTTGAAATATTTTAAGCCTGAAATGTTGCTCGTTTCCAACATGAGCAAGCAGGGCCTATAACTTAAGCCACCCTGACACTTGCCCGATTTGTGTCACCGCAATGCCGTGCAATGCGTCGTGGCAAGGCGTGTATTTCGGTGGTATGCAGTGAAGACCTGTTCGCGCACTGTACATTCGTAAGTTACGCACTGCGCGACCAAAAATGGGCCGCATTGACACGCAATGGCACGACTTGTTTACGCATAAGTTAAGTACCGACACGCATTGACACGCACCGTCGGCAGTGTTCGCGCCGAGTTCGCGTAGTGTTCACGCATGGTTCACGCAAGTGGCAGGCAAGTGGCACGCACATGGCACGAACATTTATGCGTGCCGAATTTTTGAACATTTCAAAATTCTCTCGACGACATGGCACGCACCCCCGCACCCTTTACACACTCCTCACACTCGTTCCCAAAGACTTTAATCATTGGCACGCGGCATTGCGGTGACAAAAATCGGGCAAGTGTCAGGGTGGCTTTAAGTAAGTTCAGAGTTTTTATTTTGCATTCATCGTGCACTATGCACATGTCGACATGGAATTACGTACCGGCACAGTACATGTAAGTGACTTACATACAACGTACATGTACATGTATGTATAAAATTAATAGAGGGTACAATTTTTTGTTCTTTTTTAAAAACTTCATTTCTGGGCCCAATTTCATAGAGCTGTTTAACAGCCCATTTTCCGTTAACCGAGCGTCAGGCTATTTCATAGACATCGTTAACGGTAAGCAACTGTAAACCTGCCTTAACCACAGAGCCAAATTTTGCTTAAGAGCCAGATTCTGTAAGATTCAACCAGGGGGTGATATATCACCATTCAGTATTCCATCCAATTTTTTTTTGTGGGTAGATATATCATCCAAACTGACAAAAATCACTTTTTTTTTCGGAGAAACTGCTCCGGTTGAAAAATACGGCCGTGTTTAGGGTAGGGGTCCGAAGGGCCTAATAAGTGCCAAAGTCAAAATCTGTACTTTGTCCTCTGAATATCTTGGTGCGCCCTCAAAAAGTCTCCTTGATCTTATGGTATATGAATATATGGGTGGAGTTGTTCTGAAAAACGTTAGAATTTTCGAGGCTAATTGAGGGCGCCACCCATAGGTGGCACTTCAAATCGCAACTTTTTGCATTTTAGACCATGTTTGAG
Organism: Henricia sp. BOLD:AAB3569; assembly: GCA_037783545.1. Classification (NCBI taxonomy): domain Eukaryota; kingdom Metazoa; phylum Echinodermata; class Asteroidea; order Spinulosida; family Echinasteridae; genus Henricia; species Henricia sp. BOLD:AAB3569. The sequence goes on along the minus strand of JBBELK010000104.1, from coordinate 346,575 downwards.
GCCCTCCCAGTTCCTGCGCCCTCATAAAGCCTTGCTTGTTCATGTTTATTTGGACACATGGGGACCTTTTCTTCCAAAAAAAACATAAATGGCAGAGGCTTAGTAAGGGGGGCTTGTTAATAGAGGGCGCTTTTTGCCGTAAGAACGCGATTTTTGGCAATTTTCGTCAGGCTATATCTCAGTGCGCTATATCTCAAGCACGTTGACTGTCACCTTTTGTTGTGAGAATGCCTTGGCAAGAACTTTTGGACAAGTATAACCTTCAGTAAATAGTTTTGAAAGTCGGTCCACATTTTCAGTTGGTCCACATTTTCAGTTCGTTATGAACTAGTATACTGTGCTAACTCTAATTTAGGGGCTATCATGAGAACATTTTGACCAAGCATGTCATTCACTTAGTTGCTGGCCATTCAGGCCTTTTTCAGCACCAAAGGTGCCTTGTTCATTGTTTTCTTTAAAGTTTGGGTATATTTCAATAAAATGTTCCTGATTTTAATAAATTGTTATGCTTTTTATGCTCTGAAAATGCTCAAATAAATCTCCCAAATGATTGTTGCCACCTATAGGTGTGTACGAGAACCAAGTGTTGTTTTTCAAAAAGTGGTGATCTGGTGTGCATGAATTTGCACATAAAGGGTCAATAAGACAAAAAGCCTCCTGGTTATTTTTATTATGAATAGTGGGGATATAGAGGAACACAATAAAACAAGTTTCACTGAATTCCATAGAGGGCGCACTGAGATATAGCCCGACGAAAATTGCCAAAAATCGCGTTCTTACGGCAAAAGGCGCCCTCTATTAACAAGCGCCCTCACTAAGCCTCTGCCATTTATGTTTTTTTGGGAAGAAAAAGTCCCCATGTGTCCAAATAAACATGAACAAGCAAGGCTTTATGAGGGCGCATGAACTGGGAGGGGCTCAAACATGGTCTAAAATGCAAAAAGTTGCGATTTGAAACGCCACCTATGGGTGGCGCCCTCAATTAGCCTCGAAAATTTTAACGTTTTTCAGAACAACTCCACCCATATATTCATATACCATAAGATCAAGGAGGCTTTTTGAGGGCGCACCAAGATATTCAGAGGACAAAGTACAGATTTTTACTTTGGCACTTATTAGGCCCTTCGGACCCCTACCCTAAACATGGCCGTATTTTTCAACCGGAGCAGTTTCTCCGAAAAAAAACGTGATTTTTGTCAGTTTGGATGATATATCTACCCACAAAAAAAAATTGGATGGAATACTGAACGGTGATATATCACCCCCTTGTAGAAATTGGTCCATAGTTACAGAATATGGCTCTTAAGATAGTGACACAGCAATGGCGGTTTCCAAGCGCGCGTATGCTTAAGCACGCCGCGCGCATGCTTAAGCACGCCGCGGCCGTGAAATAGCCTTAACGTTAGCACAACTTTTCTGCTACAGTAAGCACACGTTTTCAGCTAGCACTTAAGCAGCTCTATGAAATTGGACCCTGGTATTTTAACTTTATCCTTTTGTTAACACCACTGATCGTTAATAATGTTAACGTGCCTAAAATGCTTCCTGAATATTCATTTTTTGTAACTCATTAGATTCTGAAACAACATGCTTTTTTCCCACGGTTGGAGACCGTTCTTTCGATTCGGTTGTGTTATGTTTCAATCAGGGGCCAATTTCATGGCGATGTTTAGCACAAACATTTGTTTAGCACAAACATTTGCTTAGCACAGAATTTCTTTGCTTTATTTTACAAAACTGGGTTGCCAGCCAAAATAATCCTTGACGTGTATTTACTGATATTTTGCTCCTGTTCCTAAAAGTACAATTTATTGAATTTTGGCTGGTAACCCATTTTACAGAGCAAAGAAATTATGTGCTAAACAAATTTGTGTGCTAAACAGCGCCATGAAATTGGCCCCTGGTACTTTGAGGTGACACACCGACTTACTGTTTACATTTTGTAGTGATCTAGCATCCTTGACAATAATTTTGTAATGGTCGTTGTGAAAAACAATTATCAAAATGTCACGTTATTAAAAATAAAATGTTTAAAATCTAAAAAAGAGACAAATGTTGGGCTATATAAGCTTTACCAGCCGTCGCGATGTACCGTATTACATACATGTAACATGTGTTTGTAAATAAAGGGTCGACACATGTTTAACCTCGTTTCCTTGTTTTCCCAGACTCATCACACCTTTCATGATCCATCAGGTCAGTGCTGACTCAAGGAAGCAACTCGAACGCAACTTTTGAGTGTCTTTCGCTCCTGCAATAGGCATAAGATGCTGTTTTTTCTTCAGATATTATTTATCGCCGCGAAGCGAAGATATGCAAAGAGAGATTTTTTCGTCCATATCAACACCCAAAAACCCTTATGAAATCTGTTGGCAGATTTGTGTACAAATTGGAAAATACGGTATGTACATGTACATAGTGTTCGTACATGTAGGACATTATTTTCCAACAAGAAGAGAAACCAACCGCGAATGACAAAAGCAACCCGCACTTCGCGCTGGTTTCTACGGCTGGAAATAAAACTTACTCCAAGACCTCTTGATTTATCCAAACCAGAATCTAGTTCGAATAAATCAAGTGACCTTGATTTTTTGAAAAATGCTCGAATTGCCAAATTGTGGTTTCTCTTTAGGTTCTCTTCAGTCTATTTTGGAAAGACTTTCAGAATCATGTATGGGTCTATTTCGAGCCCAAAATAGCCCAACAAAGCCGGAATGTCCCTTTAACTACCGGTACCAAATGACCATGGAGGTCAACTTTATGTGTGCATGCCCAGTAAGAACTTTGAACTCGGTTACTAAAGCGTACAGTACCAAAGGCCTACAATGTACCAGCCTATTTGTACAGTACATGTAAAAATGTACACGATGGTTCAAATATTAACGATTCAAACATTATGGCATGTACCAGGGGTGGTGTACATGTACAAACAACTCTAGAGTGGACAGTTTATGGCTGATGCATAGTTGGCATGTCTTGGGACATTCCTATCACAGCCAGTAATCTGGCTCATCTATCCAAAGCCTGCTGACTGATGAGCATATATAATCTCATCAGGGGAAGTGAAACCCGGCAGCCTCCAGGGGGAAAATGGATGATGTATACATATTGTAGAGTGTTATCTTTGTGGTTTCAAGGAACATCAACGATACCAAAATGAACCTTGGGGTATTTTTGATAGATAAAATTTAATAAAAATGGCTGCAACTACATGTACTCCCCTACATGTACTCCCCTAATTTTAATGCAAATTAGTATTTTTTTTTTAAAATTAATAAGGGAGAAGGTGCAGGTAGCTTTTCCATTCAATGTTTGGCTAGAAATGCGTACAAATTAATTATTAAGCAACTGCTTCAATGTTGGAATGAGTCTCCCTTTGCTCGAGTTTTAAGTTAAGTCAAGCTGCCTTCGAGTCTCAAGTCAAGTCATTTGACATCAATGCTAAATAATTTTAAGTGAAATCGTTAGATATATCAATTTCAACTCGAGTCATGTCAGGCATGTTGGCCAAGTCAGGCTACATGTACCGTAAGCCAGGCCGTGGGTCAAGTCTGGTCAAGTCAAGTCAAGTACATGTACATATAACCCCAGCCGTAAATTTGTTCAGGCTGATTTCAAAATTAGTCTCCTTGAACTTCAAACCATGAAGATAATTCTTGTTTTGGCCCGACATGTTTTATACTAAGCTGAGAACACCACATTGCTATTTTTTTTTTAAACAAAAAATAAAATATTAAATTTTCTTTTGGCAGACTGACATGACTGAAGTAAAAAAATTTCAAGTCAAGTTACCGTGGCTGAGTGGTTTGGGTCATTAACTCGCAATCATAGGTGAAAACTTGGGGTTGCGGGTTCGAACTCCCCCGGCTGCGGTACCTGTGCCCTTGAGCAAGGCACTCAACCACACTTGCTCCATTCTTCGGAAGAGATGTAAAGCCGTTGGTCCAGTGTGTTAGGTAACAGTAACGCACTTTAAAGATCCCAGAGCATTCTTTCGTGAAGAGCAAGGGGATTCCCCGGTGTCTCTGGCCATTTCTAATTTCTAATTCTTCATGGGTTTTTTCACAGTTTCGGACAGTGCAATGGGCACTTTAGAGGAATACTTGGTATGAATACCAGAAAGAAATAATAATAATAAGTCAAGTCATTTCTGTCAGTGACTTGAGTAACGAGTCAAGTCATCCGAGGCTAGAGACTCAAGTCTTAGTTGTCTCAATGCGGACTAGTTACCCACCCCCCTCCCTCCTCCCTCCACCCACCACCCCAAGCCCCACTTTGGCTCACCTGGCATATGCGGGGTACAGGAAACCAAGGAAAGCAGTAAGGAATGATGCAGCGTAGCCGAATACCAGCCACAAGGCGACCACAGCGGCCAAACCTGTTGGAGTGAATAGACAATCTTGAAATACAATAACAAAAGAACATGTAAGCCTACATGTAAATCAGTATAAAACCTTTACGGGTGTGCCAGTTTATTCAACTGGTTCTCCGCAAAACGCTGCACCAACTCAATACCTGATGGGCACCAGTGAACAGCGCGACCATGCCCTATGGGATGGTTCCAAATGGTCGACCAGACACGGCTACCGTAACCATAGTCATCAATCGAACTTACCCAATGGTGTACCCAAGACCACATCATACAGTACATGTACATGTATTAAATACTGGACTGATTGAGTCAAAAATCAAATTATGATTTTAAATATGTCATTCAAATGATTTTAGGGCTACGTACATGTAATGAACACGATATTAAAGGTACATGTACATACGTATCTTATCATCATGAAAATAAAATAAACATGGTGTGCAAAACAAAATCACAAGATCCTCATTGGGGTTCGAACTCGAGACCTAAGACCGTGTTTACACTTGATCCCGAGCTCGGGATCGAACACCGAGCTCGGGATCAGCCCCGGATCACAAATAGGTGTAAACGCTCTCGGAACCAAACTGGCCCCGGATCAGACCCCGAGATTTTGGTCTCGCGATGGCGGAGGGTTCGATCCCGAGCTCGGGATCAGTTTGCGGTTAGCTGGGCAATAAATCTTCCCCACATCCTGTTGCGGGCTAAAGCGCGCGAAAATTCCAGGGGAGCCCGCGCTCGTATTATGTACACGTGTACACGTAGTACATGTATATACACGCACCATGGAGCTACCTCCATGCACGCACACAGGTACCACTGGTTCCATGCATTGTGTGCAGGCATATATGCCTGGACAAAATGCATGATACCCCGACGCGACTCATGTGATGCAACGCTGAGAATCTTGATCGCTGGTGTCCGTTACGAAAACACAACGTACTACAAGCGTAATTGGTATCCTGCATTCAGCAATCTCTTTTGCGTGTCCGATACAAACTTCACACGTTGAGAAAAAGTGTTTCTGTATTTCCTCTACTTTCTGCAACTATCTAGCAACACTTTGTCATTATCATATACAGCTTAGTTTTTAGTTGTTATATCAAGGATTTCGGAGTGTCATTCAACGATTTCCGACATAGCATAAGTCGACATTATTTCATCGTGAAGAGAAGTTGACGAAGACGAAGTGGCCGAGTCGAGTTGTCTTCGTGTGAAAAGATGGCAAACGAAGTTCGCGGGCGCTCGTGGAGCAACGACAAACTGGCGAAGTTTTTGGACATTTGGGCCAGCGCAGAAATAATGGCTAAACTGGACGGAACATCTCGGAATTCTGCTGCGTTAGCTTGACCTTTGACTGCAACTTCTGGCTCCGCGCTCGGGATCAACAACAGATATAAACGCGGCACTCGAGACCATTGCGGTTAACCTCAACACATTCTTATCAGGGGGTCAATCTTGATCCCGAGCTCGGGACCAGTGTAAACACGGTCTATAACACCGTGTTTACACTAGAAATGGCAAAGGTACACCACAGTACGTGTAGATACAGACCCGGCATTTTTTTTGCGACGTTTACACTACCGGTACATCTGGATTAGGCTTTAATTCGCCTTCTCCACTGTTTACAAACTGCAAAGTCATAGCTAATTGCGACCACACGGCGGGCACCGCCCCAAGGACGCTTAAATTGCCGAATTTGTATTCGGGTAGCATTTACACTACAAGCGACCTTGACATTTGCGGGTTTCAACCCCACAATTATTGCTGGGCTCAACCCTACCCAAAAGGTGACTTGAAAAGGGCGAATCAGACCCGGATCTGATCTGCCTTTTTCAATTCACCTAAGTTTGCATTTACACTTAGCGCTAGCTACCCGGCTTCAACTTGCTTTTTGGAAATTGCAGAGTTCGATTCGGCAAAGGCTTATCGTCCCCTATTCACGTGATATGAATACAGCACGCGGGTACCGCCAAGGTCACCAAACTTTTGCTAAAGTGTGGTGACCTTGGGGGAGGGGGAGGGGGGGGTTCGAGCGCGCACGCTGTTTTCAAATCGTGCGCGTGAATAGAGGATGGTTTTAATTGGCCAGCTACATTCATTTTAGCTCAGCACTTGGCTCAGCACCCCCGCACATGTGAGATTTTGGCCACGCAAGGCAAAAGAAATCAAACATGTTATATTTTTGTCTCACAGCCTCGCGAGGCAAAAAACGCAGCAAAATTTCACCTCACACGCGAGGTCGTTTGCTGAGCAAACGGCCACGAATGACTGTTTGCTCAGCAAACGACCTCACATGTGTAGCGGGCTTTAGTATAGTATTAAATAAACATGTACTACATAGAGGCAGAATTGTAAATTATGGTGGGATATATACAGGTACATGTACACATGTACCCCATGTACATGTACCCCTAGGTATCTTGGAAGTCAACAGCGATTGCAACATACATTTTATTGCATGACATATCATTGTCATCGACTTCTAAACATTGGATTTTCGATAGTTACCGTACATGTAAATGGACAAATCCATAGACACACACTAGATAAGGTTTTCAAGAACTATCTGACAAAGTTTGGTGAGGATTGGGCAACAGGTTATTGCGCAAGCCAAGTTTTAGTGTCCTCTTGTTAAAGTTGCTGCACAACCATATTGGTAAATCGCGCTTCTACCTGGGTCTTTCCACAGTAAAGGGGGCATTTTGGCAACACAGACCATATTTTCAAAGAAATACCTTTGTCTGGTCTCAAAATAAAAGAAATAAGTTTAAGTTGTTTTGAAGAGATAACTTAGGCCCAAAAAGGGTTATAAATAGTGTGACGACAACGCCTTTCTAAAAACCCTGTGTACAAATTTCCAATATACATGTACGCTCGTAACCGGACACTTGTGTTTCATTTTAGGCCCTCCCGGTTACGAGCGTATATTGGAAAAGTGTTAACTAAAAGAAATTATCCAACATAAATTGCAATTTGTCTGCTGTCTAGACTATTATCTAGAGTTCATCTTTGTACGACTAAAGGTCAATTACATAACTACTATGTATTATGTACCGTAGCTGTATGCATCAAACCAATCCAATGTGCAAGTTCATGATTTGAAGAAAAAAAATATTCCCAGAAAAATGTCTCGCACGAATGCCAGCATACACATGTACTTTCCCCACCATTTTTTTTAAACTACAAATTTTGATGACCTGCCTCCAGTCACTAGAGCAAATTTTTCTATTTGACTCGTTTCTCACATCAAAAGACCTAGTATCGATTTCACAAAGACTTAAGTGCTCAAATTCATCACAACTTGCCAAACTCTTCGGAAATTTATGACGGGTTCTAAAGTTGCATTTCACAAAACACTTGCAACAGTTATAACATCGCAAGTTGTGGGTAGAACTGCTACATGTACCTGCACAACAATGTGCAATCTTGGGCAGAACCCTTACCAAATTTGCGATAAAATAAACCTGTATTTGGTAATCGTAACATTGTGCTGGATTCATCAGTTGTAACGACAAATCGCAAATTTTTTCTTTGTGAAATCGACCTCTGGACTCGAACTTCCAAACCCAATGAATTACTAGAATAAAGTCACTTGGCTATTAAAATGACTCTCAAGTACGGTAAATAAACGCAAGACATTGACTTGTCAATGGTAGTGGAGAACGCTGGACACACATGTGGCGCGATTAAGAAAATGTGCAGCACGGACAGTGATTCTTTCCAAACAACGGAAAATTACACGCACCATCGCGCAGTCGCACTGATTGAGCCCGATACGTACCCTGGGGAGCAAGACAAAGATGGACGCACCTTGATAAAGGTCTATTACATACGTGTAGGCTACATGTTCAGGCCAGTGGACCTCACTATGAATAGTTTCAAAGTTGCATCACATCATGAACTTTGTACCAAGTCTATTTGAGGTCATATTTTGATCACTGATTCACCTCCTCAAAAGTTTAAAGAACAGCTGGTGAAAGCACTGTCCCATTCAAATCAACTAGGCCCTACACTGTATATACATGTATGGTGAATTGACCCACTGTAAATTTATTCCTAAAAATAGCTCACTTCCAAAAAGATCTACAGTGCATTTTCATTCAAATATCTGAGGCTTGCATGTTTTCAGAGGTCACCTTGCAGTTTTGTAAATGTATCACAATGAAAAGAATTTGGAAATTATTTTTAGAAGTTGGCCATTACTATTTTGGGTAGTTATTCGGGAGAATCATTGTATTCTTTCCTGGCCTAACTTCCCAAGACACTGAAAAAATGATCAGAGAGGACTCAAACTTGCTACAGTACCATTCTTTTTCCTTTCAATTTCATTACAAAGCAACGCATGTGTTTACCATTCAGCAAAGGTACACCAGCCCTGTGCTGTGGTGTATGCTGTGGCGTAGGTAGTGTACATGCACAGACTGCGTGATCAAAGATTGTAGGCAGTGGACATGCTAAACAACCTGACCACTGACCATACATGTAACCAACAGTGTCATTGTAAAATTCATAGCCTAGGGATAATTGTACAGTATGGTGAATGCTTTACAATATGTACATTGTAGGTATTATTGATTGTAAACCCAATCAAAAGTAGGACCAGTTTTTACATACGGTTGACATACATGTATTTTCTAGAGATTTGATCTAGTGGGAAAACGCCCTACAACTTGGAGTACTAGCTGCAGTGTTTGAATGCATGGTGCATACACATGTACATTGTACGTACCAGTACATGTACGTTATACTCATGTCCACATTACTGTGCATGTGCGCATAGCCTACCAGTGCATGTTTTATGTACACTGTACAGTAAATAATGTACCAGTACAAAATTTCATCACTCGTTCTACAGGGATTATGGTACTCAATGGAGAATTCTAGATGTACCAGTATTTAAACCTGAATTGACCTCAAACCATTCACTGTAGTCACATACATAATTGTAACTCCACCATACTGGTACAGTATTGTGCACTTAAATTGTACATCGAAGAAAGATATACTGTACATATGTAGCATTGCAACTTACGCAATGCTTGAAAAGGACTTGTAATTTTTAAACTTCAATCTACCGGAATAGTAAAAAATAACAGACCGGTCAGGAAAAAACTACCATACACGTTTGCCAGTTGAGACTCCATGCACTACGTCTATGGAGCATGACATAAAAAGCGTTTTTTAAAGAAGACTGGATATTTTCTCAAATGCTAAAATTATGTTTCCTAACCAAATTTATACTTTCTGTAGCAAGAATTAGTAAGCATGGTGACAAGCGAAGTAACAAAACTATACAAGTCCATGTGACAGCAACTAAGCACGAACACTTTTTTTTTTCTCACTCCATGCAGTCACGTTGCTATTTTCATATACAAAGGCATCAAAAAAGTGCCAGAATGTCTGACCAACAGAATTGGCAACGAACAAACAAATGTAGTTTAGCACTGTATAAAAATATGCGGCTGCAACTGCATGCAGGCCTTGTGGAGGGGATCAGGGATAATCCTGCAGTAGTGATCCTAGTGATTCTACAATAATCCTAGACTTGTGATCAAATCAAGTGGCAAATTTATCAGTTGACTATCATCACCATTTTGTCGCTAAAACGATTTACACTGTGTCAGCCATTATGCCAATTTGATGGCACCGAGCTCGGTGTTCGACCCCGAGCTCAGGATCAAGTGTAAACAGGGTGTTATTAAGCATCAGTATCGTGAGTTTTGTACACAAGGTCTACATAAACATGTGTATAACTATGGGGGATACATATCCCCCAAAGTTCTAGGGGTATACCAGTACATGTACATGTAGTTCTATACCCCTACATCATACACATAGTTACATCCCCCCATACCGGTACAGTAGTTCTATGTATCCCCCATAGTTCTAGGGGTACGGTACACAAGGTTTGAAGTCATGGTTAACTACTCAATTCTTTCCCAAAAACCTCACATCAAGTACTGGGCAATTCCGTAAATTCAGATTTACACCTCAGAGACTTTGAGGGCTTGTAATGCTTCGCGTATTCAAGTTGTTTGATTTTAAACACATGTTCTCCAAGCATCATTGATGGAAGTGTAATTCCTGAAAAACTGATTGTAACGCCATTCTCAGTAAGTCTCCGAAATGAGTACGTCCGAAACAGAGATATTTTTTAATGTACCACGCATATTGGGAATGGCATTACAATACGTTTTTCAAGAATTACACTTTCATCAATGATGCTTGAAAAACATGTGTTAAAAAACAAACATCTTGAACACGTAAAGCATTACAAGCCTTCAAAGTCTCTGAGGTGTAAATCTGAATTTACGGAATTGCCCTACTTAGGGACTTGGAAATCAGGGACGTCATCGCGCGCGCACTGGATACACTAGTAATGGTTAGTTTCACAGCGGATTTTTGCCGTCTCTGAAGTGGCGCATCATGAAAAAGGCGCTCTAAAATCTCACAACATTGTTCAATTCATTTTTTTAATAGATGCGTGGATAAAAGCATACTTTTCTGACGATATGCATTTGTTAAAACGATTTGTAAAATATTTATAGTGGGGCGCAGCAATATGTTTGTTTGATAGTGAGATTTATGACCCATAAAAAGGTACCTACATGTAGTTCATGTTGCTAAACAGACTTGTGAAACCAACACACAGTTTGGGGAGATAGTTGTTTGTGTTTGTGCCAAATTTCATTGAAGAAAACATTCCCCTTGCTTGTTATTTTTAGAACACAAAAATGATTAACGGCTCCGTCTTGCACACGTTGTCGAGTGCGTAGTCTTCATTCCAGGCATAAATGTGAGCTTACACATAGACAATGACGTCGCGCGCCCTCACGTGTGCATGTTAGGGAGGTTTCGCACCGTCACGGATACCGATACGTCAAGACTCTATGCGCTTCTCGTGGTGCGTAACCGACGTACACACGTTTTCATACTCACAGATATCGGCCTCCATATGCGTATAGCATAAAAACGGATAGCGGTTATGGGGATTTATGGGGATATGCATTTTGTTTCTTTGTGGTGTATCTTCCATGAATCATCACGAAACACACTAACGTCTTCACTAGTGGTTCACACTATCGACGCATCCAAACAACCGCATATGCGGAGCTGAGCAAAACACATACGGGAAGCACGCATCGGGCGCGCCATTTTCATCCGTTCCTTCCAATTCCGCGAGCAACGCTAGCTCATAGCAGCGATCCAGCCGCCCGAGTTCAGACCACAGATATCTATTAGTTCAGACACATGTCCCAAAACAAAGAATACATTCGCCACAGGATCTGTTTTCAAACGAACTATCTTGTGGTGGATGTATTTTGATTGCGCTGTTGTACGTACAACGGACATGACGGTTGAAAAATCGACGGACAAGTAGACCTCGGATCAACTCTTCCGTAATCTGTCATTTGACGTACGAAACCTTCGGATACGTTAATTTTTCTACTCAACTACTCAGTTCACATCGAAAACGCGTCAACGGAACAAAAATTAACGGATCGGAGACGACGTACGTCAATTTTACGTAGCCTACATGTACGTCTGACCATGGAGGAAGGAAACATGGTCTGACGGACAAAAATAGTGCAGTGTGAACCCGCCCTTAGTCATAATTATGACTTATAATATTAAAGCCATATACTTGTGTTAAGTCATATGATTACATGTGTGACTTTTTTTTATTCCTGTCCCTTCTACGCTTCGGTACGCGTGTACTGCCAACACGCAAAAAAACGTTCAGTACATTGTGGATAAGTGTTATTTTGGCGCGCAATTGCCACGTGAGGGCGCATTGCTTATTACTCAGTTTAACGCAAAACGAGAAACCGTGTTGAATTAAGACTAATCAGACTTGAAGTTGAAGATATCTTCGTTGGCTTGGCGCAATATGTCACTGTGGGGGCGCTGCATACTGCATCGCATTCTTCGAGCTCTCTCCTAATCAGTTTACACGCACGATTTCGCGGGAAAACCGCCGATTCCTAAGACGCATATCTCGGCAACTGCTTGCTCAATTTATGCGATAAATGCCGTTTTAAAATTAACATAAAATAATCTGTAATGTGAGATGATATTTTCAATCAAAATCGAACTTTGAATTTTTTTTCCAAGTCCCTACCCTACTATTAAGTACATTTAAAAAAATACTAAAACAATAAGTGTAAAAAATAGTTTTGTACCGGCCATTGTAATCCTGACAAGTGGATTCACTACAGAACTGTTCATGGTGTTAAGATGTTCAAACACGCAGGTATAGGCCTACTGTACAAGAAGTCCCAGTTGTTACCACACTAACACCCAGGCAAGGTTTCCACAGGTCACACACACACTTGAAGATACATGTAGTTCAACACAAAAAGAACTTCACTAAAGAAGTGACATGCTACAGAATGACTGACAAAAGAAATAGTGGAACAATACATGACAATGCTTTTATTGTGTGTGGGAGTCTCACTCCCACATTCCTTAGAATAAAGGTGAGCTGGCTGTACATGTACGTATGTATTTCACAATTTGGGGCTGTGGCCTGAATTTATGAATGAATTGTGGTTTGAAAAAGACACATGAGTAAATTCCTGGAGTGGTTTCCTTTTCACCATGAAAACCCAAAGGGTTTCCTGTACAGAGTGGAAAAGGGGTCATCCTTTGTGTGTTGCCAAGGCTACTGGGTTTACACTACAACAGGTAAACCATTTCCATGCATTTTAGCAATTAAAGTGTAACAACCAAACTTGGGATGAGAGAAAAATTGTAACAGCGTACAATTGAGTCTTTCCACGGTAAAGGGGGCATTTTGGCAACACAGACCATATTTTCCATAAAATACCTTTGTCTCAAAATAAAAGAAATAAGTTTCAGTTGTTCTGAAGAGATTTATGGTAACTTAGGCCCAAAAGGGTTACAAATAGTGTGACAACATGCCTTTCTAAAAACCCCGTGTACAAATTTCCAATATATATACACTCGTACATGTCGTAACCGGGACGGCCTAATAAATGTAACACAAGTGTCCGTCCCCGGTTACGAGCGTACGGTATATTGGAAATTTGTACACAGGGTTTTTAGAAAGGCATGATGTCACACTATTTGTAACCCTTTTTGGGCCTAGGTTATCTCTTCAGAACAACTTAAACTTATTTCTAAAAAATGTGGTCTGTGTTGCCAAAATGCCCCCTTTACTGTAGAAAGACCCACTTGCTAATGGTTACCCAATGCATCAAAATATCACGGACAAAAATGACAGAAGCACATACAAATGTAGTACAGAATCTGTTAATTTCTTTTAAGGTTGACATAGTAGGAGTCATTTCCTTGGTTAAAACATAAAAAAGACAAATGACGTCAGTACTATAGATTGTGGTTGGAATACACAGAAATGGATAAAAAAAACATTTCCTGACGAAATTAACCACAACTTGGGAATTGACAACACTGTCATTACAGGCCTTGAAATAACCCATGGCACCACAGCAAATTGCCATCGGTGCCCTATGCTTTGCCGTGTTGCCCTTAAAAGGTTCCAACACAAATTTTTCATTTCCTCATTCAGGTGCCCTTTACTAAGAGAAAATTGCCGTGCCCTTTTGAAAATGAATTTTAAGATGTCCACGATTGGAAAATGATTGGAAAAAAATACTTACAACACCGTTTTTGAAGCCAAAATGTTCTCCCACGGGCAAACTCAACGAGAGTTTTTCTCGTCGCTGTTTAAATAATTCTGAACTGAGAGGGCGCTCTCCGCAGTGTAAATAAGGTACAGTTCCAAGTGCGCAATAGTCTTGGCCCAAGACCATGGTAATCGATATTGGATTGTGCACGCCTTGGCATGCTTGGCACACGTCCAGAAATATTTAAACAGCGACGAGAAAAACTATCGTTGAGTTTGCACGTGGGAGAACATTTTGGCTTCAAAAACGGTGTTGTAAGTATTTTTTTTCCAATCATTTTCGAATCGTGGACATCTCAAACCACTGCAGGACACAACTACTATAGGAGGACATTTTTGGGTGTGATTCTAATTACCGTAATTTTCGGAATATAAGCCGCGGCTTATACGTTGATTTTGCCAAAAAAAAAGTTCCCAGCGGCTTATAAACCGGGCGGCTTATACGCCGAGCTCTAAAGATAAAAATCATTATATGCTCATGTACATTATGTAATGTGGTTCCTGAAATAATTCTATCAATCTTTTATGGGAATTTTTTATTGTCAAAAAACGATGTTGAATGCCGTCGCACGCGCACGAAAAGGTGTGCAATTTTCCCAGGTGCAGATCAGTGTACCGATCTTCGTTGGTGACCCATACATTGATGTGACACTGCACAAGCGCAGGCAACCAGTTCGCCATCGGACCATGCCATCGGTCGCGAGTACTCGTCCAACGCCGAACAAATCGTTTGGTGCGTCTGTTCCTTCCGTGTTTTCTTCAATTCTTTACTTTTAGTCGGCGTTGTTTTAAAATCCAAAGAGTTCTGTGTTTGTCATTGTCTGTGGAAATGTGTGTTTTAGATGGAAAATCATTACAAGTAATTTTAATTAACGATGTTTTTCCAACAATGTACAGTCACTTTGCCCAAAAGCTATTTCGCCCAAGCGGCATACGTGTACGTACGTCCGCAGGCAAAGGCAGGCAAACGGTCCCCTATTTTAATAAGCCTTTTCGGTATCTCGCGCGCGGTGCATGCACGTGGCAAGGTCAAAGGTAAATTCGGAACACGACGCCGCCATAGTTCATTCACCGCCAATGATACAATGGGGGTGAATGAACTATTGCGGCGTCGTGCACAAAAATATGGGGCGGACGCAAATGCGAGAAATCATCGGGAATACCCGGACCAAGCAAAAGACGATAGATCTATGTAGCATTCTTTTTCCGCTGAATTACAAATATTAATATCAATCACCCAATCCCCATGAAGCCCCTTTATGTCAGTTGCAATCAACATAGAATGATCTATTGAGATAACCGAATTCGGAAAAAAAGAAGGCTTAGCGTTTGCACAGCCTTGGTATACTCCGCTCAAGACGCCCATTGATGACCATCGGCTTCAGGTTTTTGCCGCTGGCCGTGCAGGCAAGAACCACCGTGAAGCTGGTTTTCTTATTTATAAACTCTTTTTGCAAAAATGGAGATGCCCCATGAACCGTCCAATTATTGCTGCAGCTTCGGTCTAAACCCCCGTCCATCTGGTCCAGTACAATGTCTAATTCTTTGTCACTGTCCTTTGCGTTTTTAGTTTAATCGTGATGGACCCAAACGTATGACAAATGCAATGTAGTGGCAGTACAATACGGAAGCAATCAAACATAAAACGTTTGGCATATTTTATTTTGGCCGGTGAGATCAAAATCGCCAAGTCACCATGTGCATTGAAAATAACCAATCGCGGTGCGCGTAATGGAGAGACTCGGCCGGCTATTATCGTACATGCATAGCATATGCGTCGGGCCCGGGCGAAAGCAGTGTACAATTTGTACACGTGGGCTGCGTTCCACTCATGCGAACGTTGACAACGTTCGCCTCTGGTTACAGTGCTCTTTGATCTTGTGCATATGCGTACAAGCTGGGTATTTGGCGAACGTTGCAAACGTTTAACAATGTGCGCGTATTTGGAACGAAGCCCTGCTTTCACTTACCGTGTTTGTGCATGGCCTACCGGCCTGGTGCACTGCATGCCTTGCGGCCGCCGTCGGAGAATCCAGCGAATATCTTGATGGCTTGCGTCATCGATGTCTTCTATATACTCTCCTTTATTTTTTGGAGATTTCTCATTATGCACATTCCAAGGCATTTTTAAAATATGTCAAGTTACATGTACTTTATCTATTTACAAAACAAACTGAAACAAGATTAGCCTACTTTGAGTGCATTGCACCTTGCTATAACTTATTATAAACATGTAACGCCTTTCCCGATAAAGCCATTGATTTCAATAAGGTAGTCTCTTGAGTGTGCTGTCATCAACATGATCAAAACAACCTGGACCACAAAGCTCTCTTTGAGGCAACATGCCGCGCCGACAGAGAGTGTGACAACTGCAGTGCGTGGTCGCGCGCACGTGGCCCGCGGTGAGGCACTTACGGCGGCAGTTCTTTGTGATCGATCTGTTGCCGACAAAATGGTGCGGCTAATAAGCCGGGCGGCTTATACGCCGACGGTAAATCTTGTTTCTGGAATTTTTGGGAGTCGCGGCTTATACCCCGGGCGGCTTATATTCCGAAAATTACGGTAAGGCAAAATGCAGGGCTGCCAACACTCACGCATTGAGCGTGAGACTCACGCATTTTACTTAATTCTCACGCACGCATAACATTTTCTCACGCTTAAAACGGCAAACGATCCTTTTCGGTACCTTCCGATCGCACCGATGTTCTGTATCGAAAAAAGTAAGGGCGCCCTCTGTTAACGGCTCCATCTAATGTGGTCGGGTGCTTATCTTTTCGCACGATCAGTATGGCTTCTCTGGAAGGGAGTATGGGTACCCAACTGATTGGTCATCAAAACGAATAGAAGAAAGGTGAATGCCCGTCGTTCATGCATCGCTCGTGTTTTTTTTACCGCAAAAAAATTTCCGTTGTGCATTGAAAGGATCGCAGCATGGATTAATTGTAAAAGGAAAATTTGAGGTGTAATAAGGAGACATCGTAGAAAAAGTAGTGGGCAAACAAATCGGAGAAACAAAACCAGTTGTTGTTTTTTTTTCGCGTATATATTTTAGTGTTTTCTATCAAATCTGCACTCACTGATAAGACATTTTAGGGAAAAAAAAGCTAATGGTCAACTGAATATCTCAATTCTTATCCATGACACTTCCACCTCCAAGAAGAGATTCACCTGAGCTGAAAAGGGAATAGGGTTTGGTTTTGATGAATGAAAAATTGTGGGTTTGAGACTGAACTCAGTTATGCAACTAGAGGGATAAAAAAAAATCATTCTATGTGTCAGATTGCACCATTTCTACCTAAACAAAATGCAAAAGCTCCGTAAACCCCCTCCCACCACCCACACTCTTCCCCCACCCCTTGTCGCAATTCTCCCTCGGCCCCGCCCACTCGCTCACAAAATCTCACTCTGAACTTCGACTCAATGTTGGCAGCCCTGCAAAATGACAAACCACTGTATGAAAGGGGGACCCTTCTGTCCCTACGGGAAATCCCGTAGGGACAGAATCATTCTGTCTACGCCTCCCCCTCTAATAAAAAACATTGGTAGAACCAATTTGGATTCTTTTTGCAAGGGTACCGGTATATAATAAAGGAAATAAACATCTGTATCCAGTACACAAATCAGACAGAGACGGGCTTTAGGGTGGGCTGGGGGGGTTTACAGTCAAGTCGACCGTTTGCCAACTCGACTCCTACCAACTCGACCGTCGTACCAACTCGACCGTCGTACCAACTCGACCGTCGTACCAACTCGACCGTTGACCAACTCGACTTCACAATCGAGTCAACTCGACCGTTGACCAACTTGACCGTTGGCCAACTCGACCGTTTGTTATGAACATAACAAAAATTGGCACGTTTGACCTATTTCCCTCATAACCGGCACATGTTTGACTTTGAAATAGAACGAGAAAATGAATTAAACTGTGGTAATAATTTAATGATGTTAAAATAAATTAAGAAGTAACATTGATAAAAACGGCTATCTACTACAAGATGTACTAGTTTAGTGGGACACAACGGACGAGTTGACTTCTGCAGTTAAACGTACAACGGTCGAGTTGGTAGGAGTCGAGTTGGTACGACGGTCGAGTTGACTCCTTCGGTCGAGCGCGCGACGGTCGAGTTGGTACAACGGTCGAGTTGGTACGACGGTCGAGTTGGTAGGAGTCGAGTTGGCAAACGGTCGACTTGACCTGCACCCGGCTAGGGGGAAGGGGTGGGGATAATAAATGGTATGCGACAATAACACAAACTCTCTTTAAGTCCACTGTATTTTTGAAACAAACTTTTTTTATTTTTCACGCCACTTGCATCGCCATTTGTGTTTTATGACATTGTTGTGTTCATGTCCGAAATAAATACCAAATAAGTTATAATAAACAAATTTTCATTGAATTCAGTCATGTCAGTGTAATGGAAATCCTTGAGGAGACAAGCTGGGCAGACCCAGTGTACATGTAAATGTAGGTATGTTACAAACAAATTCAAAATCACCCGAGTTCAGAAACGATATATATATACATAAATCTTTTGTAAGCTGCAAGAGCACAAAAAAGAAATAAAATGGCACAAGAAACGTATATATTGATAATTTATTATTATCATCAAACTAACATTTTTACACGGTTTTAATTATAAGTCATAAAAAGGAAAATTCTCCGTGCATGGTAATCTGGTAACGAACCCCCAAAAATATGACCAGCAGCCAATTTCACGGCAATTGGTATTTTGCGAAACTTGCAGGACTTTACAGAACCTTGCCAAAATAGCAAACAAAAAGATTGTTACCAACAAAATACACGGTAAAACAAGAATACATGTACATCTTATCTACCAATGTGTCGATATGAAGCATACAAAGTTACAATAAGCCAGTTCGGAATCTCGCGCGCGCAAGGAACGTCTATGGGATTGTGTCAAAGGTCATTTGAGATAAACACAGTGCATACGGACAGGGTGCGCCTTTGTTTATCTCAAATCAAAGTCGGGAGACGCATGCGCACGCAGTCGAGACTCCGAACTGGCTTATATTGCAAGGCAAACTCAAGAATCGGGCGCTTCATATTTTGGCTAAATTCAAGGCTGCAGAACTTTTTCTCCCGGGTGGAAAATATAACTTTTCACCCAGGATGCGGGAGACAGAGTTCCGCAGCCTTGAATAGCCCCTATTTCGCACACGTTTTTTATGTGGCCCCACACTGCCACAGCACAGAGGCAGCCAGTGGGACCCATTGCTTTAGTTTATGTATTCTGAAAGTTCCGCAAAGTTCTGCAAAGTTTTGGGGTATTTTTTTCCGATACATTGAACAAAGATTTTAAAGAAAATACCTCCTGGAATCAACAGACCATCAAATTCTAGAATATACTTCCCACATGCACTTCTGTCGCAAATGTTGCATTTCTGAGATAAATAAATGATAAAATTACTGCATAAAGTAATGCACAAAATGACGCGGCGAGCGGTCTGTGCGTAAGCGCGACAACAGAGGGCGCTGCGCGCGCGCGTGAATGGTTATCTTGTGCACTAACTGACATGACTGAAGGCAATTTTTGAAGAAGAAAACATGATTTTTCTACAGAAAAGCAACATTTGCGACAAAAGTGGAAGTGGGAAGTATGCCTATATCTTGATTCCAGGAGGTAATTTCCTTAAAATCTTTGTTCAATGTATACGAAAAAAATACCGAACAAATTGTGTAGCTTGTGCAATTTTTGAAAATGGCATAAGCCCTATAGGCTTGCGTGTAATTATCACCTGAATGTTGCGCAACTTACGCAAAAATAAAAGGACTCTTGAAAGTTGTCTGAAATAAAAATGGGAAACTAACCAATCACAAAGTACGTCCGTTTAACTCCCGTCTTCTCTTCCACCTTCGCTAAGACGTCAGTTACTGCATTCTTCTCATACAGTATTTTATCCAGCTTGGCCCTCAAACCTTCTACGTTCGTCATTTTCAGTAGATTTTTGTTGTTTTAAAAGGCGCGATGATGCCGATGGACACTCCCTGCAGAACTGGATCGATCGCGAAGCAGAGTACGAGTGAGGTCATTGACCTTGATGGCCGGCCTTGGGAAAATTAAAACAAATTTATGTAAAACAAAGTAAAATTTGTTTTATTTAAAGTATTTACCCTTAAGTTACCGTTTAAAAATAAAGAATAGAGTCAATGTATTTTTTGTCAATTTAAATGATACTAATAAAATAATAGCGGCGTTAAAGAAAGTTTTTCTTTATAAAATGTTAGCTATCGTTTTGATTTTGGCTGTATGAGCTGCTTGAGGGCGCACTTTATTTTTATCATTCATTTGGGAATGTGTGCGTTGAAAACAAGACGTGCACGTGCAGCCTCGGCCTCTCGTGATCTCTTGGATGATTTGATCGTAGTGTACGTTTCGTTTTAAAGATAGTATATATGATTGGTAAACTGTTACAAATAGTTTTATTCCCCTGTGTGATTCAAGATATGCATGATTATAAGGGAAGCAGGTCAAATCGGACCCCGATTAAAACCAACCCAAGCAAAAACCAGCTCCATACTTCGTCTAACTTTTGAGAAAACAGTCAAAAAAGGGTTTGCAGTCATTTCTCCCCAAAACCACTTAGCCCTGAAGTGAACCATTGCGCCCTGAACCACGGCCTGTGCACGAAGTGGTTTTGAGGGCGAAGTGGCATTTGGGCAATGTAGTGTTTGGACGAAGTGATTTGGGGCGAAATGGCACTCGGGCGAAGTGGTTTGGGGGCGAAATGGCAGTTGGGCGAAATGGTTTTGGGGCGAATTTAATTTTCGTCTCATGAGACGAAAACTAATTGTTTTACTAATTTCTCAAAGACTATAGCACTTCAGACAAAACCAATTTAGGGAGAGTTTTCTACGGTCATCATGTTTGTGTAAGTTAGGCGTAAATCTGTGAACATTTCTGATTTTCAAGATACCAATCATGTATATACTGCCTTTAAAGGCACAGGCTCGTCAGCAATGCGCGCACGCCAAATTCGTGCCACGAAATACGTAGCTCGACAGCAAAGGCATGGAGCTGCGTATTTTATGGTACGAATTTGGCGAGCGTGCATTGCTGACGAGCCTGTGCCTTTAAACTGAGTAGCAAGTACGAGGATGTGACTATTCTTAGTTCTGTTTGTGTGTGCTTGTCCGTCCGTGTTCTCATTAGGTTTGGACAAGGACACGTTTTAGATGGCTGATTCTGATTCGACGTCGAAAAAAACAACCGCAACATGGAGGTGTTCCTTTTCAAGTCTCGGACTTCACGAGTGGTTGGCATCGCAGTGCAAATCTATGGGCATCGTTAAACCAACTCCAATCCAACAATATTGCATTCCCCCAATTTTAAGAGGTAGGCTACATACCGGTACAAATGAATCTAGTCAAATGGGTTAATTTTCATAAACGCTGTCAACCTGTGAACAGGGTTTGGGGTACTTTTAGCAGGCTAGAAGTGATTTTCTGACGTTTACATTGGGACGTGTTGAATCACTTTTAGCTAATAACGTTTTATTGTCCATGGCGAAATGTTGACCATCCCTGCACAATAAAAAATGGCGGCCATTCTCCAATCTGAAATTTCACCTTACAGTCAAAATTAAACATTGAAAAACTTACCATGGAAGTCCCTGGAATCTCCAGAATTTAGTGCTGTGGTCGTCTTTTCCGATGATTCTTTTAAACAGCAAAACACTTGTCCAATGTAATTTTTCTTTACATTTTTCCTGCAAACTGCAACGGAACAGCGAGATGATGGTTAACCGATTATCGCAAAGATAGCCCGCCCTCTTGTGGTCTCATGTTGTATGACGTCACCAGTGCTTTTGACAGATCTAGTGGTCCTTCTGATTTTTTACTAATCTCGAAACACAGGATCGGACCAGTGTTAATTTCGACCCTGTTATAGAGACAAAGCTTGGATTGTATGAATAAAATCTGGCATTTTTCCAATAGACCATATTCCTGAACGCGTGAGAGCGCTCGAACAAGGTGTTTTGGGGGAAAATGTCCATAGACGACAGTAGAAAAGTGGGGGTACCCGGTATGTGCATACGTACGTGGGGAAAAGTCACGTACGCGGAGCGCGCAGACCTGTGTTGCGCGCACAGATTTCCATTCAAAATAAACGTTTGGAAGGCGTGTGTGCGTAGCGCGTTTTGTGTTCGAACATAACGCACGATGGGCGCGGACCAGGCGCGGACCACTTGACAGCGCCCTCCACGTTCAGGAATACGGCCTATTGATAGTTTCATAAAACCATTTAATTGGAGCATACTACATGTACAGTATGTAAAACTGCTTCCGAATTCTACTGAGTTATTGAGTTTTGTTTGCCTGGTTTCAGGTCAAGATTGCATCGGTTGTGCTAAGACGGGAAGTGGAAAAACTGCGGCTTTTGCTTTGCCAATTATACAAAAGCTCAGCGAGGACCCTTATGGTATCTTCTGTCTTGTTATTACACCAACAAGGTTTGTATACATGTACACTCGACCAAAAATGTTCTGTCACCAGTAAGACATTTATAGAGATTTATTATTAAATTAGATTTAATGTAGGAAAATAATATATCAAATTTCAGCTGAACTCAAGAGCTCAACGGAGTCGATGATGGCAAGCTTCACGGAACAGGAATGCAACAAAGGAATGTGAGGTCAGAATGAAAAACGACGATGTCAACTTTATTGCACTCAAGCAAGGGGAGTTACAGTTCAGTATTTTGCTTCCACCATACCTAATGCAATGGCACGATTCAGATTGGACAATTTAACCATTTTGATTTGGATGATTTTGACAAGACATTGATAAATCCAAACTTACTTAAAAATTTCCTAATTGTCTACACACAAATTGCCCAAATCACAAGTTGCATTGTTCTTTGGTGTTTTTCATTCTGACCCCACACTCCTTTGTTGCATTCCTGTTCAGTGAAGCTTGCCATCATGGACTCCGTTGAGCTCTATTCCTTTGAGGGATATGTTCAGCTAAAATGTGATATAATATTTTCCTACATTAAATCCAATTTCATAATAAATATCTACAAATGTCTTACTGGTGACAGAACTTTTTTGGTCGAGTGTATATGGGTATTTCCATAAAAACAGGAGCCAATGTGTGACATTTTGATGCAACAATATTGTTTAAAGAAATTTCTGTGCAATTTATAAATACATGTAATGTAGAATATTAAATATAATTTACAAAGGGTTAGACATGTCTTGGTACATGTATCATAGTTTCGAAAATATTCAAGAAAATTGTTTCACGATGTAAGGGGGACTCCAAGGCATTTTTCAACTCTTGCGATTACATTTCGTCTTTTTGACCAGTTTCTTTCTGGAAAAGGTACATGTAGTAGCTGATTTTACCCAGCTGCGAAATTTGTTACATTTTGAGCGAAAGTTTCAAAATGTCACACTTGCATTTAGAAGATCACACTAGTTTATTGAATTGTTCTCGTTATGTTTTGGGTAGTATCAACAGATAAAGATGGTGTTTGATTCATGAGGTCATATATTCTTTATATGCCGAGGGTAATCGTTAGCTGAAATCTGGTAATTATAAAAAAATCAACTCCAGAAGTGTCACGACGTAAGGGGGACACTGTGTCCCGTTTTCATGGAATAACCCATAAAGAAGGGAAAAAATTAGACTTGGGTGATTACACTTTTAGAATTAGAATCACGATTCCACTTTGGGAATCGGAATTGCAATTCTAGATTTTTGAGGAATCGATTCCCAGAAGGAATCAATTCCCTTTCATCTAGATTTGATTCCCAGTGATAGCTTGCCGATTCCAGAAATTACCTAGCAATTCAGAAGCCATAACACTCGATTGAGTTTTCGTCTCATGAGACGAAAATTCAATTCGCCCCAAAAACCATTTTGCCCAAGTGCCATTTCGCCCCCAAACCACTTCGCTCGAGTGCCATTTCGCCCTAAATTACATCATCCAAACACTACATCGCCCAAATGCTACTTCGCCCCAAAACCACTTCGTGCACAGGCCGTGGTTCAGGGCGAAATGGTTCAGGGCGAAGTGGTTTTGGGGCGAAATGACTGCAAACCCTTTTTTGTACGGAGCTGGTTTTTGCTCAGGTTGGTTTTAATCATGCATATCTTCAATCACACAGGGGGATAAAACTATTTGTAACAGTTTACCAATCATGTATACTATCTTTAACTCCCAAATGATTGTTGGGCTGTAACATTTTCAACTTTTTGATCTTGTATTTTCTGTTCTTTCACCAGGGAGTTAGCATTTCAGATTGGTGACCAGTTTAGAGTTCTTGGAAAGCCAATTGGTGTCAGAGATTCAGTTGTTGTTGGTGGCTTTGGTATGGAGAAGTTCTTAAAGTTATATTGTCTGTGGTTCTCAGCAAATTTAATTCTTTTCGCCTTGCCTAGACTTGCCCGGAGACGTGGTGGATAGCGTGTCGGACTTTCGGTCGAGAGGTCCGTGGTTCGAAACCTGGCCATTGCACCGCAATGTGTCCGTAGACAAGACACTTCACTCCACGTTGTCTCTCCCCACCCAGGTGTATAAATGGGTACCAGCAAATACGGTTGTGGAAACCAAACTAGTTGCTGGGGGTAGACCTGCGATGGACTGGCATCCCATCCAGGAGGAGCAGCAATGCTCCTAGTCACTCCATGCCACGGAAACCGGGGATGAGTACCGGCCGTAATGAGCCAATTTGCTCGTTAATCGACTTACCTAGACTTGCCCAAGTATTACTTCCCGTGTTTGGTCTGTAGTGGGCAGCATACACCCTCTGGACTAGTGGCCTGTCAAATCTCTTTTCTTCTGTCTCGGAAGACTTTTTGAGAAAGAAGAAACGGAAGAATAGAGATCAGACAGTCCACCAGTCCAAAGGGCGAGCTGTACGCTGTGCATTACAGACCAAACAAGTGAAGTCAGACTTGGGCAAGTCTATACACCTTGCAGTGAGTTGAATTATTGGCGGACCGCCAATAATTTAAAATATTGACATTAAGTTTGTTTTTTTTCGTTGATGTTTCATTTGAAAGTGAATAACTTTTATGTTTCTAGAAAAATATCAATTCAAAAAAAACGTTTATTTTTCGAGGTGCCGCAACCCAAAATGTACATCTTTAATGTATATTTGTGTTTTAAAATGAATTGGCAAGGCACTTTAGTTTTACTGAACACAAAATTTGTTGAAGTTGAGAACTGAAAAATTAATGCCGTCACAAGTCCCTACAAGTCTTTAGAAAGTGCAACACAAGTCCTGTAGTTTGATTTCAAGTGACAAGCTATGTAGACGTACATGTACATATATAGGTCAGCCACACGGTGTGGCCATGTACAGCATAAAGTGTGGAAGTTCGGTAGAGTGTTTTCCTTTTGCACAATTAATTTGAGAAAAAAAATGACAGTTGTAGGTGCATCTCGAGATTATGAGGGCCACTACAATTGCTTTTTTTTTGTTGGTAGATTTTGGTTCTATTCTAAAATTGTAGCCTCTAGAAAAATCACTTGGTTAAAAATTCCGTCCAGTGGCCAAATGATAAAACACATCGAACGTAAAGTGTTGCAAAATAATTTGAACACATCAAAGGAACAGCAGTTGTTCTCTTTGGCGGGTAGCTTCTTTTTAAAATTTTTATTTTCTTTTTTGCAAGTAGAAGTGCCAGCAGCGTAGTTAGAAAGTTTAAAAGCATGAATAAAAGTGCAGTTCAGATGCACTCATTATTATATTCTCTGTTTATGCTTTTTTTGTGGCTCTTAAGCGGGCCTCCCACTGTACGATTTTTGCCACGAATTTCAAACGATTAGGTACGATTGTGTATAGAGTCTATAGACAGTCTCAGGTAATCTCACCAAATCATATCTATTCGTTGAAAATTCGTGGCAAAACACAATGTGGCTTTACACAATGTTACAGTATTAGCTAAGGACTCTTTTTTCTTTCTTTTTTTCAGACATGATACGACAGGGACTGGAGCTCTCAAAGCAGCCTCACATTGTGATATCAACCCCGGGTCGCTTGGCTGATCATATCAACAGCACAGACACCTGTGACCTCAGCAAAATAAAGTTCCTTGTAAGCGACATAAATTGTCCAGCAGGTTTAACTAGTTAACGCCGGGATTATTTCAAAACATTGCTGTCTGTTTATTTTTAGTTGAAGCATGGAGGAAGGAAAATAACTGAACTCATTAACAATGTGCGTACAAAATTGTTATGTCGATACACCGTCATTGCACACCCCAATGCCGCTTTTTTATAAACTGGTTTACCCATTTTCCTCGTAAATTTTTGCGAGTGTAGACGTCAAAAGCAGTAACAAGTGAATTTCCCCTAAACGTGTTAACAAGTCCGCCGCTACACCGATGCGGAAATCTTTTGCGTGTTTAATTGTCCTCCGGCGTCAAGTGGTTAACTAAAAAAAATGATTATTCCTTTCTTTGGCTACATTTTTCTGAAGTTTGTAGTGTATATACATGTACTGTGGAAATTCAATAATGACACTTAAAGCCCTATGTATCATTTGCAAGATAGAACTTTTCACAGATTCGTGGAATAAGAGTGTAACATATCCAAGGAAGAATGTTGGTAAAATAGCCTGAAGAAATTTTAGAAAAGTGTTGCTTTCCATTGTGCCGTTCATTATTATTACTTTGTGGCATTTTGCCGATGTGCTGACAGTGAGTGTGACCACTGATGCGTGCACTGTCGGATGTGCAACACTTACGGCGGTGGTTTTTAGGACGTCACAGCCTACACAATGGTGCGGCTTATACGGTGGTGCGGCTTATATGTTGACGTCTGAATCTTGTTTCTGGAATTTTCGGGCACCGCGGCTTATACCCTGGGCAGCCTATATTCCGAAAATTACGGTACATAGATGCATCAATGCTTCAGAAAACCTTGAAAATCTATATATGGATTTTGTGTACAAGTGAATGGTAAAAAAGTCCCGTACACGGGACGTTTTTAGAAAACCACCTTCGGTTGTCAATTTCCAGCATGAAATACAATATTTGACGGAAATAAATTCATGCGGTGTTTGTTACCATTGCTATCAACACTTTGAGTAAGGTTTTTCTTGTCAACTCATGATAAACAAAATTGAGTCATTGCAAATGATACAATGGCCTTTAATAGGCCTATATTCTCCCCCACCCCCCAAACATTTTTTTTTTTTAAATATCCGTTTGTGATTGGAACATATGTTTGTTGACACCAGTGAACTTGTAGATAACAAGGCACTGATTGACCAGTCACTTTGGAAATACTTTAAGACTGTTCTGTTTCAGTGATTTCATCTAGGTCCAAGTGGTTCTATTTGAAAAACGTGATTCCCACAGCAATGGAATAAAACTTTTCTTGTTTTTGGGAGAATCCTGTATTTAAGGGCTTTCTTTTTTTAACCATATGCAACATTATGCTTATTTCAAGGAAAATTTGAGGTTCCAATCCTTTGTTCTAAATTGTTTTTATTCCTGATAATACAAGGTTCCTGCTATAACAAGGTAATCTACATGTACAAAGTCCCAAATGACAGCTATGCCATTTTCAAAAGTTGCTTAACCCTGGGACGCGCGTCCATTTTTTTTTTTACACGAACGCGCGTCCGTACTATTTTTCATAGTCGCTTGTATTTCGTGTATTACCCCAATGCTGTTCGGTTGTATGGCTTCATATGTCAACACAGTGCTTTCCCATAGTGTCTGAATGTATTCCGATCCCAGCTGGTATTATTGATTTTGTTTTTACACAAACGGGGGTCCGTACTATTTTTCATAGTCGCTTGTACACAAAGTAATGGGATAATCTTGGGCCAGCACTTTCCCATGCAAAAAGCTGGGTCACGGGTTCAACCAGGGTTCAAGCATCCCAGATGGTGTTGTTGAATGGGGCAAGGCAACATAGTATCATTTATTGCGTGGGTAGGTCTGGTGGTAAAACCCAGACATCAAAGGCCCCTTTTTGTACACAAAGTAATGGGAAAATCTTGGGCCAGCACTTTGCTTTCCAAAAAGCTGGGTCACTGGTTCAACCAGGGTTATAAGCGGCACCTACCATGTTGTTTGGCTTGCTTTAAACTAGGAATACATGTAATATGGGATTTTTTAAACTCAGGATGAATTAGTAATATTATTTTTACGGCGAAGCGACTATGAAAAATAGTACAGTGGCACGACCGAGGGTTGACAGCTTTTTTTATCTTTCAGGTTCTTGATGAGGCTGATAGGTTACTAGAGGGCAACTTTGGTCCTGATCTAGAGGTCATATTTAACGTTCTTCCTGCGGTACGGCAGACACTGCTATTCAGCGCTACCATCACCGATACCATGAAAGAACTGCGCAAAGTCTCAATGAGCAAGCCTTTCTTTTGGATGTCAAAAGCTCCGTGAGTTTCAAGGCATTTTTCTCTTTTTGTTTTTTAGTTAAAGCATGGAGGACGGAAAACAACTGAACTCATTAACCATGCGTGGTAAAGTATTGTTGTTATGTCGATGGCCCAATGTTGCTTTGTTATGAACTGTTTTGGCCATTTCCCTCGGAAATTACTGCGAGTGGAGATGTCAAATGCAGTAACAAATGAATATCCCCTAAACATGTTTACTAGCCCTCCGCTACACCGATGGGGAAATCTTGGCTTGTTTAAACGTCCTCTGGCGTCAAGTGGTTAACATTTAATCCCGAAATTTCTAATAGAAATGTATCTTTAATAGAAATAAAAATATTGCCAATATGAGATGTCAACTTCGCACTTTCAAAACTAGACATTTAAAATTTGTACGCCATAAGGCCAAACAAAATAAATGGTGTGTTTACGGTAACCCGACCTACCTGTAATTTTTGAGGCCAAATTGCCGACCTCAAACTCTTTATTGCCTATTTTCATGATTTTCAAGTTGATAATTTTAAATGAGCACTATTTGCAATAATTTCCAACGAACATACCATTTTCTACACTTGTACATGAACATGGTTAATAGTGTTAAAAGTGAGTTTCAAACATTGCAAAACAACACGCAAATGCATGAACTGGGCCGTTACCATAAATGCACCATTTATTTTGTTTGGCCTAATTGACGCTTGACGATGCGTATGTGTCTAGGCCTTTATGGTAACTTACTGGCCCCCTATCTAACTGTTTTGTTTCATTCTCTCCATTTGGTGATGCTGTTCACATGTATTTGGTGAATGAAATAGTTTTATTTTATCTTTGTAACTCTAGCATTGCTACAGTAGATGAACTGGACCAGCGCTACTGCTTAACCCCAGCCCAAATCAAGGACGCCTACCTCATGCACATTGTACACAAATTCTGCTCCGAAGATGACAATAAATCAGTCATGATATTCACAAGCACTTGCAAGTACGTTTAGAAAATAACTCCTGATTTTAGTTGAATTTCTGCAGATTTTGAACCAAAGTACACCATACCTTTTGAGACGTGGCAATGTTATAAAGTACTTTTCAGCAGGGTCATTGTTTCAGTTAATAGATATCAAAGTGACAAATCAGCAAAATTGGTTGTACACATGGGACGCTCTTTGGATGACACAAAAAGCAATACACGTGGGACACACATGTACATCATTTCTAAAACAACCCTTTCAGAATAAAATTGGCAGTTGCACAAAATATTAATTTCCCGCGTTTCGCAGTATAGCGGGAAATAAGTGTCTTAAGCCCGCCGCACACGTGAGGTCGTTTGCTGAGCAAACGGTCATTCGTGGCCGTTTGCTCAGCACTTGGCTCACGTGTGCGGTGGCTATTTTGATGCATTTCTTGCCTCGCGAGGCCGTGAGCCAAAAATCTAACGTGTTTGATATTTTTTGCCTCGCGTGGCCAAAATCTCACGTGTGCGGGGGTGATGAGCCAAGTGCTGAGCTAAAATGAATGTAGCTGGCCAATCAAAACCACGCGAAAGTTTGGTGACTTTAGCGGTGCCCGCGCGCACTGTATTCATATCACGTGAATATGGGGATGGTTTTTAATTGGCCAGCTACATTCATTTTAGCTCAGCACTTGGCTCATCACCCCCGCACACGTGAGATTTTGGCCACGCGAGGCCAAAAATATCAAACACGTTAGATTTTTGGCTCACGGCCTCGCGAGGCAAGAAATGCAGCAAAATAGCCACCGCACACGTGAGCCAAGTGCTGAGCAAACGACCTCACGTGTGCGGCGTGCTTTAGGAATTCGAGACACGCATAGCGGGTCTACTGTTACATAACACATGTTGAGATGAAAGGAATTCAAGACACGCATAGTGAGTCGAGTGTTACGTAACACATGTTTAGACAAAAGGTACCGTATCAATAGTGAAGGGAAAAGAATTGACATCAGTTCTAGCAAGCACTCCATACAGACACGTAACTTTCAATTTGTTTTAATTAGATTGAACATGATTTCAGAGTGAAGCTTAACACACTCGCTGAGGAGAATTCTGAACTGTTTTGGGGCACAGGTTTTTTAAGAGCATTTTAATTTGTTTTATCTCTGTTTTTTCCTGGACATCGTCTTCTCCGATGAGGCGTTGGTATAGCAAGAAACTGAGATTATCAGTATTAAGATTATCAGTAATGGTCATCCAAGCTTTTAAAGGCTTAATATTTGTTCTTCCCCATGCTAGGAATTGTCACATGTTGGCCATCATGCTTCGTGAGATGGACCTGCCATGTGTTAGCCTCCATTCACTGGTCAAACAGGTGAACTTTTACTTCATATTGATTCAATTTAACTTTCATTTTTTGCTTTTTTTTCTCCATTTTTGCTGAATTTTTTGCTTTTTTTAGGCCTGATAAGCTGCGTCTAAGCTACGCCTGTCGGAGAAAAAAAACCATAAGTGCTGATTCTTTAGTGACCTGAGTGTTGCGCTTACAAAATTAAGACGATCGGCACAGATTACACTTATCGTCAATATTATCGTTTTATTTATAAAAATTTTAAAAAGCATTTTAGACAGAATCATTGCATTGGACGTTGGGACCACTTCTATCTTCCATTTGATTAAGATTTTTCCACTCAAAAAGGCCCAAAAAGGGTTACAAATAGTGTGATAACATGCCTTTCTAAAAACCCTATCCAGTTATATGCTCGCAACCGGGACGAACACTAGTTGTTACATTTTAGGCTGTCCCGGTTACGAGCGTGGAAAGACTCGTATGGGCTTTAACCCTTTGAACCCTAAATTATTTATGCGCAATGACACCGGTTTGTCAACCGGTTATGAAGACGTCACTCAAAAGTCACAATAATGGCTCATCGGGTTATTCCTTGTTCACAGGGAAGTCAAAAAGGTTAAAGATCGAGTACATGATTAGTAAACTGTTAAAAATGGCATTATTTCCACTCGTAATTAAAATGACTATACAAAAAAAATGTCGAGAAAACTACTTGTAGAAATTTCAGCGACATAGATGCAGTAATTCTTCAGAAAACCTGAAAAATCCATGTATGTTTTTTTGTGTGTGAATAAATGGTAAAAAACACACCTTCAGTTGGCAATTTCTCCCACAAAGGTACCATTTTACACGGGGAAAAAAATCGTGTGACCAGTATTTGTTACCATTGCAATAAACTCGTAAAGTAACATTTTGGGTAACTGCAGATGATGTATGGGGCCTTTAAGATCTGACTTTCCATTTATTGTTCCAATCTTGTCCTACCACAGAGAACAAGACTAGCCTCATTGGCCATGTTCAAATCCAACCAAGTGCGCGTTCTCGTTGCGACCGACGTAGCAAGTAGAGGGCTTGACATACCCACGGTGCAACTGGTCATTAACCACAATGTTCCAGCATCGCCCAAGGACTACATACATAGAGTTGGACGCACAGCCAGAGCAGGTAGAACCCATTTTATTTTTCGTGTGAATATTAAGGGAATATGACCCAGGGGCCGCAGGGGTGAATAAATTTGATACAAATGTGGACAAATGTCAATGAGTTTGGAAAATCCTGATGCAGTGAAAAACAACTTGGCTCCACTGGGATTCGAACCGCGGACCCTGTGCTCATTGAAGGGTTTATCCCTCTGTAGAGCTTGCTAAGCTCACGTGATAGCCAATCCCAATTAGTGAGGAACAACCACCAGTGATTCAAGACCACCAGTTGGCTTCATAGCTCAATTGGTAGGGCTTCTGCACATTAAGCAGAAGGTCCGCGGTTCGAATCTTGGTGGAGCCAAGTTGTTTTTTACTGCATCCAGATTTCCAAAACTCATGGGCATTTATCCACATTTGTTTCGCCATTTCATTTTCTAAGCATTGGTTAAAGTCTTAATGTATCAGTTGCAAGATTAAAGGGCCTATGACATGCTAAACAACTTTTTGCCTAATCTTTGCTTCATATGATGGATTACTTGTTCAGCAAGACATACTATTGTTCGTTTAGATGTAAAATCAATAAAAGGTGGCATTTTTAGACTTTGAAGATTTCATTGCAATAAACCACAGACAGAGGGCGCTGTCTGGAGTGCATCACGTAAGGAAGACAGAAGGGAAAAGTTAAGAAAAAACATAAGACTTCAAGTTGGACTTGTGGAAAATTGCTGCAGTTTTCTCCCCAGTTTCGTCATGGCTTACAACAGGAAACATGTAGAGCAAACTCAAACAGTCATGGATTACAAAAGTTCCAGGACGTTTGAGAAAAAGAGTGGAATCTTTTGTGCACAGTTGAATGTGATTTTCCTGTGTTTGCCTCTTGTGACATCATGACCTTGGTCATGAATATGCATATTTGCATTAGCATATAAACTAAATTGTTTTAACCCCCAAAACAAGCTCCAAATAGTATTTTTAGGAATGTAACACAAGTATATTGGTTTTATAGCATAGATTTCATTGATAAAAATCCCAAATAGGGGGCCCTTTAAACTTATGGATTCGAGGGATAAGGGCATTACGTATCTATAATGCCCTTACAGGGCTCGAACATAACGGTGGTCCGGTGGCCAAATGCCAGTCAAAACTCTCGCGGGCCAGTCCAAACACTGTTCAAAAAGTCCGGGTTGGCCAGTCAAGATTCTTAGTACATGTAGCCTAAATATTAAATATTCACGCATGATTTACTGACGATCGACCAGGTTGTTTTCCTTCCTCCATGGATGTACAAAGTTTGTTTGTAAACATGCATGTTGCACGACGATCGAAGTGGAATAAAGCACGTGTTTCATAGTGCACATGCGATACGGTCATTGCACGTACGGCCGGGACAGTAGGCGCTGAATGATGGGTGTCGTTGAAACCCGGAGGTCGGAGGTAACCCGGAGGTAGAATTTGTTGTGACCGTGTAGTACATGCTACAACCTACCTCCGGCTTGTTATTTTAATACTGCGTAGCTCCGGGCCACCGTCAACGCACCAACTACACGTTAGCAAAAACAATCTACCTCCGGGTACCTTTGGGTACCTCCAACCACCTCCGACCTCCGGGTTTTATAAATTTCCCTGAATGATTGCGTCGAGCTGAGGCGTAATTTGAAGACGGTACCATTATAAATGCAGGGCCAGGGGTGCGCATTTGTGTCCTACACATACGACTGCAGCGGGCAGCAAGTTTATGACAGCAAGATTTCTGGTCCATTTCTGCATGCACCCATTTCCTAAAATTGTTTAGTGTAGATATTCGCCATGATGCATGGGAACATGTACGTGTACGAACCGTCACGATCTTGCGATGAGCTCGCCAGCTGCACACACACCGTGCATGCCCGGCCTAGCTAGTCCCCTTCGCTTCCCTTTTTCAAGACCAGATTTTTCTGCAATGCGACGGAGTTTGTAAAATGTAAATGAATTTGACTTGTTGCTAGTCGAAGATCGAGTGAAAACAATTTTCAGTGCAATCGTCACAGTGCGTGCGTGGCCCGTGTGCTCGGCAAACGCTGAATCGACGTAAAATGAAATCTAACACAAGGCCGATGCCATGCATGCTGCTGGTATGGTCTGTGCCACGCCGCGCACAGGACAACAAACATTTGATTTACACGTGGCGCGGGGCACTGGGCAAGTAGCATGTTGTAAGCCTACTTATGCAGCGGGCACTACATGTATGCTGTGTAGCACGTGCGTGCACGCAGACTGGACGCACCTTATGTCTGACAAGCCTCTCACGACGTAATTTGTGTTGTGGCGAATACTAGTTACAGCAGCCTCCGTGAGGAACATGTTAACCAGACACGAGGAGCGTCCAGGCTGCTAACTAAAATGGCTCTATTGCGTACTACGGAAGTCCCCGTAGTCTTGCGCCTACGGTGCGCGATACATGTACACCGCGTCCGTAAACAACTTTTTCGAGCTAATCAGGATGGAAGAACAGACGACAAACGACACAAGTTAGAGTTTTTTAAAGTTTATTATTCAAATAGGTAACTCAACAATGTTGCAAACAATGGAGGAAAAGATAAATGTTCATAGGCATTGCATCGCAATGCGTGATCCATTTTAAAATTTGGATTGCAAAATGGTGATCATGCGATACATAATAAATTTCTCACTGACATACATGTACATGTATTCAATCTCGTGCAACATTACTGGCACGGCAAGCAAGTCACGCGGCCCCTTTTTGATTTTTCTCTAAATCCAGCAACCGTGGAATTATTTGTGCACATGGTTTCTGCACTCAGTGACAGAATTCTTGACTTGAACATCGATGTTTGAACCACACTACGGACAAAGAATATGTAGTCATTACATGGATATTAGTGCAAGTTTGCATAGTTATGGCTCCCCTTCACTACAAGTGAGGGGGGGGGGTGGGGGGGGTGGGGGGGGTGGGGTTAGGGTTAGGGGGTGCGGAGAGTAACCTGTACAAATGACATGTAAAAAATGGAGGGCCACTCAAGATGCCGGCGGACCAGTCAAGATGTGACCACAGTGGCCCGGGTGGCCAGTGTTAAAAAAAGTTATGGGGAAGCCCTGCCTTAGAAGAATATTGGTAAACAGCCTGAAGAAATTTCAGCTGCATAGATCCAGCAATGTTTCAGAAAAGGGTCTTTCTATAAATTAGGCATCCAAAAATGTGAAATTTTGGTGTCCCTTGTTACACCCGATGTGTTATTTTTCATACAAGAATGCTAATAACTTCTATGTTTCTAGAAAATTATGAATTCAAAAAAATGTTAGAATTTTTCCGCGGTGCTAAACCAAAAACGCACGGACTGTATATCTTTAACCTGATAATTGGATAGAATTTTGCACATTTTATTAAACTTTCTGAATAAATGTCCTTACAGGTCGAGGTGGCATGGCAATAACACTAGTAACTCAGTTTGACGTTCAGTTGATCAAAGCAGTGGAGAAACTCATTAGTAAGTTTCATTTTTGTTTGTTTTCTGTATAAAAAAAACCTTGGAGGTTAATTTTACCGGAACTATATTGTGTGCAAGACTTTATGTAAATAAGGTGCAGGGGCAGTATTCAATTCAATACTTAATCCAAATATGAATTTTGCTTAGTTTTTGGCTCGAGTAAAATTCTTAGCAAAATTCTTGTACTTAAAAATACTTTAAAACATTCTTAAGAACATTCGGTAATCAAATGGTTCTTTTTGATAAATTATTTTACCTAAATTTGAGCAGCCAAGGAAGCACAAGTAAATTACTGCATACATCACACGCACACTTTAACCGGTTTTGACTGGTTTTGTTTGGGTGCGCGTCTAGCGCGTTTTGCGTGAGAAAAACTAGCATGAAAAGGCGCGGTATTCGATTGGCTGTTGACGGAGTTCTGTGCTCTGCGTTTATTTCTAACGTCACAATAGCCTGTGCACCAGTCTGTGCACTGGTAATCTCGCATTGACATCATTGATATTTAAACACTGCACTATTTTGTATACAAACGCGTCGTGTTTGGCCCTTTTCACTTTTCACTGCAATTGTAGGCTGAATCTTCATCGTGGCTTGTTATTTCCCTTAAGGACCTGCGTAGTGGTTCTGCCTGACAAGGTTTGGGCGAATCCCAGGAGGAATTAGTTTGTCACGGGGAGAAAATGACACATTTTGGATTTCAATTTTTTGAGATGTCGGGTCCATGTTGACAAGTTCCCTCAGATCTACATGCAAATAATCACATGATAAAGTTAGGGCTGAGATAACCTCTGCTAATTAAACCCATTAAATAAATAAATAAATTACAAAAAAGGCCTCATGAAGTTTAAGAGATTAAGGCACGCCAGCCAAGTTGGTCTCAAAGTATATCTCAAAGGGGCATTGGGGTCAATTTAACATTAACCCATGGGCACTCGCTGGTTACAAGAAGTGTGTTTTATTACTCGTCGGAGCTTTTTGTTGAGTAATTTTTCTTGTCAAGATCGATTAATTGCAAGATGATTAATTGCAATCCCCGTTGCGAAATGATTCGAACCAGCCATTCAACACCGGCTAGCTCGGTGGTCTAGTGGTTAAGACTTGACCTCGTTCGCAGGAGGTTGTGGGTTCAAGACCCACCCGAGCACGCTATGAAGTTTTTCATAGTGTCTTAGGAAAGCACTGAGCATACATGTACAGTGATAACAATTACGTCCGGTAAGGGCAAAACAAACCCCAATGCAAGCTAAATCAATTTCTGAAGATCAATAACCAAAGTTATCAAATAGTATCCACCCTTTCTGAACACAAGATTTGAAAGAGGATGAGTCAAGCTATGAGTACAGTATGCCTATCAATTGAGGGTGTGTTTGCAGAAACTTGCAATCCACCCCAGCATTGTAGTTATCAAGACCGGTCTTGCTGGAGCATCAGACTAGTGCTAAAGTTGAACCCCATTTATTTTTTCTTCCCTCAGATACAAAGCTAGCAGAGTACAAGGTGAATGAGAAGAAGAATGTCCTGCCTATACTAAACGAGGTGGCGCTCGCAAAATCAAAAGCGGAAATGGTAAGTTTTACAGGTATCACTTCAACTGCAGATAACTATCATTTGTTGATCACACTTCACCAAACCTGCTGAACATGAGAGCTATCTGCGGAGCAAAAGTCATTTGTAATGGTTTTGTAAGCCCTCAGTTTTTGCTGCGTTTTCAGTCTCACGAGGCCATGTGACAAAATCTGTCCTGTATGGTTTTTAATTTTTTTTTAGCTGTGCGAGACAAAGAAATCAAACAGGGCAGATTTTGGCCTTCAGACGGTGTGATGAAGGAAAATTGACTGCACATGTGCTGAGTAAATGGCCGTGAAAGACTTTTGCTCAGCAGATGGCTTTCGTGCCTTTTTGAAGTATGGCAGAACAAAATGAAAGGGTGCAATTTTATTTCAGCATTTATACTTTGAAAAGGGTAATAGTATGTTCTGCTTGTTGCTACACCTGTCACTACAAGTTTCTCATGCAGCCGGGTGTCCAGTTTGTCAAGTTACTTTAGTCCAAATGTTATTTTTTGAGTTTTGCTTGTGTCACCAACATTTGTACTAAACAAAACCTTCAAAATTTGTATCATGAATATGCGTTTTTAGGAATTTTTTTTAACATTTTAAACACTAAGATTTTGCTTGTTTTTGGTGGGTTAGCTTGGTTATTTGTAAACTGAAATTATTGATAACGCATTGCTTTT
Source organism: Henricia sp. BOLD:AAB3569 (assembly GCA_037783545.1). Classification (NCBI taxonomy): domain Eukaryota; kingdom Metazoa; phylum Echinodermata; class Asteroidea; order Spinulosida; family Echinasteridae; genus Henricia; species Henricia sp. BOLD:AAB3569. The sequence goes on along the minus strand of JBBELK010000104.1, from coordinate 308,998 downwards.
GACAATAAAACCCACATTTGATGAACAATTTGATATTTTCGTAATAAAAAAGGTTTGGCAAAAAATGTGTTTCACACGTAAGATCTGGTGTCCCCTTTTACGCGTGAAAAATGTGTACGTAACTTTTACGTTTTCTGGCCACACCAACTGCCACAACTTTTCAATTTCCATGCATAATGTAAGCCTGTACTTAGTTCCAAATCACGTAAATGTTTGGACATGGAAATTTAGGCAAACAATAAAAATATGGTCATTCTGATTTAGGCAAAACAAGTTAACAACCCAAAAAATCCTTACACGTGAAACATTTGTTTTGTGCCATAAAAGGGTAATGAAAACACTGACAGACTAATCAATTGAGTTTTTAGCTTGGCATTGCCTACATCTTCAAAAATAAACACATAAATGCTATGAAACAAATATTACACTGGTTCTAATGAGAAAAGGGCATTTTGGTGTCCCCCTTACGTGAGAAACCAATAATTTTTCGATGAATTGCATGTCATAAGTTGGTACCCTAATTTATAGATTCCCCCTTGGTTCTCAGCAAATTTGATTTTTGTTTTCTCTGAACAAAATTTTTAAAGTATTTACTTTTTTATACAGCAATTTTTGCGCCTTGCCCAGGTCCGATTTCCCGTGTTTTATTTGTCTGGACTGGTGGCCTGTCAAATATCTGTTCTCTTTCCGAGATGGAGGAAACATAAGAAAACAGATTGGACAAGCCACTGGTCCGGAGGGCACACTGTGCGCTGGGCGTTGCAGACCGAGCACAAGAGGTCAGACTTGAGTAAGTCTACTCATTAAATTATTGGCGGACGGCCAATAATTTGAAATAATTGTTCGATAACTAAACGTTGGTCAATTTTTTCGTTGTCTCATTTGAAAGTGAACAACTTTTATGTTTCAAGAAATATAACGTTTTATTTTGAGGTGCCACACCCATAACGCACGGACTGTATATTATCGTTAAACCATTTGGTATTTTGTTTTTTCAGAAACTGGATGAGCTTAATTTTGGCGAGAAGAGAGAAATCAACAAGAGAAAGCAGATGATCCTGGAAGGAAAGGTCAGGGGTCAATTATGTATTTTGTAACTGTGGTGTATTGTTAAGTAGATGTTCCACCCAGTGCTTTCAGAGCATCAAACCAATCCATGATAGATTTGCATAAATCCTACAGTCCCGCCTTCACGCTATGGCGCTCGCATGCGAGTGATTCAAACACCAGACTACCTGGCAAATCAAGCCGTTTCTAGGGGGTGCAAGCTGGTCCATAGTAACCGGCGCGAAAGTCTGTGCGGTACCTGGAATACCTGATCAACATGTTCAATCAACATGGTCCAGCTTAGAAATACATAGAGTAATGTGCGAGGTATTCCAGGTACCGCACGGTTACCATGTACCAGCGTGCACTCCCTGGAAACGGGGCCGATTTGCCAGATATAGTATGGTGCTTGAGTCACTCGTACGCGAGCGCCATATAGCGCAAAGACAGGACTCTAGCATTTATGTACCGGTAAATATAAGGCGTGACTCCCGGCCTCCCATGAAGTAGTCTACTACGCACGCGCTTTACAAAGCGTCCTGTGTAGCACTTATAGTGTATAGTACGCGACAGCACCGCACACAGGAGTACAATACGCACACAAGCTGAATGAAAAGATAACTGCACACGCAGAATTTTACTCATCGTTTTCTTGCGGTCAGTGTTACTGAACACTGAAGAATATGAAGAGCTGCCAACCCTCTTCGGAAAATGACTAATTTTGTGAGTCCTGACATGGATAAAACCCTCCTGGATTGTCAATTAACAACCTTGGGGATTTTTAGATGTGTTTGGAGTCACGGAATGAACCTGTTTTCCCACATGTCTTCCCCAAAACCCGGGACGGTTGGCAGCTCTGAATATGTATGACAAATATAACGGTTTATTTGGGTGGCTAGTCGATATTAGCTCCTCTCAGTATTGGAAGTTGACAGGCCCTGATTATAGGCCCTCGGTGATCTCGAAGCCATGACTATACCCCTTTGGCTTCTGCCTCGGAGCATATTCATGGCTTTGAGATCATCTTGGGCCTATAATCTTAACCATGCCCCTCATTGCAGTCAATATTTGTATAATATTGCCTAGGCAACTAACAAACAGTGACATAGACCCCGTTCTCACTAGAGAAATCGCTTCGTTCGACGAAGATTAGTTATTAAATCATCGTTAGTTAAAGAAGCGTGCGTTCATATATCACTTAACGAAAATCGACCGCTAACGAAGATGAAATGAAGCCGTGGGAGGTCGCGCATCAAGCGTCGTGTGGTTTTCCAGCGGCTTGTCAAAAACAACTCTTGCTCAACGCACTTGTGCAACAGGCCCGCCAAATCGCTTCGTCGAATGAAGGGAGTGTTCACATTACAAATTTGCTTCGTCGAATGAAGCGATTCTAATCATCGTCAAATGAAGAGGCGTGTGTTCACATCAAGAAATCTCTCTAGTGAGAACGGGGTCATATTCATTTCTACGGCCTACATGGAATACATGTAGGCAATTCCACTGTGCAAAGCCTAAAATCCTACATATGCATCTTAAATGTTTGCTGGCTTTTGCAAGCTTTCTGAAACATAAAGCATCAAATTGTCGAGTATCCATGCACAGTCTGGGAGTTTTCATGGCATCGATAATGTTGTTGGTTTTTGTCTGTCAGGATCCAGATGAAGAGGAGAGGAAAAAGCATAAAGAGGCGAAGAAACGGCGGAAAGAACGGAGGAAATTAGCAGCTTCAACATCAGCGGAATCGGAATCAACAGCTGACAAATCATGACACCCAGTATTTCCTTGAGGGAGGTGGGGGTGGCGTACTAAAAAAGGGGACTATAATATATTTTGCTAGCACTGCTTTGTTAACCCCTTCGCAACGAACTGCATATGCAGTTTTAAAATGTCAGTGTCTTGGGGCGGTTCTACAGAATTAGCCCATGGGTCAGTACTACCAGGGCAGAGCCGGTCTCTCAACTCAGTTTTTAACCTGTGACTTGACTTTAAGAAAATGAATTGTGACTGGACTTGGGAAACAAAAAATTGATTTACGACTTGAAATAAAAACAGGTTATGAAGTCTCCAACCCCAGAGACATGTACCGTATAACCAAAAACTGCAAGTGCAGTCTTCAGCTCCAGGGGAATAAATTGGAAAAGGGTTAAAGGTGTGTGTTCAGATTTTTCCAGAAAATGTATCTTGTTTTAATCTAACAATTATATAAAAATACCTCTCCGAAATACTATCCATGGGAAGAAAACGAAATTTGTAATCTCCGCATTGCTTTTTTTTGTAAACCAGTTTACAAAACATCGGTGGTTTTTTATGATATCCTTAAATATCATCAGAAAAATTTGACATGGTATAAAAATCTCCACACCCATGGGAAAAATGGAAATTAAAAAAAGTGATCTGGACGCACTCCTTTAATGTCTATAAACTTCATATCTTATACATGAACCATCTGCAACATTTTTGTTTTATGCAGAATGAATTGGACAGTTCACGATCACTTGAAAGCAATATTTTTGGTGTCATGACAAAGTTACTTTTTTGTCCATTTTGAAAAGGAAAGTATGCCTATGAAACAAAAGACATTGTGCTAAACAACTATCAATTGTTTCCCCCACATAAGAGGTGGGGATCGTCACTTTTAGGTGACAGAAATCCCCACGGGTGCGAAACATGTGCATTTTGCTATCAGATGCTCAGACAGTTTTATTTCAATGGGCATGGAAAACGTGACCAAACAAATGATATAAGAAATATTACACGCAGATAATGGCAATAGATTCACGCCATGGTATGCGGGGTCTCAGACACGTGCATGTAAACAAATTGACATCATTCAGGACGCCACCCTGTCCCTTTTGTCTGAAAACTAGGCAAAGGTTGACATTTTTGCATACAACTGTTATGTGTATTGCCACAGAAATGATATTTGGTCCATGGTCACCGACTGTTTTTTTTTCTTAGCTCCATGAGAACCACTTTCATGTGTCATTTATCAAAATTTTATTCAAGAAAAAGTTGTAGTTTGTACAATTATACAATATATTTACAATTTACACTTGTTGGTGCACAATAATATGTGACAGGGTTCCCCCATTGTCTCTCAAATATCCAAGAAACTAAAATAAAATCTGTTTTCAGAGAGGTTGGTGCATTCGCTACAAAAAAATCCGGCCGCCACACATAAGATATGTGCGGCCAGAGGCATTCGGGCTATCGCGGACCCTATTGTTAAACGTCCCCCACGCAATAAAACACCCTTGCCTTTGCTTAAAGCCCAGGGGCGGTATTCAATTCAATACTTACGGTACATGTAAGCCAATTATTTAAGAATTTTACTTAGTTTTTGGCTAAAGTAAAATACTTAGCCAAAATCGGTATTCAATATGTAAATGGCTGTTTTTTAATTTTGGAAAAATACTTAAACAGCTAGAATCCCCCTTCCACATTTTTTAGTTTTTCTGTTTATCATGGAGGTGTATGTGTCTACAACACCATCACAACTTGTTTTTCACAAAAAATTGACAGACTTTTGCTTAAAACGTAAAGCAGTTCCGACCCTCTTCACCCAAATTCTGAAACGCTCGAGGTCACTCGGCTTGTTTATCAACAGGGTGTTGACGTCATCCTGAGAAACATACAAAACGGTCTGTGCAGTATTGAATGGAAAATACACGAAGTGAATGTTTATCATGCCTATTTTGTCCTTGTAATTCAAAATACAAACGTAAAAAACACTTCATGTAATATGACAGCAATCTACTATTACCTGTTTTGTGAAAAAACGATGAAATTGTGGCTCACAGTGGGACTCTCTTTTGAAGTAAATACTGGTGCATTGCGACCGGTGGTTTTGTCACGGAACGAAGGGCATTCACAGCGGTCTGTGTACGGTCCACTGCGGCGTAGTTTCCACGTGTTTGGACATCGGCCGTACAAGTTATAGAATGAGCGACTCATTTTTCTCTCTCTTGGTAATAGAAAAGAAAATCTTTCTGCTCTGTTTTTTTCATAGTGTCTGGTAAAACATGCAACCACGCAGCTACTGGGCATATCTCTGGCTTTTTGGAACAACAAAATTCTTCAAAAAACACCATCTAAAAGAGACGGTTTTCCAAGTTTTTTGCATGTAAACGTATGGAGCTAACTATCGTGTTGACTTGTCTTTCTCAGGATTGCGTCACAGGGTCACGCGCATATCATGAATACCTAATGAGCGTTTCAGAAATCGCGAAAATCTCATTTTCGAAAAGCGCACTTTTGCTTGCAATTTATCCACTTAAAACCGACAATTAAAAAATAATAAAAATCCACGTCGGCAAGAGGGATGTTTGGACTATCGAAAAAAGCCGAAATGCTGGATTTTCGTCAAGGGGGGATTCTAGCTGTTTAAGAACATTTTGTATTCAAATGGTTTCTTTTGGGAAAGTATTTTACTTAACTTTGAGAAAGCACACTTAAGCAATTTTTTACATACATAACACGCACACTGTAACCGGTTTAAACTGGTTTTGTTTGGGTGCGCGTGTTGTGCGCTTCTCATTCATTTGTTACGTCACAGTTTATCTAAGTACAGTATTTTACTTACTAAAGTAAAATTCTTAGTTCTAAGGCATTTGGCTTGGCTAAAAAAAAGTTCTTAATTTAAGTATTGAATTGAATACCACCCCTGTACATCATTTGCAGTGATCCAAAATTTTACTTTCTTATTTGCGTCGACAAAAAAACCAACACCAAATGTACCTTTTCTTTTGAAGAAATTGCCAACTCAAGGTGCTGTTTAAAAAAGGAAAATTGTTTGCAAACAATTTTTTTACCATTCATTAAACACAAAAACCATGCATAGATTTGTAAGGTTTTCTGAAGTATTACTGGATCCATGTGGCTGAAATTTCTACAAGGCAGTTTATCAACATTATTCTTTAGTTATGTAATGCTGTTTTCTTGGAATTAGTAAAATAAAATTAAATAAATAAATAACATAATGGGCCAAAGTGGCATTAGTACACCCACATTCGGTTTCACCAACTGTTCAACATTCTACACATACATGTACTTCAGCCCAATGTCTCTGCTGTATTATTGCCATTCCGTCCGATGTCTTCATATATAGTGTGAGCCATCTTCTGGGCCTAAGTAACCCACAGCAATGAGCACTACATCCACTAGCGTCCACACACCGAGTCCTCCAAAACTGAAGAGTTTCCCTACGGCTGTCGGCCAGTGTCCAATGTAGAATCTGTCGGCACCAAATCCGCCTAACGTGATGCTGAAAGAGAACAGATCAGGAAATTGGAAAATTTCTGAACGAATGCTGTGTGTAAAAAGAAATGGTTTCGGGGCGAAGTGAATTTACATCTAGCAAGAAAAAAAATTATTGTTTTGCTCATTTCTCACAGACTATACCACTTCAGACAAAACCATTTCAGGGGAAGTTTACTACCGTCAACAATGTACATGTATGTGTAAATCTGTTAACATTTCACATTTCCGAGATTACCAATGATGTGTTCTAACTTGAACATACCTAAGTGCAAGAGCCGTTGTCCACCGATATCCCGATGTCCAATTACATCGATTTCTTCTGTAAAATCTTCTTTTGCCTGTTTTGTATGCCAAGAAGCAAAAGACGAGTGACAATAACAGTTTATTTTGGGGAAAAAACAAATTCAATACAAAATGTACAGTACATTTCGTATTGATTCGTATTCAATACAAAATGTAAAGTACATGTATTTGTAACTGGTCGAAAGTTAACACATTTATTTCATAACCAGTTTTTTTGTAAACTCTCTGGCAGCAACAGTATGCTTAGCATCTTTCTCCCGTCTGGAAAGAATTGAGAAGTTGATCATGGCTCCAGACCTTGTGTGCTTACAAAAATTCAAGTGTTTCCTTACAAAATCTTAATTTTTCCCACTCAAAATTTTGGGTTTTTCCCATCAAATCTGCACATTCTAATGCTAGATAAGTCATTTTAAAGAAAATACATTCTGATCAACTTCTCAACTCTTACCCTTAAGGCCTATTCACACTGGAGAGCGGTAACGGGATTCCGCACGGTAAAAAATATAGACTATGCGGTTTTCTATTGGACCATTTACATTGAGAGCGAGAACACCGCGCGGTTGGACGGTAAACCGCGGCGTTTAGAAACCAGAGCGATTTTTTTAACAATACGCACTGGCCGAGGCCAGCTGTAAAGAAATTGCATCCTATAGGACGCCATTTTTTAATACGCAAGCAACAGCACCGAGAGTTTGATCCTGGAAGTTTAGAAATATCCACACTTATATGACACGAGTTTGGAAGCTTACAAAGACTCTGTTAAAAAAACAAGACATCTGGGAGGCTGTTGGTGTGAGAGTGGACATGCCAGGTAAAAAATAACAAGGATTTGGGATCATTTGCAGTACCACATCATGCCTCGCTTTGTACGTGTAGTAACGTTGCACGTGCACAGTCGTACCGTACTACATGTACATACATGTAGGCCTATGCCCTTTTCTGAAGGATTCCATGAACACAAATTCTTCGCCTTTTCTTTTCTTTGGCACGTAACCTTCTCGCCAATATCAGAAGTAACAGAGCTTCGTCAACGCACCGGCGATTTTTCACGTTGGACGCCATTGTTTCATGGGAGTAATTTGCATATACCGCACGGGTTCCGCGCTCTGTATGAACGGGTAATACCGCGCGGCAAACCGCTTTCCGTTGCTGCTTTCCGTTACCGCTCTTCAGTGTGAATAGGCCTTTATGCATGCTAAAAGTCTGGGCTGCGAAATGTCCCTTGGAAAGTGGAAACTGATAAAATTTTGTAGTAAGGGAAATTTCCCGACACGGTGTTCTGACAGAATCCCATACTCCCCATATTATAAAAGCAATTCATGGTTGTTTTGTTGGTGTTTTTTGTTTTTCTGAATGACAAAACCAAACTACATGTACCTAAACAGATCACGTCATCATTGACCGAGCAGTTAACCTTGATCATCGTAGGGGGACAGATGTGAACTCCACAGTTGGTCGTGGGGGTGCAGGTGAATTCACTAGGGTCCGATTGGTAGCAGTAACGACATCGAAATGGTTTGACAAAACTGTGGTTTCCCTGTGAAAGATGAAATTTAACAACAGATTACACACGATTGGAAAACTTTTAAAAACAGGACCAACGGCATCACCTACATGTAACTAAAGAATAGGCCCTAATATTGATAAACTGTCTTGTAGAAGTTTCAGCCACATAGATGCAGTAATACTTCAGAAAACCTGCAAAATCCATACATAGTTTTTGTCTGCAAACAACCTTTTGAAGAAAAAAAACACATTCAGTTGGCAATTTCTCCTACAAAGGTACCATTTTACACGAAAAAAAAATTGTGGCGTTTGTTACTATTGCTATCAACACTTTCAGTCTGGTTTTTCCTGTCAACTCGTCACGTAAAATTTTGGGTAACTGCAAATGATGTATTGGCCTATTGGGGCTTTAAAGGCAGAGGCTCATCAGTAATGCGCGCGCGCCAAATTCGTGCCATGAAATACGCAGCTCTATGCCTTTGCTATGGAGCTGCGTATTTCGTGGCACGAATTGCTGACGAGCCTGTGCCTTTGAGACATCTTGTTTTAAAAAAATCAGGGGCGGATCCAGGATTTTCCAAATGTGGGAGCGTGAAGTGTTTAAGCATGAAATGGTGAAGACAATAAAATGGTGCGAAGCCTTAACGGCATGGGGCGAATAAATTTGGATTCTAGATGCTCTGTGGTGCGATTTCAGGCAATATTTAACCACTTTAAGCAGGTAAAAGTGTGATGTTAAATGAGGCAGATAATTTGTACATGTACAAGGTAATTTTCTTGACCTATGCTTTCAATTTCCATGGAAATCATGCCATTTTAACAGTTTACCAAACAAGTATAAGTACCTTTAAAGCTGGGTGGAATTCTCCGTTCACTTTCATGGTTTTCAACAGTATTCCTTTCTTTATATAGTCCTTTAAGAACATTTTATTCAGAATTTCATCCTGGAAAAGGATTTATCGGAACCAGAATCTGGTTCCGATAAATCACGTGACCTCAATTTTCTGAAAAATGATCAAAAACGGCCAAATTTAGTGGTTTCTTTTCAAGTTCTCTTCAATCTATTTCGGAAAGACTTTCAGAATCATGTATGGGTCTATTTCGAGCCCAAAATAGCCTAACAAAGCCGGTATGTCCCTTTAAGTATCACTTTAAAAATGAGGCTGCCACTTATATACTAACCGTGCAGTTCAAATCCGGCTTGGGTGTGCAAGTTACGTTGTAATCACGACCGTATATGCAGGAATACTTTAGCTCACAATCGAGGCAGTCTGCACTCAAGTCCCTGCACTCGACCTGACTTGGGCAAATGTCAAAATAACTTGGTGTGACAGGTGTTGGCAGAATGTCTGATGTTTCTGTTGTTGCATGCTCGGTGGTGCTGGCAACAGTGAAATTGATGTTGGGACTGCTAGTAGTGGTGGAGTTTGAATCTGTCGTTGTGTTTACGTTGGATTCTACTGTGGAGAGAGGCTTAGTTTCTGCCTGTGATGTCGAAGTGACATCATAATTTCCTGTAGGCCCTCCTGATTGAAACAATGGTAAGAATTGAGATGTTGATCATTCATATACCTTTAAAATGCATAATTAACATGCATAAAGTGCAATTTTGGTATTTAAAAAATCTAATTTAGGAGTGGGAAAGGGCTCATTACCATGTCAAAATGTTAGTTTGGTCAAGATTTTCATGCCCCAGGGTGGGGACTTTGACGAATAGAAATCAATTTTAGCGCACCTGGGAGCAAAACGTGCATGGGTGGGGATTTGGAAAGAAGCTAAGAAGTTGATCATGGCTTCAGACCTTGTGTGCAAAACGGTATTTTTTTAGTTTATGTCACAACTGGAATTTAAGGAAAATAATTATTTGAATCAATAGCTTGGACAATTTTAAAATAGGAATACTTAAGCGGGCCTCCCACTGTGCGATTTTTGCCACAAATTTCCTACGAATTGGTACGATTACCAGAGACTGTCCATAGACTCTACACACAATCGTACCCAATCGTAGCTAATCGTAGGAAATTCATGGCAAAAATCGCACAGTGGGAGGCCCGCTTTACATACATGTCGCAAATGCTTTGTTTTCGAGAAAAATCACGAAAAATACTGCATATATTTTAATGCACATTTGTACTACCGGTAGTGTTTTAATATTCTGAAGGCACACTACACAGACAACAACCTTGCACACGCGCGCGTGCGATCTTCACGCACTCAGAACATCGAGCACACAAAGCGGCCACCCAGCCCAGAAACCAAATGGATCATTTCCTCAAGAGCACGCTGAAACTTCACGCGCGCACTTCACACACTGCCTCGGCCATGGTATCGACAGCATATCCAGGGCCCTTTGCAACTGCAGTTATCCGTTTCACACTCTTTTGTATGCAAGCGGCAAGCGACAACAACTCTAAATTTTCTTGAAAACGCAACATTTGCGACAGAAATGTCAATGGTAAAAATATTTTAGAATATTCTAAGCTATCGAATCCAATAAGTATTCGACTCGAGTTGTGACATAAAGTAACAAAATACCTGCAAAACATGAGATAGGCTGAAAAATTTGCCCACAAAATCTTCAAATTTGTTAACTCAAAATGTTGGGTTTTTCCATCAAATCTGCACATACCAATGCTCGATGAGTCATTTTAAAGAAAAACATTTCTGCTCAACATGATCAACTTCTCAACTCTTACCGGGGATTTTGTCGCCCAAGCATGCCAAGGGTGGGGAATCCCCACCTCAAATGGGGCAACCCGGCCAGGGGGCGGGGCCCGGGGGGTGGGGGAACAATTACACAATCCCATTTTTCTTTAATCCGTGATAGTTTTCGAAAAAGCTCTTCTTGCTGGTATAAAGCTAGAGAAACAAAAACACGTTCATCCTTACCCTGCCCACATACGTAAGATGTAAGTGTAGTTACGAAAAACCACATTAAGAAATGAACGGAAGGCGAACATTTTGTGCACTTGCTGTAGGCAGCCATCTTGAGCTCATAACGCCCAATCTGATCAATGGACCGAGTTAGTTTAGAATTAGATTTGTTTCAGTCCTTTTTTAATTTATCTCATATTATGCGTGGCTAAAGTGACTTTCAAAATATTGTATTTTGATTAAAATGTTTTGAACAATCGACCGAAGAACAAGCTATTTTATCACTTCTTACTTATTTTCATTTTTCAAAATAAATTCCAAATTTCGGCGAAAATGTTGCTGAACAGTCAGGAATTTAAGTAAAAGGACTGGTAATCAACTTTTACATTGGCGCGCGCCCTCTCGTCGTCCCATTTGTAAATACAGCCCAACTTCAAACGGTCACGAAAGCCAGACGACAAGAAATGCGAAGCCATGGCTGCCAGTGCGAGGAAAAGCAAGGGAAAAGGAGACAGCATATTGCAACAAGAAGACATTTTGCAAGCGGTGGTACTAGCCGACAGTTTCAATGTGCGGTTTGCTCCAGTAACATCGGAAAGGCCGAGGGTGAGAAACCTTTTTAGTGCGTTTTTGTCAAACAGCTGGCACTGGCTTAGTGGCTAGTGACTTGGAAAACAAATTCAAATTTATATTTTGAGTTAAAACCATTTTGTCACAACAGACAAGTTGCAACAGATATCAAAAATACATCAAGCGATTCCTATTTTATGCTTGTTAAAATGTGTCAAATTTACGTGCGGAATCGTCAATAAAATGAATAGACAGCAACTTCAAAAATTGTGATGTGATGCAAAGCGCCTTCCTTGGCACGAAGCACGTTATTTTTTCTTGGTTAGTCTTAAATTCAAGCGTTATATACTTATCTTGGGGTGTGGGTGAAAAACGGACCCTCCGGATCCTTCCAGATCTTCCGGATCTTTTCAAAAATGGCTATTTAATGAACAGAAAGTGCCTAGTTTGACTTCTTAATACGCTTCCATACCGTTTAGTTTTACCGCCATGAACAGGCCTTATTTTTAAAGATCCGGCGTGGAAAAAAACCAATTTCTTTTTTCTTAGTGTCCTGCACTTCCTACGCCTATTTCTTCGAAAATGTCACTTTGTGGATAGTCGATGTGGTGTATGATTACAAATTAGTGCAATACATGGTGGTAAAAGGTATGTAAGCGTATTTAGAAGTCAAACTACATGTAGGTACTTTTTGTTAGTTAAATATCAATTTTTAACAAAGATCCGGAAGATCCGGAGGGTCCGATTTTCACAAACTCCCCTTATCTTGTCCTTCAAGAGCAGACTGTAAACAGGGCGCCATCAACTGACATTAAACAGCGGTGCCAAGTTGAGCATGTGGGGTACCATGGCCGAGTGGTTAGGGCCATTGACTCGCAATCATGGGTGAAAACTTGGGGTTGCGGGTTCGAATCCGGGTACGAATCCGGCTGCGGTACCTGTGCCCTTGGGCAAGGCACTCAACCACACTTGCTCCATCCTTCGGAAGGGATGTAAAGCCGTTGGTCCAGTGTGTTAGGTAATGGTAACGCACTCAAAAGATCCCAGAGCATTCTTTTGTGAAGATGAGCAAGGGGGATTCCCCGGTGTCTCTGGCCATTTCTAATTCTAATTCTTCATACCGGTAGGTTTCCTCACGCTTACGAGTGACAGTGCAATGAGCACTATTGAGGAATCCTTGGTATGAATACCAGAAAGAAATAATAATAAATAATAATAATGTGTACTTTTAGAAGGCAAAAAATGATTTTCTGATGTTTACATCAATTGGGACTCTACAGTATCACTTTTGGCCCCTTAATACCTTTTGAACCCCATTTGCCATGTTGAGTTTTCGAACACGACAAAGAATAGCAGGACGTAATACTAGAATGAGCACAACAAATCAGGTTCGAGATAGCCTGCACTCTTCTGGTCACATCATTGTACTGCAGTGACATCATAGCAGCTATCGAATTAGCACTGGTCCGCTGGCCAAATGACAGTTGAAATAGTCTCGGGCCAGCTGGAAAGCCTTCCCAAATGTTCCAGCTGTCCAGTTGAAATAAAACAGACCCACTAAATTTAAAGGGCCTATGACATGCTAAACAACTTTTTGCCTAATCTTTGCTTCATATGATGGATTACTTGTTCAGCAAGATATGCTATTGTTCGTTTGGATGTAAAATCAATAAAAGGTAGCCTTTTTCAACTTTGAAGATTTCACTGCAATAAATCACAGACAGAGGGCGCTGTTTTGAGTGCATCACATAAGGAAGACAGAAGGGAAAAGTTAAGAAAAAACATAAGACTTCAAGTTGGACTTGTGGCAAATTGCTGCAGTTTCTACCCCCAGTTTTGTCATGGCTTACAGCAGGCAACATGTAAAACAAACTCAAACAGCCATGGATTACAAAAGTTTCAGGAAAATTGAGAAAAAAGTGGAATCTTTTGTGCACAGTCGAATGTGATTTTCCTGTGTTTGCCTCTTGTGACATAGTGACCTTGGTCATGAATATGCATATTTTCATTAGCATAAAAACTAAAAACCTTTGTTTTAACCCCCAAAGCAAGCTCCAAATAGGATTTTTATGACTTTAACTGAGTAGAGTGGTTTTAAAGCATAGATTTCATTGATAAAAATCCTAAATAAGAGTGATGAAATAACTTTGATCTTTCTTCAGACTCCCACGCCGGTTCCAATTTATTCCCCTGGAGTGAGAGACTGCACTTGCAGTTTTGGTTATTGCAGTATACCGGTATGTCTCTGGGGCTGGAGACTTGATGACTAGTTTTTATTTCAAGTCGTAAATCAATCTTATTTCCCAAGTCCAGTCACAAGTCATTTTCTCCAGAGTCAAGTCACATGTCAAAAACCAAAAACTGACTTGACCCCAAGCCAACAGGTTCAAAAAGACCAGCTCTGCCTGGGTAGTACTATGGGCTAATTCTGTATTTAAGGGTAATTCCCAAAATTAGGGGTCCAAAAGTGTGACATGCTTTTTAAGATTTCCAAGTGTTTTTAATGATTGAAAGTGGTTTCCCAAGGTTAATGCAAACTCATTATAGCTAATTTTCATTGGCGTAGGTAACCCGGGACACCATGGAACAAATTATAAGCCTTTATGGTTATTTGTTTTGAATATTTTTCAGGAATCGGAGAACAAAATATTGAAGAAACTGATGCTGCCCCCTATAATCACAGGCCACAGTCCATTACTGAGAATTTGTGGTCATAAGTGGTGATTTATGAAGCAGAGAGTGTTGTACGTAACTGGGACACCAAACATTTTGGACCCCTAATTTTGGGAATTACCCATAACTGCCCCCAAGATGTACACTCACACTTAGAACTGCAAATGCAGTTCCCTGTCGCGAAGGGGTTAATGTGCACAAAAACATGCATCCTTGAGAATCTATAACAAAAGAGCCTTTCAAGACTCCATAATAGCTCTAAAATTCACCAGAAAGCCCTAAAATGTACCACACATTTTTAAACTTTTAATGGGGAGAACCTTAATATGACTACCAAATTTTCCTAATTTATTCACTCAAATGTGGTTTTTGCAAACATTAATGGTCGACTGTGTTTAAAAAGAACAAACAGAAATGTTAACGGTATTAAACCGGGCCACTTGAAATGCCGACGGGCCAGTGAAGATTTAAAGGGCCCCTTATTTAGGATTTTTATCAATGAAATCTATGCTTTAAAACCACTCTACTCAGTTAAAGTCATACAAATCCTATTTGGAGCTTGCTTTGGGGGTTAAAACAAAGGTTTTTAGTTTTTATGCTAATGAAAATATGCATATTCATGACCAAGGTCACGACGTCACAAGAGGCAAACACAGGAAAATCACATTCAACTGTGCACAAAAGATTCCACTTTTTTTCTCAATTTTCCTGAAATTTTTGTAATCCATGGCTGTTTGAGTTTGTTTTACATGTTGCCTGCTGTAAGCCATGACAAAACTGGGGGTAGAAACTGCAGCAATTTGCCACAAGTCCAACTTGAAGTCTTATGTTTTTTCTTAACTTTTCCCTTCTGTCTTTCTTATGTGATGCACTCAAAACAGCGCCCTCTGTCTGTGATTTATTGCAATGAAAAGGCCACCTTTTATTTATTTTACATCCAAACGAACAATAGTATGTCTTGCTGAACAAGTAATCCGTCAATATGAAGCAAAGCTTAGGCACAAAGTTGTTTAGCATGTCACAGGCCCTTTAATACAATTGGCCCTGTTGGCCAGTTGGGAAAAAAGTTAAGGGCGAACGCTGCATAGCTTTTTAATTCGAAATTTACATAAATTAAGAAATTTGAGTTAATGTGGATTAAGTAATGTAATGCTACTTTCATTAGTAATTTTACTAAAAAAGTTTCTTTACGAAAAGAAATTGAAATACCTCTATACACAGTTTGTATTTTGTTTATTTTTTTAAACAAAAAAAAGTAAAGCTTTGATTGCAGGGCCCAAGGGGGTCATTTGCATAACTAATTGTTGGAGCGTGCTGACCAAAAGTCATGATCACTTTTAAAAAGGGCAAGACAGGATATTCACAATTGCAATTTCAACTTGTTTATTCTGCCGTTTGGAGGCTTTATATCTGGAATACTTTAGAAATCGATCGGATACCGTTTTTGATGGGCATTTCATTAAATCACAGGAAAGTCTGACCTGAGCTGATATCTTTTCGCATTTTAAATAAATAAACTTTTTACGTTCAAGAAATTTCACTGAGAAATTTACAATTTTCTTTCTTCATATCCCACCAGGGAGATAGGCAAAACAAAAAAAACCAATGCATACATGTAGTTACGAGATTGCCCAATTAACCCCGCCCCTTGGATATTGTTGCTATGCCTCACACGCTATCGTCAAAATGTCCACACACACTGCACAAACCAATGGGATTCATTGGAGAAAACTCAAAGGTATTCATGTTTCAGGGTCGACAGTTACCGCAGGGTAGGAATTTCGTTACCGAAGGTGCACTGCCATTTTTGTGTTTAGAAAGGGCACTTCCATTGGAAAATCAAAAAGCCTATTGCAAAAAAAGGATTGCAAAAGGGCACCAATGCAAGACCAGGAGCAACGGAGGCAGTGGCCTCTGTGGCCTCAGTGAAATTCCCACACTGTTACCGTAGCACGCACTTAGTAAAAGGCCAGTGATACAGAGATGTCATACGTGTATATTCATAACAATTCGCTTTCTTACCTTTGAACAGCGAATCGCCCGTCCTTGAAACCAAAAATTCACCTTGAACACCACATACAACGTATGGGCAGAGAATCGCGTGATGTTGGTTTGTGAGGCAATGCACTTTGACCTATGTGGGCGCTGTCTGCTAGCCCTGTTGTGATTGGTCGGCGGGTTCGGTTGATTGAACTATGCATTGAACAGCAAGCAAAGCATGACAAAACAAAACCAAAGTTTTCCTATTAAAAAAATCAAATAAACAGAAATAAAGCCACCCCCCTAGGTTTCACCCTGTCTGGGCCCCGTCCTCCTTCAGTCAACTTCACTGCCGGTTTTGGTGATACATGTACATGTACAGGTGTCCGGGAAAAAATTGTGCAGTTTAATTGTATGACTCAATCATCTCCAAAACTAAAATATAATCTTTCATTGATGTCCTTATATAATGTACTGGATCATACTCAGTAGTTTTTGAAAGCACTTCTTCTAGAAGCATAAATTTCAGATACTGGGCACAACAGGGACACCGTAATGTGACTAATGCGCGCATTTACGTCACGTAACTTTAGAAAGTCTACTTTCGCATGTGTTTGCAAAAACAACGTTGCTCTTTCTTGAAATTTTACTCCCAGGTAGGGTTGGACATTAGGAATCTGACAAAGGAGCCTAAAGGTTCTTTTTGGTTGCTTTGTTGTGATCAAATCAGTGACAAAGGCTTATGTGCGCGAAATATGGTAACCCGCGGATATTAGTTGCACCTCAGATGTCAAAGCTGTGGCATATAAAACCTTAGTCAGACCACGACTTGAATATTGCGCTTCTCAACTTGAGATGGTTCAGCGACGTT
Source organism: Henricia sp. BOLD:AAB3569 (assembly GCA_037783545.1). Lineage (NCBI taxonomy): Eukaryota > Metazoa > Echinodermata > Asteroidea > Spinulosida > Echinasteridae > Henricia > Henricia sp. BOLD:AAB3569. The sequence goes on along the minus strand of JBBELK010000104.1, from coordinate 291,915 downwards.
CTGCAAGATTTCTTTTGAACAACAACAAGAAAAAGGCTAGTGTCACAGAAATGCTTTCGCACCTTGGGTGGGAGCCTCTGGAACACAGAAGAGCGGCCCAACGATTATCATTTATCTACAAATCTGTAAATAAGTTAGTTGCCATTGATACTGACTCTTACTGAACCGAGTCTTCCAGAGAAGGGGTCTCTATGAGGTCGTTCAGACGAGGGGCTATCTCAGGAGCTAGCTCCGGAGCTAGCTACATGTAGCTCCACCTCAAACTCCTGTCGTTAGAACGCAATTAGCTCCACCTCTGGGGCTAGCTCCGGGGCTAGCCCTCCCCAAACTTAGCCCCACAAATTTGTGGGGCTAGCCCCACTTTCAGCCCAGCGGGGTTTCTTTTATGACTTAGCTCCACCATTATTTACTGACTGAACGCAACTGACCTCGCTCTGTGGCATCTGGCCAATGTTAATATGCTATCAAATTTGACCACATAATCTCCGGAGCTAACTGTAGCTCCGGAGTTATCATCACCGTTTGAACGGGAGGGCATTTTGGACTAACTCACTTTAGCTCCAGCGAACCCCCGCTGAGTCTGTTAATTGGATTGGGGCTAAAAAAAGTAGCCCTCCGTCTGAACATACCCTATGAGAAAATAAGCTTCAACTTCATTTAATAAATTACTCATCCCCAGAACATTTGCTGAATGGAATTGCTTGCCGCTGGTTGTGAGAAATGCACCCACTTTAGGAACCCTGCGCCTGAATGGAATTGTGTGACACCCGCTTACTTCCACATACTGAAAGTATAGGCTTTTTTTTTTACTGAAATTATGTTATTAAAAAGCCTGTACTTTCAGTAGAACCATTTTTTTTCCTATCAAAAACGTGGCTCCAAACGGAATCTTTAACCAAGTCTTTTTACAGGAAATTGCAGTTTCTGGGTAAAATCAAAATCTCTACACGTTCTACATACCGGTACCACCCTGGTCGTAATACTCTAAAAACGTCACGTGTGAAAAAGCAATTCACTTTGACAAAAGGCAGTCAGTAATTGAATTTCACAAGATTGCTTCCTTTTCACAATATAAGGTTTGCTTGTAAAGTATTGAAGAGAAGATCTTTAAACACTTAAGTGGTCAGATTCCAAGCAGCCCAATATATTTTGTAGGTACCGGGTTTAATATCTGTTTTGTTATTTTCAGGCCTTGTTGCCCCTCGTTAACTGCCCTCTCATTGACTACACATTTGAGTTCCTCATCAGTGCTGGAATGCAGGAGATATTTGTGTTTTGTTGTTCACATGCCGACCAACTCAGGAAGCATATCACGTAAGAACTTCCGTTAAAATTGTGATTTTTTTTCTATTAACCCTCGGAGATGCATCACCCAAAAAATTGCACGGAGGCTCCAAGGGGAGACTCCAGAAGGTACTTTGTATAACATGTAAACAATTTGGCAGACACAATCCTTTCTATAATGGCCTTAACAGATGAATGGAGGTCCCCTCATAGATCAAGACACAGCTGTTTACTAGGCCTGCAGTAGGATGATTGATAGCTGCTTTTATGCATGGTGGCAAAAGGGCCTTACTCAAAGAACATACACTCAACCAAAAAGTTCTGTCACCAGTAAGACATTTATATTAAATTGGATTTAATGTAGGAAAATAATATATCAAATTTTAGCTGAACATATCCCTCAAAGGAATAGAGCTCAAGAGAGATCATGATGGCAAGCTTCACTGAACAGGAATGCAACAAAGGAGTGTGGGGTCAGAATAAAAAACACCAAAGAACAATGATGTCAACTTTATTGCACTCAAGCAAGGGGAGTTACAGTTCAGTATTTTGCTTCCACCATACCTAATGCAATGGCACGATTCAGATTGGACAATTTAACCATTTTGATTTGGATGTTTTTGACAAGAAATTGATAAATCCAAACACACTTACAAATTTCCTAATTGTCTAAATGTACACAAATTGCCCAAATCACAAGTCGCATTGTTCTTTGGTGTTTTTCATTCTGACCCCACACTCCTTTGTTGCATTCCTGTTCAGTGAAGCTTGCCATCATGATCTCTCTTGAGCTCTATTCCTTTGAGGGATAGCTAAAATTTGATAAATTATTTTCCTACATTAAATCCAATTTAATAATAAATATATATAAATGTCTTACTGGTGACAGAACGTTTTTGGTCGAGTGTATAAAGAACACAATGTTTGTACACAAATCAATGGGCCTGGGTTTGAGGCCAAGATTTCCCGGGTGGAACTGACCAAGTGGATTCAACATTAAAGGTACATGTACATGTACATGTAACTACAGGGGCACAGACTACATGTAGGGTAATCGATTGAGGATTACATGAAGTTTGAGCGGAATTGGCCCAAATGTTTTTAGTACATGTAATTCAAAAAATACAAAATATGCCTTCCGGAATCTTTTCTTTGCGGCTCTGAGACTTCGTTCGGTACCCATTCCTTACTGCCATATTGATTAAACAGCCGGGCTGTACATGCAAGGACAATGATTCCCTTGCATTGTTTCTATGTCGGTTGCTGTGACGTTGAATTTTATAACATAGCGACCCTTTGTAAAATATGTTTCCCCTTTTTTTAAACGCAACCATGCAAGGAGTTTGTTATGAATAGATAACCACTGATTGCAACTGTCATACAGTAGTAAAACAAAAGGAGAAACGACTGCAATGGATCACGTTCACAGACGCCATCTTTGTAGGAAAAAATGCTAAGTATTAAATGCCAATAAAGTACGCGCACGCGTGTTGCTCGAAATTTGTTCGAAATACGGCGCAACTGATGCACGTCACAAAAAAAATACGCTCAAAATCATGATGCACTTGGCAATTTGTAGGAAGAGGTCCCTGGGTCATCTCTTAAAAAATGAATCACTTACATGTTTTCATCCTTAAAAAAAGGAAAACAAACTTGCAACTGTCTAGCACACTCAGAAATCAAAGTGCGCAAGCCAGCCTTCAAAATATGAAAAGTTTATGGGATGGGTTAGAAATTACCCGGGTTAAGTGGGGTTTTGAGGCAGCTAACCCGGAGAATTTCGAATTACCTGAGATTACCCGGGTAGTTCGGAACGTTCACACTACACTTCTCGTGGTTAAATTTTTCATAAACCCCCGAGATAACCCGGGTAACAGCATAGTCTGAAACCCCTATTACAAAATTAAATCTATAAATTGTATGTGAAAAGAATGTTTAAAATTCTAAAACCAGATTTGTATCCCTCGTTATACTACAGGTCGTCCAAGTGGAACTATGACAACTCGCATTGCGTCGTCACCCCGATTGTTTCTGAAGGATGCCATTCAGTTGGTGATGCCCTGAGGGAGATTGAACGCAAGGCAATAATCAGGTCGCACTTTGTCCTAGTCAGTGGTGATCTGGTGTCCAACATGTCTCTAAAAAGCCTGATAGAGCAGCACAAGTAGGTTTATCTTCCTTATTTTTTTTTTTATTTAAAGATGTATTGTCCGTACGTTTTGGGTGTGGCACCTCGGAAAATAAATTTGTTTTTGAATTGATATTTTTCTAGAAACATAAAAGTTATTCGCTCTCAAATGAGACATCAACAAAAAAAGATCGACCAACATTTAGCTATTGAACAATTACTGTCAATATTTTAAATTATTTTGAAGGTGTAGACTTGCCCAAGTGTGACTTCCCATGTTTGGTCTGTAAGGCGCGCAGCACACAGCATGCCCTCTGGACTGGTGGTCTGTCTCTGCTGTCTGTTTCTTCTGTCTCAGAAAGTGTTCGGAGACAAAAGAAAATATATTTGACGGGCCACCAGTCCAGCATCCTCTTGCAACAGTGCCCCTTTAACGCACTCCCTAACTCCTGCGTACAGTGGCCCTGTTGAAAAAGGCCCCATATGGCGGTGGGACTAGCAACAGAAATCTTGTCGCCTCTGCTGGACCAATCAGGACGCTTGCAGTGCATTGTAGCACGCTTGCAGGCATTCAAATGTAACGCGCGCAGATTGTAAACACCGTGCATGCATGTGATACATGTACTCAGTAATGCTGGCCGTTGTCCGCGTCGACGATTGGCTGCTATTTAAAGCATACTGGGGAATCCGTTCCATTACATTCGTCAGCATGCATCCCTGTTATTAATTTGAAAAAATGCGGAGTAAATAAGGTTCGTCGTTTGAAAGTTTGGTAGGAATGGGACAGTCATAAGGAACGGAACCCAATACAATTTCTGGAAAGTATAGAAATTGTTTCTTTTCGGCATAACATGACCGAATTGATTAAATTACAATGTACATCAAAATGACTCGGGCGTGAGTTGGCTCATTACAACAGCCGGCTCGCTCCACAGATTTGCGTGTATTTCCTCAGGGTATTGTCACGTCGCTTTGCAGAGTGGAAATTCCCTGAGATCTCAGGATGCAAGTCCAGAGGGTGCGCTGGACGCTGAGCATTACAGACCAAATACGGGAAGTCAGACTCGGGCATGTCTAGGCAAGGCGCAAAAACAGCCAAATAAAAACGACATTTTTTTTTATGGGGTTGTCGATGTCTAAAATACAAAGTATGATGTTTTTTTGTTAAAATAAAGTAAATGCTTGAACATTTTGTTTGGAAAAAAAAAATTGGATTTGCTGAGAACCACGGACAATATAACTTTAATGGGTTTAATGGACTTCAAATCGCAGCTCGTAGGCTGAATTGCATGAAGCTTACAAATGTCTTACACCTAAACATCGAGATGGCCAGAGACTCCGGGGAATCCCTTACTCTTCACGAAAGAGTGCTCTGGGTTCTTTTAAGTGTGTTACAGAACACACTGGGCCAACAGCTTTACATCCCCTACAAACATGACAAAGCATGGAACAATTCTGGCAAAGTGCCCCACTCAAGAGAGTCATGAAATTGTTCAGGATCTTCTGTTCAATATTCTGGCTGTAGCCTACTTCTCATATTACTGCAGACTTAATACAGTTGCACTACCATGCAACACCGAGAGAAAAATTTGGTCCATGGGGAAAACCTGATGGAGTATACCAACTGTGCCTTACAGCTCAGCTGGTAGAGCGTCTGCCCGGTGGGTCAGAGGTCTCGGGTACGAATCTTGATAAGGCCCTTAAGGGGAGTTCACACTATCGCGGAAAAATCACACTGTTCCATTGGTTTGTATACAAACTGGTTTGCCGCTTGTGCGCGGCCTATCGCGACGCGCAAAACATTTTGAGCTGGGTCAAAGTTCAAATTTGTTGAACTTTGACCGCGGTGCGCTGACCTTTCCAACGCGCAACCAATGAGGTACATGTATCAGAGAAGCCCCAAGTTACCAGAGTGGAATTTTCTATTTTGGAATAATCGGCGATTGGGAGCTCATGAATGCAATGCGGTGAGCGCAGCGCGAAAGTGTGATTTTTCCGCGATAGTGTGTATCCGCCTTTACGATTTTTTTCTCATCCTAAGTTTGGTTCAGACTAAATACAGTATGTGTAAACATGTGAAATAAATATTTAATACATGTTTAATTTCAACAATTTTATTTTACATGTATTTAGCAACACCCACATACAGCCATCATAACCACACATGGTTTCAAAAGGTTTCGAGTCAACTCGGTCCCAAGTCAACTCGGACCCGGTCAACTCGGCCCCAGGTCAACTCGGCCCCAAGTCAACTCGGCCCCAAGTCAACTCGGACCCAAGTCAACTCGGACCCAAGTCAACTCGGTCCCAAGTCAACTCGGTCCCAAGTCAACTCGGACCTAATTAAGTCAACTCGGTCCCAAGTCAACTCGGACCCTATGGGAAATTGAACGTAAAATTATACCTTTTATTTCTGGATGTCCTTCAGATCCTGTAAGGACTTCTCATCTATACATTTTCATATAAAAATATAATTCAGTAGGCCCTAATAGTTTGTTTTCGCTCGTGATAACTGATCGACTTCGTGTGTTGTTTACATTTACCGGTATGTATTAATGTACGAACTATTTCAACTGGTACAAGCTTTACTTTTTGAAAATAGAATTAAAGAAATGCAGGGCAGTTGCAGGGCAGTTTTCTGCAGGACAATTAGTGCGAAAACAACTAGAATGTACTTTAAGTAAACGAAAAAAAAAAAAAGGAGATTTGCAATGTCCAAAAATGTAATTACCATTTTGCCTGAAAATCCTTACCTAAGTGGAGTATTTCCGCCCGAGATGATATATTTTTATCAGTGAACTATAACGGTATCTGTTTCGGAAAACAATGTTCAAAACCCAACTTTGGTGATTATTAATCTTTGGCCATTGAATTTAAACATTTTTTACGTTCAATTTCCCATAGGGTCCGAGTTGACTTGGGACCGAGTTGACTTGGGACCGAGTTAACTTGGGACCGAGTTGACCTGGGACCGAGTTAACTTGGGACCGAGTTGACCTGGGACCGAGTTAACTTGGGACCGAGTTGACCGGGACCGAGTTGACTTGGGACCGAGTTGACCTGTACCCTTTCAAAAGCACTACATGTATTAATCACGAAAATGGAACAAAACTCTCAAAACGAGTTTGCTTTTAGCAACACCAAGAAAATTAGTTGAATTGCGTCTACATGTAGTATTATCAAAACAAATATTGAAAGTCAAATGAAACTTATCAAGATTTTTTTTAATTTTTAGCAGAACAGTGAAATAGTTAACAAATAGAGAGGCACTCAAGCATATCGTGCTGAATTTTGGGTTAACATCATATTGTATAGGCGAAATTTGCATTTAGGAATAGTTGTCATTAGTCATAAATGCTTTAACATATGCATACAAAAAGAAAACACAAAATATCTTGATAAGTTTCTTTTGATGCTCAGTATACATGTAACTAAAACAATTCACAAAAATGCTTCAAATTTGCTTTCGGCCACACCAAGAAAAAGAAGTATTAATACAAATCAAATCAAATCAATTTCTTCTTTTAACACCAAGATTTTTTTGAAAAACTAAAAACAAATTCACTAAAGAAAGGGGAAAAATCAACAACTTCATGCTGCTCTATGCATATCATGGGGTGGATTGCAATAAAGATTACATGTACATGTACAGTTAGAACGTCCGTACTCTTAAGACTCTGACATCACTAACATATCATAGATTATTTTGCCTTGCAATAGAAAATTGTGTCCTAAGACACATCAAATTTAAGACACATAACATATAACGGTATGTATGTCCTAAGTTACGTCTTTAGAAAATTTGTTGAAATTTCCTGCTCAATTCTGACAAAAGGAGCCTTGTGACTAGGATTGTTTAGGTGAAATTTGCATTTAGGAATAGTTGTCATTGGTCATAAATGCTTTAACATACATGTAGATGCATACAAAAAGAAAACAAAAAATATCTTGATAAGTTTCTTTTGATGCTCAGTATACATGTAACTAAAACAATTCCACAAAAAATGCTTCAAATTTGCTTTCGGCCACACCAAGAAAAAGAAGTATTAATACAAATAAAATCAAAGCATTAGTTTCTTCTTTTAACACCAAGTATTTCGACAATCTCAAAAACATTTCACTAAAAAAAAGGGAAAAAATCAAAAACTTGATTTTGCTTTATGGATATCATGGGGTGGATTGCAATAAATACTATGTACATGTAGTCAGGACGTCCTTAAGACTCTGACATCACTAACATATCATATATTATTTTGCCTTGCAATAGAAAATTGTGTCCTAACTTGTGTCCTACATTTAGGACATGTGTCCTACATGTAAGTTACGTCTTTAGAAAATTTGTTTGAAATTTCCTGCTCAATTCCGACAAAAGGAGCCTTAATTGTGACTAGGATTAAAAGTTTTTGATAGTTTAACTTTCTTAAACTGAGTTTTCACTGAAAGGTAATTTACGATTCAAGCTGGGCTTACAATGTATGTTAATTATAAAAGTTTTCACGATGTTTTTCACGCCACTGTCGCACATACGTATAGCAGCAACGACCAGCAAGTAATGTAATTAACCGGCTGCGATTGAAACGTAGTTCGCAACAGTAAAGACATACAAACATTTATGTCTAAGCTAAGACATCTTAACTTTTGAATATTACAAGACATTTTCAATGTGTCGTACATGTAGGTAAGATGTCATAAACTCAGTTAGGACATAGAGTATGATGTGTCTCGACTTAAGAAGGTTACATGTGTATTGCAATCCACCTCTGCTTTGGAAACTAATTTAATTTGAAAAAGCAACCAAATTTTCAGGTCCTAACTAATTTTTGTTTCTATATATTACCGGTACATACAAAAACAAATATTTATAACATTATGTTCTACACTGTTTAAAGGCACAGGCTCGTCAGCAATGCGCGCACGCCAAAGTCGTGCCAAAACGAGTTTGCTTTTAGCAACACCAAGAAAATGAAGTTGAATTGCATCTAATATTGTCAAAACAAATATTGAAAGTCAAATGAAACTGATCAAGATATTATTTTATTATATTTTCAGCACAACAGTCAAATAGTTCACGAATAGAGAGGCACTCAAGCATATCGTGCTCAATTTTAGGTTAACAATATTGTATAGGTCATAAATGCTTTAACATACATGTACATGTACATGTAGATGCATACAAAAAGAAAACGAAAAATATCTTGATAAGTTTCTTTTGATGCTCGGTATACGTACCGGTACCTAAAACAATTCCACAAAAATGCTTCAAATTTGCTTTCAACGACACCAAGAAAAAGAAGTATTAATACAAATAAAATAAAATAAAATTATTCGTTTCTTCTTTCAACACCAAGATTTTCAAGGATCTCAAAAACATTTCACTATTAAAAAAAGGGGGAAAAAATCAACAACTTTATGCTGTGCTATGCCATATCCTGTTTCGGAAACTAATATAATTTTTTTATCATTTAAATTGTCATAATTAACATTTTTTCTAATTGTATAAATTACATAAAATTAGAAAAAACACTAATTATGACAATTTAATGTTTACAACATTGTACAACACTGTTTAAAGAGGAAGAATCCCCCTTGACGAAAATCCAGCATTTAGGCTTTTTTCGATAGTCCAAACATCTCTCTTGCCGACGTGGATTTTTATTATTTTTTAATTGTCGGTTTTAATTAGTGAATAAATTGCAAGCAAAAGTGCGCTTTTCGAAAATGAGATTTTCGCGATTTCTGAAATGCTCATTAGGTATTCATGATAAAAGCCAGAGATATGCCCAGTAGCTGCGTGGTTGTATGTTTTACCAGACACTATGAAAAAAAAGAGCAGAAAGATTTTCTTTTATATTACCAAGAGAGAGAAAAATGAGTCGCTCATTCTAACTTGTACCGTCCGATGTTCAAACACGTGAGAACTACGGCCCGCAGGGAACCGTTCCATGCTGTACACAGACCACTGTGAATGCCGTTCGTTCCGTGACAAAACCACCCGTCGCAATGCACCAGTATTTACTTCAAAAGAGCTTCATTGTGAGCCACAATTTCACAGTTTTTTCACTAAACAGGTAATAGTAGATTGTTGTCATATTACATGAAGTGTTTTTCACGTTTGTATTTTGAATTACAAGGACAAAACAGGCATGATAAACATTCACTTCGTGTATTTTCCATTCAATACTGCACAGGCCGTTTTGTATGTTTCTCATATGAATACAAAACCTGTCGATTTTTTGTGAAAAACAAGTTGTGATGGTGTTGTAGACACATACACCTCCATGATAAACAGAAACACTTTTAAAATGTGGACGGGGGGATTCTAGCTGTTTAAGAGGCAAATCCATAGTTGGAAAATACAGCTACATACATGTGTATACACCTATTTTGTACAGTTGAAGTCAGAAGTATATGTACACCACTACCATCATCACCCAAAATGGTATACAGGACTACCTGAACCATTGATGTACAAGCTATGTTTTAAGTACTGCATGCACGTGAGGAATTCCACAAAGTAAAGACTAATTAGTAAAGACTGTTACAAAAATGGTGTAAGCACACCAGTTTTAACACTTGGTTGCATACAGTTGCATTTCTGACTTTAACTGTACATAGTTTCATTAGTTCGCCATTTGACCAGTTAGTGCTTCACAAATCTTTTTATTGAAAGAAAGGGTCATATAGGTACACCAGGGTTGTAGTTGAGTCCACCACAAGTCTATCACAAGTCCATCACAAGTCCAGAGCCGATAAACTCACAAGTCCCTGACAAGTCCCTGACAAGTCCCTGACAAGTCCCTGACAAGTCCCTGACAAGTCCCTGACAAGTCCCTGACAAGTCCCTGACAAGTCCCTGACAAGTCCCTGACAAGTCCCTGACAAGTCCCTGACAAGTCCCTGACAAGTCCCTGACAAGTCCCTGACAAGTCCCTGACAAGTCCCTGACAAGTCCCTGACAAGTCCCTGACAAGTCCCTGACAAGTCCCTGACAAGTCCCTGACAAGTCCCTGACAAGTCCCTGACAAGTCCCTGACAAGTCCCTGACAAGTCCCTGACAAGTCCCTGACAAGTCCCTGACAAGTCCCTGACAAGTCCCTGACAAGTCCCTGACAAGTCACTGACAAGTCACTGACAAGTCACTGACAAGTCACTGACAAGTCACTGACAAGTCACTGACAAGTCACTGACAAGTCACTGACAAGTCCCTGACAAGTCCCTGACAAGTCCCTGACAAGTCCCTGACAAGTCCCTGACAAGTCCCTGACAAGTCCCTGACAAGAAGCAAAGGATGAACACGCACAAAATAATGCCTTTGTTGGAGTTCATTTGAATAGCTTGTGACTTAAATTAAGACCTACCGGTACAATGTAGGGACTTGTACCCTGGGGTACACACAATTTGTGGATTTTAGCAAACAGTTTGCGGATGTTGCGAACCCGTACGATAGATGGTGTTCAGTTTGTCCAGCTTCGTATTCGTAGAATTGAGGCTGTCTCTTAGGAAATATTTTCTGAAGAGGCGGTCAGTCATGGTTTTTTGTGCCGCCGAAGAAACTGAATGTGGTCTTCTTAATTCGGAATGTCATTCCTTGTTCCTTGTTCCTGGTCTGGTTTGCATTTGTGAATGCTTGGGTTCCTCTTAGACATTATTGTATTTTCATGGTACTTTTTCTCAAGGATTGGAATTCTCCTTTCCAACACTCCCAGTGGATCCCACCGCGATGTGAAGATTTTGATTGGTGGAAATACTCCCCATTGAGGCAGCCAACTGTGCAGTAGTAGTACCACCAACCGCCATGGTGCTTTTTTGCGCAGTTGTATGGAGCAGCGTCGTGGTCTTGGTCGTATGTTGAGAATGCCCACCCTTCATGCCATAACAGAGAATCACACAAAGTGCTGTCTTTACTGTAGTTACCAACATGCACCTTGTACAAATCCCCATTAACGCCAAACTCTCCATACTCGGCCCAAGCTGTGTTGCCTTCCCAATCCTCCAGCTCCACTCGAAGTGTCCACCATCCGGTGAATTTGGTAAGGTTCAGCAAGACGTCATTACCGATCCAAAACTCTCCAGACAACGTTCCAAAGCCAACGCGGTAGGTATCCCAGTCACGGTAGAAGTCGACGGAGCCATCTTGCCGTCTCTGAATGACGATCCATCCTCCGTCACCAGTTTCCATGTCACAGTAAACGTTCAGGCCGTTCTGAAAACCATGAGGATATATTGTGTATTCAGCACTGGTTGTGTAGCCAGACTGCAGGAGATCATTGCAACTGGTGAAATGACGGATTGAGAACAAGGGTGTTTTAGTATCAGTGTCGAAGTAGACACTTCCATGAACCTCTCTGAATGATTCCACATCCTGGATTCTTGTGGCTTGGTTCAGATGACAAATTTTGGCATCTTTATGAAAGTTGACAGACACACAAGATGGCAGCATAGCACACTCAAGCACACAGATGACCGCGGAGCGTGTAGTTTGCCTGTAGACAATATTAGACATCAATGCCTGATTTTCAGCTTGGAAATATTCCAGGTTGAATTTGGATGGAGAGATCTCATCATGGCAAGCCAAGACTGTTCCTATCAACCAAACAATGAGAATTATTTGTACTTTATCCATGATGTCAAACTTGCTACTGTTCTCTATCAGTGAAAGCTACTGCAAAACCTAGTCTGTTAGCAGACAAGATTTTCCTTCTTTTGGCATAGCAATGACTGTTTTTTTTAGGCTACCCTTTGTTGTCATGGCAACATCTTTCACTACAGAATTTTGTCAAGGTCTGGGACTTAATAATTAAATGTAGGCTGCTGTGAGCGGTGCACGATTGTGAAAGAGTTAACTCAGCCTTGCACAGCATTAATTGCTGCTCACTGACAGGGAGTATACCAACTGTGCCTTATATTTAAGCTCAGCTCAGCTGTGTGCAAAATTTCATTTCATTGACAGTTGCTCCTGTAACAGTACACGGTACAATGACAGGTTTGCGGTCGAAACGTGCAATCCTGTACTTCTCACATTACTGCAGACTAAATACAGTTGTGCTACCATGCAACACCGTATGGGTCCATGGGGAAAACCTTAGGGAGTATACCAACTGTGCCTTATATAAGCTCAGCTGGTAAAGCGTCTGCTCGGTGAGGTTCTCATGTTCGAATCCCGATAAAGCCCTTTACGATTGTTCTCTCATCCCAAATTTAGTTGTTTCATTTCAATGGTGATTAGGCACCATACCAAATGTCGCATTCGTTACTTTGCCCAGTTGCGCTACCATGCAACACTGAAAGAAAAATTGGGTCCATAGGAAAAACCTGAGGGAGTATACCAACTGTGCCCTATATTATAGCTCATCAGCTGGTAGAGCGTCTGCCCAGTAAGTCGGAGGTCTCAGGCTCGAATCCCGATAAGGTCCTAACAATTTTTCTCTCATCCAAAGTTTGGTTAAGACAAAATACATGGGAAATAAATATTTAATACCGGTACATGTTTCATTTCAACAATTGCAGTTTGTGCTTTGGTCATGCAGTTATATACTTTTATTCTACATGTATTTAGCAACACCCACAAACAGCCATCATAAGAAAATTAAGTTGAATTGCATCTAGTATTGTCAAAACAAATATTAAAAGTCAAATGAAAATTCACGAATAGAGAGGCACTCAAACATGTCATGCTCAATTTTGGGTTAACAATATATACTACATGTAGGTGAAATTTGCATTTGGCAATACATGTAGTTGTCATCAGTCATAAATGCTTTAACATACATGTAGATGCATACAAAAAACCGAAAAATATCTTGATAAGTTGCTTTTGATGCTCAGTATACATGTACCTAAAACAATAACACAAAAATGCTTCAAATTTGCTTTTAGCGACACCAAGAAAAAGAAGTATTGATACAAATTAAATCAAATCATTAGTTTCTTCTTTTAACACCAAGATTTTCAAAATTCTCAAAAACATTTCACTAAAAAAAGGGAAAAAATCAACAACTTCATGCTGTGCTACATGTATATCCTGCTTTGAAAACTAATTTTTAAAAGCAACCAGATTTTCAGGTCCTGATATATTTAAATTGTCATGAATAAGGTTTTTTTCTCAATTAAATACATGTAAAAACATATAAAATTCTGTTCTACACTGTTTAACGGGCAAATCCATAGTTGGAAAATATAGCCACAGCTGTTTTGTACATAGTTACATATGCAATAGTTTAGTTCGCCATAGACTGCCGAAGTGAATACATCATCATTTGTTACATTAGTTGCCTAGGCAATGGCTCTACACTAAAAATCACTGAACTGTGTCCCTGTGCTTTTGCAATGGTCTTTTTGCCGCTCTATAATGTTTGGGGCCAATTACCATAGCAACCCACGTCACACTTTGGCTGTCTATTTGAGCAGTTTTAAATGCTACCCAGAGCTTGTCATTGAAAGAAAGGGTCTTAAAGGCAGAGGCTCGTCAATACGTGCATGAGAGGCCGAATTCGTGTCACGAAATACGCAACTCTATACCTTTGCTACGGAGCCGCGTATTTCGTGGCACGAATTTGGCGCGTGCGCATTGCTGACGAGCCTGTGTCCGATTTTTCTCTCATCCCAAGTTTGGTTCATGTACCGGGGTAAACATATAAAATAAATGTTTAATACACGTTTAATTTCAACAATTGGTCATGCAATTACATGTGATTCTACATTTACATGTAGCAACACCAATGTACGGTACATGTTTATGTACAGCCATTATAACCACACATGGTTTCAAAAGCACTACAATGTACATATTAATCATGGTGGGTACATGTAATCGGAACAAAACTCTCAAAACGAGTTTGCATAGTTTTCTAGCAACATCAAGAAAATTAGTTGAATTGCGTCTAGTATTGTCAAAACAAATATTGAAAGTCAAATGAAACTTATCAATATTTTTTTTTTAATTTTTAGCAGAACAGTCAAATAGTTAACAAATAGAGAGGCACTCAAGCATGTCATGCTCAATTTTGGGTATATTGTATACATGTAGGTAAAATTTGCATCGAGGAATAGTTGTCATCAGTCATAAGTGTTTTAACATACATGTAGATGCATACAAAAAGAAAACGAAAAATATCTTGATAAGTTACTTTTAAACATGTACCTAAAACAATTCCACAAAAAAAGGAGTATTACTACAAATAAAATCAAATAATTAGTTTCTTCTTTTAACAACAAGATTTTCGAAAATCTAAAAAACATTTCACTAAAAAAAGGGAAAAAATCAACAACTTCATGCTGTGCTACATTTATGCCATAACCTGTTTTGGAAATTGGGTCTTTCTATAAATTAGGGGTCAAAAAGTGTGACATTTGGTGTCCCCTGTTACACCTGTATGTGTTATTTTTCGTACAAAAATCATTAAAATGGCTTTTAAACCATTTTGTATGAATTGTATTTTATGTACACACTCTTTGAGATGGAAAGTATTTAAAGAATGTGTCCTGAATTTACAAAAACAAGATGTAAAATGTAACGGGGGACACCAATTTAGCTGGACCCCTAATTTATAGAAAGAGCCAACTACTAGAATGTTTTAATCATTTAAATTGTCATAATTAATGGTTTTTCTAATTGTATAAATTACATAAAATTAGAAAAAAAAACACTAATTATGACAATTTAATGTTTACAACATTGTACCACACTGTTTAAGAGGCAAATCCATAGTTGAAAAAATACAGCTACATGTACATGTACACCTATTTTGTACTGTTGAAGTCGGAAGTAGAAATATATGTACACCACTACCATCATCACCCAAAATAGTATACAGGACTACCCGAACCATTGCAAGGTGTACAAGCTATGTTTTTAAGTACTGCATGCGCGTAAGGAATTCCACAAAGTAAAGACTTTAGTAAAGACTGTTACAAAAATAGTGTAAGCACACAGATTTTAACACTTGGTTGCATACATGTACAGTTGCATTTATACTTCTGACTTTAACTGTACATACATGTACTAGTATGTAGTTTCATTAGTTCGGCATTTGACCAGTTAGTGCTTCACAAATCTTTTTATTGAAAGAAAGGGTCCTATAAGGGTACACCAGGGTTGTAGTTGAGTCTACCACAAGTCTACCGTATCTTGAGTCCAGAGCCGATAAACTCTCAAGTCCCTGACAAGTCCGTCACAAGTCCTGTAACAAGAAGCAAAGGATGAACACGCACAAAAGAATGCCTTTATTGGAGTTCATTTGAATAGCTTGTGACTTAAATTAAGACCTAGGGACTTGTGGTGGACTTGTGAAGGTTTGTGATGGACTCAACTACAACCCTGGGGTACACACAATTTGTTGATTTTAGCAAACAGTTTGCAGATGTTGCTAACCTTTACGATAAATGGTGTTCAATGTGTCCAGCTTCGTATTCGTAGAATTGAGGCTGTCTCTTAGGAAATGTTTTCTGAAGAGGCGGTCAGTCATGGTTAATTGTGCCGCCGAAGAAACTGAATGTGGTCTTCTTAATTCCGAATGTCATGTTATGTAATCATTTTTGTTCACTTGTTCCTGGTCTGATTTGCATTTGTGAATGTTTGGGTTCATTTAGACATTATTGTATTTTCATGGTACTTTTTCTCAAGGATTCATGTAGTCCTTTCCAACACTGCCAGTGTATCCCACCGCGATATGAAGAATTCGATTGGTGGAAATACTCCCCGTTGAGGCAGCCAACTGTGCAGTAGTGGTACCACCAACCACCATGGTACCTTACTGCGCAGTTGTATGGAGCATGGTCGTGGTCTTGGTCGTATGTTGAGAATGCCTTTCCTTGATGCCATAACAGAGAATCACACAAAGTGCTGTTTTTACTGTATTTACCAACATGCACCCTGTACAAATCACCATGAACACCAAACTCTCCATACTCGGCCCAAGCTGTGTTGCCCTCCCAATCCTCCAGCTCCACTCGAAGTGTCCACCATCCGGTGAATTTGGTCAGGTTCAGCAAGATGTCATTACCGATCCAAAACTCACCAGACAACATTCCGAAGCCAACGCGGTAGGTATCCCAGTCACGGTAGAAGTCGACCGAGCCATCTTGCCATCTTTGAATGACGATCCATCCTCCATCACCAGTTCCCATATCGCAGGAAACATTCAGGCCATTCTGAAAACCATTAGGATAGATTGTATATTCAGCACTGGTTGTGTAGCCAGACTGCAGGAGATCATTGCAACTGGTGAAATGACGGATTGAGAACAAGGGTGTGTCTGGATCAGTGTCGAAGTAGAGACTTCCATGAACCTCTCTGAATGATTCTGCATCCTGGATTCTTGTGGCTTGGTTCAGTTGACAAATTTTGGCATCTTTATGAAAGTTGACAGACACACAAGATGGCAGCATAGCACACTCACGCACACAGATGATCGCGGAGCGTGTAGTTTGCCTGTGGACAATATTAGAAACCAAGGCCTGATTTGTAGCTTGGAAAAATTCCAGGTTGAATTGGGATGAGGAGAGCTCATGACAAGCCAAGACTGTTCCTATCCACCAAAAGATGAGAGTTATTTGGACTTCGCCCATGGTGTCAAACTTGCTACTGACTGGATTTGGATGCAGCAAAAGCCACTGCAAAACCTAGTCTGTTAGCAGACAATATTTATTTTTTGAGCAATGACTGCTTTTTTAGGCTCCTTTTTGATGATGTCTTTGCTGTCATGGCAACATCTATGGCAATCTGGCTCCATGGAAACAACCTATTTAAAGTTAATGCACCATTTAATTGCCTATCAAGTAAAGCTACCGTCTTTCCTGCGTCGCTACTGATTAAAAAGTCCAAAGTAAATTGCTCTCCCATCAAACTGTTCTGTGTTTATAATTGATTTTCACGTGGTACACTATGTAAGCCTGTCAGTGTTGCACAGCATTTATTGCTGCATGCATGTTAGCGAAAACAAACACACACCAAGCCTTACGTAAATATTAAAAAGAAGTGCTGGTTCCCAAGCAACAGACTGATCCCCGATCACTTATTACTTCTGTATGATTTCTTTGTCTTTTTAGGTGATCAGGTTGATTCCTGATCACCTATTACTTCTGTATGATTTCTTTGTCTTTTTTTCTTCTTCTTTTTTCCTGACGAAACGATTCCAGAGATGTATCAACTTGAAACTTGTATGAGTATCAACCCTCATCCCAAGGTGTGCATACATACATGTACAAGTGTGATGTCATCATGACGTTATCAGGTGTCAAATTACAACAATTCAAAGGTTATTATTTCAAAAATTAATATCTCAAGAACAGTAATAGATACTTGAACAATTCTTTCACAGCATGATACATGTAGGTCTCAATGAACTGAACAAATCATTCAATGACATGACCCCTGTGTGACACCTACTTCCACTCCAATCGGAAGTTGTTCAAAAATTTTGAATGCAAATAGCGCCAATATGCAGTGATATACTGCCGGTTTTGTCCGGGCGGTGTCCCGGACAAAATCATCACAGGTACATGTACCGTTAGCGCCCGGACAAAAATTTGCCGCCCGGACAAAAAACTTGGTCGCCCAGACAAAAAGATATAATTTTTCCCTCTAAAACACTGTGAAAGTACATCCAATTAAGTCATTCCAAAATGAGGTGTACCTGTAAATGCACCAAACATGATTCGCTTGCTATTATTGATCACTTAACACACAAATCTATCACATCAGCGTCGGTTTAACAGCCACGACAGTTGCATGGATTTGTTTTGAACAGCGCCCTCAAGTGGGGAATGTGTTCATCTCTTAATGGCGCTGCATGCTCAGCGTATGCTGCGTGCAAGGTACGGGTGAATTGTTGCGAGCGTGACCCATTGGAAATCGTCGCCTCCCCTTTGCAACATCAAACAACTCAAGTTTTCAAACAATTTCAAAAGTGTGTCGTCATCATCAGATCTATGTTTGTCACTCGATCACCTTGCATTTGTAAAAAAACACAAACACAAAGCTCTATAGTTTTTTTGTTTTTTGTTTTTTGTTTTTTGTTTTTTGTTTTTTGTTTTTTGTTTTTTGTTTTTTGTCTGTTGCTTGGCATTTGCTCAGTAATACATGTACCGTAAGTGAAACTTGTAGGCCTATAAACCAATCCAGTTACTATAGGTCTCCTTCCCTGTATATCCGCCATAGAACAAACAAAAAACGCTCATGATCCATTACATGCACGCGACGTCTATTTGAGCAGTTGATGCTACCCAGAGCTTGTCATTAAAAGAAAGGGTCTTAAAGGCAGAGGCGTGTCAATGCGCGCGTGAGGCCAAATTCGTGCCACGAAATATGCAGCTCCATGCCTTTGCTATGTAGCCGCGTATTTCGTGGCACGAATTTGGCGCGCGCGCATTGCTGACGAGCCTGTGTCCTTAAGGCTCTTACTATTTTTCTCTCATCCCAAGTTTGGTTCATGTAAACATGTGAAATAAATATTTAAGACCCATTTAATTTCAACAATTGGTCATGCAGTTACATGTATACATGTACATGTACTTTGATTCTACATGTACATGTAGCAACACCCACATACATACAGCCATTATAACCACACATGGTTTCAAAAGCACTACATATTAATCATGGGAACATACTTTAAAAACAATTTTGCATCTAGCAACATCAAGAAAATTAAGTTGAATTGCGTCTAATATTGTCAAAACAGATATTAAACGTCTTATGAAACTTATCAAGATATTTTTTAAAATGTTCAGCAGAAAAGTCAAATAGTTCACGAATAGAGAGGCACTTAAGCATATCGTGCTCAATTTTGGATTAACAATATACTGTATACATGTAGGTGAAATTTGCATTTAAGAATAGTTGTCATCAGTCATAAATGCTTTAACACAATGACATACACGTAGATGCATGCAAAAAGAAAACAAAAAATATCTTGATAAGTTTCTTTTGATGCTCGGTAAACATGTACCTAAAACAATTCCACAAAAATGCTTTAAATTTGCTTTAAGAGACACCAAGAAAAAAGGAGTATTAATATTAATAAAATAAAATCATTAGTTAATTCTATTAACACCAAGATTTTCGAAAATCTAAAATAAACAGTCCCTAAAAAAAGGGGGAAAAGTTTGACTTTCTTAAACTGAGTTTTCAATGAAAGGTAATTTACGATTCAAGCTGGGCCTATGTTAATTATAAAAGTTTTCACGATGTTTTTCACGCCACTGTCGCACATACGTACGGCAGCAACGACCGGCAAGTAATGTAATGTGCATAATTATGCGTGACGGTATGCAAACACACCGGCTGCGATTGAAACGCCATTCGCAACAGTAAAGACATACAAACATTTATGTCTTAGTTAAGACGTCTTAACTTTTGAATATTACAAGACATTTTTCAATGTGTCATACCGGTAGGTAAGATGTCATAAACTCAGTTAGGACATGTATGATGTGTCTCAGACTTAAGAAGGTTACATGTATATTGCAATCCACCCCTGCTTTGGAAACTAATTTATTTTGAAAAAGAAACCAAATTTTCAGGTCCTAACTAATTTTTGCTTCTATATATTACATACAAAGACAAATATTTATAATATTATGTTCTACACTGTTTAAAGGCACAGGCTCGTCAGCAATGCGCGCACACCAAAGTCGTGCCAAAACGAGTTTGCTTCTAGCAACACCAAGAAAATTAAGTTGAATTGCGTCTAATATTGTCAAAACAAATATTGAAAGTCAAAAGAAACTTATCAAGTTATTTTTTTAAATTTTCAGCAGAAAAGTTAAATAGTTTAAGAATAGAGAGGCACGTAAGCATATCGTGCTAAATTTTGGGTTAACAATATACTGTATAGGTGAAATTTGCATTTGGGAATAGTTGTCATTAGTCCTAAATGCTTTAACATACATTGTACATGTATGTAGATACAGAAAGAAAACGAAAAATATCTTGATAAGTTTCTTTTGATGCTTCAGTATACATGTACCTAAAACAATTCACAAAAATGCTTCAAATTTGCTTTCAGCGACACCAAGAAAAACAAATATTAATTCAAATCAAATCATTAGTTTCTTCTTTCAACACCAAGATTTTTGAAGATCTAAAAAAACATTTCACTATTATAAAAAGGGGAAAAAAATCAACAGCTTCATGCTGTGCTATGCCATATGAGCGTGATCCAATTCCGTCCCTCACGTGATGAGGGACGGAAATCAAGAGACAAATGCATTTTCTTAGTCAATACAACAAATGACAACTAAAGTGAACCTGCTACTGACGTTACATGTAATACACACACCCAGTTTATCACATGTTAAAATTTACTTTACAGTTTTATGCAGAGTTGTTTAAAAATTTTGCGCAAGGGACAGACAATCAATAAAATTGACCAAAACTACAATTGTTTACATGCATTTTCAACTACTTCTTGAAAATGTGATGGCACAGTGTGTCCAGCCAAATTTATTCTGTTAATTTTTGTTATATATGATTGTAAAATATGGACATTTCTTTACTGTTCGTGGTATTATTTTGATTAATTTAAGAAATTTTCATCCAGTGTTTACCAGTTTTGGATCACGCTCATATCCTGTTTTGGAAACTACTAGAAATGTTTGTATCATTTAAATTGCCATAATTAATGTTTTTTTCTTATTTTATAAATGACATAAAATTAGAAAAACACTAATTATGACCAATCTATAGTTGGAAAATACAGCCACACCTATCTTGTACATGTACACACACACACATGTACATGTAGTTTCATTAGTTCGTCATTTTTTCATTGAAAGAAAGGGTCCTAGGGTTACACCAGGGTTGTCCATCACAAGTCTATCACAAGTCCAGAGCCGATTATTGTATTTTCATGATACTTTTTCTCAAGGATTCGTATTTTCCTTTCCAACAATCCCAGTGGATTCCACCGCGATATGAAGAGTTCGATTGGTGGAAATACTCCCCGTTGAGGCAGCCGACTGTGCAGTAGTAGTACCACCAACCGCCATGGTATAATTCTGCACAGTTGTCTGGAGCATGGTCGTGGTCTTGGTCGTATGTTGAGAATGCCCACCCTTCATGCCATAACAGAGAATCACACAAAGTGCTGCTTTTACTGTAGTTACCAACATGCACCTTGTACAAATCCCCATTAACACCAAACTCCCCATACTCAGCCCAAGCTGTGTTGCCTTCCCAATCCTCAAGCTCCACTCGAAGTGTCCACCATCCGGTGAATTTGGTCAGGTTCAGCAAGATGTCATTACCGATCCAAAACTCTCCAGACAACATCCCAAAGCCAACGCGGTAGGTATCCCAGTCACGGTAGAAGTCGATCGAGCCATCTTGCCGTCTCTGAATGACGATCCATCCTCCGTCACCAGTTTCCATGTCACAGTAAACGTTCAGGCCGTTCTGAAAACCATGAGGATAGATTGTGTATTCAGCACTGGTTGTGTAGCCAGACTGCAGGAGATCATTGCAACTGGTGAA
The DNA here is from genome assembly GCA_037783545.1 of Henricia sp. BOLD:AAB3569. Classification (NCBI taxonomy): domain Eukaryota; kingdom Metazoa; phylum Echinodermata; class Asteroidea; order Spinulosida; family Echinasteridae; genus Henricia; species Henricia sp. BOLD:AAB3569. Next base: position 270,031 of record JBBELK010000104.1, on the reverse strand, counting down.
ATGACGGATTGAGAACAAGGGTGTGTCTGGATCAGTGTCAAAGTAGACACTTCCATGAACCTCTCTGAATGATTCTGCATCCTGGATTCTTGTGGCTTGGTTCAGTTGACAAATTTTTGCATCTTTATGAAAGTTGACAGACACACAAGATGGCAGCATAGCACACTCACGCACACAGATGATTGCAGAGCGTGTAGTTTGTCTGTAGACAATATTAGACATCAATGCCTGATTTTCAGCTTGGAAATATTCCAGGTTGAATTTGGATGGAGAGATCTCATGGCAAGCCAAGACTGTTCCTATCAACCAAACAATGATAATTATTTGTACTTCACCCATGATGTCGAACTTGCTACTGTTCTCTATCAGTGTCAATTTGGATGCAGTGAAAGCTACTGCAAAACCTAGTCTGTTTAATAGCAGACAAGATTTTCCTTCTTTTGGCATAGCAATGACTGTTTTTTTAGGCTACCCTTTGTTGTCATGGCAACATCTTTGGGAGCTTGGCTCCACGGCGACAACTTATTAAAGTTAACTCTTTCACTACAGAATTTTGTCAAGGTCTGTGACTTAATTAAATGTAGGCCACCATTTGCTTATTTACAAAGGCGAGCCGCTGGCAGAAGCTTTCTGGCCAGAAATTGACTTTTTTGAGTCGCTGTGAGCGGCGCACGATTTTGAAAGAGTTAACTCAGCCTTGTACAGCATTTATTGCTGCATGATAGAATTGAACAAACACACACCACGTCTTACTTGCATATTAAAATGAAGCACCAGTTATCAGGCAACAGACGCTGCCAGAAATAAGTGTAGCATAAATACCAGTGAAGTTGGAATAAATTAATTTTTGAAGCGTGAGAATCGGCGTTTGATATTTTTTTGGTTTGTTTTTGTCTGTTGCTTGGCATTTGCTCACTGACATGTACTGTAAGTGAAACTTGTAGGCCTATAATAAACATGATAAACAGGTGGCCTATTTTTTTAAAGGTTGCATTAGCATTATACACATGGCATTTGGGACCAAAGAAGAGTGGCCACTATTAAAGGCAGAGGCTCGTCAGCAATGCGCGCGCGCGCCAAATTCGTGCCACGAAATACGCAGCTCCATGCCCTTGCTATGGAGCTGCGTATTTCGTGGGACGAACTTGGTGCGCGTGCGTTGCTGACGAGCCAGTGCCTTTAACAGGTGGCCTCTTTATCAAGGTGGGCTTAATAGCAGGTTTGACTGTCTGAAGTCCAATGAAGAATTTGCTTTTAGACATAAAAACTAGTTACATGTACATGTATTAGGGGGAAATTGTGCATACACGCTCCAAAAATTGTCAATCATTGTTCAATTCTAAAATGATCATTTTAGGTGGAATATTTGCATCACATATTTGATTATTTTCTTGGTAACACTTCGAGTAAAGTTTTAAGAAAATTTTCCCAGATCTTTGTCAAGTGCTGAATCTTTGCAAGGAGCCCTGAAAGACTGATGTGTAAAATACTGTTGGGCCTTTCTGTGAAGTTGAGACACAAAATGTGACATTTCTTCGTTTCCACAAAAATAATGGTCAATTGAATAGCGAGTATATGGCTGCTTTCACTGTTTGGGAATAATTTTGGAGTCTTCAGCCACGATGGAGTTTGGCAATTGTCAATTTTAACAGGTGGATACGAATGTAACTACATGTAGGATACCACATCATGAGCAAATTTCACTCCAACTCTAAATATTCTCTTCTTGAAAGTACATGTACATGTACATACATTTGTGTACTTATGTACATTGTAGCAAACAATTTCCTACATGTACATGTATTTGAACAACTCTTTGTAATCTTAATTTGGGGTATTCTATATCTTGAATGGTTTAATAGAACCTGAAAAACACCAAAATGTCACACGTGCATTTTGTGAAAAATTTCATTTCATTGACTGTTGCTCCAACACGGTACAATAAGAGGCCTTCATTGCCTGATGAAGGCCTGCGGCGTTGCGGTCGAAACGTCGCGATCCCCTCGCTGGCCACTCTCTAAATCTGAAAGAGTGAAATTAGGGACTAGACGTTTTGGAGCAAAAATCTCTCTGGGTGCACGAGCACCCTCGTGGGACCACACGTGCCGACATAATATAATATACCGTATTGTACAGTATTACCAGCGCCGTAATAGCTTTGCCGATATAGCCAGGGCGTTTTGATGAGCGGTGCTATATCACTTTAATTCTTCAATTTCTTAATTTTGTTGCCGTCAGCACCATTATTTTGCCGACAAAAATAAATAACGGGGGAGTGTCACAAACTTCTACACCCCCCTCTAGTGACGCCGCTGACTGTAGTACACTCAAGTCCACTGATAAGATTTGCCCAAATGAGAGCTGGTAATGAGGGTAGTATTTGGAGGAAATTGTGCATACAAGCTCCAAAAATTGTCAGTCATTGTTTAATTCTAAAAACAACATTTTTGTTTCTATATATTACATACAAAAACAAATATTTATAATATTATGTTCTACACTGTTTAAAGACACAGGCTCGTCAGCAATGCGCGCACGCCAAAGTCGTGCCAAAACGAGTTTGCTTCTAGCAACACCAAAAGAATTAAGTTGAATTGCGTCTAATATTGTCAAAACAAATATTGAAAGTCAAATGAAACTTATCAAGATGTTTTTAAATTATATTTTCAGCACAACAGTCAAATAGTTCACGAATAGAGAGGCACTCAAGCATATCGTGCTCAATTTTAGGTTAACAATATATTGTATACGTGAAATTTGCATTTAGGAATAGTTGTCATCAGTCGTAGATGTTTTAACATACATTGTACATGTAAACAAAAAGAAAACGAAAAATATCTTGATAAGTTTCTTTTGATGCTCAGTATACATGTACATGTACCTAAAACAATTCCACAAAAATGCTTCAAATTTGCTTTCATGCAGCGACACCAAGAAAAAGAAGTATTAATACAAATAAAATAAAATCATTAGTTTCTTCTTTTAACACCAAGATTTTCGACAATCTCAAAAACATTTCACTAAAAAACAGAAAAAAATCAACAACTTCATGCTGTGCTATATCCTGCTTTGGAAACTAATTTTAAAAAGCAACCAGATTTTCAGGTCCTAATATATTTAACTTGTCATAACTATTAAATGTTTTTTTCTAAATTAAAGGCCCTGTAGATCAGGTTTTTGAGCGATTCTGCAAATAAAACCATTATAAATCAAAAGAAAGACGATCAACAAACTCATTCAAAGAAATTTCAGCTTTGTCAAATGTACCACATTTTTAAAAAAACATGAAAATCCATATGCGTTTTCCTGGTCTTGGCGGGGTGTTTCAAATATTCGTTCTCAGTTGATCGGGTACTATGTGGCTTGCGTCATGCACTCTGTGGCGCACATTATATACTGCGTGTGCGCGCGATCCATAAAAATGCATCGCGTTGGAACACGCACACGCAGTACAGAGCGCCCATGCATTTTGGACCGCGTAGATGCGAACCAAAAATAAGTAAATCGTTTGCAAACGATCTAAAAAATTTCATCTTTACGCATTATTTTCTGGTAAAATTATATCATTTTGAGCAGAAACCTTTCATTGGGTAGTTGCTAATAATTAAATCTTTACTTTCAAAACTTTTCCCCTGTAAACTCGTTGATTACTTTTTGGGGTCATTGCAAATGATACACTGGGCCTTTAACACTATGAGCAACTAACAATGGAAATTAGGCACAATTAAACCATTGTTATTAACAATGGTGTGTGCCCAATTTCCAGTTTAGAACATTCTGTTCTAAACTGTTTAACGGGCAAATCCAAAGTTGGAAAATATAGCCACAGCTGTTTTGTAATAGTTTAGTTCGCCATAGACTGCCGAAGTGAATACGTCATAATTTGTTACATTAGTTGCCTAGGCAATGGCTCTACACTAAAAATCTCAGAATTGTGGATTTTGGCAAACAGTTTACAGATGTTGCGAACCTGTACGATGGATCCTGTACAATGGATGGTGTTCAATTTGACTAAAATACAAAGTATTTTTTAAAAATAAAGTAAAGAAAATAAATCGAATTTAGTGCAGAACCACAGACAATATAACTTTAGTGAGTTTGAAGAACTTTAAATCACAGCCCGTAGGCTGAATTGCATTAAGCTTACAAATGTGTTGCACCTACCGGTAAACATCAAGAAGTGGGTGGCGCCATTGGCAGTCAACAGCCACACACACTGGAGATTCCCCTTACTCTTCACAAAAGAATGCTCTTTTTTTTAAAAATGTGTTACGCAACACTGGGCCAACGGCTTTACATCCCTTACAAAGCATGGAACAATTCGTCGCATTTTTCGCATAGTGGCGAATCAGCAAAATTCCACTTTCGAGTTATACGGCTTTTTAGTAATGCATATTCTGGTTCTTGGATTTCGTTTTCTTTTCGTAACAAAATTCAATTTTTGTTAGAAAAATGTTATTAGCGAAGAGTTTTACTAAAATTATGTTGGGTTTTTGGCATGAGTAAGGGTAATCTCGGAGGGATATTGGTGCCACGAACTACGCGAAAAAACAACACCACGTGCGTCTTATTCACCGCTCGTAACGCTATGGACTTTTTCACGATTCGTCACTATGCAAAAAATGCAAGCCGGCTGTGCACTGGTACTTATTCGCCGCGCCTATTCTTTTGCACGCGTCTGTGAAAATCTGAACTGTCACCTTCAGTTTCGTCATTGATATTATCCCATCTGGATTAGGATAGATTGTATATTCAGCACTGGTTGTGTAGCCAGACTGCAAGAGATCATTGCAACTGGTGAAATGACTGATTGAGAACAAGGGTGTGTCTGGATCAGTGTCGAAGTAGAGACTTCCATGAACCTCTCTGAATGATTCCATATCCTGGATTCTTGTGGCTTGGTTCAGTTGACAAATTTTGGCATCTTTATGAAAGTTGACAGACACACAAGATGGCAGCATAGCACACTCACGCACACAGATGATCGCGGAGTGTGTAGTTTGCCTGTGGACAACATGAGAAATCAAGGCCTGATTTTCAGCTTGGAAATATTCCAGGTTGAATTTGGATGGAGAGATCTCATGGCAAGCCAAGACTGTTCCTATCAACCAAACGATGAGAATTATTTGTACTTCACCCATGATGTTAAACTTGCTATCAGTGTCAATTTGGATGCAGCGAAAGCTACTGCAAAACCTAGTCTGTTAGCAGACAAGATTTTCCTTTTTTTGACATATGGCAACGACTGTATTTTTTTGGCTACCCTTTGTTGTCATGGCAACATCTTTGGGAATTTGGCTCCATGGAGACAACTCTTTAAAGTTAACTCTTTCACTACAGAATTTTGTCAAGGTCTGTGACTTAATTAAATATTAATGTAGGCCACCATTTGCTTATGTACAAAGGTGAGCCGCTGGCAGCGGCTTTCTGGCCGGAAATATAAATTTGTTGAGTCGCTGTGAGCGGCGCACCATTGTGAAAGAGTTAACTGATCATTTCATTGCCTATCAAGTCACTCTACTGTCTTTCCTGCATCGTTGAGAATTATTGATTAAAAAGTTAGAAGCAAATTGCCTTCTCGTCAAACTGTTTTGTGTTCATAATTGATTTTCACGTGGGAATTTTGCCTACGGGTCAGCGTTGCACAGCATTTATTGCTGCATGATAGAATTTAACAAACACACACCACATCTTACTTGCATATTAAAATTAAGCACCAGTTCCCAGGCAACAGACGCTGCCAAAAATAAGTGTAGGATGTATACCAGTGAAGTTGGAAGAAATGAATTTTTAAAGCATGAGATTCGGCATTTGATATTTATTTTATTTCGTTTTGTTTTGTTTGTTTGTTTGTTTTTGTCTGTTGCTTGGCATTTGCTCACTGACATGCACTGTAGTTGAAACTTGTAGGCCTACCGGTACAATAAACAGGTGGCCTCTTTTTTTAAAGGTTGCATTAGCATTATGCACATGGCATTTGGGACCAAAGAAGAGTGGCCACTATTAAAGGCAGAGGCTCGTCAGCAATGCGCGCGCGCGCCAAATTCGTGCCACAAAATACGCAGCTCCATGCCCTTGCTATGGAGCTGCATATTTCGTGGCACGAACTTGGTGCGCGCGTTGCTGATGAGCCAGTGCCTTTAACAGGTGGCCTCTTTATCAAGGTGGGCTTAATAGCAGGTTTGACTGTAGTACATGTACACTCAAGTCCAATGAAGAATTTGCCTTTAGACATGCATGTAAAAACTAGTTACATGTACAATGTGAGGGATACATGTACATGTACTGTATGTATTTGGGGGAAATTGTGCATACACGCTCCAAAAATTGTCAATCATTGTTCAATTCTAAAATGATTATTTTAGGTGGAATATTTGCATCACATATTTGATTCTTTTCTTGTTAACACTTCAAGTAAATTAAGTTTTAAGAAAATTTTCCCAGATCTTTGTTAAGTGCTGAATCTTTGCAAGGAGCCCAAAAATGACTGATGTGTAGAATACTGTTGGGTCTTTTCATGGGGTTGAGACACAAAATGTGACATTTCTTCGTTTCCACAAAAATAATGGGGTCATTCCGTGTCAAAACAGCCAATATTCAGATATCTCGTACATGAACTTTTTTCAAAAATACCTTAGGTTACCATACGAAGGAATCCCAAGTTTTAGCTCAATATCTTTAACGGTTTTTGCAGGACAACCTTTTGAAATTTGAGTGTTGGACCCTTTTTGACAAAATGTGAATTGCTTAATGCAGTTTGTAGCTTCTTTGAAGCCCTACAAATGTATAACTTATTTTCTAATAGTGATAGGGAGCTAAAATTAGGTTTGCTTGTAGTCTACTGCCCAGATTGCAAGATTCTGCAGTCTGAATCATCAAGTTGTATTATTTGAGGGAGAGGTGGACCCCCAAAAATCCTAATTTCTGTAGGGGCGCTGACTAATGTTCAAATTTTGGAGGTCCCTAGGTCGGAGTTCATTTACTTTTTCTAGTTGGAATGTGGTTTTTCTTTGTATTTGGGAGCTACAGTATAGTGCCAATGGTGGTGAAATTGTGGGGGTCTGAAAACCACGTCAGATCAAAATTACCCTTTCCGACCCCCAAATTCAGACTCCCAGATGACCATGTGGGCACTTGATGACGATGATGAGACTTTCACCAGACAAACTTACACATTCATCCATTTAGAAAATGAAATAAAAAGTTTGATTATCAGCCTCCTTCATAAAAACATAATTTTTGAAAAAATGCATTCTCTGACCCTTTTTATACATGTAATTCAATAGAAATTTCAAAGTAGAGAATCTAGGTCAAGTAGGATATAGGTTACAATCGGCCTTTTGCGTGTTTCCCGTGAATAGCGTCTGTTGTATTTATGTATTTGCTTTCACATACAGTCCTGAATACATTTTTGTTGCTACATGAACATGCTTATGAACTGTTATTACTTTTGAATAAATGTTCAAGTAGCTAAATGCATACAACTGCTCCCCCTCACCCCTTCCTCTTTCTTCCACCACCAGCACCCCCCCCCCCCCCCCACCCCCCACCCCTCTTCCCGGACTGGGGATTTGTTCACCTAAATTTTGCCCTAGGGTTAGGCACTTGTTAAAGTGATTTTACTTGTTTACATGATTTAGTGATGTACATGTAGCAGCATTGACAATACTTTTTTGATGGTCGTTGTGAAAACAAATCATCAAAATATCCCGTAATTTACTAAAGAAGTGCAAAATTAACAAAAACGGTCAAAAGACGGGTTATACGCTTTACCAGCCGTTGCAACTACGCGCGAGCTTCACGACTTTGTCACAAACGATTCGCTCTTTTCCTACTCGGGATATCTCCAATTTTCTGATCACGATTTCACTGGACAGCCCGTACGACCGATAATGTTTTTTCTTCACGAACGTACATGTACACCAACCAACCCGCCGTGTGTGCACTCGGGATATTTGCCATGCTGCGCGGGGCGATCCACCGTAGTTTGCCATACTAGCACGCGCTCGCTGAGTCCCATTCTCCGGACTCTCGAAACAAACATTTCTGTTTGAATTTTTATACTTATGTCTAACTTTGTTTCATACATGTACCTGTATAAATAGTCTCTCTTTTGTGAACTACTTATAAATATTGTGGACAAATCAGAGTTGAATTTGGTGCTGGGGCGGATTGCAATATGCGGTCTAAGACCGGTCTATAGGCTTAGCCGGCTAACGCAGCGTATACTAAGACCGGTTTATAATTATAGCCCGCTTGCAATATCGTTGTCTTAAAGTTAGACCAGTCTTAAAATTTAAGCCAGCGGCGAGCAGGCTCTATTTTTTGGACACCGCGCTACATCTCGTAACTTTGCATGAAAACAAACGAACAAAACGCACATTGTGCCCATTAGAGCATTTTTAGTGCTGTTTGATAACTTTCGGGGTCAGTTTCTCTGCAAAAACTGCACTATACACACGCGTCATCAAGTGGCTTCGTGAGGACGTCTGTTTGGCTTGAAGTCACGCAAGGATAGCCGGCTGCGTCACTTTCCGTTAAGGTGTGTGTGTTTTCGGCTGGCGCAGTCGTACTTCAGTTAGACTGGTTTATTGCAATGGGCTAAAGAAGTGTCTAAGCTGAGACCGGCTAAGTCGGATAGTCGGCTATAAAACATCGGTCTTAGACCAGTGGCTAAGTCGATTTTATTGCAATCCGCCCCAGTTCTGCAGTAAGAAACTTTCATGCGACTGGACACAAAACTAACTCGCAAGACCATGTGACTTTTCGGAACCAGAATCTGGTTCCGAAAAGTCACGTGACCTCTGTTTTTTTTAAATTGCTCAAAAACGGCAAAATTCTGTGGTTTCTTTTCAGGATACCCCGGTATGTTCAGTTTATTTCGGAAGGGCATTTATAATCTGGTATGGGTCAATTTCGAGCCCAAAATAGCCCAACGAAGCCGGTGTGTACCTTTAAGTTTCTCACTAAAAGCTCCAATACATTATTTGCAGTTACCAAAAATTTTGCTTCACGAATTTACAAACGGCACATTATTTTTTTTCCCATGTAAAATGATACATTCGTGGGGGAAATTGCCAAATGAAGGTGTTTTTAAAAATTATCTGCAGATTCATTCAACACTAAAACCATGCATGCATTTTTAAGGTTTTTCAGAAATATTACTGCATCTATGTGGGTGGAATTTCTACAAGGCAGTTTATCAACCGTATGATGTTAATAATAATAATAATGATTAGATTTGTAACAACTCTGAATGCCGCAATGGGGCGACATTTCGGGAAGACTCTCACCGGGGACCACCGAAATTTCGGCAAGAGTCACTCAAAATGACACCTTATTTTTTTACCCAAAGCTTCCGGAGATGGTTACAGACCGAAGAGAAACAACTCCAGTCCCGATAAAAATGGTTCTCGACCTAAAAAAAATGGTTTTTGACCTAAAAAATATTAGGGCGACACCAAAATGTCGCCCTATTGAGCAGGTCGCCCTAATATACCTTTTTTACACACGATTTGTCGCCCTATCCTACAATTCATAGTAATTGTATAGCGCACATATCCACCCTGCAGGGTGCTCAAGGCGCTGTTACCATTATTACCGCTGCCATCAGGGAATCACCAGAACCATTTCGCTTCAACTAGGTGGCTGCTGGTCAGGCGCACAACCCTATCAGCAGTTAGATTGTGGCATTCCCCTTAACAGCTTCCCATATATCGCTTGGGTTGACGAGGCAACTGGGATTAAGTGCCTTGCCCAGGGACACAGACACGTTGGTCGAAGTGGGGCTCAAACTCCCAACCTCCTGCTTCATACCCACTAGACCACAAAAGTATCAATCCCACCTCTTAGGTATGGTACATGTAGTCCGGGAGGGGGGGAGGGGGGGGGGGGGGGGGGGGGGAGGGGGGGGGGGGGGGGACACAGTTGTATGCATTAAGCTACTGACCGGACATTTATTCAGAAGTAACAGAAGTACATGTACACGTACTTCATACCTGCCACGTGCACCACATAGCAACAAACATTTAGTCTGGTCTTTATTTTTAAGGAAATACATCAATACAACAGACGCTATTCACAGGAAACACGCAAAAGGCCGATTGTCACCTAATCCTACTTGACCTAGTTTCTCTACTTTGAAATTTCTGTTGAATTACATGTATAAAAAAGGTCCTAGAATGCATTTTTTCAAAAATTATGTTTATAATGAAGGAGGCTGATAATCAAACTTTTTATTTCATTTTATGAATGAATGAATGTGTATGTTTGTCTGGTGAAAGTCTCATCATCATCATCAAGTGCCCACAATTTCACCACCAGTGGCACTATAGCCCTGAAAACCATTCTGGTGGTGGAAAAGCTCCCAAATACCAAGAAAAACTATATTCCAACCAGAAAAAGTAGTTGAACTCAGACCTAGGGACCTCCACAAATTGAAAATTAGTCAGTGCACCTACAGAAATTAGGATTTTTGGGGTCCACCTCTCCGTCAAATAATACAACTTGATAATTCAGACTAGAGAATCTTGCAATCTGGGCAGTAGTCTACAGGCAAACCAAATTTTAGCTCCCTATCACTATTAGAAAAAAGGTTATGGGGCTTCAAAGATGCTACGAACTGCATTGAGCAATTCACATTTGTCAAAAAGGGCCTGATACTCTCAAATTTCAAAAGGTTGTCCTGCAAAAACCGTTAAAGATATTGAGCTAAAACTTGGAATTCCTTCGTTTGGTAACCTACCGGTAAGGTATTTTTAAAAAAAGTTTCAGCAAAATCTGAGAGGTGTCATATACATGTACATGGGTGGCTGAGTTGACACGGAATGACCCAATGGTCAATTGAATATTGAGCCTGATACGTACGTACAGTATGTATGGCTGCTTTCACTGTTTGGGAATAATTTTGGAGTCTTCAGCCATGATGGAGTTTGGCAATTGTCAATTTTAACATGTGGATACGAATTTAACTGGGATACCACATCATGAGCTAATTTCACTCCAACTCTAAATATTCTCTTCTTGAATTTGTAAGTATATTGTACATACATTTGTGTACTTATATGTACAGTACATTGTAGCAGACAATTTCCTACATGTGGGTCATTCCATAAATATGGGGGCCAAAGTGTGACATTTTTATGCATTTGTAAAAATGGCCTTTTCAAGTTACCAATGTCTGAATAGTGTAGGATATTTGAAACAATTTCCAAACATTTAGACATGTCTTGGTGTCATAGTTTTGATAATATTCGAGAAAATTGTTTAACGACGTAAGTGGGGACACCAAGGCATTTAATCCTTTTGATTACATTTCAAGTTTTTTTGACCAGGTTCTTTCTGGAAAAGGTAGCTTCTGGTTTTACCCACCTGTAGAACCTGTACCTTATAAATTCAAATTATATTATGAGCGAAATTTCAATATTTCTTCAATATAAATTTCAAAATGTCACACTTGCATTTAGAAGATCGCACCAGTTTATTAAATCGTTCTCGTCATGTTTTGGGTAATATTAACAGGCAAAGGTGTTGTTCGATTTACGAGGCCATATATTGTTCATATGCTGAGGGTAACCGTTCTCTGAAGTCCGGTATGTATACAAATCAACTCCGGAAGTGTCACGACGTAAAGGGGGACACTGGGTCCCGTATTTATAAAATGACCCACGTACACATGTATTTTAACAACTCTTTGTAATCTGAATTTGGGGTATTCTATATCTTGAATGGTTCAATAGAACCTGTTGAAAAACACCAAAATATCACACGTGCATTGTGTGCAAATTTTCATTTCATTGACAGTTGCTCCAATAACAGTACACGGTACAATACTGCAGGTTTGCGGTCGAAACGTGCGATCCCCTCGCTGGCCACTCTCTAAATCTGAAAGAGTGAAATTAGGGACTAGACGTTTTGGAGCAAAAATCTCTCTGGGTGAGCACCATCGTGGAACCACACGTGCCGACATAATATAATATACCGTATTGTACAGTATTACCAGCGCCGTAATAGCTTTGCCGATATAGCCGTGGCGTTTTGATGAGCGGTGCTATATCATTGTAATTCTTCAATTTCTTAATTTTGTTGCCGACAGTACCATGATTTTGCCGACAAAAAAAAAAACGGGGAGTGTCACAAACTCCCACACCCCCCTCTAGCGACGCCGCTGACTGTAGTACACTGAAGTCCACTGATAAGATTTGCCCAAATGAGAGCTAGTAATGAGGGTAGTATTTGAGGGAAATTGTGGATGAGACACGCTCCAAAAATTGTCAATCATTGTTCAATTCTGAAAACGACAATTTTAGGTGGAATATTTGATACCGTTCTTGTGGAATATTTGATACAGAGTTGAATTGTTGGCAAACCGCCATAAATTCAAAATATTGGTGGACCGCCAATAATTCAAAATATTGACAATAATTGTTCAATTGGGTTTTTTTGAAAGCGAATAACTTATGTTTCTAGAAGAATATAAATTCAAGAAAAAAAATATTTTTTTTGAGGTGCCACACCCAAAATGCACAGACAATACATCTTTAAATACATGTAGGTTCAATGAACTTCAGTTTGCAGCCTGTAAGCTGAATTGCCATTGGCAGTCACGGTCAACAGCCAGAGATACCGGGGATTCCCCTTACTCTTCACAATTAATGTTTGGGGTTCTTTTTAATGTGATACGCAACACACTGGGCCAACAGCTTTACATCCCTTACAAAGCATGGAACAATTGTGGTAAAGTGCCCTACTCAAGGGAGTCATGAAATTGTTCAGGATCTCCTGTTCAATATTCTGGCTGTAGCCTGTACTTCTCACATTACTGCAGACTAAATACAGTTGCGCTACCATGCAACACCGTATGGGTCCATGGGGAAAACCTGAGGGAGTATACCAACTGTGCCTTATAGCTCAGCTGGTAAAGCGTCTGCTCGGTGAGGTCTCATGTTTCGAATCCCGATAAAGCCCTTACGATTTTTCTCTCATCCCAAGTTTAGTTGTTTCATTTCAATGGTGATTAAATATAGGCACCATACCAAATGTCGCATTCGTTACTTTGCCCAGTTGCGCTACCATGCAACACTGAAAGAAAAATTGGGTCCATAGGAAAAACCTGAGGGAGTATACAACTGTGCCTTATATTATAGCTCAGCTGGTAGAGCGTCTGCCCGGTAAGTCGGAGGTCCCAGTTTCGAATCCCGATAAGGCCCTTACGATTTTTCTCTCATCCAAAGTTTGGTTAAGACTAAATACAGTATGTGTAAACATGTGAAATAAATATTTAATACATGTTTAATTTCAACAATTGCAGTTTGTGCTTTGGTCATGCAGTTATACTTTGATTCTACATGTATTTAGCAACACCCACAAACAGCCATCATAACCACACATGGTTTCAAAAGCACTACACATTAATCATGGGTAATCGGAACAAAACTCTCAAGACGAGTTTGTTTCTATCAACACCAAGAAAATTAAGTTGAAAGTCAAATGAAACTGATGAAGATATTTTTTTTAATTTTCAGCAGAACAGTCAAATAGTTCACGAATAGAGAGGCACTCAAGCATATCGTGCTCAATTTTGGGTTTACATCATATTGTATAGGTGAAATTTGCATTTAGGAATAGTTGTCATTAGTCATACACGTAAATGCTTTAACATACATGTACATGTAGATGCATACAAAAAGAAAACAAAAAATATCTTGATAAGTTTCTGTTGATGCTCATTATACATGTACCTAAAACAATTCAACAAAAATGCTTTAAATTTGCTTTCAGCGACACCAAGAAAAAGAAGTATTAATACAAATAAAATCAAATCATTAGTTTCTTCTTTTAACACCAAGAATTTCGACAATCTCAAAAACATTTCACTAAAAAAATGGGAAAAATCAACAACTTCATGCTGTTCTATGCATATCATGGGGTGGATTGCAATAAAGACTATGTACATGTAGTCCGGACGTCCTTACTCTTAAGACTCTGACATCACTAACATATAGATTATTTTGCTTTGCAATAAAAAATTGTGTCCTAAGACACATAAAATTTAAGACACATAATATATGTCCTAAGTTACGTCTTTAGAAAATTTGTTTGAAATTTCATGCTCAATTCTGACAAAAGGAGCCTTGTGGCTAGGATCAAAAGTTTATTTTTTGATAGTTTGACTTTCTTAAACTGAGTTTTTACTGAAAGGTAATTTACTATTCAAGCTGGGCATGTATTCTAAAAGTTTTCACAATGTTTTTCACGCCAATGTCGCGCGTACGTACGGCAGCAACGACCGGCAAGTAATGTAATGTGCATAATTATGCGTGACGGTACGGTATGCAAACACACCGGCTGCGATTGAAACGCCATTCGCAACAGTAAGACATCTTAACTTTTGAATATTACGAGACATTCTTCAATGTGTCATAGTTAAGATGTCATACACTCGGTTAGGACATGATGTGTCTCGGACTTAAGAAGGTTACATGTATATTGCAATCCACCCCTGCTTTGGAAACTAATTTAATTTGAAAAAGCAACCAAATTTTCATGTCCTAACTATTTTTTTCCTTCTATATATTACATACAAAAACAAATATTGTTGCTTCTAGCAACACCAACAAAATTAAGTTGAATTGCGTCTAATATTGTCAAAACAAATATTGAAAGTCAAAAGAAACTTATCAAGATATGTTTTTAAATTTTCAGCAGAAAAGTCAAATAGTTCACGAATAGAGAGGCACTCAAGCATATCGTGCTCAATTTTGGGTTAATAGGCGAAATTTGCATTTAGGAATAGTTGTCATTAGTCATAAATGCTTTAACATACATGTAGATGCATGCAAAAAGAAAACAAAAAATATCTTGATAAGTTTCTTTTGATGCTCAGTATACATGTACCTAAAACAATTCCACAAAAATGCTTCAAATTTGCTTTAAGCGACACCAAGAAAAAAATAAATATTAATACAAATCAAATCAAATCAAATCATTGGTTTCTTCTTTTAACACCAAGATTTGTTTTTGTCATTTAAATTGTCATAACTAATGTTTTTTTTTGTCTATTACCCGGTACATGTACATGTAAATACATGTAAAAACAAATATTTATAACATGTTCTACGCTGTTTAGCAGTTTAACGGGCAAATCCATAGTTGGAAAAAAGCCACAGCTGTTTTGTACATGTGTATGTTGTAGTTACATGTACATGCAATAGTTTAGTTCGCCATAGACTGCCGAAGTGAATACTGTACGTCATAATTTGTTACATTAGTTGCCTAGGCAATGGCTCTACACTAAAAATCACTGAACCGTGTCCCTGTGCTTTTGCAATGGTCTTTTTGCCGACGGCTATAATGTTTAGAGCCAATTACCATAGCAACCCACGTCACACTTTGGCTGTCTATTTGAGCAGTTAATGCTACAGAGAGCTTAATTGTCATTGAAAGAAAGGGTCTTAAAGGCAGAGGCTCGTCAATGTGCGCGTGAGGCCAAATTCGTGTCACGAAATACGCAGCTCCATGCCTTTGCTATGGAGCCGCATATTTCGTGGCACGAATTTGGCCTCATGCGCGCATTGACGAGCCTGCTGCCTTTAATGGTACACACGAATTGTTGATTTTGGCAAACAGTTTACGGATGTTGCGAACCTGTACGATGGATCCTGTACAATGCATGGTGTTCAATTTGACTAAAATACAAAGTACATGTATGTTGGTTTTTTTGGTTAAAATAAAGTAAAGAAAACAAAAATTCGAATTTGGTGAGAACCACAGAGTGAGTTTGAGGAACTTCAAATCACAGCCCGTAGGCTGAATTGCATGAAGCTTACAAAGGTGTTGCACATAAACATTGAGAAGTGGGTGGTGCCATTGGCAGTCAACAGCCACAGACACCGGAGATTCCCCTTATTCACAAAAGAATGCTCGTGTTTTTATATGTGTTACTGGGCCAACGGCTTTACATCCCTTACATGTACAAAGCATGGAACAATTGTGGCAAAGTGCCCCACTCAAGGGAGTCATGAAATTGTTCAGGATGTACATTACTGCAGACTAAATACATGTACACCCTCACTACCATGCAACACCATATGGATCCATGGGGAAAACCTGAGGGAGTATACCAACTGTGCCTTGTAGCTCAGCTGGTACAGCGTCTGCCCGGTGAGGTATCGGGTTCAAATCCCTATAAGGCCCAAATCCCTATAAGACCCAAATCCCTATAAGACCCTTACGTTTTTCTCTCATCCCAAGTTTGGTTGTTTCATTTTAATGGCGATTAGGCAACATACCAAATGTCGCATTTGTTACTTTGCCCAGTTGCGCTACCATGCATCACCGAGAGAAAAATTGGGTACATAGGAAAAACCTGAGGGAGTATACCAACTGTGCCTTATAGCTCAGCTGGTAGAGCGTCAGCCCGGTGAGTCAGAGGTCTCGGGTTTGAATCCCGATAACTTAAGGCTCTTACGATTTTTCTCTCATCCCAAGTTTGGTTCATATGTAAACATGTGAAATAAATATTTAATACATGTTTAATTTCAACAATAGATTGCTGAAGTGAATACGTCATCTTTTGTTGGTTGCCTAGGCATTTGGCTCTGAACTAAAAATCACTGAATCGTGTCCCTGTGCTTTTGCCATGTTAGTTTAGAGCCAATTGCCATGGCAACGCACGTCACACTTTGGCTGTCTATTGCAGTTTGCGCTTTGGTAATGCAGTTATACATGTACTTTTATTTTACATGTACATGTAATAGCAACACCCACATACAGCCATCATAACCACACATGGTTTCAAAATCACTATATATTAATAAAGGGTAATCGGAACAAAACTCTCAAAACGAGTTTGCTTCTAAGCAGCACCAAGAAAATTAAGTTGAATTGCGTCTAATATCGTCAAAACAATTATTGAAAGTCGAATGAAACTTATCAAGATATATATTTTTAAAATTTTCAGCAGAAATGTGAAATAGTTAACGAATAGAGAGGCACTCAAACATGTCATGCTCAATTTTCTGTTAACAATATACTGTATAGGCTACATGTACACGTAGGTGAAATTTGCTTCATACGTAGTTGTCATCAGTCATAAGTGCTTTAACATACATGTACATGTAGATGCATAAAAAAATAAAAAAAATATCTTGATAAGTTTCTTTTGATGCTCAGTATAAATGTACATGTACCTAAAACAATTCCACAAAAATGCTTCAAATTTGCTTTCAGCAACACCAAGAAAAAGAAGTATTAATACAAATAAAATCAAATCATTAGTTTCTTCTTTAACACCAAGATTTTCGAAAATCTAAAAAACATTTTACTATTAAAAAAAGGGGAAAAAATCAACAGCTTCATGCTGTGCTACATGTATGCCATATGAGCGTGATCCAATTCCGTCCCTCACATGAGGGACGGAAATCAAGAGACAAATGGGTCAAATGCCTTTCCTTAGTCAATACAACAAATGACAACTAAAGTGAACCTGCTACTGATCTTAATACACACACCCAGTTTATCATGTTGAAATTGACTTTACAGTTTTATGCAGAGGTTGTTTTTATGCGCGAGTGACGAACAATCAATAAAATTGACCAAAACTACCATTTTTTTACATGCATTTTCAACTATTCCTTGAAAATGTGATGGCACAGTGTGCCCAGCCAAATTTATTCTGTTAATTTTTGTAATATGATTGTAAAATATGGACATTTCTTTACTGTTCGTGGTATTATTTTGATTAATTTAAGAAATTTTCATCAAGTGTTTACCAGTTTTGGATCACTACTAGAAATGTTTTTTATCATTTAAATTGCCATAATTAATGGTTTTTTTCTTATTCTATAAATGACATAAAATTTGAAAAACACTAATTATGAACAATTAATGTTTACAACATTGTACAACACTGTTTAAGAGGCAAATCTACATATGTACATGTATAGTTGGAAAATACAGAGCTACATGTACACCTATCTTGTACATGTGAAGTTTCATTGAAAGAACGGGTCCTAGGGGTACACCAGGGTTGTCCATCACAAGTCTATCACAAGTCCAGAGCCGATAAAATCACAAGTCCCTGACAAGTCCCACGCAAGTCCGTCACAAGTCCAGTAACAAGAAGCAAAGGATGAACACGCACAAAAGAATGCCTCTGTTGGAGTTAAATTAAAGACCTACAATGTAGGGACTTGTGGTGGACTTGTGAAGGTTTGTGATGGACTCAACTACAACCCTGGGGTACACACAATTTGTGGATTTTGGAAAACAGTTTTCAGATGTTGCGAACCCGTACGATAGATGGTGTTCAATTTGTCCAGCTTCGTATTAGTATTCTAAGGAAATATTTTCTGAAGAGGCGGTCAGTCATGGTTAATTGTGCCGCCGAAGAAACTGAATGTGGTCTTCTTAATTCCGAATGTCACTCATGTTACATGTATGTAATTATTTTTCTTTCGCTTGTTCCTGGTCTGGTTTGCATTTGTGAATGTTTGGGTTCCTTTTAGACATTATTGTATTTTCATGATACTTTTTCTCAAGGAATGGTATCGTCCTTTCCAACACTCCCAGTGTATCCCGCCGCGATATGAAGAATTCGATTGGTGGAAATACTCCCCGTTGAGGCAGCCGACTGTGCAGTAGTGGTACCACCAACCACCATGGTACCTTACTGCGCAGTTGTATGGAGCATGGTCGTGGTCTTGGTCGTATGTTGAAAATGCCTTTCCTTGATGCCATAACAGAGAATCACACAAAGTGCTGCTTTTACTGTATTTACCAACATGCACCTGGTACAAATCACCATGAACACCAAACTCTCCATACTCGGCCCAAGCTGTGTTGCCCTCTCAATCCTCCAGCTCCACTCGAAGTGTCCACCATCCGGTGAATTTGGTAATTGGGTTCAGCAAGACGTCATTACCGATCCAAAGCTCTCCAGACAACGTTCCAAAGCCAGCGCGGTAGGTTTCCCAGTCACGGTAGAAGTCGACCGAGCCATCTTGCCGTCTCTGAATGACGATCCATCCTCCATCACCAGTTTCCATGTCGCAGAAAACATTCAGGCCGTTCTGAAAACCATTAGGATAGATTGTATATTCAGCACTGGTTGTGTACCCAGACTGCAGGAGATCATTGCAACTAGTGAAATGACGGATTGAGAACAAGGGTGTGCCTGGATCAGTGTCGAAGTAGAGACTTCCATGAACCTCTCTGAATGATTCTGCATCCTGGATTCTTGTGGCTTGGTTCAGTTGACAAATTTGTGCATATTTATGAAAGTTAACAGACACACAAGATGGCAGCATAGCACACTCACGGACACAGATGATTGCAGAGCGTGTAGTTTGACTGTAGACAATATTAGACATCAATGCCTGATTTTCAGCTTGGAAGTATTCCAGGTTGAATTTGGATGGAGAGATCTTATGGCAAGCCAAGACTGTTCCTATCAACCAAAAGATGAGAATTATTTGTACTTCACCCATGATGTCAAACTTGCTACTGTTCTCTATCAGTGTCAATTTGGATGCAGTGAAAGCTACTGCAAAACCTAGTCTGTTAGCAGACAAGATTTTCCTTCTTTTGGCATAGCAGTGACTGGTTTGTTTAGGCTACCCATTGTTGTCATGGCAACAACTTTGGGAGTTTGGCTCCATGGAGACAACTTCTTAAAGTCTTTCACTACAGAATTTTGTCAAGGTCTGTGACTTAATTAAATGTAGGCCACCATTTGCTTATGTACAAAGGCGAGCCGCTGGCAGAAGCTTTCTGGCCGGAAATAGACCTTTTTGAGTCGCTGTGAGCGGCGCATGATTGTGAAAGAGTTAACTCAGCCTTGCACAGCATTTATTGCTGCATGATAGAATTGAACAAACACACACCACGTCTTACTTGCATATTAAAATGAAGCACCAGTTATCAGGCAACAGACGCTGCCAGAAATAAGTGTAGCATAAATACCAGTGAAGTTAGAAGAAATTAATTTTTGAAGCTTGAGAATCGGCGTTTGATATTTTGTTTGTTTTTGTTTGTTTGTTTTTGTCTGTTGCTTGGCATTTGCTCACTAACATGTAAGTGAAACTTGTAGGCCTATAATATACAGGTGGCCTCTTTTTTAAAAGGTTGCATTAGCATTATGCACATGGCATTTGGGACCAAAGAAGAGTGGCCACTATTAAAGGCAGAGGCTCGTCAATGTGCGCGCGCCAAATTCGTGCCACGAAATACGCAGTTCCATGCCCTGGCTATGGAGCTGCATATTTCGTGGCACGAACTTGGCGCGCGTGCGTTGCTAACGAGCCAGTGCCTTTAACAGGTGGCCTCTTTATCAAGGTGGGCTTAATAGCAGGTTTGACTGTAGTACACTGAAGTCCAATGAAGAATTTGCCTGTATGAGGGTAGTACATGTACATGTATTTGGGGGAAATTGTGCATACACGCTCCAAAAATTGTAAATCATTGTTCAATTCTAAAATGATCATTTTAGGTGGAATATTTGCATCACATATTTGATTATTTTCTTGTTAACACTTCGAGTAAAGTTTTAAGAAAATTTTCCCAGATCTTTGTCAAACTTGCTGAATCTTTGTAAGGAGCCCTGAAAGACTGATGTGTAAAATACTGTTGGGCCTTTCCGTGAAGTTGAGACACAAAATGTGACATTTCTTCGTTTCCACAAAAATAATGGTCAATTGAATAGCGAGTCTGATACATGTATATGGCTGCTTTCACTGTTTGGGAATAATTTTGGAGTCTTCAGCCATGATGGAGTTTGGCAATTGTCAATTTTAACAGGTGGATACGAATGTAACTATAGGATACCACATCATGAGCAAATTTCACTCCAACTCTAAATATTCTCTTCTTGAATTTGAAAGTACATGTACATACATTTGTGTACTTATGTACATTGTAGCAAACAATTTCCTACATGTACATGTATTTGAACAACTCTTTGTAATCTTAATTTGGGGTATTCTATATCTTGAATGGTTTAATAGAACCTGAAAAACACCAAAATGTCACACGTGCATTTTGTGAAAAATTTCATTTCATTGACTGTTGCTCCAACACGGTACAATAAGAGGCCTTCATTGCCTGATGAAGGCCTGCAGCGTTGCGGTCGAAACGTCGCGATCCCCTCGCTGGCCATTCTCTAAATCTGAAAGAGTGAAATTAGGGACTAGACGTTTTGGAGTGAAAATCTCTCTGGGTGAGCACCCTCGTGGGACCACACGTGCCGACATAATATAATATACCGTATTGTACAGTATTACCAGCGCCGTAATAGCTTTGCCGATATAGCCATGGCGTTTTGATAAGCGGTGCTATATCACTTTAATTCTTCAATTTCTTAATTTTGTTGCCGTCAGCACCATGATTTTGCCGACAAAAATAAATAACAGGGGAGTGTCACAAACTTCCACACCCCCCTCTAGTGACGCCGCTGACTGAAGTACACTCAAGTCCACTGATAAGATTTGCCCAAATGAGAGCTGGTAATGAGGGTAGTATTTGGAGGAAATTGTGCATACAAGCTCCAAAAATTGTCAGTCATTGTTTAATTCTAAAAACAACATTTTTGTTTCTATATATTACATACAAAAACAAATATTTATAATATTATGTTGTACACTGTTTAAAGACACAGGCTCGTCAGCAATGCAACGCCAAAGTCGTGCCAAAACGAGTTTGCTTCTAGCAACACCAAAAGAATTAAGTTGAATTGCGTCTAATATTGTCAAAACAAATATTGAAAGTCAAATGAAACTTATCAAGATGTTTTTAAATTATATTTTCAGCACAACAGTCAAATAGTTCACGAATAGAGAGGCACTCAAGCATATCGTGCTCAATTTTAGGTTAACAATATATTGTATACGTGAAATTTGCATTTAGGAATAGTTGTCATCAGTCGTAGATGTTTTAACATACATTGTACATGTAAACAAAAAGAAAACGAAAAATATCTTGATAAGTTTCTTTTGATGCTCAGTATACATGTACATGTACCTAAAACAATTCCACAAAAATGCTTCAAATTTGCTTTCATGCAGCGACACCAAGAAAAAGAAGTATTAATACAAATAAAATAAAATCATTAGTTTCTTCTTTTAACACCAAGATTTTCGACAATCTCAAAAACATTTCACTAAAAAACAGAAAAAAATCAACAACTTCATGCTGTGCTATATCCTGCTTTGGAAACTAATTTTAAAAAGCAACCAGATTTTCAGGTCCTAATATATTTAACTTGTCATAACTAATGTTTTTTTCTCAATTAAAGGCCCTGTAGATCAGGTTTTTGAGCAATTCTGCAAATAAAACCATTATAAATCAAAAGAAAGACGATCAACAAACTCATCCGAAGAAATTTCAGCTTTGTCAAAAGTACCACGTTTAAAAAAAACCATGAAAATCCATATGCGTTTTCCTGGTCTTGGCGGGGTGTTTCAAATATTCGTTCTCAGTTGATCGGGTACTATGTGGCTTGCGTCATGCACTCTGTGGCGCACATTATATACTGCGTGTGCGCGCGATCCATAAAAATGCATCGCGTTGGAACACGCACACGCAGTACAGAGCGCCCATGCATTTTGGACCGCGTAGATGCGAACCAAAAATAAGTAAATCGTTTGCAAACGATCTAAATAATTTCATCTTTACGGATTATTTTCTGGTAAAATTATATCATTTTGAGCAGAAACCTTTCATTGGGTAGTTGCTAATAATTAAATCTTTACTTTCAAAACTTTTCCCCTGTAAACTCGTTGATTACTTTTTGGGGTCATTGCAAATGATACCCTGGGCCTTTAACACTATGAGCAACTAACAATGGAAATTAGGCACAATTAAACCATTGTTATTAACAATGGTGTGTGCCCAATTTCCAGTTTAGAACATTCTGTTCTAAACTGTTTAACGGGCAAATCCAAAGTTGGAAAATATAGCCACAGCTGTTTTGTACATAGTTACATGCAATAGTTTAGTTCGCCATAGACTGCCGAAGTGAATACGTCATAATTTGTTACATTAGTTGCCTAGGCAATGGCTCTACACTAAAAATCTCAGAATTGTGGATTTTGGCAAACAGTTTACAGATGTTGCGAACCTGTACGATGGATCCTGTACAATGGATGGTGTTCAATTTGACTAAAATACAAAGTATTTTTTAAAAATAAAGTAAAGAAAATAAATCGAATTTAGTGCAGAACCACAGACAATATAACTTTAGTGAGTTTGAAGAACTTCAAATCACAGCCCGTAGGCTGAATTGCATTAAGCTTACAAATGTGTTGCACCTACCGGTAAACATCAAGAAGTGGGTGGCGCCATTGGCAGTCAACAGCCACACACACTGGAGATTCCCCTTACTCTTCACAAAAGAATGCTCTTTTTTTTTTTAAATGTGTTACGCAACACTGGGCCAACGGCTTTACATCCCTTACAAAGCATGGAACAATTCGTCGCATTTTTCGCATAGTGGCGAATCAGCAAAATTCCACTTTCGAGTTATACGGCTTTTTAGTAATGCATATTCTGGTTCTTGGATTTCGTTTTCTTTTCGTAACAAAATTCAATTTTTGTTAGAAAAATGTTATTAGTGAAGAGTTTTACTAAAATTATGTTGGGTTTTTGGCATGAGTAAGGGTAATCTCGGAGGGATATTGGTGCCACGAACTACGCGAAAAAACAACACCACGTGCGTCTTATTCACCGCTCGTAACGCTATGGACTTTTTCACGATTCGTCACTATGCAAAAAATGCAAGCCGGCTGTGGTACTTATTCGCCGCGCCTATTCTTTTGCACGCGTCTGTGAAAATCTGAACTGTCACCTTCAGTTTCGTCATTGATATTATCCCATCTGGATTTCAGACAAGGCCGGTACTTACACAGATGGACACGTGGTTATTTTAGCATTTGATTTATCAATTAATTCCTTCTTAAACGCTGCAAATTCCACGTGTGTTTGATTTTTCCCCAAGTTAGGAGTGTTTGGTTCACGCAATGTCTGTTGGTTCCCGGCAGGAGGCGTTGCCTTGTAATGCGCAAGGCGCCATCGGTCACCAGCGTAATGTCGGTATTCGTCACTACGCAAAAAACGCTGGGCCAATCATGAGCCTATTCGCCATTCTGCATTTTTTATAACTCAAAAACCACTCAAATTTTTGATTTAAAACCTTCACAAATGAAAATTGGCATCTTTAGAACCCTAAATATGACAAAATCTCAATTTCGGAAAAATCGCTTATTCGCCACTATGCGAAAAATGCGACGAATTGTGGTAAAGTGCCCCACTTAAGAGAGTCATGAAATTGTTCAGGATCTCCTGATCAATATTCTGGCTGTAGCCTATATACTTCCCACATTACTGCAAACTAAATACACAGTTGCACTACCGGACCATGCAACACCAAGAGAAAAAAGTGGGTCCATAGGGAAAACCTGATGGAGTATACCAACTGTGCCTTATAGCTCAGCTAGTAGAGCGTCTGCCTGGTGAGTCGGAGGTCTCAGGTTCGAATCCTGATAAGGGCAGGCCCTTAAGATTTTTCTCTCATCCCAAGTTTGGTTCAGACTAAATACAGTATTGTACATTTAAATTAAATATTTAATACATGTTTAATTTCAACAATTGCAGTTATACTTTGATTATACATGTTATATACAGCCACATACAGCCATCTTAACCACATGGTTTCAAAAGCACTACATATTAATAAGGGAATAAAAGTGGGCTAGGGACCTGGACGAGCCGCAAAGCGAGGCCCATTATTAGCGTTCAGGCCCCTAGCCGGTTTTAAACGAATTGTTTAAGACTGGCCAAACCCACTTTTATTCCCATTCATAAATACTTTTTTGTGTAAAACTCACTAATTGTTTTGCCGATTTGCCATTTTTGCATTGTATTTTTGTATGCATGTTGCGTTCATTCAAACTGCTAGCTGTCATGGCTGTGCGTAAAGTTGTTTTTGTTGGATCGTGTGCATTATAAATGTGAAATGCAGGTGTGTTGTACTCGCACGCACACGACCGGGTACTTGTCACAGTGCACATTTTGCTTTCGGGCGCGTGGAGTTTCTGTGTGCGCGTGCGTGTTCCATACGCGCTGACTAGGACCGGGGAAAGACGCGGGCCAGCTGGCCGATCTTTATCACTGGCCTTTATCGTCCGTTTAAGAATGGCCACGTGACGTGCTCTTAGCCAATATGGATGTGTAAGCTGTCTAAGGTATTTATGAATCATGGGTAATCGGAATAAAACTCTCAAAACGAGTTTGCTAAAACTACATGTACATGTAGCAACACCAAGAAAATTAAGTTAAATTGCGTCTAATATTGTCAAAACAAATGAAACTTATCAAGATATTTTTTTTAATTTTCAGCAGAAAAGTCAAATAGTTCATGAATAGAGAGGCACTCAAGCATATTGTGCTTAATTTTGGGTTAACAATAAACTGTATAGGTGAAATTTGCATTTAGGACTAGTTGTCATCAGTCATAAATGCTTTAACATACATGTAGATGCATACAAAAAGAAAACGAAAAATATCTTGATGAGTTTCTTTTGATACTTGCGGATGTTGCGAGTTACGATGGATGTTGTTCAATTTGTCCAGCTTCGTAGAATTAAGGTTGTCTCTTGGAAAATGTTTTCTGAAGAGGCGGTCAGTCATGAATAATTGTGCTACCGAAGAAACTGAATGTGGTCTCGTAATTCCGAATGTTATGTAATCATTTTTGCTCACTTGTTCCTGGTCTGGTTTGCGTTTGTGAATGTTTGGGTTCCTTTTAGACATTATTGTATTTTCATGGTACTCTTTCTCAAGGATTCGATTTGTCCTTTCCAACACTCCCAGTGGATCCCACCGCGATATGAAGATTTCGATTGGTGGAAATACTCCCCGTTGAGACAGCCAATTGTGCAGTGAAAGTACCACCAACCGCCATGGTACCTTACTGCGCAGCTGTATTGAGCATTGTCATGGTCTTGGTCGTATGTTGAGAATGCCTTCCCTTGATGCCATGACAGAGAATCACACAAAGTGCTGCTTTTACTGTATTTACCAACATGCACCTTGTACAAATCCCCATTAACACCAAACTCTCCATACTCGGCCCAAGCTGTGTTGCCCTCCCAATCCTCCAGCTCCACTCGAAGTGTCCACCATCCGGTGAACTTGGTCAGGTTCAGCAAGACGTCATTACCGATCCAAAACTCTCCAGACAACATCCCGAAGCCAACGCGGTAGGTATCCCAGTCACGGTAGAAGTCGACCGAGCCGTCTTGCCGTCTCTGAATGACGATCCATCCTCCATCACCAGTTTCCATGTCGCAGTAAACATTCAGGCCATTCTGAAAACCATTAGGATAGATTGTATATTCAGCACTGGTTGTGTAGCCAGACTGCAAGAGATCATTGCAACTGGTGAAATGACTGATTGAGAACAAGGGTGTGTCTGGATCAGTGTCGAAGTAGAGACTTCCATGAACCTCTCTGAATGATTCCATATCCTGGATTCTTGTGGCTTGGTTCAGTTGACAAATTTTGGCATCTTTATGAAAGTTGACAGACACACAAGATGGCAGCATAGCACACTCACGCACACAGATGATCGCGGAGTGTGTAGTTTGCCTGTGGACAACATGAGAAATCAAGGCCTGATTTTCAGCTTGGAAATATTCCAGGTTGAATTTGGATGGAGAGATCTCATGGCAAGCCAAGACTGTTCCTATTAACCAAACGATGAGAATTATTTGTACTTCACCCATGATGTTAAACTTGCTATCAGTGTCAATTTGGATGCAGCGAAAGCTACTGCAAAACCTAGTCTGTTAGCAGACAAGATTTTCCTTTTTTTGACATATGGCAACGACTGTATTTTTTTGGCTACCCTTTGTTGTCATGGCAACATCTTTGGGAATTTGGCTCCATGGAGACAACTTTTTAAAGTTAACTCTTTCACTACAGAATTTTGTCAAGGTCTGTGACTTAATTAAATATTAATGTAGGCCACCATTTGCTTATGTACAAAGGCGAGCCGCTGGCAGCGGCTTTCTGGCCGGAAATATAAATTTGTTGAGTCGCTGTGAGCGGCGCACCATTGTGAAAGAGTTAACTGATCATATAATTGCCTATCAAGTCACTCTACTGTCTTTCCTGCATCGTTGAGAATTATTGATTAAAAAGTTAGAAGCAAATTGCCTTCTCGTCAAACTGTTTTGTGTTCATAATTGATTTTCACGTGGGAATTTTGCCTACGGGTCAGCGTTGCACAGCATTTATTGCTGCATGATAGAATTTAACAAACACACACCACATCTTACTTGCATATTAAAATTAAGCACCAGTTCCCAGGCAACAGACGCTGCCAAAAATAAGTGTAGGATGTATACCAGTGAAGTTGGAAGAAATGAATTTTTAAAGCATGAGATTCGGCATTTGATATTTATTTTATTTCGTTTTGTTTTGTTTGTTTGTTTGTTTTTGTCTGTTGCTTGGCATTTGCTCACTGACATGCACTGTAAGTGAAACTTGTAGGCCTACCGGTACAATAAACAGGTGGCCTCTTTTTTAAAAGGTTGCATTAGCATTATGCACATGGCATTTAGGACCAAAGAAGAGTGGCCACTATTAAAGGCAGAGGCTCGTCAGCAATGCGAGCGCGCGCCAAATTCGTGCCACGAAATACGCAGCTCCATGCCCTTGCTATGGAGCTGCATATTTCGTGGCACGAACTTGGTGCGCGCGCGTTGCTGACGAGCCAGTGCCTTTAACAGGTGGCCTCTTTATCAAGGTGGGCTTAATAGCAGGTTTGACTGTAGTACATGTACACTCAAGTCCAATGAAGAATTTGCCTTTAGACATAAAAACTATATAGTTACATTGTACAGTATACATGTACATGTACATGTATGAGGGTAGACATTGTACATGTACATGTATTTGGGGGAAATTGTGCATACACGCTCCAAAGATTATCAATCAATGTTCAATTCTAAAATGATAATTTTATGTGGAATATTTGCATCACATATTTAATTCTTTTCTTGTTAACGAGTAAATTAAGTTTTAAGAAAGTTTTCCCAGATCTTTGTCAAGTGCTGAATCTTTGCAAGGAGCCCTGAAAGACTGATGTGTAAAATACTGTTGGGTCTTTCCATGGGGTTGAGACACAAAATGTGACATTTCTTCGTTTCCACAAAAATAATGGTCAATTAAATAGTTAGTCTGATACATTTGTTTGGGAATAATTTTGGAGTCTTCAGCCATGATGGAGTTTGGCAATTGTCAATTTTAACAGGTGGATACGAATGTAACTGGGATACCACATCATGAGCTAATTTCACTCCAACTCTAAATATTCTCTTCTTGAATTTGAAAGTACATGTACGTACATGTACATGTACTTATGTACATTGTAGCAAACAATTTCCTACATGTATTTGAACAACCCTTTGTAATCTGAATTTGGGGTATTCTATATCTTGAATGGTTTAATAGAACCTGAAAAACACCAAAATGTCACACGTGCATTTTGTGAAAAATTTCATTTCATTGACTGTACTGTTGCTCCAACACGGTACAATAAGAGGCCTTCGTCGAAACGTCGCGATTCCCTCGCTGGCCACTCTCTAGGTGAGCACCCTCGTGGGACAACACGTGCCGACATAATATAATGTATTATATTACCAGCGCCGTAATACGCAACACTGGGCCAACGGCTTCCCCTTACGAAGCATTGAACAATTGTGTCAAAGTGCCCCACTCAAGGGAGTCATTAAATTGTTCAGGATCTTTTGTTCGATATTCTGGCTGTAGGCTACCGGTACTTCCCGCATTACTGCAGACTAAATACATGTACAGTTGCGCTATACCATGCAACACCGTATGGGTCCATGGGGAAAACCTGAGGGAGTATACCAACTGTGCCTTATAATGTAGCTCAGCTGGTAGAGCGTCTGCCAAGTGAGGTCTCGGGTTCGAATCCTGATAAGGCCCTTACGATTTTTGTCTCATCCCAAGTTTGGTTGTTTCATTTCAATGGTGATTATGCACCATACCAAATGTCGCATTCGTTACTTTGCGCAGTTGCGCTACCATGCAACACTGAGAGAAAAATTGGGTCCGTAGGGAAAACCTGGGGGAGTATACCAACTGTGCCTTATAGCTCAGCTGGTAGAGTGTCTGCCCGGTGAGTCGGAGGTCTCGGGTTCAAATCCCGATATTAAGAGTGAGAGACTGTAAATATCAAGAATTTTTTGAAAATGTTGGCCATGGCCAAAAAATGGATTTCCTTTATACTTTTATATTTGATGGACATTTGCCCCAAACTAACAAATGTGGTAACAGTTTTGAAAAAATACCTTTGTTGCTATGGCAACAGCCAAATTTAGATTTGTGCCATTTTTTCACTTTTTTAAGAGTGAAATTTGCATATTTTCAAAACTGCGTCACCATTAAACAAGATATAGAAATTAATTTTCTTTAAAAGTTATGATAGGTGGGTCCTTGGAGACTGCATTGCATGTATAAAAATAGTCACCAGGTATTTGGGTGGGTTATACCATTTTTTTCAAATAGGGGTGTTTTTTTACTTTTTTTTAGTATGAAAATATACCATTTTTTGACAGCTCATAATCCATATGGTAGTGCTCCAATTTCAACATCGACCACATATTTTTGAGATGAGACATTGGTCTTGTGGAATATTTAAAAAACAGCTGGGGGAAACATACTTTATTGTTCGCAGTGTTGCCAGACATTTTCCCATTTTTTCAAATTTTAGTGCAAGGCTAAGTAATAGGCGACATTTTAAAAAAGTGACAAAAAAAGGCATTGTTAAGTAGAAGGTCGTAACATGTCGATTTAATCTAATTTTGGGGTGCTGAATCCAAAAATGACAGTTATGAAGTTATATTTTAAGTTAAAGGGGTATTTGTGGCCCAAAAATGCCAGAAATTGGTTAAAAAACACGAGTTTTTGTGCAAAAAAATCCACTGTTTTTTTCAAATAGAACATGGTTACATGCCATAACATGCCACTCTTTCTAAATCCATAAATGACAGTGTCCAAGCTGTATTTTGAGGGCAAAAGTGCTTCTTTAGGGTAAAACATAAAAAAGTTTATAAACACTAGTTTTTGGTAAAAACAAAAAGAGGAGAAAAGAGATATAGCCTAATTGACAAGAAGAGGCTTTGTTTTAGTAGAAGGTCGTTACTCGTTACTTTTACCTAATTTTGGAGTGCTGAATCCAAAAATGGTTGCCAAGCTGTATTTCAAGTTAAAGGGGTTTTGGCAAAAAATACTGAAAATCTTTTTGAAAACGTTCAGTTTTTGGTTAAAAAAACAAACAAATATCTGCGTATAATAGAATGCATGGTAACATGCCACTCTTACTTAATTTGGGGTGCTGAATCCACATGACTTTACCAGCAAGCTGTATTTTGATGGTCAAAGGTTTTTGTTTTGACAAAAAGCATAAAAGCAATTTTTTTATTCCTAAATCCAAACAATACTGTTACTATAAAGCTGTTGTTTGGTATTGAAGCGATCCTATAGAACCACAACCACATAACATGGTTCAAAATGATTACACATGTAGTACAAAGCATGTATTTCCATAATGAAAATTAACCAGTGCATGAAAAGAAAATAATCTTATCATATTAGTTTTACAGTGGAATATGAATATATTGAACTTGAAGTGTGCAAAATACACATTACTAGGAGTGTTAACATCTCTTTTGCTCCAGGTAATATAAGACAACGGCCTATCATTTAAAAGTGGTAATAAGAGAAGGATGGGGTGAATTTAGTTGCAAACCTGTACATTATAATTAAACAGTGAGAACATTTCTTGGATTAGAGATGCTTGTTTTAGTACAAAACAAATATTTTAAAGATAAAACGGGAACATGCCAATCCTACCTTTTCATCCATTTCGTCCTAAAACAAAGTGGTCGAAAATTATGTCTTTGCTTGCAACTTTTTTATGTTTTTGGTTTGTTTTGCTGTTTGTTTCTCGGATACACTTCTCCTTAAAACAAATACAAACATTTGGTTGGATTCAGCTTCGACAAGACATTTGTCTGGTTACCAACACCACAATAATGCACCTATCAATTGTTTCCCCCGCCCCGCCCCTGGCGTGCCCACATAAGAGGTGGGGATTGTCACTTTTCTTGCGAGACAAAATCCCCACCCTTGGGGCATGAACAATTTGGCAAAATCCCCACCTAGTGGGGGAGGGAGTGGGAGGGGGTGGGAGGGTGGGGGGAGGGGGTGGGAGGGGGGTGGTGGAAGGGTGGGAGGGGGCGGGAGAGGGAGGGAGGGGAACGAATGATATGTGCATAATGGAACCACCGGTCTCGAAGATATCCGTGCAACCATCTTACGAAGACGTCACCCTCTCCTTGGCCACATTGACTGCTACCAGATGACATGCCAGCTAATGGCACCCTTAACTAAGCTGCGCATCAACATTAAAGGGGGACCGGGACTCCATATCCTGACGTTGCCTGTATGAGACCCAGTGGCCGCCCAAGCACCACCTGGGTGTGCTACCTGGAAGCTGACCACCGGACACGAGTACAACAGCTGTGACAGTCTGCATCGTGTTTGATCTGGGCGGCTCTACACTACAAAAACTGTGGTGTTAAATAACACCAGTGGGTGTTGTCTTATATAGATACCAAGCCTGGTGTTAAATTTTAACACCACAAGTATTAGTTTTAACACCAAGGGTGTTAAAAATAATGCATTTATTCCAAGTGTGGTATTAAAATTAACACCTATGTAGATACCAGGCTTGGTAGCTATATAAGACAACACCACTGGTGTTAATTTAACACCACAGTTTTTGCAGTGTAAGTCCGCCATGATGGATTAAGAGAACAACGATGATCACTGTATATTCGTTGTTGTTTTTACTCCAGGCTTTTAAAATGTGTTTAATTATAACATCATTTAGATTTTGTTTCCCCAAAAGAACCTTTGCCCTCGAAATACATCTTGGACACCGCTACTTTTGGATTCAGCACCCCAAATGAAGTAAGAGTGGCTTGTTATTACCATGTTCTGTTTGAGAAAACGGGGTTGTCCTGTACTAAAAACACTTATTAATTGTTTTTCAACCAATTTGTTGACTTTTTTGTCGAAATTGCCCCTTTAACTTAACATACAGCTTCGTAACAGTCATTTTTGGATTCACCACTCCAAATTAAGTACGAGTGTCATGTTACCATGTTCTATTTGAGGAAAAGGGTTTTCCTGTCAAAAAAAGCCTTGTTTTTCAACATTTTTTTTTTACTGTTTTGCCAAAAATACCCCTTTAACGTAAAATACAGCTTCGTAACCATCATTTTTGGATTCACCACCTCAAAATTAGGTCAAATCAACATGTTACAACCTTCTACAAAAAAATTCCTCTTTCTGCCACCTTTTTGAAATGTCGCCTATTCTACTTAGCCTTCCACCAACATTTGAAAAAATGGGAAAATGTCTGGCAACACTGCGAACAATAAAGTATGTTTCCCCCAGCTGTTTTTTAAATATTCCACAAGACCAATGTCTCATCTCAGCAATATGTGGCCGATATTCAAATTGGAGCACTACCATATGGGTTATGAGCTGTCAAAAAATGGTATATTTTCATACTTTGAAAAAGTAAAAAAACACCCCTATTTGAAATAAATGGTATAACCCACCGACATACCTGGTGATTATTTATATACATCCAGTGCAGCCTCCAAGGACCCACCTATCCATAACTGTTAAAGAAAATAATTTTCTATATCTTGTTTAATGGTGAAGCAGTTTTGAAAATATGCAAATTTCACTCTTCAAAAAGTGAAAAAAATGCAAAACTAGCCTAAAATCGTAATTTGGCTGTTGCCATGGCAACAAATTAATTGTTTTCCAAAATTTTACCAAATTTGTTAGTTTGGGGCAAAGGTCCGTCAAATATGAAAGTATGAACAAAATCTATTTTTGGCCGTGGCCACCCGATTCTCGATATTTACAGTCCCTCACTCTTAAGGCCCTTAAGATTTTTCTCTCATCCTAAGTTTGGTTCTGTAGTGACATGTACATGTGTATATAATTGATTGTTTGTACTTTCAGCTCCAACAGGCGTTCCATACAAATAAGTATGTTAAGTAGTTTTGGTTGCCATAGGCACCAGAGTTCACTCTCGCGCTGTGCTGCGGTTGCGCAGTGTGACATGTATTTGACCTTGCACTTTCCGATTTCATTCTGCTTTGTGCAAGTTTTATTCCAACGTTGAAAGTTTCCTCAAAAGTGTTATTCAGTCAATTGCTGTTTGTTTAAGTCTACTGACGTAGTTCCAGAAGTTTGTTAACTATGGATAGTAGGTGCATGACGAACTTGTGAGTTTTGAGAGCATTAAAACTTGTGAACAATCAACATTTTGTGTGCCGTTTTTCACGATATTCAAGAGCAGACACGAGGCCACATAAACAGTAGTAGAACCCATTTCGGGAGAAAACACGATTTACTACACTGGTGACCCGGTTTTGAACAATTGTGACCTTCTGGACAAGCCATGTCTGTGGAAGTTAAACCTAATGGGACAGAGGGTACACCACCTCCACCTCTACCTCCCTCTAACCCATTTCAACCGCCTGTCATGCCGATGCAGGCTGCAGTAAGCCTCAAACTCCCTCCATTTTGGCCCAACGACCCGATCCTGTGGTTTACCCAGGTGGAGGCTCAGTTTGTCATCCGCCATATTACTACCCAGGAGACTCGTTTTGCCTACGTTATCGGATCTTTGCAACCGGAGATCGCACAAGAGGTGCGGGATATCCTGATTTCACCCCCATCCACGGACTGCTACAATAAGCTGAAAGCAGAACTCATACGCCGCACTTCAGCTTCTGAGCAGAAACGACTACACCAGCTGCTTACTTCGGAGGAATTGGGGGATCGTAAGCCCTCGCAGTTGTTGCGGCGCATGCACCAGCTTTTGGGGGACAACTCCCTGGAGGAGAATATTTTGAAGCAGTTATTCTTACAGCGACTTCCCCACACCGTCCAGTCTATTTTGGCCTCCACAGCGGACACTGTGGGAATTGGAGCACTGGCAGATTTGGCCCACAAAATTGTTGAGGTGTCTGCCCACTCTACGACGGCACCGCACATTTCCACGGTTTCTTCACCACCCCTCCAACCCCCGCAACGACACGCCTCCCCCGAGGTACTCACTCTGCACGACAAGGTTGATGACCTGACTAGGCAAGTGCAGGCCTTAACTTTTCAGCTACAGGGCATGCAGCGACAAGGTCGTCCCCGCTCTTCCTCCCGCAGTCGCCCCAGACAACGTAGTCCCACCCCTTCGGCGGATAACCAGCCACCCGGCGATCGCCAATGCTGGTATCATTGGAAGTACGGAACTAATGCACGAAAATGCACCAGTCCTTGTTCGCGACGCACAGAACCACAGCGGAACCAGGAAAACGGCCAAGCCAACGACTAGCGGCGACAGGTCGGTCTGGCAGCGATACTACATGTCGCCTATTCCATGTAACTGACAAGTCCACAGGCACTCGTTTCCTAGTTGACACTGGTGCTGAGGTGAGTGTGTTGCCACGCAGTCACAAGTCACGAGCTCAACCTACTTCTATACAGCTACAAGCGGTCAATCACTCACCTATTGTAACTTACGGCGAGAAGTCTCTGACTTTAGACTTGGGACTTCGCCGAGTATTCCGTTGGGTTTTTATTGTTGCCGACTTGCCAACCCCTATTATTGGAGCTGATTTTCTAAGGCAGTTCAACCTACTAGTCGATGTAAAGAACCAGCGGCTTGTCGATTCCATAACTAGTCTGGCCATACAAGGAATCATGTCTGGTACCCCGTCCGCGAGCCCCATGTTTGTGAATGCAACTTCATCACAATACGACGAGCTCCTTAGCCGGTATCCCGACGTAGTTCGTCCCGTGTATAAACAAACAGAGGTACGGCACAACATCACGCACCACATCGAAACTCGTGGCCCTCCGGTTGCGGCTAGACCCCGTCGACTTGCACCGGATAGGCTACCAGTTGCCAGGGCTGAGTTTGACCATATGCTTAGCCTTGGAATTGTTCGCCCTTCCAGTAGCGAATGGTCGTCTCCGTTGCACATGGTTCCTAAGACAACTCCCGGGGATTGGCGTCCGTGTGGTGATTACCGCGCCCTAAACAAGAACACCATTCCGGATTGCTACCCAATACCACACCTGCAGGATTTTTCCTCCAACCTTCACGGGTGCACGCTGTTCTCTAAGATTGATTTGGTACGCGCGTACCATCAAATACCAATGGAACCAGCAGACGTCCGTAAGACTGCAATCACTGCACCGTTTGGATTATTCGAGTTCGTGCGCATGCCCTTTGGGCTCCGCAATGCGGCACAGACTTTCCAAAGGTTCGTCGACGAGGTAACCCGTGGTTTACCTTTTGTCTTTGCGTACATTGACGATCTGCTGGTAGCGAGCTCATCAGAGGCCGAACACAAAGAACACCTTCAACTCCTGTTCGACCGCCTCTCGCAATATGGCATAGTCATCAATCCCCACAAATGCCAGTTCGGTGTGCCATCCCTCACCTTCCTCGGTCATCTTGTCAACCAGCATGGAGTCTGTCCTTTGCCTGACAAAGTGCAAGTCATCAGAGATTTCCCGGAACCGGCATCGCTGAGTAAGTTGCGGGAATTCCTTGGCCTCATCAATTTCTACAGGCGATTTGTTCCCCACTGCGCAGACATGCTCCAGCCCCTGACCGACCTGCTCAAGAACAGGAGGAAGAAAAACGAGCCGATTCAGTTTGGGCAGAACGAGCAGCTAGCTTTCGAGCGTGTGAAAGTTGCATTGGCCGACGCAACACTACTAGTCCACCCTCAGACCGACGCACCGTTATGCCTCTTAGTCGATGCATCGGACAAGGCCGTGGGCGGTGTTCTCCAGCAACACGTCGAAGGTGTTTGGCAACCACTGTCGTTTTTCTCCAAGCGCCTCCAACCAGCGGAAACCCGCTACAGTACTTTTGGTAGAGAGCTTTTAGCTCTATACCTCGGCATTAAGTATTTCCGACACATGCTGGAGGGACGGGCATTCCGCGTTTACACTGATCACAAGCCCCTTACATACGCCCTACATTCCAAACTGGACCGCCATTCTCCTCGAGAAATTCGACAACTGGACCTCATATCGCAGAATACCTCGGACATTAGACACATCAGCGGCCATGATAATGCAGCGGCAGATGCACTCTCTCGTCTGGAGGTTAATGCCTTACCGAAGAGCGTGACTATCAATTTCGACGCCATCGCTAAAGCACAGATTGATGACGACGAGTTGAAACATCTCTCCGACACCTCTCTCCAGCTAACTGCCGTCCCCCTCCAGACGTCGCAGGGTACCATTATATGCGATACCTCCACGGGGACGCCTCGACCTTTCATCCCAGCCCAGTTTCGTCGAACAGTTTTTGACGCTTTGCATGGACTTTCGCACCCTAGTATCAGGACCACACAGCAGTTACTCACTGCACGGTTCGTGTGGCCTGGTATTAACAAAGACGTTCGCACTTGGGCTAAGACTTGTCACAAGTGCCAACAATGCAAAATTCATCGCCACATCAAGACGCCACTTGGTACATTCTCCACACCCGACGCACGATTTTCACACGTACATATCGATTTAGTCGGTCCCCTTCCACCGTCAGCTGGACAGTCTTACCTGCTAACATGTGTGGATAGATTTACACGGTGGCCGGAGGCGATCCCCATTCCTGACATGACTGCTGAGACTGTGGCTCATGCATTCGTTACCCACTGGGTTTCTCGGTTCGGTGCGCCAGCTACCATCACCACCGACAGAGGACGCCAGTTCGAGTCACGACTTTTTCGGATGCTCACAGACATGCTCGGTTGTCAACGAATTCACACTACATCATATCATCCGGCTGCAAATGGGATGGTAGAGCGACTACACAGACAACTCAAGGCATCGCTAAAGACTCATGCTAATCCACGTTGGACGGAATCTCTTCCCCTCGTCCTGTTAGGCATAAGAGCCGCTATCAAGTCAGATATTGGTTTCTCTCCAGCAGAAATGGTGTACGGTACCACAGTCAGGCTGCCTGGTGAGTTTATTGTGCCTAACAATGATCATGCTGAGCTCGACCCCAGTGTGTATGTTCACAGGCTGCGTTGTCACATGCGGGACATTCGTCCCACTCCGCCCAGGTCACAACAGCGACAATCACACATTCCAGCTGACCTAGACAAGTGCACACACGTTTTTGTTCGGCATGATGCAGTGAAAACACCCCTACGACCCCCGTATGATGGACCATTTCGCATCATCAAGCGCGCCAGCAAATACTTTGTTTTGGACCTCAACGGCAGACGGGATGCCGTTTCTAAGGATCGTCTGAAAGTGGCGTATCTTGATGACGACTGGACAAACGCGCATTCCCAACAGATTTGCGAGAACGCCCCCGCGAGAACTGTTTTGCCAGTTTCCCAACCCCCATTGCCGGAGACGTCATCTCCTCCACAACGAACCACCAGAGTTGGTCGACGAGTTCACTGGCCAGCCAAATATGAACAATTCGACTGTCACTGACTGTTATTATCTACTGCTTGTATCGATTGTTTCATTTATCTCTTACAATCTAGAGGGGAGCTACTGTAGTGACATGTACATGTGTATATAATTGATTGTTTGTACTTTCAGCTCCAACAGGCGTTCCATACAAATAAGTATGTTAAGTAGTTTTGGTTGCCATAGGCACCAGAGTTCACTCTCGCGCTGTGCTGCGGTTGCGCAGTGTGACATGTATTTGACCTTGCACTTTCCGATTTCATTCTGCTTTGTGCAAGTTTTATTCCAACGTTGAAAGTTTCCTCAAAAGTGTTATTCAGTCAATTGCTGTTTGTTTAAGTCTACTGACGTAGTTCCAGAAGTTTGTTAACTATGGATAGTAGGTGCATGACGAACTTGTGAGTTTTGAGAGCATTAAAACTTGTGAACAATCAACATTTTGTGTGCCGTTTTTCACGATATTCAAGAGCAGACACGAGGCCACATAAACAGTAGTAGAACCCATTTCGGGAGAAAACACGATTTACTACAGTTCTGACTAAATACAGTATGTGTAAACATGTGAAATAAATAATTAATTTCAACAATTGCAGTTTGTGCTTTGGTCATGCAGTTATACTTTGACTATAGCAACACCCACATACAGTCATCATAACCACACATGGTTTCAAAAGCACTACATATTAATCATGGGTAATCGGAACAAAATTCTCAAAACGAGTTTGCTTCTAGCAACACCAAGAAAAAGTTAAGTTGAATTGCGTCTAATATTGTCAAAACAAATATTGAAAGTCAAATGAAACTTATCAAGATATAATTTTTTTAAATTGTCAGCAGAACAGTCAAATAGTTCACGAATAGAGAGGCACTCAAGCATATCGTGCTCAATTTTGGTGAAATATTTGCAGCAAACAAAGGTTTAAACCCTGTAGTCATCAAAACAATAAGTCTAGGCTTGACAGAACTCGTGTAGGGGACGTTTTTTCCTTTATTTATACTACATAACCTCGATTTATCCAAGCTCATGCATAATATGCAAATTAGTTTAAGTACGCACGCGCGCATGCTGGGAAGGAAATTAACGCTGTGCACGTACATGTACGTGTGCCGAAGTGAATAAGTCATCTTTTGTTAGTTGCCTAGGCAATGGCTCTAAAAATCACTGAACCCTGTGCTTTTGCAATGGTCTTTTTGCTGACGGCCATAATGTTTAGAGCCAATTACCATAGCAACACGTCACACTTCGGCTGTCTATTTGAGCAGTTAATTATGCTACCCAGAGCTTGTCCCTGAAAGAAAGGGTCTTAAAGGCAAAGGCTCGTCAATGCGCGCGTGAGGCCAAATGCCACAAAATACGCAGCTCCATAGCAAAGGCATGGTACACACGAATTGGGGATTTTGGCAAACAGTTTCGGGATGTTGCGAACCTGTACGATGGATCCTGTACAATGGATGGTGTTCAATTTGACTAAAATACAAAGTACCCGGTATGGTATGTTGTTTTTGTTAAAATACATTGTAAAGTATGATTTAAAAATTGAATTTGCTGAGAACCACAGACAATATAACTTGAATGAGTTTAAGGAAAGTTTCGCAGCCCGTAGGCTGAATTGCATGAAGCTTACAAATGTCTTCCATCTAAACATCAAGATACATAGGTGGATGGCACCATTGCCAGTCAACAGCCAGAGACACCGGGGATTCCCCTTACTCTTGACATTTTTGCGTACAACATATGATTGGTCAATTTTCAGTCGGTATTATTTTCTTTTTTAAAATTTGGAAGAATAGTTTTTCAAAGTCCGTTTTCCGTTTTTTTTTCAAATGAAATAGTTGTTTGCTGAATTTGTATATTTTGATAATCTACATTATCTTGTAAATATTATTTAAAAATTAAAAAGTATCAAGAAAAAGGGGACTTATACTCGAGAAACAGAAGGCTTGTGCTCAACAAGTACATCTCGTACATTATTGTAATGCAAATAACAAGAAATATTACCTTCTGAAAAGCTGATACGAACTTCACAAAGAATGGCAATTGCATCGATGCCTCGCAGTAAGGGGCCGTCATTTTTTCTGAATACTAGGCAAATAATGACGTTTTGCGGACAACCTTTTCGTGTATTGCCATAGGAATGCACTAATTACTTGTACACAAAGATGTCATTCTTTGCCCGGTATTCGGACAAAATGGCGGCGCCCATAGTGCGATGCATCGCTAACATTTCGATTCTTTGTGAAGTTCGTATTCGCTTTTTTCCAGTGGGTAATATTTCTTGTTCTTTGCATTACAATAATGTACAAGATGTACTTGTTGAGCACAAGGTCTTTTGTTTCTTGGGTACCCTTCTCCTTTAAGATTTTTCTCTCATCCAAAGTTTGGTTAAGACTAAATACAGAATATGTCTAAATATGGGAAATACAATGTAGATGTTTAATTTCAACAATTGCAGTTTGTGCTTTGGTCATGCAGTTATATACTTTTATTCTACTTGTATTTAGCAACACCCACATACAGCCATCATAACCCCACCGGTACATACTAATCACTAATCGGAACAAAACTCTCAAAACGAGTTTGCTTCTAGCAACACCAAGAAAATTAAGTTGAATTGCGTCTAGTATTGTCAAAACAAATATTGAAAGTCAAATGAAACTTATCAAGATATAATTTTTTTTAATTTTCAGCAGAACAGTCAAATAGTTCACGAATAGAGAGGCACTCAAGCATATCGTGCTCAATTTTGGTGAAATATTTGCAGCAAACAAAGGTTTAAACCCTGTAGTCATCAAAACAATAAGTCTATAGGCTTGACAGAACTCGTGTAGGGGACGTTTTTCCCTTTATTTATACTACATAACCTTGATTTATCCAAGCTCATGCATAATATGCAAATTAGTTTAAGTACGCACGCGCGCATGCTGGGAAGGAAATTAACGCTGTGCACGTACATGTACGTGTGCCGAAGTGAATAAGTCATCTTTTGTTAGTTGCCTAGGCAATGGCTCTAAAAATCACTGAATCCTGTGCTTTTGCAATGGTCTTTTTGCTGACGGCCATAATGTTTAGAGCCAATTACCATAGCAACCACGTCAGAAAAGTCAAATTGTTCACGAATAGAGAGGCACTCAAGCATATGTCATGCTCAATTTTGGATTAACAATATATTGTATACATGTAGGTGAAATTTGCATCGAGGAATAGTTGTCATCAGTCATAAGTGTTTTAACATACATGTAGATGAATACAAAATGAAAACGAAAAATATCTTGATAAGTTTCTTTTATACATGTACCTAAAACAATTAGAAGTATTAATACAAATAAAATCAAATAATTAGTTTCTTCTTTTAACAACAAGATTTTCGAAAATCTAAAATACATTTCACTAAAAAAACGGGAAAAATCAACAACTTCATGCTGTGCTATGCCATATCCTGTTTTGGAAACTACTAGAATGTTTTTATCATTTAAATTGTCATAATTAATGGTTTTTCTAATTGTATAAATTACATAAAATTAGAAAAAAACACTAATTATGACAATTTAATGTTTACAACATTGTACAACACTGTTTAAGAGGCAAATCCATACTTGGAAAATACAGCTACTGTACATGTACACCTATTTTGTACTGTTGAAGTCAGAAATACATTGTACAAATACATGTACACCACTACCATCATCACCCAAAATAGTATACAGGACTACCCGAACCATTGCAAGGTGTACAAGCTATGTTTTTAAGTACTGCATGCACGTGAGGAATTCCACAAAATCAAGACTTTAGTAAAGACTGTTACAAAAATGGTGTAAGCACACCAGTTTTAACACTTGGTTGCATACAGTTGCATTTCTGACTTTAACTGTACATAGTTTCATTAGTTCGCCATTTGACCAGTTAGTGCTTCACAAATCTTTTTATTGAAAGAAAGGGTCATATAGGTACACCAGGGTTGTAGTTGAGTCCACCACAAGTCTATCACGAGTCCAGAGCCGATAAACTCACAAGTCCCTGACAAGTCCCTGACAAGTCCGTCACAAGTCCGTCACAAGTCCAGTAACAAGAAGCAAAGGATGAACACGCACAAAATAATGCCTTTGTTGGAGTTCATTTGAACAGCTTGTGACTTAAATTAAGACCTAGGGACTTGTGGTGGACTTGTGAAGGTTTGTGATGGACTCAACTACAACCCTGGGGTACACACAATTTGTGGATTTTAGCAAGCAAACAGTTTGCGGATGTTGCGAACCCGTACGATAGATGGTGTTAAATTTGTCCAGCTTCGTATTCGTAGAATTGAGGCTGTCTCTTGGGAAATATTTTCTGAAGAGGCGGTCAGTCATGGTTAATTGTGCCGCCGAAGAAACTGAATGTGGTCTTCTTAATTCGGAATGTCATTCCTTGTTCCTTGTTCCTGGTCTGGTTTGCATTTGTGAATGCTTGGGTTCCTTTTAGACATTATTGTATTTTCATGATACTTTTTCTCAAGGATTGGAATTCTCCTTTCCAACACTCCCAGTGGATCCCACCGCGATGTGAAGATTGGTGGAAATACTCCCCGTTGAGGCAGCCAATTGTGCAGTAGGCGTACCACCAACCGCCATGGTACCTTACTGCGCAGCTGTATGGAGCAATGTCGTGGTCTTGGTCGTATGTTGAGAATGCCCACCCTTCATGCCATAACAGAGAATCACACAAAGTGCTGCTTTTGCTGTATTTACCAACATGCACCTTGTACAAATCCCCATTAACGCCAAACTCTCCATACTCAGCCCAAGCTGTGTTGCCCTCCCAATCCTCCAGCTCCACTCGAAGTGTCCACCATCCAGTGAATTTGGTCAGGTTCAGCAAGACGTCATTACCGATCCAAAACTCTCCAGACAACGTTCCAAAGCCAACGCGGTAGGTATCCCAGTCACGGAGCCATCTTGCCGTTTCTGAATGACGATCCATCCTCCATTACCAGTTCCCATATCGCAGTAAACATTCAGGCCGTTCTGAAAACCATTAGGATAGATTGTATATTCACCACTGGTTGTGTAGCCAGACTGCAGGAGATCATTGCAACTGGTGAAATGACGGATTGAGAACAAGGGTGTGTCTGGATCAGTGTCGAGGTAGAGACTTCCATGAACCTCTCTGAATGATTCTGCATCCTGGATTCTTGTGGCCTGGTTCAGTTGACAAATTTTGCCATCTTTATGAAAGTTGACAGATACACAAGATGGCAGCATAGCACACTCACCCTCACAGATGATTGCAGAGCGTGTCGTTTGACTGAGGACAACATTAGACATCAATGCCTGATTTTCAGCTTGATAATATTCCAGGTTGAATTTGGATGAAGAGATCTCATGGCAAGCCAAGACTGTTCCTATCAACCAAAAGATGAGAATTATTTGTACTTCGCCCATGATGTCAAACTTGCTACTGTTCTCTATTAGTGTCAATTTGGATGCAGCGAAAACCACTGCAAAGCCCAGTCTGTTAGCAAACAGGATTTTTTTAAGCAATCGCTGCTTTTTAAGGCTCTTTTTGATGATGTCTTAACTCTTTGCTGTCATGGCAACATCTTTGGGAATCTGGCTCCATGGAGACAACTTCTCAAAGGTAATGCGTCATTTCATTGTCTATCAAGTCACGCTACCGTCTTTCCTGCATTGTTGAGCATTATTGATTAAAAAGTGGAAAGCAGATTGCCTTCTCGTCAAACTGTTCTGTGTTCATAATTGAATTTTACATGGTAATTTTGCCTGTCAGTGTTGCACAGAATCTTTGCTGCATGATAGAATTTAACAAACACACACCACGTCTTACTTGCATATTAAAATGACGTCACAACATTTTGCTTATAATATACATGTACATTATAGACCAAGTCCAACAAACATAAACACAAAATGTTACCTTTATTGGCTTAATCGTTGACTAGATATAGCTGTTAAAAG
Organism: Henricia sp. BOLD:AAB3569; assembly: GCA_037783545.1. Classification (NCBI taxonomy): domain Eukaryota; kingdom Metazoa; phylum Echinodermata; class Asteroidea; order Spinulosida; family Echinasteridae; genus Henricia; species Henricia sp. BOLD:AAB3569. The sequence goes on along the minus strand of JBBELK010000104.1, from coordinate 226,459 downwards.
AATGCATTTTGAACTGAGTGTATACGTAATTTGACACCTGGTGATGTCATCAAAGTTTTGAAGGTATTAGCATGTTCACTGAACACTTTTTTGGGGCCAACTTGCAAAAACTTTGCCACAGACATACATGTATGTTCAAAATACGTTTTGGCCATTTTTCAACTCGCCGCTAGAGGGCGCTCTTTTGTGTGACGACTTAACTTTTTGTTTTGTTTGCATGCCCAAGGGGTCCTGAGACTAACACCATTGAACAAATCCCAGTTTCTCTTACATGTACCACTTTTGAATGACAATATAGCCTCGTTTTCGACCAATAGGAAGCAAGATTCAAACTCAATGTCAGTGCATGAAATTTAGATCTTGATTAGTCATGACCATTCCCGAAGGAATAAACTTTGTATCTAAAAATGTTTTTTTTACAGATTTTTGAATATACCGTAATTTTCGGAATATAAGCCGCCCGGGGTATAAGCCGCGACGCCCGAAAATTCCAGAAACAAGATTCACCGTCGGCGTATAAAAAGCCGCCCGGCTTATTAGCCGCACCATTTTCTGAAGAGGCGGTCAGTCATGGTTAATTGTGCTGCTGAAGAAACTGAATGTGGTCTTCTTAATTCCGCATGTCACTCATGTTATGTAATCATTTTTGTTCACTTGTTCCTGGTCTGGTTTGCTATTGTGAATGATTGCAAGGGTTCCTTTTAATTTAGACATTATTGTACATTTGTATTTTCATGATACTTTTTCTCAAGGAATCGCGTAGTCCTTTCCAACACTCCCAGTGTATCCCACCGCGATATGAAGATTTTGATTGGTGAAAATATTCCAGGTTGAATTTGGATGGAGAGATCTCATGGCAAGCCAAGACTGTTCCTATCAACCAAAAGATGAGAATTATTCGCACTTCGCCCATGATTGTAAAACTTGTTACTGTTCTTTATCAGTGTAAATTTGGATGCAGCCAAAGCCACTGCAAAACCAAGTAGGTCAGCAGACAAGATTATTTTTTTTAGTAATAGGCTCCTTTTGTTGTCTTGTTGTCATGGCAATGTGGAGACTACTTCTTAAAGTTGGCTCTTTCACTATAGATTTTTTTCAAGGTCTGTGCCGTACCGTAGTTAATTAAAGGCTACCATCTGTTTACGCTGAGCCCCTGCGAGCGGCTCGCCTTAGTAAAAGAGTTGTATGTATTAAATGCATTTCATTGCCTATCAATTCACGCTACCTTCTTTCCTGCATTGTTGAGCATTATTGATTAAAATGTGGAAAGCAGATTGCTCTGCATGTTCATACTTGATTTTTACGTGGTAATTTTACCTTTCAGTGTTGCACAGCATTTATAGAGCTCTGTATGAAACACACACCACGTCTTACTTGCATATTAAAATGAAGCACATGTTCCCAGGCAACAGACGCTGCCAGAAATAAGTGTAGTGTGAATACCAGTGAAGTGGGAAGCAATGAATTTTTAAAGCATGAGATTCGGCATTTGAATTTTGATTTGTTTCGTTTTGTTTTTGTCTGTTGCTTGGCATAAAATGTATGTTTACCGTAATACCGATCCTTCATGGACCCTGCGTCATGCGATTAGTGGAAGGGTCTGTAATTTAATTCAACAAAAACACATTTTTGTACAAAATTGCAAGTTCACGGTCACTTAAAGCAAGAAATCAATCATTTCAGAATACAAGCCATTTAATTGGAATTAAAAATATCCCTTCGTTTTCATGTTACGTGAATTTTCCTTCACGAGTCCATGCCGATGCTTCGTGGACGCCCGTAAAGCAAAGTGTTCATGAGGCATTTGGTACTTTACACGGACCTATTTTTTCACCACAAATCAAAAAAATATTTGATTCTTTCGCATCTATCGATACAGTCGAGCACATCGTTAGCAAAAATAATAAATAGCATACATGTACTTGCCAACAGCTACATTATACAGAAAACCCATCGAATTCACCTACCAATCCTACAAAATTGACCGCCTTTGCAGACGGACGCCCATCACGCCATGTTTTCCGATGAAAATTTGACGTGCGCGATGTGGATGGCAACTGCGAACATGCAAAAGTCGTTCCAAAAATAAGCCAGTGACGCGTTGATTTGTGGTGGGCAGATCCATTTTGATAGAAGGAGGTTATTTTTTTATGCAATTGCTCTGATTCTACCGAAACTACATTTTACCGCTACCATGTGGATGACTGATTATACTTTTATTAATCATATATTGTAACATATTGACCTTATTCGAAGACTGAAAGTTTGAAATAAGCGTGAGGTTTAAATACCGACACTACCCATTCATTATTAGTGATGGACACCGCCCGTATAGAGTCGGTAAGGCCAACTTTGTCAAGTGCGTTTCAGGAAATGACTGACCAAACCAACCTGTTTCGTCTTTTAAGTATATCCTGCTTATGTTAAAGGCACAGGCTCGTCAGCAATGCGCGCGCGCCAAATTCGTACCACGAAATACTTTAACACTTTGAGTAAAGTGCTGAATCTTTGCAAGGAGCCCCAAAAAGACTGATGTGTAAAATACTGTTGGGTCTAAGCTTTCCCTGAAGTTGAGATATTTCTTAGTTTCCACAAAAATAATGGTCAATTGAATAGTGGGCCTGATATGCTGGCTGCTTTCAACGAATAATTTTGGTGTCTTTAGTCGTGATGGAGTATGGCAATTTTTAATTAATTTATAAATTGCTGGTTATGGATGTAGCTGGGACACCACATTAGCTTATTTCATTCCGCCTCTAAAAGTTCTCTTGTTTAATTTGAATGTACATGTAGCAGACAATCTGTGACCTGAAAGATCCTTTATCTGAATTTGCAGTATTCTAGCTTTTGTGTATAGTTCAAGAAAATCTGTTGAAAAACACCAAAATGCAACACCTGCATTTGTGCAAAATTCCATTTAGGTGACCGTTGCTCCTATTTGGTTACACATATTGGTTGTTAATTTATTTCGCTATTGACTCATAGGATTCATAAGTGCAAAAATATAGGGTCAGAATTGACAATATCCCTCTACTTCATTGAGTGTCCCTGTTACATGGGCCTACTATATGTCCGTGATTTATGTGCCATGTGGCAAGGCACCACTTTTCCATAAAATCCCTCTCTCCACCCAGGAGGAAATGAGCACCTGCGAGGGTAGTGAAAGCAGGTGTGTTTGGTTTATATAGTCTCTGTGCACATAATCTGCACATGACTGCATACTCCCTAGGGAGTTGAAAAGGATTAAGGAATGATATTATTGAGCCCAATGACAGTGCCTTGAGCGTCCTTGAGATGGATGTGCGTGTGATATAAATGTGTCTATCTATTATTATAGTTATTATTATCTGCTTCCAGAGAACGGTTCAAAGCAGACAAATCAGCGGTGATCACGCTAGTCTTCAAGCAAGCCTATCCGGGACACCGGACACGCAGTATGGAAGATGATGTCGTCATTGCCACGGATACCACACATCAAATACTCAGCTATCAGAAACTACACAGCAAGACAAAAGCCAGGTTTCCATTAGTAAGTGGGCTTATTGTTTTGTAAATGAGATTTTTGAGACCATAGACCTTGTCTGCAGCAGGGTTGTCATCAAGTGGATCAATTCCATCTGAAGTCGTGACAAGCCTTCACAAGTTCACCATAAGTCCCTTGGTCTTTAAAATAAAGGCCCTGTAGATGATCTGTTTTTGAGCGATTCTGCGAATAAAACCATTATAAATCAAAAGAAAGACATTAACAAACTCATCCGAAGAAATTTCAGCTTTGTCAAATATACCACGTTTAAAAAAACCATGAAAATCCATATGCATTTTCCTGGTCTTGGCGGGGTGTTTCAAATATTCGTTCTCAGTTGATCGGGTACTATGTGGCTTGCGTCATGCACTCTGTGGCGCACATACTGCGTGTGCGCGCGATCCATAAAAATGCATCGCGTTGGAACACGCACACGGAGTACACAGCGCCCATGCATTTTGGACCGCGTAGATGCGAACCAAAAATAAGTAAATCGTTTGCAAACGATCTAAATAATTTCATCTTTACGGATCATTTTCTGGTAAAATTATATAATTTTGAGCGAAAACCCTTCATTGGATAGTTGCTACCGGTATTAATTAAATCTTTACTTTCAGAACTTTTCCCCTGTAAACTCGTCGATTACTTTTTGGGGTCATTGCAAATGATCCACTGGGCCTTTAAAGGCAGTATACATCATTGGTAATCTCGAAAGTCATAAATGTTCACAGATTTACGCCCAACTTACACAATATAAACATGATGACCGTAGAAAGCTTCCCCTGAAATGGTTTTGTCTGAAGTGCTATAGCTATTGAGAAATGAGTAAAACAATTAGAGACGAAAATTCAATTTGCCCCAAAACCATTTCGCAGACTACGGTCTCTCAACAAATCTAAAAAAGGTGCTCGCTTGAGGAAAATGCCTTCATAGCAAGTTGCTACATGTTTGACTTAACAATTTTTTTCCTGCTCAGAACCTATGAAAAACCTGATGATTTCTATCTCATCCCACGATTGTCTGCTCAGAACCTGTTTGAGGAACATGACAACCTGAGTCTACGATACGACTTGATGCACAGTCACATCAGTATCTGCTCACCACGGGTCACCGAGCTCTTTGTTGATAACTTTGACTATCAGGACATGGCCGATCTCATCAGAGGAATTCTCGTTAACGAAGAGGTATATGTACAGTCTTCTTTTGTATGATCCCCTAAAGGAATCGGGTTGCTGAGATATTAGCTGAGTTGCAGTGGCATCGGCCGACTTTTCAAAGTGAGGCCATGGGGTGGCAAAACATGGGAGGGGAGGGGGTGCCTGGGGTGGCAAAACATGGGAGGGGAGGGGGTGCCACACAGCAGCTTACAATGTACACATTCTTACACATACTTATATACAATTTTTCCAACCACAAATCTCAATTTTGGGGGCACAAGGGAGGCACAACACTTTCGGGGGGCACGTGCCCAACCAGGCTTCCCCTTCGGGGACACCACAGGGGGCCATCTATACAGTACGTATGTGGGGACGGGGATAGGGGAGGGTGGGGGAGGGGGAAGGGGGAGAGACGGGGGGAGACGAGGGGGGGGGATGGGGGGGGGGGGGCAGGCGGGTAAGAGCCAATGCGTACTCCAATATTTATGTCAATGGGTGACGTCACAAATTTTGCCAAAAAATGCGTAAGGGGGAGGGGGGGGGAGTTTAAAAAGTCGGCATTTCGTGCATGCGTACATTATTAAGCTGACTTAACTCATTGCCCTGTAGCCACTTAGGAGGTTGTTCAACACGCCACAAAGTGCGAAAGAACAGAAAGAAATGCTCAGTTTAAGGGGAGCAGGTCAACTCGACTCGGACCAACTCGACCATTTCACCAACTGGGCCGTTCTACCAGCTCGACCATTGGGCGCTCAACCGGAGAAGTCAACTCGCCCGTTCTACCTTCTTCTTTTGTATGATCCCCTAAAGGGATCTAGTTGCTGAAGGATTTGCCGACTTACATAATGTACGTCGTTGCCCTGTAGCTACATGTACCTACATGTAGGAGGTTCTTCAGCTCAGCCACAAGACACATATCTATCCTGTGGGATACTCATGGCACTTTACAATATCATTACCCTGGTCATTGGGCACAACTTCCTGGGGAGTATGCATCCCTGGCAGCCTGACACAAGCGTCCAAAGGCTTTAACTCTTGCAGGTCCCCATTTACTCCTGGGTGGAGAGGGGCAACGTATTTATATTTGTATTTTTGTAAATTAACTTGATTTTGTAACGTCTTTTTGGGTGGTGTTGTGGTCTGTAAAGCACTTTGAGGTATTTTACGTAAGGCGCTGTTATAAATATCTATTATATATTTTATATATGGCAAAGTGCCTTGCCCAAGGGCACACGCACTATGGTCGCTGCTGGGAATCGAAGCCACGACTGTGAAATTAGGCACACTCTTGAATTCAATGCACCAAACCGCTTGGTCATTATAAGGAGCACCACTACTGCAACTCAAACCTACATTGTACATGTACTGTTTCTAGATTGAAGGCAACAAGTTGTTCATGCACGTCATTGAGGAGGAGTATGCAGCCAGGGTATCGGATCTTCCAATGTACGATTCTGTCAGGTAAGTCGGATTGTTTCTTCGGAATCTCTACCACATTGGTTTAAATTATTGGGTTTAATACAAGCAAGGGTTTGATGCAAGATGTGAAAATATAGTTCAAAATTTCAAATGTAGAATAGGATCATCCTTTTAATAAACTTGAAACATATGTGAACCGCTCCACCAAAAGTACACATGTAGGCGCTTGTCGCACAGGCCAGAACTGAGATAATGGCTAATTTATGCATGTATGTCAAGTAGGGCATTTTTTATCGATACCAGGATTTCTGCATGAGACCACCTATTTAGTATCCATCTATCACCTAAAGACGTTTAAGTGAATTAATTCTACAAAAAAAACAGTTTTTTCAGTGTTTTTCTAAAGCATACATTCATGAAACTAGGCTAATTTCAATGTGAAAATCACTGATATTCCATGCTTATTTTCATTGCCTTCGGCAGGGGTTGGCATTATATTCCATACACCAGAAGAACACATGTTTTCCTACAGGTATAGGGTTTTTGGAGTCAGAATTTGCATGGTTGCTTTATGCCTTAACAGAAGTACAACCAAGTCTACGCCATTTTTCTCTAAAGCGCTTCTTAAAAAATTGTGCTCTTGGTCATCACGGAAATGGTCATAACTGGGTCAATATTTGACAGATTGACACAATGTTTGGAGTTTTGTGCAGCTTATAATATACTCTCTCTGATTAAGTCATTAGCTCAATTTTCATTTTTTTATGCAAGAGCCTACTTTTGGTGGAGTGGCTCACATATTTGATATTTATCCCAAAATTCTTTCCAGGGCCTGTTTGTGTGAGTCAAACAATCCCCTGTTTCATTTGTTTATTCTACCACTTGGTTACACAAGTATTTCTTCAGAATGTGTTTGGGAGTTTTGGGGACCAAATTTTCATCCCCAAAACTCGTGACTATTCTCACTTTAGTCACAAAAGATCTGTAGTTTCAGGTCTAGCAAATGGAACCATGTTGTATCCCCTTCAGTCACAGGAATTTGGACAGAAAAAGAAGTCCCTTTCAACAAATGTACACATGCGATCGAAGGGGATATGCCAGTGTTGTCCAGAGATTTTGGAGTAACGGGTGAAAACAATCGAGTACCCAGTTTTTTAGAGGAAACCCTGCGAGCGCGAAGCGCAAAACCCTGGTGGTGTGGGGTCCAGGGCCTGCTTAAGGGTCCCGAAAAATTTTGGATTCTAGATGCTCTGTGGTTCAATCCGAGCCACTTTTGGCCTTTGGTCTTTTTGGGAAATTTGTTTTAGCCAAATCTATTTAATGTTGTTTAAAATCAACACTAATTCTATGTTACTTCAATCAATTCCTTAAACAAGCATTTTATTGTAAAGATTCATTATAGTTTTCCATTTTTAGGTTGGGTTTGTAGTACTGGAGGGAATAAACAACTGGATTTTTTTGTAAGTTAAAAAGTAGCAAGCGGCAAATGACAGAGTAGCGGGTGAAATCTCCGGCAGCCAGCGCTTCTGGACAACACTGGATATGCACTGGCATCACATCTGGTAGTGGGGTGGGGGAGAGTGGGTTGGGGGAGGGGGCTGGGGGGGGGGGGGGGGGGGTGGGGTGGGGAGCTAGGGGAGAGTGGGTTGGGGAGAGTGGGTTGGGGAGGGGGGCTGGGGTTGGTTGGGAGCTGTGGGTGAGGGGTGAGGGAGGACAACGCTCTTGTTCAAATGTAATTTCTAAATGCTAACTAAACTTCCATTTTTTACCGTACAGTAAGGATGTCATAAGAAGGTGGTGTTACCCTTTAGTGCCAGACAATTTAACGGCTGAAGGAGAAGGCTACAGGTTGGGAAGACACAATGTTTATCTAGCTGGTGATGTCACGTTAGAAAGGTTAGTTTGCTACTGATTAAATCCAAAAAGTAGCACTTTCTAACTGCCTAATGGGCTGTCCAAAGTCGTCAACATTTTCACGGTTCTACAAAGCGTAGGAAGGGGGGTCGAGGGCCGCGTACGACTTTACATGCACTGTAAAATGTTGACATTTACGGTAGTGACAAAAAAAGTTGATAAGTAGTATTTCGGGGGGAGGGACAGGGGTCTTGAAAAATACTACCCTCTGTAGAACTGTGAAAACTTTGGACGGCCCCTAAACTGAATATGTTAACATGCATTGCACATTGTACTTAATTGACCTTTATCACGATACGTCCATCTTGTCTTGTTCCCCATAGTATGTGTCAGGCACGATCAGTGCATCTGCGTGACCGCGTGATAGTGCATGTTATCTTCCATTGTTGTTTTGAAAGAATCACTGTCTGCGCTGTGTGTTTTCTTTATTGCGCTACGCATGTGTCATTGTGATGCACACAATGAACAATTTCAACACCGGACCAAACTATTTTTTCTGCACGCCACACATTGGTTACGTTGATTTTTAGGGAAAAGGTCTATGGGATGGGACGTTTAACTGGTTAATTTAACTGGAAAAAAAATGGAAAAACCGGTTTTGCCGAACGTTCAAACGAAACCCAATTTTAATGAATGTACAGTAGTTTTCAGAGGGTTATTTGTAATGACTTCATGAAACTGAAATAAATTTATATGGGGTCTAGTAAAATTTTGACCAGATAAAGGTTCATTGATTATTTTGGGGAACCTAGGGGTATTGTGTACATTGCACATGCATCTATAAACACCAGCAACAATCTTTAGTGTCGGTCGAACGGTTAACCGACACTTGAAAGAATTGCAAACCGGTTTCTGAATTAACCGTAAATTCCCATCCCTAGTTTATGGAACTTCATTTCGCAGCCTAAAGCTGAATTGCATGAAGTTTACAATTGTCTTCCACCTAAACATCGAGTTACAATATACGGTACATAGGTTTGTGGTGCCATTGGCAGCCGGCAGCCAGAGACACTGGCTAATCCCCTTACTCTTCACGAAAGAGTGATCTGGTATCTTTTAAGTGCATTCCACAATACATTGGACCAATGGCCATACATCCCTTCCAAAGGATGGAGCAGTTGCAGTTAAGTGCCTTGCTCAACGGCACAGGTACGGATCATTCCATGAAGTTGAGGAACACGGTTTTCGTGTTACATCCACAACCATTTTTACTTTTTTTTTGCCCTTGATAACCCCATGAATCAATACTATTCAGAAATTCAAGCTGTTGGATGAGAGAAATTTAAAACATTCATTACTTGTAACAAAATCCTCATGGATTTAAATTTAGATGTCAACTAAATATAATTCTTTTCAAATGTTCATGTAGGTGTGACATTTGGTGCTTTTTAGCAGATTTTCTTGAATCACACAAATATAATCTAGAATCCTCCAAATTCAAATTAAAAAGGATTGTTTAGTTTGAGAACTGTGTGTTTATTTCAAATTCAACATGAAAAAATTTGTAGTTGGAGTGAAAGCAGTTGAACTGTATTGGTTTCCAAGTTACATCCACAACCACCACAATTCAAAATGGCAGCACTTTGTCAACACTGAAGACTCCCAAATTACCCCCAAACAGTGTAAGCCACCACATCATGCAACATCGTTATATAAATGGTGATTCATTGCTCTCTTATTTACCATTTTTGTGGAAATGAAGAAATGTCACACTTTGTTCCTCAACTTCATGGAATGACCCCACAACTGGGTCTCGAACCTACAACATCAAGATTTCATGAGCGTCATGAGTCAATGACCCAAACAACTCGGTAATGGTACCGCACAGAAAAATTGACAATTTTGTTGAAATTTGTTTTGTTCTAATTTACAGGGGAAGTGTATTACAAGAAGACATCATTGTAGGGCAGGGAACAAACATAGGAACCAACACTGTTATAACACAGTCGGTCATCGGCAAAAACTGTACAATAGGTGAGAATAAAAATCTGGTTTTTTTCCTCGCAGGAATATCCCATTGGCCTTTGCACAAGGGTTCACACTAAAAATCTTTGCATGCAAGCTTTTGTTCTTTTTTGCTTTACATGTTCCGTTTCAAACCAGGAAAAAATTGTGGTGAAAACTGCAGCAATTCTCGTGTGAATTCTAATGTAATTCCTCCATTTTCACTGGTGCATTCCTGAAGTGGCGACCGAAAATTGCCCTCATTCTTTAAAGAATTTTAAAAGTTGGACACTTGACTTAAAACCAAAAACTTTCTCTTAAATCTTGTTTATATAATTTAAACACTAAGTCTTAATCCATTTATCATTTCCAGGGCCATAAATAAGTCCTGCAATATACCAGGGTTGTAATGAGACTCCCTCTGCTCGAGTCCCAAGTCAAGTCAAGTCAAACTACCTTTTGAGTCCCAAGTCAAACTGCCTTTGAGTCTCAAGTCAAGTCAAATGGCCTTTGAGTCTCAAGTCAAGTCAAATGGCCTTTGAGTCTCAAGTCAATTCAAATGGCCTTTGAGTCTCAAGTCAATTCAAATGGCCTTTGAGTCTCAAGTCAAGTCAAATGGCCTTTGAGTCTCAAGTCAAGTCAGGCATGTTGGTCAAGTCGGTTGAAGTCAAGTAGTCACAACAATAACTTTGTTCAAGCTAATTTCAAAATGAGTCTAAAAGCTGAAACTTGCATTCGTATTTTTGTTGTTCTGGCCAAGAATACTCCATATTAAAAGAAAGCTTTAGTGCTGAAATACAATTCAGTCCTCAAAATTGCCAAAAAATGCATAAAAGTTCAAAAAAGTACAAGTCCGAGTCAAGTCAAGTCATTTGAAGTTTGAGTGTTAAGTCAAGTCAAGTCATTAATTTCAGAGTCTCAAGTCGGGACTCGAGTCGACTCAAGTCCAGAGTCTCGAGTCCTAGTCATCACAACCCTGCAATATACCTTTAAATAATGCCATCCTTTCTATCAGTGATGTACATACAACAGTAAGAGAAACATTTGGCTTTTTAGGAAAAACCTGAGGGAATATACCACTGTGCCTCATAGCTCAGCTGGAGGATGATCATATTTTTCTCTCATGGTTTTATACAGTCGAACCTCAATATTAACAGCACTGTCAATACAACATTCTGCTTATAACAAGGACAATGTTTAGTCCAAAATCTTTATTCTCCATTGGTCAAACTTAGCGAGACGATGTGTACTTTTCCCATTTTAAGTCCAATGCAGACAGCCTAGGACGTTTTCCTCTCAGTAACTTTTCCTGAGTCCAGCGGTTACTTTTCCTGGCCAACTGCTGCCCGGCAGGAAAATTGACCAGAGAACATTTCCCGAGTACATGTACCATGGTACACCAATTATGTTTCGTGGTGCGGTGCATAATGTCACAAGTTTCCAGTGCGCTGTTGTTCTTTTTGGTAATCAATCATGGCATAATAAGATATTATTATTGACACAGTCGGATGTTTGATTGGTGCTACCAGTGCAATATTCCCAGATATCGTACGTCAACGTTGTGTCTTACGACAAAAAAAGCATTATATTTACAGCTTGGTTACCTCTCCTGCGGTCTCGGTAAAATTTTCCCGTGTCAATAAGGTCCAAATGTGGACAGTGGTCAAATTTGACAATGTTCCATTTTACCATCGTCTCCAAAAAGAAGTCCAGTGTGGACACGGCTTAAAGGCTCGTCAACAATGCGCGCGCGCCAAATTCGTGCCTTGAGGTACACAGCTCCATGCCTTTGCTATGGAGCTGCGTATTTCGTGGCACGAATTTGGCGAGCGCGCATTGCTTATGAGCCTGTGCCAAGTGAATGATGTGTGGTGTGTACTAATTGCTGCAGGTGAGAATGTAAATCTAGACAATACCTACGTGTGGGACAACGTCAGGATAGAGTCCAATTGTAGACTCAACTCGGCGGTGATCTGTGATAACGTCTGGCTCAGGGATTCAGTTGTAGTTAAACCAGGGTGCATCGCTTCCTTTAGGGTAAGCAGTAAACTGGGCCTAATTTCATAAAACATGTTAGCACCCGATTTTTGATTAAGCAGCACTCTCTCCATTTCATAAAACTGTTTAAGCACCAGCAAACCAAACGGCATGCTAACCTACCGATTTTTTGCTAACGTGACGCCATCTTTTTTCTTCGCCATTCTCGGCAAAATTCGAGACACATTTTCCAACAGATACACAACTTTCAGCTGTTGTTGAAATATTCCAGTCAGCGACAGGCAAAGGTCTTCTGCAGTGGTAGTGGGAAACATAACCGATGATGGTATTTGACAATTTTTACGTTTACTTATGAAAGCAGACGATGAACGCGTTCGAACAAAACAGACGACAGCGTTGCGCGCGCACTCTCTTTGCGCGCTTAGAACAACAAGCTTTATGAAATACGCCCTTGCTTGAGTGAATATTCCTGCTATGCTTAATCCAAATTTTTGATTAAGCGTAACATGTTTTATGAAATTCAAATTGGCCCCAGGTGTTTCGAATTCTGAATTTCAATTTTGTCCTCCCTCCACTCCACATTTAGTGGTGGGCTGCTATAGAGTCCCAGGGGGTCCAAGGTGTTGGAAACATAACGCAGACCTTGAAATAACCCACGGCACCTTGCCAAATTGCCATCGGTGCCCTATGCTTTTGCCGTGTTGCCCTTAAAAAGTTCTAACACAAATGATCCATTTCCTCATTTAGGTGCCATTTACTAAAAGAAAATTGTCGTGACCTTTTGAAAATGAATTTCGAGGCCTGGTAACGTCATACACATGTGTGGAACCCATTTTGGTCAATAGTATTTTGGGATCCCCTGGTGCATACCATGGTTGTTAGAAATTGCATCATCTCTAATTAATTAATTAATTAAAAGGTAGAGTACATCATTTGCAGTGAACCCAATTTGGTTTTTTTTTTTCATGAGTTGACGAGAAAAACCTTACTAAAAGTGTTAATAACAATGGTATCAAACACCGCATAGTCCAAAATGGAATTTTGTGTGAGAAATTAACAACTAAAGGTGGTTTTCTGAAAAAAAAGTATTCAACTCAACACAAAAACTATGCGTGGATTTTTCAAGTTTTCAGAAGTATTACTGCACCTATGTGGCTGAAATTTCTACAGGGCAGTTTTATCAATATGGGCTTCTAATCAGGAGTAGAAGTAACGCCCCTCTTAACAATTTACCAATCATGTGTTAAATGGAATTTCCACAGCATTTTTTATTTTCGAGAAAGGGGTTCAAAATTTCGAAATGTAAACCTAAATTTCAAAGATTAGTCTAGATTGTGTCAACCATGTCGGCACTGAGTACGTACATGTAACTGCAGATGTCTCCAATGTGTTCCGATGCTGCCGTGGGTGGGAGCAGTTGGTGCCATCATTTGGTGCACTAACACATAGTGCTGCCACAAATAATTTGCACATATATTTCCACCGTGCTTAGCCTCAAGTCTTACACCCGTTTCATACTGGCGCACCAGAGTCACGCCGAACAAAATTATCCCAGAAATTTGAATTAAGTTTGACGTATGAAACAATTTGGAGTGACTTGGTCTCCAGAAGTCGAAAGATCGACTGTTCCAGTCGGTCAGAACGACTGAAGAGCGACTTGGTTTCAGATGTCGATCTTTAGTGTGTGCACGGCTCACTTTAAGAACGCCGGTCTGAAACCAAATTTAATCGGAATACAATTAGTTTGGTGCGACTCTGGTGCGCCTGTATAAAACAGGGGTTACTTACCAAATGTTTCTTGTGAAATCGACCCCAGATGTTATATACTTTTGTTAACATCATTTTTGCCTAGTATCCAGTCAAAACGCACCATTTTTATACCATGAAATCACACTTGATAATGATTTTGCAGGTGAAAGTCGGTCCCGGTATCACCCTCTCACCAGGTACCCTCCTAACACGACACCCCCCTAATCACAGTGGATCTGACTTTGATGCTGCTGTTGAAGATAGGAACTCGGACCATACCACACAACAGCCAGGGAGTGTTCCATTTGACGTAGATGTAGTGGGTGAGGAGGGTGAAGGTTATGTATGGCGACTTCCACTTGAAGAGGAAGATGAGGATGATAAAGTTAGGCAACAATTATTAGGTAAATATGTATTTCATTTAAATCTTAAATTATTCAGATATAAATGTGGACAAATGTCCATTAGTTTGGTTTGGTAATCTGCATTAAGTGGTAAAAAAAATCGGCTTCACCGGGATTCGAATTGCTTAACGCTCGGATCAACGTTGTAGTCGAGTATTTTTATCCGAGTACCAAGTACTGCCAAGTACTCAAACAGCCGAGTACCATTTTAGTCCAAGTATTTTGCCACCGAGTACAAGTACAGGAGTCCGAGTACTGAGTACTTGAATGTCTAAGTACAAATGGGTAAAAAAGGGGGCATTTTGGCAACACAGACCATATTTTCGAGGAAATACATTTGTCTGGTCTAAAAAATAATAATAAGTTTAAGTTGTTTTGAAGAGATAACTTACATGTAGGCCCCAAAAGGGTTACAAATAGTGTGACAACATGCCTTTCTAAAACCCCTGTGTACAAATTTCCAATATACGCTTGTAACCGGGACAGACACTTGTGTTACATTTATGCATTGGACAGTTGAAAAGGTTTTTCCAGTCCGATGGTTTGCAAATCATGTAAACATGCTTTAAATAATGAACTTGTACTGAATGTTTACTGGGACAGGTTTGAACATCTCAGCTGAGGAGGAGAAAGAGGCAAGTAGCTCAGAGGAATCTGAAGATGAAGAACATTATGAGATTGTGTCCATCTCACCGCCTCCAGAGGACACCAAATGTGAGTCTTATGGCGGGTTCACACTACACCATTTTTGTCCAGCAGACGTACATGTACTGTACTTTACATCTGTCGTGTGTCCGTCTATCACGTAGGCACATTTGGGGTTTCAGTAAATGTTCACTAAAAATGCAGATCTAGGCCCAATTCTTGGAGTACGTAACCATACATGTAAGTATAGTAAAATGTTAATTAGCTTCAGAGGCAAAATTTGCTTATAATGATGAAACAGTAGCCGTTTATAAGCATGTGTATGCTTCAGCAAGTCTCAGCTTTGAAACAGTGGTTAACATTTGCTAAAATATCCATTTATAACAATTGCATCAATTGTTCCATTTTTGGTTATTTCCATGTCAGTGTTTTACAACGAGGTGTTGGATAGCTTACAACGAACCATCGAAGAAAATGTGAAGGTAGAAAACCTAATCCTAGAAGTGAATTCATCCAAGTATGCATACAACGTCACCATGCGCGAGCTCATCCAGCTATTTGTTAAGGCTGTGCTGGAGATGCCCCACCTACGAGCTGATAAGCCACTCCCACCTAATCAGCTACTGCCTAGGCTTACAAAGGTCAGTAGACAAACTCCTTAAAAACAGGAACAACAACATTACATAACTAAAGAATAATGTCGATAAACTGCCTTGTAGAAATTTCAGCCACATAGATGCAGTAATACTTCAGAAAACCTGGAAAATCCATGCATGTTTTTGTGTTGAATGACTGGTAAAAAAAGTCTGCAAACACTTTTTTTTAAAAAGCACCTTCAGTTGGAAATTTCTCTCACAAAAGTACCATTTTCCACGGGAGCAAATCATGTAATGTTGTTTGTTACCATTGCTACAGGGGTGAGATTTTTCCAGGTTTTTCCGGATTTCTGAAATTGTATTTCTGTAATTTTTTTGTGTGCTCCGCGGCCGCGATCCATATTGTATTTGCTATATTATTTTTTTCCTTTAGCAGGCCATACTTTTTTAACGAGCGCCCTCAATTGATTCAGTAATTTTGCGAAGAAAACTTGTGCGAGTTAGTTTTCACGCAAGTAACATGACATACATGTACAGTGCTTTACCATTGTATGTACTGTGCCGCTCGGCGACCTGACCAAGTCTGCAAGTACAAGTCTAATCCATAAGCAAGCGCCATCTTTGGCTGCATCGCAAATTCGCAACGGCTATTAAAGCGTGTCGTGTGTATGATGCGTGCATGTGTGCAGGCCACGGCTAGCTGGCGCGATGCGGTACGGTATATATACTGTGCAGTGTGCGCGGCAGGCGCGATGCGGCAAGCAGCTAATGAACTGATTTTACCCTTCGCTTTCGCTTCACCGTCTTCAATGGTAGATGTTGCCTGGTTTCTTTTTAATATTTGTAGGCCTATAAACAAGGTAAATATTTCAAACAAAACTGGTTCTTGTGATGCCCAATTAAAATATTTTTGACATTGCATTTAATTTGCACGATGCCGATGGTACGGAGGTGTTTAAGTTTGCGTAGTTTAAGGTAGCCACGCTCCTTCCGCAATGTTTGTTTTCCTCCAATCTCACCCCTGTTGCTATTGGCGCTATTAATCAGATTTTTCCATGGAATCATTTGCAATCGTCTCCCCTGAATCATTGCTGTGAAATGTAGTTTGCTATTTGAGAAGGCACCAGACTGTTTATGGGTTTTGGTCGCTTTGGTTCGTGTGCATGTACCAGACAGTATTTGTTAATGAAGTTCTGTGTTTTCAAACCTCATCTTTGTGTGTCTAACTATTACTGGTGATAATTATGTCTTCATTTCCCAGCTGTTGAACAAGCTACTTCCACTGTTCAGGAATTACATCAAAAGTGCCGAATCGCAGCTTGATTGTCTCAATGCCTTAGAGGTTAGTGACGATGCAAAGTAGAGACTCTAAACTTGAGTCAGACTTGATTTTGACTGACTTGACTCAAGTATATCATTTGCAGATGATTTTTTTTAATGAATTCCAGGAACAACAGCATTACATAACTAAAGAATAATGTTGATAAACTGCCTTGTAGAAATGTCAGCCACATACAGTACACTCGACCAAAAAAGTTCTGTCACCAGTAAGACATTTATAGATATTTATTATTAAATTGGATTTAATGTTGAAAAATAATATATCAAATTTTAGCTGAACATATCCCTCAAAGGAATAGAGCTCAAGAGAGATCATGATGGCAAGCTTCACTGAACAGGAATGCATCAAAGGAGTGTGGGTTCAGAATGAAAAACACCAAAGAACAATGCAACTTGTGATTTGGGCAATTTGTGTGTAGACAATTAGGAAATTTTTAAGTGAGTTTGGATTTATCAATGTCTTGTCAAAAACATCCAAATCAAAATGGTTAAATTGTCCAATCTGAATCGTGCCATTGCATTAGGTATGGTGGAAGCAAAATACTGAACTGTAACTCCCCTTGCTTGAGTGCAATAAAGTTGACATCGTTGTTTTTTGGTGTTTTTCTTCTGACCCCACACTCCTTTGTTGCATTCCTGTTCCGTGAAGCTTGCCGTCATGGACTCCGTTGAGCTCTATTCCTTTGAGTGATATGTTCAGCTAAAATTTGATATGTTATTTTCCTACATTAAATCCAATTTCATAATAAATATCTACAAATGTCTTACTGGTGACAGAACTATTTTGGTCGAGTGTAGATGCAGTAATACTTCAGAAAACCTTCAAAATCCATGCATGGTTTTTGTGTTTAATGAATTGTAACAAAAACAATAGTTTGCAAATGATTTTTTTTACGTGAACTCAATTGTGAGGTGTTCTGCAAAAATGAATTGCTTGGGCCATAAGATATCAGCAGCAGATCCAGGCTCATTAAAATACCAACACACATTGGAAATTCCTGGCGGTACTTGAATACCGTGTGGTATTTCTCAGAAGTGGCTCGTTTTCGCAGAGCGTGTTACAAATAAACAGGTTTTATTATTCTCTTCTATGGAAAAGTTTCTTAAACAAACCGTCACGTTTTTTCCCATACTGGCGAACAAGTCAACACTGCAGTTTCGAGTAATTTGCATTTGTTTTTGTAGTTGGACTTATTTTGGTCCTTCGAATTCACTGTTTTTGAGAATAAAATCCGACTTTTTGGTTTAATAACCTTCTTCTTTAATGTCTAAACTTTAATTAATGACGTATTTACCATTTGTTTGATTAATCTCTGAGTAATTATAATGCCGTGAACGTGTTCGCCAGTATGACAAAAAACAATTTGTTGCGCCTATTTTTCACCACCCGTAACGCTGTGCACGTTCGGGTTTGTCACTGTGGGGGAAACTCAAAACAGATCTTGATAGTTGTTCGCAACCCCTATATGTTTAGCGTGTATTTGACGGCAGTCTTCCATTTTAGCAGTTTTTACTTCTTCGGGGCTGCAGACAAGACTTATTTTTATACTTATGGTACCTATAGTTTATAGCTACGTGCTCATATCCACAAACTAACATTTTGTAAAATTCCATATATTTCTTTATTTAATGATTTTTCTTACGTGAAAACAGGGTTCAGCTTTGCGCAATATTGGTAGCCAGCACCAGCACGCTCTGCTGTAACACGCAGAAGCAGTGAATGGTCACCAACCAAGATCGAATGGATGTTATGGGGAAAATGCAACAAAATGTCCCATTTTGGTTTCACAGGATTACTGTCACACCAGCATGCCTACAGCCATTGCATTACCCAAAATCCTACTGCTGTTGTATGAAGCTGATATTCTAAGTGAGGAAACTATACTCCGCTGGTACAGGAACAGTCCTTCCAATGATGATGATGTCATCACTAAAAGTAGACAGCACATCCATTCTCAGGTACTTGTGTCGGGAGAGGGAGGGGGTTGTTCACATTCCATATGCCATGTGTACAAAGGCATTGCTTGCCATAAAGGTCTATGTATAGGATTTCCCAGTTATTTTAGCACTTATATCAAGCAAATTCCCTAGAACGATACTTTAATTTCATCCCCGAAGAGCGACGAGCTCACGTCTCAATTTGAATTTAGACATATCACCAATGGATTTCATTTGCTGTGTTCTTTCATCACTTTTTGACCTTATCCCACTTTGAAGTGAAGTGCTAACTTGTCACAGTGCTGATTTCACCACCTTTCATAATGGCCGTGTTTGCTCAGTCATGCATGACAGTTACATAATGACCCTGGTACCATTGGACAGAGGACAGTCTGGACTTTCCCTACATACACATCTCTTTTTGGAATATTGCACAGATTTTGGATAATTTGCATTTAAAGATGGGTTTCCTTTTTTGTGGACACCCTGTACTACAGTCCTGACAAATTCATCTTCGGTTATTGTTTTTAGGGCATGAATTGTTATTTTGAAACACCCCTCTTATGTGTGTGTTTGATATTCTGGATACAGGTTCAACCATTCATCACATGGCTAGAAGAAGCAGAAGAGGAAAGTGACAGCGATGAATAAATTACCATGGCAACAAAGAAACTATGGCGCGCCATTCACAGCAGCTCGAAAAATGTCTACTTCCAGCCGGAAAGCGGCTCGCCTTTACACACAAACAAAATCTGGCTTTCAATTAATTACATCTTAAAAAAATTCTGCAGTGAATGCGTTAAAGGAGCTTGTCCAGATTTATACAGAAAATAGATTTTGTTCTAACCCAACAATCATATAAAATATCTCCCTAAAATACTATCCATGGGAAGTTGAAACAAAAAGGTTGGTGTGATCACCGCACTGCCTTATGGAACGGATAAATTAGTTTGCACGGATTGAGAACGTGAAATTTCAGAATAGTAATGAGAAAATATGAGAAATTATATGGTTATCACAAATATCAACACCCTTGGGGAAAATGGGGGTGCTCAAAAATGTGATTCGGACACGCTCCTTTAATATCATCAGAGGTACACTCGGGTCACAAAATGACCGGCACAGCTCTAGCTTTGTCCAAGTCTGTGATCGTGAGCTGGCAAAATCTAGTCCCGTATGACTAAAGCTAAATACCAGCGCGGTGGCATCATTAGCGACCTCTCGCAGTAAACTAGCCAGCGACTAGGCTGGTTATCGGAATATCTTGGTCTGAAAACCAGACTTACACGCGTGAGGCTAAATCACAGCCTTGTTCTTTCTGTACACGACGTGTTATGTGTTTCTTTATATCTGCGTTGGAAATCCGACGCAATCACTTATGCGAAACCCGATTGGTTATAAATATTCATATCTTACATAACATCCAATCAGAGCTCACTATTTTTACCCTCGGGTCAAATAGTGCGTGTGACCTGTTTGCAAGCA
Organism: Henricia sp. BOLD:AAB3569; assembly: GCA_037783545.1. Taxonomy (NCBI): domain Eukaryota; kingdom Metazoa; phylum Echinodermata; class Asteroidea; order Spinulosida; family Echinasteridae; genus Henricia; species Henricia sp. BOLD:AAB3569. Next base: position 206,346 of record JBBELK010000104.1, on the reverse strand, counting down.
TAAACGTTTGTTCGTCGTACATGTACATGTGTAGCATACCTGCCAAACTAGTACGATTTTATCGTATTTGTTACGATTTTTAAGTGTTAAAAGTGTTGAAAATCGTAACGGTCGACTTGACCTGAATCTCCGCGCGCGCCGCATGTGTTGTGTACATGAAAACGTTGCAGTACCAGGTCAACTTGACCGTTGTACCAACTCGACCGTTGCAAGTTTCACTACGTACGCTTTTTTTACTCGGCAATGTTGGCAGGTATGGTGTAGTGTAGGCTACAGTATGTACATGTATGTGTTCATCTCTGTGATGCAATATGGTGACATCATCACGTAGTGTTACAACTGAGCCGTTTGAATTATGCAGCCAACAAATTGCAAAGTGATGACTTTCACGAAGACCAGAAGATAGCCCTCACATATTTTCTGTAAAGGTACCGGTATGACGTGTTTGTGAACTAATACCAACTGGGTATACGTACGGAAAATCTGCTATTTTTCAAACAGCACCGTGTTGTTCTGTCAAAACAATCGTTAACCAATGAGCTTTTATGTCTCAATGCTCTCTTTGAAAAATTAGCATAAAGAGTCCCCGCCCATAAAACATGTCGTGTACAGAAAGAACAAGGCTGTGATTTAGCCTCGCGCGTGTAAGTCTGGTTTTCAGACCAAGATATTCCGGTAACCAGCGACTACAGTTTACCGCGAGAGGTCGCTAATGATGCCACCGCGCTGGGATTTAGGTCTATACGACGGGACTAGATTTTGTAGTGTACGCACTGTGTGACTAGGAATGTGCACCCAGGTTTGCTTTCAAAAGAAAAATCCTTCTTGCGGTCAGATTTCCATGTAAAATTTGAGAATTTTGCCACAACGGGTAGGCCTATATCTTTTGTAATTCAATGTTCCCTCAAACTTTTCAATTTGAATTTGTTGTTTATTCCTCAATGATGGCCACTTTATAGGGAGACAAAATGCACAGGTTTTTGTCTGTACGTCTTGGTATATTATTATCGGTTTTGTTGCTCAATAAATGATCAGTAATGATTGGACATATCTGCCGTACTTTTGTTTATCTGTCACTATACAGTTGAACCTCGATAAGACCACTGTTAAAACAATATTCTGCTTATAAATCTTAATCCTTTCGTCTTCATTGTTTTTGTTCCTGATAATAGGCTACAAGATTCCTGTTATAACAAAGTAAATCATTGTAAAGTTCCAGGAATGTCTTATTAACCCTTCAGAGACCATGCATTTACAGCAGTTAGACCTGGAAAATTGACGTGATAAAAAATGGAAAACCATTTTCAAAACCCACCCACCCTCTAGGCCCCGCCCTCTACCCCCTTCCCCCGCCCTCCACCCCCTTCCCCCGCCCTCCACCCCCTTCCCCCGCCCTCCACCCTCTTCCCCCGCCCACCAAATTTTGCGTGGCGCTGGGTTAATTTTTCCTCGTGAGTCAAACGATAACAGTGTTATAAAAAAGCCCCGCATAGCAACAACCTTTGACCCGTGTTCCCAGAATTCAAAGCGAAACCCCGTGTCGTTCGTTTTGCATTTTCTGGAGGCTTTTTCTGAGGATAAACCACGGTGGTTGTGCTCCAAAACTAGTCGGTTTTCAGTCGTCGTAACACACCCTTTTGTGTACATTTGTACAATAACATCTAAATCAATAACATCTAAATCGAACCGATTTAATTTATGTGCGTCCTTGTATTTAATGCACCTATCAAATTGTTTCCCCACACCTCCCCCCGGGCCACCCCTTATAAGAGGTGGGGATTGATACTTTTTGTGACAAAATTCCCACCCCTGGGGCATGCACACGTACAGGACCGCCTCTGAGACAAGGTTCTAAACCGCAAACGGCACGAAGAAGAGACTACGTCAATCCGCTGGTTTTCATGCAACACAGGGAACCAGTGGCAAAGACCAGACAATGTTTTCAACATCGCATACATATTGTTGATGTCCCCCAACGTGGCGCGGCCCCTAACGTGGCGGGCTTTACTTTCCGTTCTCTCTTGGCGCAATAAACAATCTGTTGCACTTGTAGTAGAGGACCTGGCTTAGACATGTATGCACATAATTTAGGAGAGGATAACTCAACTGTTATAGGCTAATATGACCCCAAGGAACAACTTGGGATGTGTGCCAAAATCTCTATCCGGGGCGAAAAGCCCGAAAATGACCACGCCCTTTTTAAGATGGTCACGCCCCTTTCTTAATCAGTAGTGCTGCTTCCGACATAGTTGTATCTACTGAATTCAACTGATATTAGCTAATATGACCCCGAGGAACAACTTGGGATGTGTCCCAAAATCGCTACCGGGGAGAAGTACCCAAAACTGACCACGCCCTTTTAAATGACCACGACCTCTATCAGAAGTGCTACCTCTGACATATCTGTACATGTATCTACTGAACTTGACTGATCTAAGCTAATTTGAACCCGAGGAACAACTTGGGATTTGTGCCAAATTTACTATCGATAGAAAAGTACCCGGAAATGACCACACCCTTTTAAACGACCACGCCCCATATTATCAGAAGTGCTATTTCCGACATAGCCAAACTAATGAACTCAACTGATAAAGGCTAATTTGAGCCCTAGGAATAACTTGAGATATGTGTCAAAATCGCCACCTAGAGAGTAGTTCCCACAAATGACCACGCCCTTTTAAAAATGACCACGCCCCTTATTTAAATTGCTACTTCCGACATCGGTGTATCTACTCTAGAGCAAGCTAATTTGATCCCAGGGAACAACTTCGGATTTGTGCCAAATTCCCTATCCGGGATAAGTACCCAAAAATGACCACGTCCTTTTAAATGACCACACCACCTCTTATCAGAAGTGCTACATGTACTTTTAATTTTGCTTTATCTACTGAAATCAACAGATATAAGATAATATGACCCCGAGGAACAACATGGGATGTATGCCAAAATCCTGGGGGAAAAGTACCCAAAAATGAACACGCCCTTTTTTTCGTCAGAAGCGCATTACTTCCGACATAGTTGTATTTACTGAACGCAACTGATGTAAGCTAATTTGACCCCGAGGAACAATTTGGTGTGTGTGCCATATTCGCTGTTAGGGGAGAAGTACCCCAAAACGACAACATTCCTCTTTTTCTTTTCATCAGCAGTGCTACTTCCGACATAGCTGTATCTTCAAAACTGTTACAGCTGGGTATCTGGGTGTTTAGTGGGTCATATAGAAGAGTTTCAAATTTATATTTTGATAATTAGAGAAAAATTGCCAAAAATGTTATCATTACCATATATACTACCCCTTACTACCTACATATATATAAATTGCCAAATATTTATTAACGTAAGCGTTTTTTTCCTTTAATTGTACGAATGTCTATTTCTTATTCTATAGTGCACTCACACAGGAGTAAATCGTGTTATGAATTCCGTCTTAATGACATTATAGCATTTTTTTAGGGGTGGGTAGGCAATGCACCCTATCAGCAGTATGGATTAACACGAATAGCTAGATTTTTAAATACATGTAATGTGCACCAAGCTATAGTGAGTAGATTGTTTCTTTTGAATAATTTTCACCTTTTAACTACATGTACTTTGAACAAGGTGAAGCACAAGGAGCAGTGAGAGCGACCTCACCCTAAAAAGAAACAGTTATACCATCATCAGATTGCTACACAAAGTCAAGAGTAAATTTTGCTCTGCCATCAAATACCGCTATATTTCTCTCCAAAGCAAAGACTTTGCCCTCTAATACACGGTACAGATCTAATTTCTATCAAAATATAAATTTAAAACTCTTCTATGATCCCCTAAACATTATGACCATTCCGAACATTTTGAGCAACCCAGAAAATACAACTATGTCAGAAGTACATATTTCTGATAAGAAGTGGGTGTGGTCATTTTCTGGTACTTCTCCCCGGATAGCGAATTTGGCACACATCCCACATTGTTTCTCAGAGTTAAATTAGCTTACATCAGTTAAGTTCAGTAGTATATCTATGATGGATACAGCATTTCTGATAAGAAGGGGCGTGGTCATTTCCTGGATAGCGAATTTGGCACAAATCCTAAGTTGTTCCTTGAGGTCAGATTATATTGTATCAGTCGAGTTCAGTAGATACAGCGATGTCGAAAGTAGCACTTTAAATGTGGGGCGTAGTCATTTTTAAAAGGGCGTGGTCATTTTCGGGAACTTCTCCCTAAGTGGCGATATTGACACACATCCCAAGTTATTCCTCGGGGTCAAATTAGCTTATCAGTTGAGTTCAGTAGTTTAGCTATGTCGGAAATAGCACTTCTGATAAGGTGGGGCGTGGTCATTTAAAAGGGTGTGGTCATTTCTGTGTTCTTTTCCATCGATAGTAAATTTGGCACAAATCCCAAGTTGTTCCTCGGGGTCAAATTAGCTTATATCAGACAAGTTCAGTAGATACATGTACAGATATGTCGGAAGTAGCACTTCTGATGAAGGTCGTGGTCATTTAAAAGGGCGTGGTCAGTTTTGGGTACTTCTCCCCAGGTAGAGATTTTGGGACATATCCCAAGTTGTTCCTCGGGGTCATATTAGCTCATATCGGTTGAATTCAGTAGACACAACTATGTCGAAAGCAGCACTTCTGATGAAGAAAGGGGCGTGACCATCTTAAAAAGGGCGTGGTCATTTTCGGGTATTTCGCCCCGGATAGCGAATTTGGCACACATCCCACGTTGTTCCTTGGGGTCAAATTAGCCTAGATCAGTTGAGAAATCCTCTCCTAAATTATGTGCATACATGTCTAAGCCAGGTCCTAGACTATTGGCATTAAATGGAAATAAAGTTCTCAAGTACCTTCATAAATTCTAAAACTGAAATACTGTAACGGCCGTCCCGATCCGCCGCTGGGGGCGCCAGCACCGTTTCACGGTGGGTCTAACTGACGTGTTGGTGGCGCCATTGCGGCTCCCCACGGAGCCGGGTGGCGTGAGCCCCTGCCGGAGGATCGGGATACCCGTTCCGCGCGGGGACGCGATTCTCTGCGCCATCTTTGATCTTTGTGTTTGTTGAGGAAAGTTGGACCCCAATAAACGTGCGGTATCTTCTTGCTGAGAATTGTCTTCACTTGTGTGTTCTTTTTGTGCCGAGTTTCATAACAAGCAGGGAATATTCTTGTTACACTGGCGGCAGCGGTGGGGCGGCACACTGAGAGAAATACAGGTGGAATTCGAGATTTTCAAGCAATGAATTCACGAGACCGGGGAGGTCTGGTATCAGACTCGCCGCGGACGAGCGGGGACATGCCAGAAAGTGACGAGTACCAGTACGGAGGCCAGACTGACAAGGCCCACAGTAGTACGTTCGTAACTGTAGATGAATTACTGTACTCGTTTGTTGGGGAAAACCCGAGAGAAAACTCCGGGTGGTGGGAGGATACTGGTAAAATATTAGAGCCTGAGATTGTAGAGGGAAAAAGGCCGGTACGTACGGTACGGCCTGACCCTGCCAATCTGAGTAGTTTTTGCGGGGGGTTAGATCAAACCAGCGACCCATGGACAGACCTAAGTTCGACCCCGGTGCATTTTGAGCCGGGAAAGTTCCGGCGGGTTCCGGAGGATCCACCCCGCACCGTAAACGACCACGTGGCACCGCTCCGTTTGGAGCCCCGCACGCTACCAGACTACGGAGCGGAACCTCCGGATCGACTCCGCGCTGCACACGACCATGTTGGATGGCTCCCATCGGAGACCCGCATGCCACGAGACTACAGCGCGGAACCTCCGGATCAATTCCGCGCCGCACACGACCATGTTGGACGGCTCCCACCGGAGACCCGCATGCCACGTGACTACGGCGCGGAACCTCCGGATCAACTCCCCGCCGCATACGACCCTATCGGACGGCTCCCACCGGAGCCCCGCATGCCAAGAGACTACAGCGCGGAAACTCCGGACCAACTCCGCGCCGCACACGACCATGTTGGATGGCTCCCACCGGAGACCCGCATGCCACGTGACTACGGCGCGGAACCTCCGGATCAACTCCGCGCCGCATACGACCCTATCGGACGGCTCCCACCGGAGCCCCGCATGCCAAGAGACTACGGCGCGGGACCTCCGGATCAACTCCGCGCCGCACACGACCATGTTGGACGGCTCCCACCGGAGACCCGCATGCCACGAGACTACGGAGCGGAACCTCCGGATCGACTCCGCGCCGCACTCGACCAGGGAGAACAGCTCCGCTTGGAGCCCCGCACGCTACCAGACTATGGCGCGGAATCCCCGGACCGACTCCGCGCCGCACACGACCATGTTGGATGGCTCCCATCGGAGACCCGCATGCCACGTGACTACGGTGCGGAACTTTCGGACCAACTCCGCGCCGCACACGACCATGTTGGATGGCTCCCCTCGGAGACCCACATGCCACGAGACTACAGCGCGGAGCAAGTGAAATTGCTCCGCACTGCACAACCCTATGGTGCGGAGCAAGTGAAATTGCTCCGCACTGCACAACCCTATGGTGCGGAGCATCAGGATTCGCTCCGCACTGCACAACTACATGGCGGGAGGCTCCCCTATGAGAACCGCACTGCACGACTGTATGGCGGAGGGCTCCCCTCGGAGCTCCGCACTGCACAACTACATGGCGGGAGGCTCCCCTCGGAGAACCGCACTGCACAACTATATGGCGGGAGGCTCCCCTCGGAGAACCGCACTACACAACCCTATGGGGCGCCACCGCGGAGCGGGAACCCGGATGCAGACACTCCAGCCACGGGGTCCGGTCCATCACCGGCACAACCGCCGACCGCGGGGCCCCCCGGAGGAGGTCGACGACCGATGATGCTTCCAGATAAGTTTGACGGGGTTTTCTCGTGGTCGGATTACCTGGTCCATTTTGAGAGCGTGGCCAGAGTCAACCAGTGGAGCGAGTCCGAGAAGGCAATGTTTCTGGGCGCCCATCTGAAGGGCTCGGCACGGGAAGCTCTGGCTGATATGGCACCGGAGGCTCGGACGGAGTACCTCCGTATCCTAGAGTACTTCGAACAGCGTTTCGGAGTCACGGCCCAAGTTCCACTGCATCGGGCCCAGCTGTCGATGTGCACCAGACGTCGGGACGAATCTATCAGTGGCCTGGGGCAGTCGATCAGGCGGTTGGTTTCCAAGAGCTACCCGAACCTCCCCACGCAAGCTCGGGAGGACCTGGCTGTGGATGCTTTCCGGAATGCATTAGGTGACGAGCAGCTGCAACGCCACGTTTTTTCGAGAAAGGCGACGACCCTGACCGAAGCAATCACCCTGGCAACGGAGATGGAGGCTTTCCTGGAGTCCCAGGTACAGAACAGGAAGGGAAGACAAGGAACCAGGGAAGTGAGGTCGGTAGTGGAGCTAGCGCAACCTACACCATACAGGAACACGGAGAGCACAGGCTACGCGCGTAGACCGCTCGACCGGTCGATGGTGGAGTGCTTTGGGTGCCACGAATTCGGGCACTTCCGGCGCGATTGTCCACGTAGGAAGCCGAGCCAGCGGACAGCCGGGGGGAGACCACCAGGACGGAACCAGACGACACCGAATGTGCCGCTGGGGGAAAACTACATTGCGGGGAAAGTTGTGTCGACGCCTGTCTGCTTCTTGCTGGACACGGGAGCTTCGGTGAGCCTAATTTCCGAACGCATCTATGACGAACTTTACGGACCCGGGAAGCCAAACCTCCAGCCTCTGCCGGAGACTCTGAGGCAAGCGGATGGGAGCCCCATGCAGGTCCGGGGGAGGGCTACTTTTGAACTCCAGATCGGAGATCAGGTCTTGAGCCATGCCTGCATTGTAGCTAAAATTGAGCCGGATGTCATCCTGGGGATAGACTTCCTGTCGACATACCGTTGCCAGTGGTGGTGGGGGGACAACACAGTGTTGATCAATGGAAAGCCCGCGGCTTTAAGAGGCTACGAACAGCACCCATTGGTGGCAAGAGTTCATGTTGGACACAAGGTGATAATTCGAGGAGCGGTGAAGGAACCACAATGGATAGGGGTTGGGACGGTGTACCTAGACGCAGCGGCTCCCCGCGAAGAGGAGGCCACCGGGACGGAGAGAGACCTACTGAACCAGGAGACGCGGCCGGCCAGAGAGGGCCCAGGAGATAAAGTGAAAACCGAGGAGGACGCGGAAGCAGGAGACCGGGAGGCGCCCCGCCACGAGGGCGCGCCCCCACAGCTGAGGGCGGTTCGGAACCCGCCCCTGGTAAGGACGCGGAAGCAGGAGACCGGAGGCGCCCCGACAGCAGGGCGCACCACAAACAGCGGAGAGCGGGCCGGAACCCGCCCCTTATAAGGATGAGCAACGCCCAGTGCAGCCACTGCGACCGGCGGTTCACCCGCCTGTCGAACCTGAGGAGGCACCACCGAACAGCGTGCCCGGCGCTACACCCGACGATGCCGTTCGAGTGCCCCCTCGGATGCGGGAGATCCTTCTACAGGGATGACGTTAGGCATCGCCACCTCCAGTATTGTCCCCGGCGACCAGAGAGGGTGGCGACCGTGACAGTGGACGACCAATTGGACTTGCATGCCAGCGACGACGAGCTGGACGGCGAGGACAGGGAGCGGAGGGGGCTTAATTGGCGGCCATACGGAGCCGCCCCCTCGCGCTGAAGCACCCCAGCCGGGTCCCGCCCTGTCGGAGCCGCCCGCTCGTGGGGGGGAATCGCACCCCACCGGAGCAACCCCCGGTCGCCGCGGCACCCCAGCCGGACGCCCAGAGAGCCTCGACACCACCCCCATCGGAGCGGCCCCCGAGCGCTACAACGCCATCGCGGACAGAGAGCGGCACCCAGACGGAGACGCAGCGGGGACCACCACCCCCCTAGCTAATCAGACACTTTGTTGCCATGTTGTGTTTCTTTTTCTAACAGTTGTTCTTTGTTTTTTTGTTCTGCAGTTGCAGTTGCCATGTATTGCAGGGAATCGTCTTCCCGGCGGAACTGGGCGTCGCCGCCTGCTTTGGGGACAAGCAGGGTCCTCGAAGGGGGCGGTGTAACGGCCGTCCCGATCCGCCGCTGGGGGCGCCAGCACCGTTTCATGGTGGGTCTAACTGACGTGTTGGTGGCGCCATTGCGGCTCCCCACGGAGCCGGGTGGCGTGAGCCCCTGCCGGAGGATCGGGATACCCGTTCCGCGCGGGGACGCGATTCTCTGCGCCATCTTTGATCTTTGTGTTTGTTGAGGAAAGTTGGACCCCAATAAACGTGCGGTATCTTCTTGCTGAGAATTGTCTTCACTTGTGTGTTCTTTTCGTGCCGAGTTTCATAACAAGCAGGGAATATTCTTGTTACAATACGGAGAAAAATCATCCAGTTACTAGAAATTCACCGGAATGTGAAGGCATCGCCGTTCGCTTCAGGTTGTCATGACACCATACCCGGAAGCCTGTAATAGGCATTTCACGTGAATAAAACCAGGCATACTGGCGTTGTGTACAGTGTCACAGTGTGTGCGTGCAAGTGGTCTTTGTGGGTCATCGTAGTAAGGCATCAAACTGTTTCAGCCAATCAGCGACGCGCTCCACGTTAGGGGACAGTCCGGGCGATTTCGGGAAAAAAGTGTTCATCGTTTTGTCCTGATTGTTTGTGTTATTTTGTACTTGTTGATGAGTCAAAATATTAAAGTATTACTTTTTCTTGGAGCCTATGAATATTATACTACAAGGTGTGTAAGTTTCAACTAATTCTGCTAGGGGGTTTTGCTATAAGGTGAGCGGATTTCCGGTGAGTTGTCGAAGTGCGCCAAGTTAGGGGACATCACTATATGTCAAATTATTGCACATATATTTTCAACATCGCATACATATGAAAAACATCGCACATATATATTCAACATCGCACATATATGTCAAACATCGCACATATATGTCAAACATCGCACATATATTTGTGCATTATCGAATACTAGTATTGCAACGTATCACACGCCATATTCCCCCTCCCTTTTTCAGTTTTTGCCACTTTCGTTAAAATGATCTAGCGCCCTCTCTTGATCAATAGCTGTCGCGCGCCGTTGATGGTCCGGTCACGGACGTATATATACGTACGTACGTACGTGGGGAAAAGGCACGTACGCGGAGCGCGCAGGCGCAGGCCTGTGGCGCGCGCACAGATTTCCATTCAAAATAAACGTTTGAAAGGCGTGCGCGCGCAGCGTTTTTTGTGTTTGAACATAACGCGCGATGGACGCGGACCACTTGACAGCGCCCTCACGCGTTCAGGAATACGGCCTATAGGGATGCGTAAACTGTCCAAGGTATTTATGAATGATCTTTATCGAGATGAACTCCATCGGAGGAAATATGATGAGAGCCGATATTGTAATTATTAATGAAACCCAATCCAGATTGTACTGCAATATACGTTCCAACTCCCGGTTTGAGGTCTCGATGTTTGCGTTATGGTCACGTGATGCATACTTTCGATGAAAAAGTTGACAATATTGTAAAGTTGGCGATTCTTGATTCTTGATTTTAGCCACTAATGGTCACTCGACTGTCTTCACTGTTATTATGCACTTGTCAATTAATATCCCCGGGGATGGCCGGGACTTTGCTGCCTTGTGGCCGGGTGTACCGGGCGTATGCCGGGACTTGTTGAGGGAGTTCACGCGTGACAAAAAGCCGGGATTTTGGGGCCGGGAGTTGGGCCGGGATTTGGCCGGGTTTTAAGAGATGGCCGTGACTTGCCATGGCCTTTCATCCACTGGAAACAGGGGCCGGGGCAAGTAGGCCGGGGTAAATACGTGCAAAGTCAATACTGAGCGGTATCCAGCATACATAGCAATTAACCACACACGCCTCCCCTTTTATTTCATTCGTTTATATCGATGTTTCCGTCATTATTTGTTATAAACGATACTTACTATCTATTGTCGTGCTGAGATCCCGAGCTACCCCACTGTGATTATATTCGGCCTCTAAAATTAACATGTGATATTTCCGACACAAATCAGAAGATGGTCTAAAAAAGTAACGCAAATTCGTAAAAACAAGACATCCGCGAGCATCATTCATCTTGGGGCAAAGAATTGTCTTGTTTTCCCCTTTAAATTTGACGTATAAAATTATTCCGAAAATAGAAGAGATCGCGCACACGCATGCGCATTAGCCGTTTTCGAAACACAAGCTTCATCTTGCGAGGCCTTTATTCATACAGTTTAGAATGCACCAGAGGCACATCCACTTGTCGCAAAAGTCACATCACAACTCAAAAACACGCACAGAAAACACACATTGTTCTTCATTAAATTCCCTGTATTTAATCAAACCAACATAATATCATCATTCAAATGAGCTTAGTCTACGGAAAAATCATGAAAAGATTAATTCTAAGTATATATTTTTGGAGATATTAGCACAAAAACAAGATCGAAATTTGTGTGTGGTCGGAATAGGACAACGGGGTCCGCCAGCCTACCTCTCTAGCCAGGCCCCGCCTCACCAACCAGGACCTCCACGCTCAGGTCCCAGCGAACACGTGTGGCGCGCGCTGTGCATGGTTACTATACTGCATGCAGCTGCATTCTATGTACAACGTTGTACGACTTGTATACGTCAGCAGATACATGTACACTGTACATATACAGAAGCAGTGTAGTTTTGTGACACAAGTCAAGATATTTCTTGTAGTCGCGCACAGTAAGATTAGTCTATGTGTCTGTGTATGTGTATGGGCGGACTGTTGGCATATTTTATGATGCAGCCAAGCACTATTATAGTGTTTGTTTTTCTCAAAAGATTTCATGCGATTGGTATTAATTCCGTTTACTGGTCGCTAATGAGACGCCGGCCGTGTGATAAGTATATGGAACATGGCAGAAAGGAAATTGTTTTAGTAACAAGTAAATTGTTAAATGTTTTTCACTCCTAAATTCACTTGCCTCTAAAATATTAACACGTTGTGGTGGATATTGAGTTATTAGTGAGGTTTCGGTGTGCACGGTTAGTGATTACGACTACGATTAGCCAAACCTAAAAATCGTTACCTTTCGCTGTCCGTTTTTCACTAAGGTGTAGAGGCGTTGCTATCAGTGTAAACAACAAAACAACACTTGGGATATTTGTGTAAACGCCACAAGTACGCACAAATCGATGACGTAAAATTTTACATGAAGTGTGGTGTATCTACAACACAAAAAGTGAACTGTAAAGGTCAACAAGAAACAGTCGTCAATAACCTAGACTGCTTCGTTCAGTTACATAGAATTGTTTCTGTACAGAAGGCTTTGTTAAAGAACAAAACCATGCACAAAACGATCACTTAGTCGTCTGTTGAAAAACAGAAGAATCTTCTGTAAATTTACAATTCCAAATAACAGTAGAGTCTACTGTATGCAAACAGATAAAACAAAAAAGTAGAATGTACTGTTTAAAAACAGTACGCTATGTAATGCCAATTGACATATGAATGTACTGTAAATGAACAGAGATTTTTTTAAAAGTGTATATGCGACCGAAACCTCCCTATTATAAGAAAAATGGCGACCAGTAAACGGAATTCAACGCATGCGGTCAATGCAATTGCAAGAATTTGCTCCATTATAGTCTGAAAGGGATTCACGATTCCTCCATCTTTTTTATACCAACACGATTTACTATAACCACGCCAAATTTGATGTAAATTTAGTTAGTTGACCATTGTTTAGATCCTAATATTTAATTATTAAAAATGACATATTGTCAGTAAACTTGTGTAGATTCAACATTTTCTCAGAGCATCAGGGGCCCCAGCTTGGAGGTGTGCCTATACTAGCTCGAATCTCAGAGCATCAGAGGTCCCGGTGTGGAGATAGCTCGATCCTCAGAGCCTCAAGGGCCAAAACGTGGACGTAGCACGATCCTCAGAGCATGAGGGGCCCCAGCGTTGATGTAGCTCGATATCCTCAGAGCATAAGGGGCCCCATCGTGGAGGTAGCTCGATCCTCGGATCATCAGAGGTCCCAGCGTGGAGGTAGCTCGATCCTCAGAGCATCAGGGGCCCCTATAGCAGCGTGGAGGTAGCTCGATATCCTCAGAACAGCAGGGACCCCAGCGTGGAGGTAGCTTGATCCGGAGCATCCGAGAGGTCCCAGTGTGGAGGTAGCTCGATCCTCAGAGCTTCAGGGGCCCCAGCGTGGAGGTAGCTCGATCTAGATGTATCAGGGGCCCCAGCGTGGAGGTACATGTAGCTCGATCCTCGGAGCATCCGAGAGGTCCCAGTGTGGAGGTAGCTCGATCCTCGGAGCATCCGAGAGGTCCCAGCAGTGTGAAGGTAGCTCGATCTAGATGTATCAGGGGCCCCAGCGTGGAGGTAACTCGATCCTCGGAGCATCCGAGAGGTCCCAGTGTGAAGGTAGCTCGATCCTCAGAGCTTCGGGGGCCCCAGCGTGGAGGTAGCTCGATCTAGATGTATCGGGGGCCCCAGCGTAGAGGTAGCTCAATCTAGATGTATCAGGGGTACGGTCCCGGCGTAGAGGTAGCTCGATCCTCAGAGCATTAGGGGCCCCAGCGTGGAGGTAGTTCGAACCCGCTACCAACATGCAATTTTTCCCAACAAATTAATACAGTCAGATTTTGCCCGGACTCATCAAACTACTCTGTTGTTCAACTCATCGAAACACACTCAAAGCATCAGAGCCCCATCGTGGAGGCAGCTCCTACACATGTCATTGTTTTTACCACTCAATACAGTCAGATTTTCGACTGGCGCTGGCGTCCTCCAATTTCAAGGAAATTGTCTATTCCAGAGGTCCCTTATTTGCTTGATGAGTTTCGCAAAACAATTAAGGTCATCCTTTATTCCTTGATCAGAAGCTTTCAGCTGCAGCACATGGGCTTTTCCGCCCCTATCTCAAATGATGCATGACCAGTGGAAAATACAAAGTCGAAAGTGGCAGATTATGGAATTTTTGTTTTGTAAACGTACGTCACCTGTTATGTTAGGCCATGTTCACATGATCTAAAATTTTGCAAGTTATTACGGATCATAACCAGTACATGTCGCGTAAGTATTATGTAAACTTAGCAAAAAGTACATCACTTACTGTGACGGCCGAAGTGTGACGTGGGTTGCCATGGCAACTGGCTCTAAACTATAATCAAGTACCATTGCAAAGTACAGGGACACGGTTCTGTGATTTTTAGTTTAGAGCCAATTGCCTAGGCAACCAACAAAATATGCCATTTAAGCGGAATGCATACATGTATACTATAAGACTATATACCGGTACATCATAGTGCAGCAAAGTTCATAGCTATAGAGTCTGCATTTGGAAACTACAGGTCACTTTCACAGAATTTAGCATTCCCAGCATTTTGGTATTTAAAAAAAGATATACAGTCCGTGGGTCTCAGCGAATTTGAATTATTTTTCTCCGAACAATTTGTTTTAAAGCAGTTGCTTTATTTTAACGACAAAACATCATACTTTGTTTTAGACATAGGTAACCCCTTTTAATTGTGAAAACGCCGTTTTTCATACGGTCGTTTTTGCGCCTCTCCTAGACTTGCCCAGGTCTGACTTTCCGTGTTTGGTCTGTGGTGCGGTGCGTGCAACGCGCCCTCTGGACTTCTGTTTCGGAAGACGTTCTGAAATTCGGAGCCAGAGGAAACCAAAGAAAACAGATTGTACAGGCGGTCCGGAGGGCGCACTGTGCGCTGCGCGTTGAAGAACAAGCACGGGAGGTCAGACTTGGGCAAGTCTACGCCTTAAATTTTTGGCGGACCGCCAATAATTCAAAATATTGACAGTAATTGTTCGATAACTAAACGTTGGTCGATTTGTTTCGTTGATGTCTCATTTTAAAGCGAATAACTTTTATGTTTCTATAGAAATTGAATCCGTATTCTAGTAATATATACTAGAAATTGTATACTTGAACTATTTATAGAATATGTATACTGACCTTAAAAATACAAGACGAGTAATGCAATAATATCACATGGACATTAAATGTTCTCGCAACCTCGCTGGGTGATGTTCCTGCCAGCGCCAACACCATACCCAAAGCTCGTTCTTTCTTACCTTTCAAATTTTGTCTTTGCCACTCATAAAATGTTGTTTAGGCCTAATCATTTTTATTAACTGCACTACATAATAATTACACTAACATTTTCTGGTTTACGTTTCTACTGAGTGTTTCAGTATATTAAATAAAATAATTAGTCAGCCTAATTGTTTGCAATTTATTGACATGAATTGCAACCAAAACACTTTATAATACCTTATTACTTACACGCCTATATAGCTCTCAACGAAAACGTTTGGCAACAATCATCACAGAAAATAAGACCTTGTGAATTAAATTCAAGCCTCATCATAATTTAAAACAATAACACGATAACTCCAAACAAAACAAAAAAGAGTGGTAAGCACGAGATTGTTGTGATATTCCGACGGGGATGACCAGATAGCTCAGTTGGTAAAGCACTAGTTGGCCATGTATGCCAAAGACATGGGGCAACGCAATTTTCTCGTGTTCCTAAAGTTATCAGTCCTATCATATACCCTCATTATACAAAACAAAACAAATATTATTCACAAAGAAAACTATACTTTTTTTCTCTAAAAGCTACACCTGCATATTAGCCATTTCATCATTTGCAAAGTTTAATTCCTTTAAAGATGGCACTCCAATAACTTTATTTTAAATCACTTCTATCCGCCTTTTAACTCTCTAATTAATTAGTACGTGGATAAAGCAGAAACCAAAGTTAATTGTTCCCTTGGATAAAGGAATTGGAAATGTCAAGTTGTGTTTTAAACGCAACATTTTTGAGTGTTTGGATAAGTGCAGGAAAGTGGCGATATCCGACATCAACTTGAACGTCGGGTGCTAAACATCCTTTGGTGGATGTATTGTGGATTTTCGAATGTCCGACTGAATCGGCGGCTAAATTCGCAGAGTGCATAATGCAATGCACGCACGGTGCACTATGCACTAGTGTCGCGCTAGCCGCGCTGTGCTGTCGGGGCCTGAACGTGGAGGTCCTGGTTGGTGAGGGGGGCCCAGCCAGAGAGCTGGTAGGCTGGCGGACCCCGATCGAATAGGAAGCCCTATTCGGGACAGACATCCGGGACATTTATTCTCACGCGTCATAATACACGTACACCGCGCCGATGAAAACAATGCACAATAAATGAAGTTCGCGCGTGCAGCTAGTCTATGCTGCAGTGCATGCAGTGTCGTCATGCATCGTCTTCATGGGCGCGGGCGCGCTGGTTGTCATCACATGACTACCGACCTGCACGAACGTAATGACCGCCCGACCCGCGGGTGGTTTAACATTTCAAAAATGCACCTCATGTGCACGTCCCGGCCATCCCCGGGTACCCAGGGGCCGGGATATCAATTGACAAGTGCATTAATGTCGACATTCAAGATGATGTTCTTTGGAGTGTGCTTCTTGGTCAAATCTGTTTGTTTGGCTGCGATGTCTTCAACCTTGGCACCGGGGTACAACAACCTTTTGGTTTTTACTCGGACGGTTTGCCTTTATTTTCTTTATCATCGAGTCACCAATGATAAGGGTGTTGACATGGGACTCGAATTGTTATTGTTGGCATCTTCTATATTCCTTAAGTTGGTCAGTTATGGTGGCGTTAGGAGGACTTGAATTATTCAGCGCCAGCTCATTGAAATATCGGTCAATGACCTCTTCGGCTGTTATGTGGGTTCTTCTTCGTCATTAAAAAGCTCAGTTGCTGGTAGACTTGAGGTCAAGTCTCTAGACAGTCGTATTTGGTCCGCCTGACGCCTATAATCCCCACACGCAACAGTCGTTGTTATGAATAGTGTAACTAGAGGTCGATTAGACTTGTTCCCAGTCCATTCACGACTACGCTGCTGCCGTTTACTTATTTTTTTAAAATATTTATTTATCACATCCAACAGCGGAGAACCGCCAATTACAGGAATGGGAGCAAGTGTGGTTGAGTGCCTTGCTCAAGGGCACAGGAATCGAACCTACATTCTAGTACTAGCACAGGAACTTAAGTTCGACGCACTAGACCGCTTGGCCATATACACCGGTCTAGTTACAGACTTGACATCAAGTCTAAGTTGCTGGGGGCGAAAAGCGATTGTTAAGTGGAACACTTGGCTTTGCGGTTGACAGCTCTATTGTGGGCGAACTCCGTTGGACTCGCACAATGGTTGCTTTTTCTGGGTCACAGGTCTCCATTCATGTAACTCGGGAGAAAGATGCGCTTCATCCGTGCATCCTTTGTTGTTGACCAAGGCGAAGGTAGCCTACGAGGTAGGTCGGCGTTTGTGTTAGGTAAAGAGTCGGAAGTAGAGGCGAGTTACGGTCCGGTTGAGGAGAGCACCAGGGCTGCCAACATTGAGTAAAAGTTCAGAGTGAGATTTTAAGTGAGTGCGCGGGGCCGAGGGACAATTGCGACCGAGGGAAGGATGGAGTGTGTGGGAGGGGGGTTTCGACGATACGGAGCTTTTGCATTTTGTAGGTAGAAATGGTCCAATCTGGCGCATAAAAGTGCCTCTGGCATAGATATTTTTATCCCTCTAGTTCCATTAGTTCAGTCTCAATCCCAAAGGTTTTCATTCACCAAAACCCAATTCCATTTTCAGCTCAGGTGAATCTTCTTGAAGGTAAAAGTGTTATGGGTAAGAATTGAGATATTCAGTTGACCATTAGCTTTTCTCACCTAAAATGTCTTTCACTTTTATCAGTGCACTGAGTGCAGATTTGATAGGAAACACCAAATTTACGTGAACTTTCTTTTTTTTAGACATGTTAGACTTGTTAAAAAATACTTATTTTCAGCAGGGATATATCGTCAAAATATACACAAAAACTTTTCTCAACTCTTTTTGTTTGCCCACTACTTTTCCGACGATGTCCACTTACACCTCAAATGTTTCCTTTGCAATTAATCCCTGCCGCGATCATTGCAATGCACAACGGAATATTTGTTGCGATGAAAAAAAATGACAACTCCATAGATCCAGCGCGCGATGCATGAACGATGGCATTCACCTTTCTTCCGTTCGGATTGATGACTAAAATGAGTTGGGTACCCATACTCCCTTCCAGAGAAGCCATACTGATTGCGCAAAAAGAAAAGCACCCGACCACATGATCAGTTGGAGGTGTCAACAGAGGGCGCCCTTACTTGCATCAATACTAGCGGATGCGATTGGTAGGTACCGAAAAAGATCGATCGCCGTTACTTTTTTTGTTGAAAGGGTAATTTTTTTAAGCGTGAGAAAATGTCATGCGTGCGTGAGAGCGTGAGGATGAAGTCAAATGCGTGAGTCTCACGCTCAATGCGTGAGTGTTGGCAGCCCTGGAGCACTCCGGTCAGGAATGAGGATGTGGTTCGGTCCGATGTTCAGGGAGAGGAGGTGAAGACATCGTCTGGAGGGATCCGATCGTTGAAGGATCGTTTTGAGAAAGGAAAAGTCAGCAACATCGATGTCACCCCGGTGAAGCCCTTCCCCCACTCCACTCCCCTCCCCCACTCCCCTCCCCCACTCCCCTCCCCCACTCCCCTCCCCCACTCCCTTCCCCCACTCCCTTCCCCCACTCCCTTCCCCCACTCCCTTCCCCAAAGCCCTCTCTGAGCTCCCCTTATTATTATTATTATTATTATTATTTCTTTCTGGTATTCATACCAGGGATTCCTCAATAGTGCTCAGGGCACTGTCACTCGTCACTCGTATGAAGAATTAGAAATGGCCAGAGACACCGGGGAATCCCCTTGCTCTTCACGAAAGAATGCTCTGGGATCTTTAGAGTGCGTTACCATTACCTAACACACTAGACCAACATCTTTACATCCCTTCCGAAGGAAGGAGCAGGTGCGGTTGAGTGCCTTGCCCAAGGGCACAGGTACCGCAGCCGGATTCGAACCCGCAACCTTAAGTTTTCACCCATGATTGCGAGTCAATGGCCCTAACCACTCGGCCACAGTACCCTTATATTAACACTCCCTTAATTCCCTTCTGTTAACACACCAACTCCCCTTTTTACCACTGACCTGTCTTGTATGGATATATAAATCTGCCCAAGGCCATGGGCTTTGATTTGAGTGGTGACTGAGCTCAATAGTGCATAACATGTGGGTGCTACGTCGATTTAGGCTAACCCTACCCCTAACGCCCCAAATGCCCAATATCTGGATATGCGTAAACAAATTTAAGATAACTCGACAACCAGTTGCCGTAGACTCCTAAACTTGAGATCTGTGCCTCATTGTGGGTAAATTTTGCCTGAAATCATCAGATTTATCTGATATTGCATTGAAATCTTCAAGACATAAGCAGTGTCCATGTTGTGTTGCTACAGTAAGTTCTTTTATTTAAAGACTGGAGAATTATTTATCTGGTGAAATATAAAATATGGCTAGGTGTCCCAATATAATCATGTTGTTTTCACTGACCAATCTCTCACAGATCATGAAATGAATATACTTACTAAAGTAGCTGAGCTGGAATGTTACTCATATTTAAGAGCTTTGTATGTCACACGTTTTCTACCCAACCTCGTTGAATGACCAATACCTGTTGGCAAACCTATGGTACAGAGAAATTAATGCACCCTTAATGGAGTGGACGACTTCTAATTCTAATCGTGGTCAGTATAGGCCCCAATTATGTTTGTCAGATGTGGTGTGTGGTGCGCCATGATCTCATTCAATACAAATCCTGCTGTGTAATTACCGAGTGTTGCAGCCATTTCAGGAATACCTTTCACTGATATGTATGCTAATGGAGATGGAGAGCAGAACAGCAATACACATAGATGGTCTGTTTCAGTATAGTTCGGTACTATAGTATAGTTTAGTATAGTTGCGCAAGCTCAGTCCTCATTTTCATCTGCCCTCCTCCGCTCCCCGATCTCTTCCCCGTCATCTTTATCTGGGGTCCGCCATGGGCTTTTATTTGAGTGGTCATTGAGCTCAATGGTGCAAACAATGTTGTTGGTACGTCGATTTAGGCTAACCCTACTCCTAACACCCCAAACGCCCAAGATCTGGGTATGCCTAACAAAATTGAAGATAACTCGACAACCAGTTGCCGTAGACTCCTAGACTTGAGATCTGTGCCTCATTGTTTGGTATAGGCTTTGCAATGAGACTGAAACTGGTGTGTTTTGGTTCCAATTTTAGCTAACAGGCGTCAATTTTGCCTGAAATCATCATATTTATCTGTTACTGCTTCGGAATCTTTAAGATCAAAACCTATTGGCTAGCCTATGGTACAGAGAATGCACCCTGAATGGAGTGGACAACTTCTAGTTCTAATCGTGGTCAGTAGGCCCCAATTCTGGTTTTCATATGCGGTGTGTGATGTGCCATGATTTCATTCAATACAAATCCTGCTGTGTAATTATACCGAGTGTTGCAGTCATTTCAGGAATACCTTTCATTTATATGCATGCTAATGGAAAGAGTATAATAGCAATACACAGAGATGGTCTGTTCTAGTATACATGTAGTTCGGTACTTGCACAAACGCTCGGTCCTCATTTTCATCTCTGTCCTCCTCCCCGCTCTCTTCCCCGTCATCTTTATCTCTGCTGGCCTCCTCTTGACTTCCATCTTACTCATCAACTACGGTGTCATCTTCATCCTCACTCTCCTCTATGTCCTTTTCAGCTTCATAGTACAGATTATATGGTTCCTGCTCCCCCTCAAACCACAGCGGGAGGTACTCAACCAGGATCCAGCCATGCTTACATGGATCCTGCTCCTTGATAGATGCCAGGTACGCGCTGTCATAGATGTGAGTGACCATGGCAGGGTCGAAACTCTTCACCATCGAGCATGCTGTGGTTTGTAAAGTATAACAAGAACGCAATCAACCGCTTCGCCATGGACCCAACGTCACCTCGGGTCCTAATTTCGTGGCAAGGATGGTCATGTTGATGCAGCGACGGTTGTTTTTGCCACTGTGACCAAGATCAATGTCTCCATTGATGCGACAAGCGTGCTTTGCAAGTGAGAAGATCACATCAGAGTCATCACAGCGGATGATAATAGTTTTCCGCAAAGAGCTGGCAGTGGCAGCATGCACAGACTGCGTAGTGGACCATCATAGTGTCAGCTTCGAGGTGACCTTAGCACTGGTATTTGCCAATCTCGGCACGTGTCACCTCGGACTGCTCGGACTGGAGGTAGGACAGCGCGCTCAACCATGGCTTCCATGCAACTTGTGGAGCACACGCAGTCATTTAGGTGTCCCAGAGACAACGGGAATGGTGTGAGGGGGTACTTCTTCAAGTGAAATATTCTGATCCTGGCCGAGAAGAATAATCTCGCCAAAGAGATCTTTCGAGAAAGTCAGCTCGAGAATCTTGAACCTTTGACCTTTGCTTTCACAGCACGGGACCGCATCGATCAAAGACAACTGCGGGGAGCAGCGGGGTGCTGTCACAGCTAGGGGGCTCCTACTCTGAGAAACCTGACCATGCCCAGTCCCGACCACGAGACTTTGCAAGAAAGGAATGAGGTGTGACTCCTTTAAGTCCCGTGCTGTGAAAGCAAAGGTCAAATGTTCAAGATTCTCGAGCTGACTTTCTCGAGATATCTCTTTGGCGAGATTCTTCTCCTCGGCCAGGATCAGAATATTTCACTTGATCGAAGGGGTCCTCACACCATTCCTGCTGTCACGCTGGGCCACATCAATGGCAGCATGTTGTTCCACCTACAAGGCCAGTCTGGTGCACAGGTTGCGTGGAAGCCGTGGTGGAGCACGCTGTCCTACCTCCAGCCCGAGGTGACACGTGCCGAGATTGGCGAGTACCAGTGCTAAGGTCACCTCGAAGCTGACACTATGATGGTCCACTAGCTCTTTGCGAAACACCATTCTCATCTGCTGTGATGACTCCGATGTGTTCTTCTCACTTGCAAAGCACACTTGTCGCATCAATGCAGTCAATGGAGATATTCTCATTGATCTTGGTTGCAGTGGCAAAAACAACCGTCGCTGCTTTAACGTGACCATTCTTGCCACGAAACGTTGTGTCCATGACGATTGAATCGGTTGTTGGAGTTGTTTTTATACTTTACAAACCTTAGCATGCTGGTGTTGGTCAAGTCATTTACATGTATGTGCAGCTCTACCAGCGTTCCATGCATTCACTGGCTCAAACTACATGTATACAGCAGCCTTCAACCGCGCACAGGAATTGTTCGTCCCTTTGACGCGATGCTCAATGACAGGGAGGTTCTTAAGGCCTTTGGAGAGCGTGGCAAGAGGGATACAGTCCCTGCCTAGCTATCAAGGACCTCGTGTATATGGGTTGAAATTAAGTGTAAACAAAGACAGCCAGTGCTTATCAGTTCTATTTATAGGCCTCCTTCAAGCTCTGTCGAATTTATGGGAAAATTGAGTGATATCCTTAATAAGGCCTCATGTGAATGTAAAGAAATTATTACAACTGGGGACTTTAATTGTGATGTATCAGAAGAACACGATAGTATGCAATCAAATCCAATTATTTCTTGTTTTAGTTTGTTCCAAATGGCGCAACTCGTACATGACCCAACACGTGTCACTGAATCCACTCAAACTACCATCGATCTCATTTTTAGTTCCCACCCAGAGCTCATAAAGGACTGTGGTGTCTTACCAGTCCTAATCAGTGATCATTATCTTGTTTATGGGCTACACAGTTGGAAAACACCAAAAATGAAAGGTCGTTCAATAAATTTCCGATGTCTAAAAAATATAGACAGTGATGCATTTACGGACGATCTCCGTAATGCACCATGGCAAGATGTTTTTGGTTGTTATGATGTGGATAATGCGTGGTGTAAATGGTACTCCATATTTATGAGTATTATTAACTTCCATGCGCCAGTCAAAACAAAACGCATTCGGGGTGCCTCAGTACCGTGGCTCGATAGCGAAATTCTTAAACTTATGCGGCAGCGCGATCGTGTACACAAAATTGCAAAGCACACAGGCTTACAAATCCATTGGGAGTCATACAAAAACCTGCGGAACAATGTTACTTATAAAATCCGCAGTAAAAAGAGTAATTACTACACATCTGCCATAGAAGAAAATAAAAGCAATTCATCTATGCTGTGGAAAACTCTGAAGGAGGTACTCCCTAAGAAACAAAAAACTGTACCAAATTCGATTACTTCCCCAAATGGGGAAAATATTGACGATATTGCCCACATTGCTGATACATTAAATGAACACTTTTCAACAATCGGCAAGCGTACTGCTGGAAACTACTCTTTGCGTGAACTTGAAATAGATGACAATACTGACGCCTCTATTTTTGATTCTTTTGACGAAGATTGCGTAGTACCTAATATTACAGAAGAGTTTGTTCAAAAGCAAATCTCATCCATGTCGGTTGGGAAAGCAACAGGTCCGGATGGAATTAGTGTTAAAATGATTAAAATTGCTTCACCTTATATCATTAAATCTTTAACTCATATTTGTAACCTGTCTATAAGATGTGAACGATACCCTAAAGATTGGAAACATGCTTTAGTAACACCAATTCACAAGGGAGGCGATAAATGTAGTACAGGTAACTATCGGCCTATTTCTATACTGCCAATTATCTCTAAGATTTTAGAAAGATGGGTGCAGTCATCGGTATATATATACCTTGATGAAAACAATCTGATTCCTAGTTGCCAGTCAGGATTTAGACCCCTGCACTCAACTGAAAGCACCCTACACGATTTAACAAACAAGTGTTTTGCGGCCATGGAGAATGGACAAGTTACAGGCAGTGTGTTTATAGATCTCAGTAAAGCATTTGATTGTGTTGATCATGAAATCTTACTAAAGAAACTAGAAAGGATGAACATGTCATCTTCTGTAATTAATTGGTTTAAGTCGTACCTAAGTGATCGTAGTCAGTCTGTGAATATTGGCGGCACCATATCAAAGGTCCTGTCCGTAAACACTGGTGTTCCGCAGGGGTCGATTTTAGGTCCACTTTTATTCATTGTTTATACTAGTGATCTTCCATTTTGTATTGCCCCAAACTGCAACTTATTTATGTACGCTGATGACTCCACATTAACGTGTAGCTCATCCAACATTAATATAGTAGAAAGTAGCTTAAATACAGCTCTTACTAGTTTTCACAACTGGTGCGTAAGAAACAAGCTTGCATTAAATGCCACCAAAACCAAATGTATGCTTATTGGTACAAGGCAGAAAATATGTAATGTTGATTTCAATGTATGCATTGCTGGTAGTCGTATTGAAAACGTGAAGTCTTATAAATGTTTGGGTGTAGTTATTGATGAAGCATTAAGTTGGGGCCCACATGTCGAATACGTAAGAAAAACTGTTGTATCTAAATTAGGTATACTAAGAAGAATCCGTGATTGTGTTCCTCAACACAGCCTACACACACTATTTGTAAGTTTAGTTATGCCAACGTTAGAGTATTGTTGTACGGTGTGGGGAGGAAGGTACATATCTCACGATAATATGTTAAACAAATGTCTCAAGAGAGCCGCGCGGATAATCCTCAAATGTACCTTCCTCACCCCTTCAGAGGATATGTTTGCTCGTCTTAATTGGACTCCTTTTTCAAAAAGAGTCAAGTCAAAAAAGGCTATTCTTGTCTTCAAAAGCCTCAACAAAATGACTCCTTTGTACATGACAAATATTTTCACACCACTTACAGTTATTCGCGAAACAAGGCAATCAACTCACACGGCACTGAAAGTTCCTTTCGCCAAAAAAGAATGCTACGCCACAAGTTTCGCTGTGAGTGGTGCAAATATTTGGAATAATCTGCCCGAACAATTGCGAACATTAGACTCATGAAGCACATTTAAATCGGAGCTCCGACATGTCATCCGTTAGATATTATGCCAATTGCGCTGATCTACGAAGTTATAACTTGGTTGCCACTAATGTGGAGCCAGATGGGAATTTCCCCTTCTCCTTTTTTCCCCAAAGGGTTTTTTTTATTTTTGGCGGGTTTTCGCCCATCTCGTAAATCAGAATTGATATTAATGTTTTGGATTCCTGTAAATATCATTGTACATCTGTAAATATTATGTTTGTAACTTTCTGTAAATGTTGAATTTATATGTACTGTTATTTTATTTAACGATGTATGCAGGGCCCCAATGAAAACCAGTTTTAGACTGTTTGGGCACACCCTGGGTAAAGAAATGGAATAAATGTCGTTCACGTGTGACATGTACGGCCGCAAGGATGATATATCCTGACAAATGACAAAACCCGCTATCTCGCCATAAAGGCCAAGATGCCAAAGAAAATAAGAGGGCAGACTGGAAGATGATGAAGGGTTCGACCCTGCCACCCGTCCGAGGAAGTGATCCCACAAAAGATCAAACAACCAACATGGTCGCTCACATCTATGCCAGCGCGAACATGGCCTCTATCAAAGAGTGGGACCCATGTACGCATGGCTGGATCCTGGTTGAGGGAAGGTACCTCCCGCTGTGGTTTGAAGGGGAGTAGGAACCAGATAATCTGTACTACATGAGGCTGAAAAGGACATGGAGAGTGAGGATGAAGCTGACACTGTAGTTGATGAGCAAGATGGAAGTCAAGAGGAGGCGAGCGGAGATAGAGATGACGGGGAAGAGATCGGGGAGGAGCTGAGGAGGGCAGATGAAAATGAGGACTGAGCTTGCGCAACCGTACCGAACTATACTAAAACAGACCATATACATATATATGTATTGCTGTTCTGCTCTCTATTAGCATACATCAGTGAAAGGTATCCCTGAAATGGCTGCAACACTCGGTAATTACACAGCAGGATTTGTATTGAATGAGATCATGGCGCATCACACACCGCATGTGACAAACATAATTGGGGCCTATTGACCACGATTAGAAGTAGAAGTTGTCCACTCCATTCAGGGTGCATTAATTTCTCTGTACCATAGGCTTGCCAACAGGTATTGGTCATTCTACGAAGTTGGGTACAAAAAGCTCTTAAATATGAGTAACATTCCAGCCCAGCTACTTTAGTAAGTATATTAATTTCATCAAGAAACACATGTTACACTACAATAGAAGTATTTACACCACATTGTAACAAAACTACAGACCTCCAAAATGTATACTCGTAGTGTTAAACATATGTAGGTAAGACAAATCTTTCATTATCTGTGAGAGACGCGGTCAGTGAAAACATGATTATATTCGGACACCTAGCCATGTTTTATATTTCACCAGATAAATAATTCTTCAGTCTTTAAATAAAAGAACTTACTGTACCAACACAACATGGACACTGCTTATTTTTTACATACCCAACCTCATGAAATGACCCGTAGGCCATGTCTTGAAGATTCCGAATCAGATAAATCTGATGATTTCAGGCAAAATTGACCCCTGGTAGCTAAAATTGGAACCAAAACACACCAGTTTCAGTCTCTTTGCAAAGCCTATAAACCAAACAATGAGGCACAGATCTCAAGTTTAGGAGTCTACGGCAACTGGTTGTCTAGTTATCTTCAATTTTTTACGCATATCCAGATATTGGGCATTTGGGGCGTTAGGGTTAGGGTTAGCTTAAATCGACGTAGCACCCACATTTGTTGCACTATTGAGCTCAGTCACCACTCAAATCAAAGCTCATGGCCTTGGGCAGATTTTTATATCCATACAAGACAGGTCAGTGGTAAAACAATATGTTGTCAGAAGTTGTAAGCGTCTGGGATTCGGACTAAGTTACACAATTTCAAACTCGTCTTGGAGAAACTTGATCTCGAAACCCACTAATCCTTGAAGGGTGGGGTTAAATTGATTTTTCTAATGTTTTGTAATCATATTCTGATGATAAATGTGAAAGGACCCCACTGTGGGAAAATTTTTGAGGTCACATTGCCCCAGATACGTGATTTTAAGTCATTTTTAGTAAAAATTTCTTAAAACGGCTATTATTTTGACCTGTAGGCCAAATGCCCCCCATGGGCGACTTAAGAATACCTTTTTCATATGCCCCAATGTGTAATACAACAGAAAATAAACATTAGAGCTGTGCACTTTTTTCGCCATTAAACGGCCCAACCCCGTGGTCTATAGGGGGCATACCCTCTGCCACATCGTGCTGCATATACATTCCTAAGATGTTTAAATAACAATAGGAACAGGTGTACTCTCAGATGCGATTCCACGCTGGGTCGAGTAGAATCGATTCCACGCTGGAGTCGAGTAGAATCGATTCCACTTTAAGAATCTGAGTCACTATTCCAAATTTTTAGGAATCGATTCCTTTTATCTAGATTCGATCCCCAGTGATAGGTTGCCGAATGCCGATTCTTAGAAATTCCGGAACCAAAATACACGGGTTTTTTCCGTCTTCCTTTCGCAAGGGTCATTGCTGCACGTAGTCTGGTACCCGGACCAAAAATTCTTTGACTAGACTGAATTTAAGGTCCGGCAGCCGCCAATTTCGCCATTTTGAAACAGGAGGAATTCCTCCTTTTTCCGAAGGTTCCCGAGGTTACCCGAATGTACGTCCGGTCGTCCGGACGTTACCGTTAATCGTCGGGTAGAATTCGTCATTGTTTCGAGAATTTGAATTGACGTCGCGTGCAGGTATGCGTGCCGCTGCGTGTGTATTTATGGTGATGCCACGGATTTAAAACTACGCAGTGGCTATCAGTATCAGTAGCTATAGTTACGGGATTGCAACAGCAGATTTAAACTAATGTACAATATGGAGCTCACTGGGTGATGCAGACAAGGTTTGAATTTTCTTTTTGATGCTAGCCTACATGTATAATTAAAATAGGCATATTTAATATTTTAAGGTTAATATATTAAATTTGTATTGGTCAAATATAGAATAACCCATTTCAAATTGTTGTACACTCATGCCATATAGCGCGCAGCGCGCTTTGAAAATTAACGGTTATGTGCTTCTAAAAAAAAATGCATGACGTAATGCTTAAAGTGCTATTTTAAACACGACAGTAGCCGGTCCTCATATTCAGTCGTTGTCACATGTGGAATATGTGGAGCGGGAACCAGTCTATGCTGCACGCTGCACACCGAGTTACCGAGTTTCCGGTGTGCAGCAAAGACTCTTGCGATTTGAAGATGGGGTTTTGCAAGAGTACTCGGCTTGGTTCTGATATCATATCATGAATGTTCAGTACCGCTCAGTGCCACTTATGGAATCGATTCCGGGTAGCTAGAATTGCGATCAATTGGAATCGGAATCGATTCCAAAAATGCTGTCCAGAGTCGCCCAAGCCCGCGTTTCCATTCTTCGGTTACGTAACCATGCACCGCATTCCGGACGCAATGAACCGTGGAAGCAGCAGGTAGATTTTGCAACAGACGAACTGCCGACGGCCGGTCAGGATGCTGGTGATGATACGGGACGTCCTCGACAATCTACGCTAGTGGGATTTTTAGGTACGTAAACTACGATTGTAACGGTTATCCTATTCCTATGTTTTCATGTTATGTGGGAATGGTAAAGATTAAAGTTTTTATGGGTCTTTTACCTACCGGGGTACTTGAAGAAGGGAAAAGTAGTTATGTGGGGTTCGGGATATAAAATACGTGGGTTAAGTTAGACCATAGTCGGCAAGGAACAGTTCCTTGCTATTACCTCGGCTCGAATTTTTTCATTTGGTAATCTCTAAAAGATTAGGCTACCACATTTCGAGCCGAGGTAACCTGTCCTTGTCTAAAAGATTACCACATGAAAAATTTCGAGCCGAGGTAACCTTGTCTAGGGTTGAGTGAAATGATCTTGTTATGATTCCTTGCTTATATTAATGGGGCTTAATCAAGTAACCATCCTTCTAATCTGATTGTTGTTTTCGCTTTCAGGATAGAGTCGTGTACTACCATATGACGGCGGCTTCTTGGAAAAGGTAACTTGTGGATCTGTTAAAACTCTTAATTGGAAGAAATTCCTGAAAGATTTTACTTTAATACCTGCACTTTCAACTCTTTGTACAAGTCTTATCCATGATGGACTTCATTAACCAAATTAAGGTTTTTTGTTATTTTATTCGTTTAGGTTGAACAAAGATGTTAAGGAAATTACCTCCTGGAATCAATAGATAATCCAATTTTAAGATATACTTTCCACTTGCACTTTTGTCGGAAATGTTGCATTTCTGACATAAATAAATAATAAAACTACCGGTACTGCAGAGAGTAAGACAAAATCACAGCGAGTAAGCGCGACAATAGAGGCCGCTGCATGCAAGCGTACATGGTTCATCTTGTGCACCAACTAAATGCAATTTTTGAAGAAGAAAATGTCATTTTTCTTTAGAAAAGCAACATTTGCGACAAAATTGCAGTGTGGAAACTGGAAAGTATATCTTAGAATTGGATTATCTGTTGATTCCAAGAGGTAATTTCCTTAAAATCTTTGTTCAACCTAAACGAAAAAAATAACTTTTTTTTATTCAGCTAGGCTAAAATAATATTTTCACAACAAAATTTCACTTTTTTAGCGGAAGATAAGCTGTATGAATGAAATAATGCAGGTATTTAAGTAAAATAGGAAAGAATTCTGTTTACTGGCTGCCACTTATTCTCCTTATGACTTAATAACCATCAAAATATTTGAAAGGGAAGTGAATTGTGCAGTAACAAACATTCAAAAATGTTCTTGAAAATACTGCCCTGTTCCATAGATTTAACACACGGCGTCTCAGTGGCAACCAGTGAACGGAATTCATACCAAAACAAATTCTGATCATCTTCTCAACTTTTACTGAAAAATGAATTTTATAGTGGATAGTGTAATTTTGGAAAGAATTTACAAGTCGGACATCACATAAGCTTTCCTGCACTAAACCATCGGACAACTGGGAATAATTCCCGGTATTTTTTTCTTAAATACATTGAAAATACATTGCGTAAGCGCGACATAAGTTATTTTAAAGGAAAACAATTCTGATTAACTTCTCAACTCTTAACTAGAATTCTCTTATTTAATCCACATAGGAACAATTAAAATTACCACAAAACAATAATTCAACAAAATGAGGCCATTTTGAATGATCATGGTTAGGGTTTTGGGAACCCTTTATTTGGTATTTTTTTCGTATACATTAAACAAAGATTTTAAGGAAATTACCTCCTGGAATCCACACATAATGTAATTTTAAGATATACTTCCCACTTGCACTTTTGTCGCAAATGTTGCTTTTCTGTAGAAAAATCACGTTTTCTTCTTCAAAAATTGCCTTCAGTTAGTGCACAAGATAACCATTCACGCGCGCGCGCAGCGCCCTCTGTTGTCACGCTTACGTACAGACCGCTCGCCGCGTCATTTTGTGCATTACTTTATGCAATAATTTTATCATTTATTTATCTCAGAAATGCAACATTTGCGACGAAAGTGTCAGTGGGAAGTATATCTTAGAATTTAATAAGCTATCGATTCCAATATATAAATTTACCCAAATCCGTGTTCAATGTATATGAAAAAAATACCCTTTATTTATTTTATTAACAGCAATACTTTGTCTTTTCTCCTCAGGTTTTTGATCACCAGCCAAGGGTCCAGTTTAAATGTAAGTATCATATAGCCTCTATTGTAACTTTAAAGATGCATTGTTTGAGCTTGGAGCCAATTTTACCATGAATATCTGGGCATGCAATTCTTAGGTTGATGTTAATGATATAAATAGTACTGGAGTTTTATACATTCACCACCAAAGTAGGTACCTATATTGGTAAAATGCCTTGCCCAAAGGCACATCTACAACCTTAACCAAGGTATTGAGTACATGACACTTGACTGTTTGGATATCTAAATTTCATATTAAAATTGGCCCAGACATTTTTTTGTGTTTTTACTTGGTTTATTGATCATAAAAACAAATCCTGGGTGTCCGTGCATGGTAATGAACCCCACGTATATTTTGAAGGAAAGATCTAACCTCCAAATTTAAATCTTGTGGCAAAAAGTAAAACTAAAACAAAATTGGAATATGTGGCCCTGCAGTGACATGAAAGAAACTTGGCTTGAGAGATGATAAAAATCAATACCTGCATTTTCCGGAAACCATTAGTTTTTGATAATTTTAAAACTAATTAAGTTAGGAAAATAACTAAATTATTGGCCTTTTCGCAATTTCATTGCTTGAGAAATCAGTGGCAAAATCAGTGTACACAAATAAATTTACTGATAAATATTGATACATAGATCGGCAAGTGGCGGCTAAGCCAGAGACATTGGGAAAATTTCCCTTTTCTTCCGAAAGAATGTTCTAGGATGTTTAAGATGCATTACACAATGCTGGACCTAGGGCTTTACATCCCATCCACAGGATGAAGCAATTGGGGTAAAGCGCCTTGCTCAAGGGCACAAGTACCTCAAGTAGTCTGAAAACCACAACCTTCGGGTGTTTCCACCTGAAGTTTGTAAGTTAATGACCCAAACTGCCACGATACTTATAACTCATTCTGCAAATTACCTGCACTATGCTATTAAAGAAGAAAATATAGCAATGTATTTGTATCCGTATATCATCCTGAAACCTGTGCACATCAAGTTGAATTTGCAAAAAGGCTACATGAATACATACATCGTACAGACTTCACCTACTCATCTGTGTCAAAAGTCGGAAGGTTCCATGTTGTGCATGCTGGCCACAATTTTCATTCAGACATGCTGGTAAATGTACAGCACAAAATCAAATATGTTTGGCATGTAGATTAAACAAACTTTACTTATTGCGTATGTGCGAAGGGAATGAATTTACTTGCTGAAGTGGTTTAAAATTGGAGTACAAACTGCATGTTACAACATGAACTGTCTGCCATTATAATACATGTATTCCAGCAAACATATCAACATTCACTGTCCTTATAGGTACCCATTTACTCCTGGGTGGAGAGAACCCACGTTTAGAACTAATCATTAGGGAGGTTTTCGCACCGATACGTCATGACTTTATGCGCGTCTCGTGACGCGTAACCGTATATAGTACACATGTTTTCATATGCGTGAACAACGGTTATCGGCCTCCATACGCGTAGCATAAAAACGGATACCGGTTATGCAGATTTTTCGCTTTTTCCGTGATGGATTAATAAGTTTTATGCATTTTGTTTCTTTGTGATGTATCTTCCATGAATACCGATCGAATTTAAGGAATCATTCCCAAGTGAAAGTGAGGAAAATCTGCTGCAAACAAAGCCAAGCGCAGAGCATATTTAGCAGATGAATGTATGCACGTAGTCACACAGTGCGAAACCCAGTTCAGTGAGCGCATCAACGTGAACGGTTACCGTTATCCGTATTCGTATTCGTCACCTTGCGAAACCTCTCTATTGTCTCAAATGCAATCCACGCCACATGAATTGACCTTTTCTTTTTTGTAGAAAATGAAATGTGTAACATGCAGTTTGTGCTCAAAACACGAGAATGGCTAAAAATTGTTTCTAAGCAAATTCTTATAGGGAAAAAACCCTTAATTCTTACCTATAAATTGATAATCATTGAAAAACCATAAACAAGTTTGTGTGCATTTTCAAAGTTGAACTAAATTAACCTGGTTTTATGAGGAAAGAATTCAGTACTCAATCATCAGAAAACCGGAGGATTGGCCAAAAAATGTAATTTTGTTTTTGAAAAATGTGTCTGACAGCTTGGGCTGAGTTTGTGTGATCATGACTAGAAATTGGCAGTGGATCCAGGCACTATCTGGGTAGTGCTTGAAATGTCCATAAGCCTGGGCCAGGTTTTTGTGATCATGACTAGAAATTGGCAGTGGATCCAGGCACTATCTGGGTAGTGCTTGAAATGTCCATAAGCCTAGAACCGCCACTGATTTCCAGTTATACTTGCAAAAACTTGACTCGGGCTGTGCAACATCCAACTCATTTTAGAATAAGTCACATTTTTTTGGGTAAATTTTGGGTTTTTCCTGATCAAATCTGCAAATTTTTTGCTGTAACATTTTACATTCTAATAAAACTAAACATGTGGAAATTTTCCTGTCAACCCATTTAGTGATCACGTAAACTGGACATGTTTAAATAAACCTATGTGTGTGACATTTTGAAGCATTTCCGGAAAGTCAAGTTTGACTGTCGATTTTCCTTGAATTTTATATCATTGGAAAGCCCTGTTATTCCTCTTTACGATGTGTCATTTGTTATGATTAAGCAATTTGGGGATGTGCAGTACAGC
Source organism: Henricia sp. BOLD:AAB3569 (assembly GCA_037783545.1). NCBI lineage: Eukaryota > Metazoa > Echinodermata > Asteroidea > Spinulosida > Echinasteridae > Henricia > Henricia sp. BOLD:AAB3569. The sequence continues at coordinate 173,224 of JBBELK010000104.1, read as the reverse complement.
TGAATACGGGGCGGGTGTAATGTCACAAAATGCATTGCTATTGTCAAAAAGTGCATTGACACATTCCCATCCTCAAAGCAAAAGGGGAATGCACGACAATAGCAGTGAATTTTGTGACATTTTACTTTCCACCCACCCCTGTATTCCGCTATACTACACATCCCCCAATCGATTAATCATAACAAATGACACATCACTGTAAAGAGGAATAACGGGGCTTTCCAATGATACAAATTTCAAGGGAAATGATTTAGTAACAAGAGAAAAATTGTTAGTCAAACTTGACTTTCCGAACTTTTTGAGGAGTTTAGCATGGTAGTCATCTACAGGGGGCACCTTATAATAGTACAGCATTTGTTTAAAATTTATCTGAAAGTTCCTTTTTACAGGGGGAAAATGTATGTTACGTGTGTGACGTAAGAAATGTCACAGAAATGTTTTCCCTGTAAAAAGAAATTTTCAAGTAAATTTGAGACAAATACTGTATTATTATATTAGGTGACCCCTGTAGATGACTTCCATGCTATATTAATGCAAAAGTATTCACCAACAGGAAATTTATTGAACATAATACAGTTCAAAAAGCTACACATGATTTCCAGCTAAAAGGTACTTTTTGTACGACTGGTAAATTGTTTTAGGCAAATGGAATAAGTTATGAGAAATTTAACTCAAATCATTTTGTTTTGGTATGAAATGCATTGTAAATTGTGTTGATCTGAAATTAATTTTTGTAATTTTCTTTTTCAGAAATGGGAGCTCATGAGGCTGCAAGCAGGGTTGTAGTCACGTCCACGGGTCCTAATTCAAGTCACAGGCTACTCAAATGAACTCCAACAAAGGCATTCGTTTGTGCATGCTCATCCTTTGCTTCTGGACGTTTGATGGACTCGACTACAACCTCGGTTCCAGACGGAATAGTTTTTAAATCTTTTCGCGAGTGATGTCTTTGTGCCGTGGTAATCTGGAACAAATTGCCGATGGTATTTTTAGTCAATTGGGTATGTAGACAGAAAACTTGAGAAAGTAAATTTTCTCGTCATGTTGTTACTAACAATATGTTACTTAATTGTGATTTACCAAGTTACAAATGTTGTGTTTTACTGATTTGTTTCTTGAAATTGCAGTTATCGTTTGTAATTATATTTTCTTGTTTTACAGTGATTGTATTTCTTTGTACACCATTTTTATTAATGTTTTCTTTAACAGGTAGAGGAGGGAAACCTCCACTTCAATACGTTAGAAAATCGGACAGGGGGCAACCCCTGTTCGATTTTCAAATTATAATTTTGGACCACCGTGCCCTGGACTATCTGTAAAGACAATAGCAATTAGGACCTTGCATAAATTAAGTTAATGAACATTTTACTTGAATATATTACTTGGTTTACTTATTGGAGTACAGAATAAAATGAGACTTGTTTACAAATGAAACTTTTGTTGTCAGTGCCTTTTATTTTGACTTTGGAAGTTACTTTAACTATATAACACTATTTAAATAAGATTGTTTACAAACATTACTATATTTGTTAAAGTACATTTAACAATGCTACAAGAGAAATAAATACAATTGGTTGTTGCTAAATGAAGACAAGAATATTAAGTACAAGTCAATGTTTACAAACTGTTAGTCATTTTTTGAGAAAATAATTTGAGCAAGTTTTGGTTTGTTTACAAACTGATAGTCATTTTTTGAGAAAATAATTTGAGCAAGTTTTGGTTTGTTTACAAACTGATAGTCATTTTTGAGACACTGAAGAGTTGTGTGCTTAGGGATGGATAGAAGATTCAATGTTTACAAACTGTTAATCAATTTCTGGAGAGAGGCTTGAACAAATTTAGGACAGCTTGTTTGTTTACAAGCTGTTAGTCATTTTTTTAAGACATTGAAGAGTTGTGTGCTTAGGGACTGATAGATGGAAGGTTCAGTTGAGTTGATTCAATGTTTACAAACTGTTTTTGGAGAGAGGCTTGGACAGCAGAGCTTCTTGTTGGAAAGTTGCTTTGGTTTTTTTTGGGAACTCTGTGGCAGAAGGTTCAATCATCCTGATTTCTTCAACTTGTGTCTGCGGGGGAAAAGTAAACAGTTTTTAAACAGTATAGTAAATCTACAGATGGCACAAATGCAACATTTCCATATTTGTTGAATCAGATAATGTTTTTCTATGCTGTAAACTCAGGCATGCAACTGTGTTACAAGGGAAATGCAAACAAATCTCCGACTTTGTACAGTGTTTTTTAAATTTCCGATGGTGCAGATGAGGAAAAGTTGCATGCCTGTAAACTGCAACTCCTGAAGGCCCAATGGTCATTTTTCAAAAACTGGAGATACTTTATACAGTAAAGAGGGCATTTTGGCAATACAGACTATATTTTCGAGAAAATACCTTTGTCTGGTCTCAAAATAAAAGAAATAAGTTTCAGTTGTTCTGAAGAGATAACTTAGGCCCAAAAAGGGTTACAAATAGTGTGACAACATGCCTTTCTAAAAACCCTGTGATCAAATTTCCAATATACGCTCGTAACCGGGACGGACACTTGTGTTACATTTTAGGCCGTCCCAGTTACGAGTGTATTGGAAATTGGTATACAGGGTTTTTAGAAAGGCATGTTGTCACACTATTTGTAACCCTTTTTGGGCCCAAGTTATCTCTTCAGAACAACTGAAACTTATTTCTTTTATTTTGAGACCAGACAAAGGTATTTTCTGGAAAATATGGTATGTGTTGCCAAAATTCCCCCCTTACCGTGGAAAATGCCAGTATATTGGGGCTCACCGTGGGTCAATCTTGGCCACTCTGAAGACGATGCAGTGAGGTCTGCCAAAACAGATCTTGAAAATATTCAGCTCCTGGTCGACATCGCTTGGCACACACGTCTTTGTCACCTGTCACAAATTAAGAAAACATAACGACTACATTATAAAATGCAAGTTTAGAGAAAATTAAAAGTTGATGAATTTTTCAATTTGGCTGGAAAAATGAAGACACGTTAGGTTGCTTGTTTAAAATCATGGATTGCCTCACGCATGGTTGAGTTTACAAATAAACTGCTTTGGAGAAATTAACGTGAAGTGTAGAGCAATTAAAATGCAAGATGAGAGGCATTTCCGCAAATATTTGAATGTGTAGTGGAATCTTCCCCAATGAGTGTTCACTGTATAAACTGCAGAATACATTCACAATCAGAGTTGATTGGGATGGTAGAGACGACCCTACCAGGGTACATCAGTATAGATTTTCAGCAAAGACAAACAAATTCAGAATTTAACTTTGAAACGTACCAAAACAGGTTGGAAACAGGCAAAAATTGTTTTCCTGATAATTTCTGAGACATTTTTTTAAAAAGTCATATATTTTTATGCCGATTTGTGCAAATAACTGCTGGACTAACCCCTTGTGATTTAAAAAATAAATTATTGTCATAAAATTGACCCAAAATGGATTTGCAGTAAAGATGAACAGAACAATGGACTGTGACTTACTGATACTGTAGGTCAGCACTGGCCAGATTTCTTCTCCCAGCAAATCTCAACATGATGGGTGGTGCATATGAACAGTAGCCACAGACTAAAAGGGAAAGAAAATATATAAGTTAACTAAGTTACGGTACTTAGGGGTCGTCCATAAAGTACGTACGCATGAAATGCCGACTTTTTAGACTCCCCCTTCCCCCCTGTACGCATGGCGTACGCAGTGGCTCCAACCCCCCCTCCCCCCTGTACGCATACGCATTCCATATACCTCAGCATTGGTAAAAATCGTTCAGTACTACCTGTACATGTATAGTGCTAATACTACTACGTGTACCGGTAGTACGATTCGCATGTCGCCACCTACCGTAAGTCTGAAATAAATGACAAAATGTATAGATTTCTTTTGCATTTTTTTTTTTTTTACTTAAAATGACACATCATTAAACTGGAGATTTAATGGGAAAACCTAATTTGAGGAGTGAGAAAAATGTGAGATGTGTGAGAAAAATGTGTGGCCTGTCTAATATGTTTCGTACATAAGGTCTGAAGCAATGGTCAACTTGTCCATCCTTTCCCGATTAACTAAACAAAAATTCGGTTTGCGTACATACGCATTGGCTTGGACCTCCCTCCCTGTACACATGGTGTACGCAATGTCAACAACCCCCCCTCCCCCCCCCCCCCCCTCCGTGCGTACGTACTTTATGGACGGCCCCTTACAAATCAGAGCTACATGTAAGACTTCAAACCAAATATCTAACACTAAAGTGGAAAATGTGTGGAGGTATGAATGAACTTAATGCATTTTATGAAAGCAGAATTGATCCAAACAAAAGATGGTTTATTTTAGCTAGTTCATCCACACTGCTACAACTGCGGCAATGCTATCATCTAACTAAATATGACGGTGCAAAATCGGTGCCAAAACAGACAACAGGCCCGAAAATGTTATGGAGTTTGAGCGGAATTTGCTCAAAGATGTTTTAGTAATTAAAAAAGAAAATACAAAAATGTGTCTTACAAAAGTGCTTAAAAGATCTGCTCGGCTGTGGGTTCGAGTCCCACCCAAGCACTGGTTTTTAATGATTCAAACTGACAGTCCGACACCAGCTCACTGAGTGGGCGAGTGGTTAAGACAACTGGTCTACAATGCAGAAGGCCGTGGGTTCGAGTCCCACCCAAGCACAAGGTTCTAACATAGTTCTTGGGAAAGCGCTGAGCACATAGCAAAAATAAATATCGTCAAAAAGGGAAAAGGGATTAATTGTGATGCCAACTGCTCCACGATTCAAATAGACCCTTTTGCACCAATGCACTGAGTAGTTGAATAATTTGAGACAACTGCTCTTGGTTCAAGTCCCACCCAACCACATTTTGATGTTTTTAGCGGTTCTTATAAATTTGACCAAGAAAGGGCAGTTGTGATACCAACTGCTCCATGATTCAGACTGGCCCTTTGATACCAGCGCACTGAGTGGTCAAGTGGTTGAGGCAACTACTCTAGATTAGTTGTGATACCAACTTCCATGATTCAAATTGGCCCTTTGACACCTGCGTAATGATTGGTTGAAAGGTTAAAAACAACTGCTCTAGAATTCAGAAGGTTGTGGGTTCAAGTCCACCCAAGCACAGGTTTTAACAGAGTTCTTGGGAAAGCTCCGAGCATAAAGTGCTGATAAATTGCATCAGAAAAGGGCAGAGGATTAGTTGTGAAACCAACTGGCTCTTTGAGACCAGTACACTCAGTGGTCGAATGAGTGAGGCAACTGTTCTAGGTTCCAGTCCCAACTGCTCCATGATTTGAACCAGCACACCGAGTGGTCAAGTCAACTGTTGTAGTAGAATGTAGGAGAATAATTTGAGACAACTGCTCTAGGTTCAAGTCCCACCCAACCACATTTTGATGTTTTCAGCAGTTCTTATAAATTTGACCAAGAAAGGGCAGTTGTGATACCAACTGCTCCATGATTCAGACTGGCCCTTTGATACCAGCGCACTGAGTGGTCAAGTGGTTGAGGCAACTACTCTAGATTAGTTGTGATACCAACTTCCATGATTCAAAGCCTAGCGTACATCCACATTGCAACTGGAAGCAACTCGCGGCAACTGGGAGCAACTGATCAGTTGCTCAAAAAGGTTGATGTGCTCGTACTTGCAACTACTGGCAACTGGAGATGCCGCGAGTTGCTCATGTTCTACCTTCTGGCAACTGTAGTTGTACCCAGTTGCAGTCAGTTGCGTCAATGTACATGCACGCGTAGTTGCAACTAGTTGCTGTCAGTTGCACGCGTGTGTCTGAATACGTGCGCGCACATCGACAGCAACAGTTGCTTCCAGTTGAAAGGTCAATGTACTGTAGGCTTTACCAATTTGCCGTGTCAATGTGTGCGCTTTGAAAACTGGATGTTCCTAGTTGCTGCACACATCGACAGCAACTGATGGTCGAGTTGCTTCCAGTTGCAATGTTGATAGACGCTAGGCTTAACAGTGTTCAACAGAAAAACCAACTTTCTAAGTAACAGAAATGAGGAAAACATACTGACAAATTTGTTTGATGGTGCTCATCCCACAAATTATGTTCATAACGAACGGGACAAACTGTTAGAGAAATGAACAGGCTTTCCAATGATATCATAGCACACAATGCTAGAAATACAGTAACTTTTTAGACCCTCCCTCCCCCCCTGTACGCATGGCGTACACAGTGGCTCCAACCTCTTCACCCCTGTACGCATACGCATTCCATATACCTCAGCATTAGTAAGCATTGGTAAATGGTTCAGTACTACATGTATAGTGCTACTACTAACGATTCGCATGTCGCCTCCAAAATCTGAAATAAATGAGATTGTTTTTGCATTTTTGTTTACACATAAAATCACATTAAGCATCAGAAACTGCAGATTTAATGGGAAAAACCTAAATTTAGGAGTGAAAAAAATGTGCATTGGCTTGGACCCTCCCCCTGCCACCCTGTATGCAATGTCAACAACCCCCTCCCCCCTCCTTTATGGACGGCCCCTAACAGAGACATGATGATCAACAAAACAAAGTTTGCAAAAATCTTTGAAAGGTGTATTCAACTCTTGTATCTTTTTGGCTGGAAGTAAATGTTTTTGGACTCTTGAGCCACTGTGAGTAACATGCCGTAGTAGAAACATGTAAATGAGCAATTTTTAAAATCAAAATTTTGATAAGGATAGTACACCGGATGTCAGTATTAACTCATTTCATTCAATGCATTGGGGCATTCTGGGTAGCATTAAGATGAAACCATGGCCACTATGTGACTTCTAAAAAATAAAACTGGAACTCAGTTTCAGGGGTATACACCATGCATGAATAAACATGAGAAAATATTGGGGCATTCTGGGTAGCATCATGATAAAACCATGGCCATGATGTGACTTTCAAAAAACAAAACTGGAACTCAGTTTCAGAGGGACACCATGCATGAATAAACATGAGAAAATATTGGGGCATTCTGGGTAACATCATGATGAAACCATGGCCATGATGTGACTTCTAAAAAACAAAACTGGAACTCCGCTTCAGGGGAACACCATACATGAGCAAGGGCAAAATATTAAATTTAGTAAATAAGTAGCAGATTTGCATAATTTTGATTAAGGCAAGAACAGTACATCAATATGTCAGTATTAATTAATGGTGCAGTAATATGTAAATTAAGCATTTGTTTGCATAAATTTTAATACGAACAATTGAATACTACACAAACTATTAAAGTTAAATGCCTGCTGCAAGATAGACTACTCTACCAGGGGCTGACCTCCGTAGAAATTTAAGGTGCCATTTTAGTAAGCAAACTACCGGTAGATGCGCCTCATGTCCGTTTGACATGACTCTCGCGGTTGCTGATTTTTTTCTCATCCCATAGTTTGGTTGTTTCATTTCAATGGTGATTAGGTACCATACCAAATATTGTGTTGGTTACTTTGCTCATGCTCAGTTGCGGTCCCATGCAACAATAAGAGAACAATTGGGTTCTTGGGGGAAAACCTGAGGGAGTATACCACTGTGCCTTATAGCTCAGATGGTAGAGCGTCTGCCCTGTAGCTCATCTGTCTGGTGAGTCAGAGGTCTTGGGGAAACCTGAGGGAGTATACCACTGTGCCTAAATGCTAAAGTATAGCTAAGATGGTAGACCGTCTGCCCTGTACATGTAGCTCATCTGTCTGGTGAGTCAGAGGTCTTGGGGAAAACCTGAGGGAGTATACCACTTTGCCTTATAGTTCAGCTGGTAGAGCATCTGCCTGGTGTGTCATAGGTCTTGGGAAAAATCTGAGGGTGTACATGTATACCACTGTGCCTTATAGCTCAGCTGGTGGAGCGTCTGCCCGGTGTGTCAGAGGCCTTATAGGTCAGCTGGTAGAGTATCTGCCCGGTGTGTCAGAGGTCTTGGGGGAAATCTGAGGGAGTATACCACTGTGCCTTATAGCTCGGCTGGTAGAGTATCTGCCCGGTGTGTCAGAGGCCTTATACAGTAGGTCAGCTAGTACAGTATCTGCCCGGTGTGTCAGAGGTCTTGGGGAAAATCTGAGGGAGTATACCACTTTGCCTTATAGCTCAGCTGGTAGAGCATCTGCCTGGTGTGTCAGAGGTCTTGGAGAAAACCTGAGGGAATATACCACCGTGCCTTATAGCTCAGCTGGTAGAGCATCTGCCCGGTGTGTCAGAGGTCTTGGGGAAAACCTGAGGGAGTATACCACTGTGCCTTATAGCTCAGCTGGTGGAGCGTCTGCCCGGTGTGTCAGAGGTCTTGGGGAAAACCTGAGGGAGTATACCACTGTGCCTTATAGCTCAGCTGGTAGAGCATCTGCCCGGTGTGTCAGAGGTCTTGGGGAAAAACCTGAGGGAGTATACCACTGTGCCTTATAGCTCAGCTGGTAGAGCATCTGTCCGGTGTGTCAGAGGTCTTGGGGAAAACCTGAGGGAGTATACCACTGCGCCTTATAGCTCAGCTGGTAGAGCATCTGCCCGGTGTGTCAGAGGTCTTGGGGAAAAACCTTAGGGAGTATACCACTGTGCCTTATAGCTCAGCTGGTAGAGCATCTGCCTGGTGTGTCAGAGGTCTTGGGGAAAAACCTGAGGGAGTATACCACTGTGCCTTATAGCTCAGCTGGTAGAGCATCTGCCCGGTGTGTCAGAGGTCTTGGGGAAAAACCTGAGGGAGTATACCACTGTGCCTAAATAGCTCAGCTGGTAGAGTATCTGCCCGGTGTGTCAGAGGTCTTGGGGAAAATCTGAGGGAGTATACCACTTTGCCTTATAGCTCAGCTGGTAGAGCATCTGCCTGGTGTGTCATAGGTCTTGGGGGAAACCTGAGGGAGTATACTACTGTGCCTTATGGCTCAGCAGCTGGTGGAGTGTCTGTCTGGTGAGTCAGAGGTCTTGGGGAAAATCTGAGGGAGTATACCACTGTGCCTTATGGCTCAGCTGGTAGAACATCTGCCTGGTGTGGCAGAGGTCTTGGGGAAAATCTGAGGGAGTATACCACTTTGCCTTATAGTTCAGCTGGTAGAGCATCTGCCTGGTGTGTCATAGGTCTTGGGAAAAATCTGAGGGTGTACATGTATACCACTGTGCCTTATAGCTCAGCTGGTGGAGCGTCTGCCCGGTGTGTCAGAGGCCTTATAGGTCAGCTGGTAGAGTATCTGCCCGGTGTGTCAGAGGTCTTGGGGGAAATCTGAGGGAGTATACCACTGTGCCTTATAGCTCGGCTGGTAGAGTATCTGCCCGGTGTGTCAGAGGCCTTATACAGTAGGTCAGCTAGTACAGTATCTGCCCGGTGTGTCAGAGGTCTTGGGGAAAATCTGAGGGAGTATACCACTTTGCCTTATAGCTCAGCTGGTAGAGCATCTGCCTGGTGTGTCAGAGGTCTTGGAGAAAACCTGAGGGAATATACCACCGTGCCTTATAGCTCAGCTGGTAGAGCATCTGCCCGGTGTGTCAGAGGTCTTGGGGAAAACCTGAGGGAGTATACCACTGTGCCTTATAGCTCAGCTGGTGGAGCGTCTGCCCGGTGTGTCAGAGGTCTTGGGGAAAACCTGAGGGAGTATACCACTGTGCCTTATAGCTCAGCTGGTAGAGCATCTGCCCGGTGTGTCAGAGGTCTTGGGGAAAAACCTGAGGGAGTATACCACTGTGCCTTATAGCTCAGCTGGTAGAGCATCTGTCCGGTGTGTCAGAGGTCTTGGGGAAAACCTGAGGGAGTATACCACTGCGCCTTATAGCTCAGCTGGTAGAGCATCTGCCCGGTGTGTCAGAGGTCTTGGGGAAAAACCTTAGGGAGTATACCACTGTGCCTTATAGCTCAGCTGGTAGAGCATCTGCCTGGTGTGTCAGAGGTCTTGGGGAAAAACCTGAGGGAGTATACCACTGTGCCTTATAGCTCAGCTGGTAGAGCATCTGCCCGGTGTGTCAGAGGTCTTGGGGAAAAACCTGAGGGAGTATACCACTGTGCCTTATAGCTGAGCTGGTAGAGTATCTGCCCGGTGTGTCAGAGTCTTGGGGAAAATCTGAGGGAGTATACCACTGTGCCTTATAGCTCAGCTGGTAGAGCATCTGCCCGGTGTGTCAGAGGTCTTGGGGAAAAACCTGAGGGAGTATACCACTGTGCCTTATAGCTCAGCTGGTAGAGTATCTGCCCGGTGTGTCAGAGGTCTTGGGGAAAATCTGAGGGAGTATACCACTTTGCCTTATAGCTCAGCTGGTAGAGCATCTGCCTGGTGTGTCATAGGTCTTGGGGGAAACCTGAGGGAGTATACTACTGTGCCTTATGGCTCAGCAGCTGGTGGAGTGTCTGTCTGGTGAGTCAGAGGTCTTGGGGAAAATCTGAGGGAGTATACCACTGTGCCTTATGGCTCAGCTGGTAGAACATCTGCCTGGTGTGGCAGAGGTCTTGGGGAAAATCTGAGGGAGTATACCACTGTGCCTTATAGGTCAGATGGTAGAGCTTCTGCCCAGTGAGTCACAGATGTCAGGTTGGAATCCCGATAAAGCCCTTACGACTTTTCTCTCATCCCAAGTGTGGATGCCGCTGTAACTATTCGCCGCGATTACACTACGAGAAGCATGTCAAACAGACACAAGGCGCGTCTGGTTTGCTTATTACTAAAATGGTGCCTTTACATACTTCACTTTATTGAATTGATTTTGCATGGGTGGGCTATCTTGCACTTTTGCTGCTATATCATCTTTGAGGAAGCCCTACCCATGCATGCCTATAAGCGGAAGCTAGACAAGTTTTAATACAGTGGAAAGTCACCATAAATGGGCATCGTATCTGAACCATACAAGTGTTTGTTTTGGTGGCGTTCGACGCGAACAAATGATTGGGAGCCATGAGCGATGTTCACTGTAGCTGAATGTTCTTTTTGGTGTTCATTATAGCGAATTTCCACTGTAATAAAATTGGAATGATGGCCAAAAACTCACCTCTCCTGTGTTTTCAGTATCCATGGCAACACGTCCATTTTTGTACTTGTGTACTGTAATATGAAGCTCCACAGTCTGTGGGCTCCATCTCCAATCTGTGAATACATAATGAACAAAAATTAGCAACTGTGACAGAAATGCAACCAATCCAGGCTTTGACATTAACCAAGGCCAATGGCCTCATGCCCTGCTGAGTTGGCCCCGATGCCCCTTCAAGATACACTTTCTGAAGCCAACTTGGCCATCATGCCACTATTGGGCTCGTGCCAATGACGTCATTTTGGGAGTAAAACAATGCTGCGTCGTTGTGGAAGCAATGTGCGTGCGAGTTGTGTGTGTCCACATTGGTGAACTAAACCGCGTTACGCCCACCAGAGAGCAGTTGGCGCACGCACTTTGCTTACACAATGACTCAGCATTATTTGACTCCCAAAATGGGATATATTTGCACGTGTTCGAAAGGGTTCAATCCCAGGCTTTGACATTAACCAAGCTTAGGCTACCAAAGCCAATGGCCTTATGCCCTGCTGAGTTGGCCTCATGCCCTGCTGAGTTGGCCTCGATGCCCCTTCAAGGTACACACTTTCTGTAAAGCTATACTTTCTGATAAGCTGATAGCAAAAAAAGGACATGTCAAATTGACCTCTTGTGCTCCTTGATCCTGTTTTGCATCTTCCATTTTTATGCGCAAGTTAATTTTAGCTTTGTTTACAAAACTAGCCCCTGTTCAGCCAGGTGTGAAATTCCCAACATGATGACGACGACATGATGACGACAATATTTGTGACCCAATTTTCTAAAAATACTACAATTTTCATTTTATCTACAATTTTATGAGTGTCTACTTTTTCTGATACACCCTGTATAAATTCAAATGTTGATAACTTAATATATCTTCAAGCAAACTTGAATCCGTCGTTTTGATTGGTGGATCCATGGCAACCAACAGTGTGATAATGTTTCATAATACCCTACCAGAAAAATCAGTCATCATTTGGTCATCATTAGGTGATTTAGGCATCATTTGGTCATCATAAGGCATCATTTGGTCATCATGGAGGGATTTGGGCATCATTTAGTCATCACAGGTATCAAAGAGTCATCAAAAGGCATCAGAAAACATTGTTTTGTCATCAAAAGGCATCAAAGTGTCATCCAAAGGCATCAAAGTGTCATCCAAAGGCATCATTTGGTCATCAAAGGCCATCCAAAACTGGCATCACAGTCATCACTTGATGACTGTTTCCAAATTTTCTAAGTAACAGGCATCAATTCCTCAAAAAAACTAAGTTTCAGGCATCAAACAGTCATCAAAGGCATCGCCAACCTCCTTTGGTGTAGTACCACGTAACTGTTTCATGCATTACTTCAAAGTAGCAGGAAACAGCAGTACACCTCATCAAGACCAGGGAATTTTGAAACTCCAGTTGCCCTTTGTCAGCAGTTATTCTGATTCCAGACATACCATATGCTTCAACCATGGATGAGGTAGGAAGACCTAGCTCCATGCTTCAACCTGTGAACAAGCAGCCAGGACAGCTACCACAAGTTATACAACCTAACCAACTGTTTTTTTGTCTACAGTCTTTCAGAGGTAAGATGGGTTCATTTTCATTTTAATTATTTAGAAATGTGAAAAACTTCCTTTATTTATGAAAAAGACATACGCATATGGTATGGAACCTACATGTATGGACATCATCAGGAAGGAAAAACATTCCTACACGCTCCTTGCATTTTGACAACATTTGCATGGGGGTGCATATGTAGGAAAAGATGACAGCTAGCACTTACGTAGCTTATATGTATACAGTGTATTTCATAAGTTGGTGTAAAACACCTTCATATGGACTACATGTACCGGTAGTTCTGGCTCAAGTTTTTGATATTTTATGATTAGGCTTACATTTACAATTTACAATCTAGAAAAATCAAATTCCTCTAGTACACCATGTACGTGTAAAATAAGTTCATGAAGCTCAAGTAACTAATATGTTAACTGTTAGGCATACACATGTACACGTACTCCTTTTCCCCCTGTGGTTTGAGGACATTTTGCCAATCTGCTTTACATGTAGTACTGTAGTGTTCAAAACGCCATTGCATATGCTGCTACAGATTGTGCAGTTCTACCATGGGAAAACCTGTAGTCTCCCACCTACATGTAATGAAGGTCACCTTAACCAATACTTCAGTGCATGCAAGGATTGGAGCTGGTCAATAGGGACTTGACCAATTGACCACTGGCAGGCTGCACTGTTGAAGGCCAACTTGTTTGTGTTCTTTCTATCCCAACAAGAATTAAACTTATATGTACAACATCTAAATAGTCTGTCTATTGAATTAGATGTAGAAATAGTTGCAAGGCCTACATGTTGTATATTTTACTAATTAACAGACGTGTCACATGGGAAAGTAGCATTCATGGGAAAGTAGCATTCACCTCTTTGGATTCTTGGAAGGAAGTGTGCCATATAAAAGGTTCACGATTTGTATTTAAACGAGGGCATGTTTATCTATTTTTTTTTATTTAACTTCTCTTCAACTCTAAGAACTTTTGCAAACTTATGTTAACCAAACTGAAATATAAAACTGGCTATGGGATGAAGTCATTACATTTTGTAATTATTCATGTTTTTTTCGCCCCCCAGGCACAGAGCATCCACTTGTGTATGACACTGACACAATTAAGGAAGAGAGGAGAACCTGCAGATCTCACTTGGCACGTAGCTACCCATCTAGCTTCACCGTGATGTGATCAAGAGAGCAGCTTGGACCGAGTTTGGAAATTAATTTCCACTGTAATATCACATTTATGTCTTTTGGTATCGTTTCAGATCCCTGTTTGATGACTGCTTATAAAGGATTCACAGTTGAATCTCAATAACAGCATCATTAATATATATTAACATTCTGTTATTTACAAGGGAATATTTTCGTCCCAATTCATTCATTGTTTTTATTCCTCTTAATACATGGTTCCTGATATAACAAGGTAATTTACATACATGTAGTCCCAAAGGACCTCTTATTAATAAGGTCCTACTGTTTTTTCTTGCCGATGACCTTTGATGCCTCTTTGATGCCTCTTTGATGCCTCTTTGATGCCTCTTTGATGCCTCTTTGATGACTCTTTGATGACTCTTTGATGACTCTTTGATGACTCTTTGATGACCATTTCATTACCATTTGATGCCTGAACACTGATGACTCTTTGATGACTCTTTGATGACCATTTGATGCCTGAACAACACTGATGACCATTTGATGACTCTTTGATGACCATTTGATGCCTGAACAACACTGATGACTCTTTGATGACCATTTGATGCCTGAACAACACTGATGACTCTTTGATGACCATTTGATGCCTGAACAACCCTGATGACCATTTGATGACCGTTTGATGATTCTTTTGATCAGTCATCAGTAGACATCATCAGGCATCATGTGAGTTCAGGCATCATAGTCATCGAATGGTCATCAGTTGACATCATTAGGCATCAAAAAGGCATCACTAGTAGTATACTCACATGAGTTGGCATCAAGCAGTCATCAAAGAGTCATCAGTGGGGATGACTTCTGATGCCTTAAATCATATCTGATGACTCTTTGATGCCCTTTTGTTTCAAACAGTAATCATTGTGACCTCAATTCCAGCATTTTTGATGACTGTTGATGACTAAACTCCTTATAGTTCTTTATTTTGGTGGTTCCAATTGCTGCCCTTTTGATGCCTTTGATGCCTTTTCTGAAGTGATGCTAGTTCTGATGACCAAATGATGACTGATTTTTCTGGTAGGGTACTCTTCCGATTCTCATATTGCACTCTGCGTACCGGTAATGCACAATGGTATTCCAAGATAACTGTGTCCCTACGCATATGCGCGGAGTACATGTACATGTAGTACTTGCAGAGTAGTGCGCGTGTTATTAGTGCGTCAATTTTGCTTGAAGATAATATTAGTTATCCCGCGAGCACGAGTGGAATACGGCATTATCATGATTATGTAGGAACGTGACAGTCAGACGTCACGTGACCACATTCGTGTGACTAACTATGTTCCTTTTTTTGTCTGTCGCCTGAGGTGTATGATTTTTAAACATCTATCTGGGAGGTTTTAATTTTGTCAAAAAAGTAGTTAGTCGTACATTATTACATAATGAAACTAATTATAGCCTGATACCCAAAATCTTGGAATCGTCCAGATTGTACCGTTACATTGTTTTAAATTGTTATAAATTTAAATAAAGAAATTTATATTGATAAAATTCTCACTTTGTCTGTTTTGTTAGTTTGCTTTATTTGTATTTCTTCTTTCAAACAAACAAATAAGAAAGAAACAACCTGCAACAAAACCCCAGTTGATCATTTTTAATTTGATTTGCTTAAGGGCGGTCCGGTTGGCGTAGTGGTTCTTTCCTCGCCTTTCCTCTGGCGTACTCGTTTCGAATCCTGGGCGTGTATGTGGATTGGGTTAGCATGGTTAGCAGTCCCTATAGTATGACGAGCATCTTTAAAGAATTGTAGAGTATATATTCACAATTATACAAAACAAAATTGGGTATTTTTTTCGTATACATTGAACAAAGATTTTAAGGAAATTACCTCCTGGAATCAACACATAATGTAATTTTAAGATATACTTCCCACTTGCACTTTTGTCGCAAATGTTGCTTTTCTGTAGAAAAATCACATTTTCTACTTCAAAAATTGCCTTGAGTTAGTGCACAAGATAACCATTCATCACGCGCGCGCGCAGCGCCCTCTGTTGTCGCACTTACGCACAGACCGCTCGCCGCGTCATTTTGTGCATTACTTTATGCAGTAATTTTATCATTTATTTATCTCAGAAATGCAACATTTGCGATGGAAGTGTCAG
The DNA here is from genome assembly GCA_037783545.1 of Henricia sp. BOLD:AAB3569. Taxonomy (NCBI): domain Eukaryota; kingdom Metazoa; phylum Echinodermata; class Asteroidea; order Spinulosida; family Echinasteridae; genus Henricia; species Henricia sp. BOLD:AAB3569. Next base: position 157,408 of record JBBELK010000104.1, on the reverse strand, counting down.
TGGGAAGTATCTTCGAATTAAATAAGCTATCGATTGCACTATATAACTTCACCCAAATCCGTGTTCAATGTATACGAAAAAAATACCAAAATTTGTGCTCATCTTTAAAGAATTGAGAAGTTTATTATGGCTTCAGAACTCGTGTACAAACAGACTGGAAAATTTATAAGTGTTTCCTCACAAAATCTTAAACTATTCTCACCCAAGATATTGGTTTTTCCCATCAAATCTGCACATGTTAACCCTTTTAACGATGCTTAATAAGTCATGACTATCAACAGGGTCAGCTTCTCAACTCTTACCGATAGGTATACAGTATCAGTACCATGGAGGAAGAAACAATGATCAGTACAAGGTGCATAACGTTACCTAGTCGTATAGCCACTCGGCGGCGAAGCTGCACAGCCACAGGCGCCGACCCACCATGCGCCGACGTTGTTCACAAAGATTCATGACGAAATTTATTAATGCAAGCAAAATCGATCGTGCAAACTGGCTTCGGCGCCCCTCAGTTTGGCGTGAATAGACGAGCAGGCGAACATCTCTTGTTCTAAAAAGCAGGCCACGGAATCCCCAAATTTGACACAAAACGTGTCTTTGTTGTTCATTGTTTTTGCTCGTAAGGCCATTTCGACATTTTCGCGGCCATTTTGAAGGAGGTGCAAAGAGCGGCCCCAAGCGACGCATGTGCGTGCTTTTTCTATATGAGTTGTTCTTATGCTTTAGTTGAAAAATATAAATTAAAAGTGCCTTCTTGTCTGAATAAATCGCATTTTAAGACCCCTTCTTATTTCCCAATTTCTCTAAGATTGAAGGGGCGTTCACACTGTACTATCGCGGAAAATTCACACTTGTACTTTCGCGCTGCGCTGCGCTCACCGCATTGCATGAGTTCCTAATCGCCGATTATTCCAAAATAGAAAATTCCACTCTGGTAACTTGGGGCTTCTAGTTCTAGTTCTCTGATACAGCTCACTGGCTGCGCGTTGGAAAGGTCAGCGCACCGCGGTCAAAGTTCAACAAATTTGAACTTTGACCCAGCTGAAAACGTTTTGCGCATCGCGATAGGCCGCGCGCGCACAAGCGGCAAACCAGTTTGTGTACAAACCATGAATGGAACAGTGTGATTTTTCCGCGATAGTGTGAACGCGCCTTAAGGCGCATTCACATTTTTCCGCGATAGTGTGAACGCGCCTTAAGGCGCATTCACACTATCGCGGAAAAATCACACTTTTGCGCTGCGCTCACCGCATTGCATGAGCTCCCAATCGCCAATTATTCCAAAATAGAAAATTCCACTCTGGTAACTTGGGGCTTCTCTGATACCTCATTGGCTGCGCGTTGGAAAGGTCAGCGCACCGCGGTCAAAGTTCAACAATTTTGAACTTTGACCCAGCTCAAAACGTTTTGCGCGTCGCGATAGGCCGCGCACAAGCGGCAAACCAGCTGCAGTTTGTGTACAAACCAATGGAACAGTGTGATTTTTCCGCGATAGTGTGAACGCCCCTTTAGCCTGATTCCGGCACTGGATACAACTTCGCAATTAATTTGTTTGACTAATTAAATCGATTGCTATGACGATAAAGCTGATTGATGATGATTCTACATGAATATTTCTTATACAGCTGAAAAATCGTAACAAAAAGTGCCTACTTGTCTGAATAAATCGATTTTAAGACCCCTTCTTAGAACTAGAAGGCGGCTTAATTCGCGCACTAGATACAACTTCGCAATTAATTACGTCAACTTGGTCAAATCCGTAACCGAAGTTTGCAAGCTTGATAGACTGCTGCGTGAAATTGCACTTTAGTTTCTGTCATTTAATCTGCCAGGCTGATTTATTTTTTGGTACAGGCCTATTGGGGCTGATTTTCTTTTTATATTTGTGCCAAATATCACGCAAATCCACCTGTGCAGTGGTGAGATTTTCCGCCCCAAAATATCACCAAAATCAGTCACAATTTTTAAAGTTGCTGTCTATTTATTTTTATTGACGATTCCGCACATAAATTTGGCACATTTTAACAAGCATAAAACAGGAACTGCTTGATGAATTTTTGCAACAAAAGTATTTGTAATAGCTGTTGCCAACGTTTGCAAACGTTCGCGTATTTGGAACGCAGCCCAGCTATCATAAACACCAATCCGATAGTTGAAGTCCTCTCCTCGTACGTCCGCCATAATTTCGAGGCATATAATGCATCAAGACGTCTGCAGGCATGATCCCGCGTTAGACACACCCGTGGCTGGTCGAGCTCCACGGTACTCCGAGATCCACGGGTGTTGGTCCCCCAACTAGATAAGATAAAATAAAATTAGATTTTGCTGAAACTTTGTACACAAATGTTCTTTGTAAGTCCAATAAAATTGTTACCCTTTTTCCCTTGAAGGACCTCTCTTAAAAACCCTCAAGGTGACGGCGACGAGGCTCGAACCTCAATCACCTGATCAGGAGTCAGAGTATACACATCCACTGTGCCAACTCAGTCTTCCCTGAAGAAATGTGTTCGGAACTTATATTTAAACCTTATTTGCAATGAAACGTCTTGAATTGAACCAAGTAGATCAAAAGAAACTACAATCTCACAACGAGGGGAACTGAACTGCAATCGCCTGATCGGGAGTCAGAGGACACACATCTACTGCGCCATGCACCTCAATCTTCCATGAAGAAATGTGTCCGGAACTTATATTATTTTAAACCTTAGGTTGCAATGAATCGTCTTGAATAGAACCAAGTAGAGCAAAAGAAAGTACAATAATCACAGCGACGGGAATTGAACCCCAATCGCCTGATCGGGAGCCAGAGTACACATCCACTGTGCCACTATTCTTCCCTGAAGAAATGTGTTCGGAACTTATATTTAGATCTTATAGGTTGCGATGAAACATCTTGAAGTGAACTAAGTAGAGCAAAAGAAACTACAATCTCACAACAACGGGAATTAAACCGGTTACGTGTCGGCGGAAAGATCTTAAACTCGCCTGAACAGTTTCAACGTAAAACAACTCTGAAAGCAAACGATTTCATGACAAGCAAATACAATTTTTAAATTATTTATTAATAAATAAATAATAAATAAACTTCATGCATATTGAGTTACTTGCTTGGGAATGTTAATCTTATTCGTCTCTTCAAGTCAGCCAGTTCCACAGGCAGTAACAAAAACTTGAGATGTCCCCAAGACTAGTGGTGTTATAAGTCTGGTGATTTTAAGGGGGCCATGCATTCCCAAGTCCATTTCACAAATTTACCAGACCTATTGGACTGTTAATGGGGACATCTGAAGTCCAAGGCGTGCCTTTGACGGTCACGTAGAGGACGGAAGGGGCGTGAAATTCCCAACACGATGAGGACGTATATAGGGCTTCTAAATCTCACCCTCTTATAGTCAAAGCTTATGTAACTTACTCAATAAAATTTGTCGAGCCTTGTTTGCATGATGTGAAATTTTGGTTAAAATCCGTTAGAAAATGACATTAAGTTATTTAAGATCGAAAGTAGGACATGTTTATGTTTTTTTACACGTATGTTTTGCTGTGACACTTATTGAATTGATTTTAAAATAAATACCAGGCTTTAGAGAACGATTAAAACTTTACATATAAGCAGCATATAAGCAGTATATGGCTTTATAAATTGAGCAACACATTTAACTGTTGGTATTACCCAAAATGTGACAAGAACGACTCCATAAACGAGTGCAATTTTTTAGTGTGACATTTTGAAACTTTGAAAAATGTATTACAATTTCTCTTGTAATGTATTTTAAATTGATAAAGTACATGTTCTAAAGGTTGGGCGAAACTAGCAGTTAAATTTTCCAGAAATAAACTTCATTAGCACTGTATACTCGGTGCTTCCGCAAGACACTAAGAACAACTTCAAATGCTCAGGTGCACAGGACTCCAACCCTTGACCTCCTGCAGACATCTTGCAGACATCTTAACCACTCGACCACCGAGCTGGCCGGTGTTGAGTAGCCAGTTCGAATTCTTTAGCAGCGGGTACTTACAACTCACCATCGCTTAATTTCGTTGTTTATTCAGAAAAATTCCTTGTTCGAGTCTGCATGTGGGATATGGATGTAACGATCGATTTGAGTCCTCAACTTTTTTGCCAAGACTGATTTGCCCACTTTCAAACTGCTTTGCGAGTTTAACGACGATTTGTCGGACCGGCGAAGGATAAGGTATGAATTCCCGGACTTGCGGCTCGGGCTCGAGTTCAGGGGGTACAGGTCGCGATACCGGTCGTTCGGGCGGCTGCGGTGACACCGATAGCGTTGGCGACGGGGACCGAGACACGGCCGGGGGCGACGGGGTGGGAGGAGGAGGGGGAAGTTTTGAAACGATGTCCGCTAACGACGTTTGGAAATCGAGCGTGTGGTGAAGGTTGTGGATTAAATTTGCGCTTATGGCCTCGGCGCGTTCTGAAATAGCCGGGACGAACGTCGATTGTCTCTTGAAGTGAAGTCAATCGTTAGAGGTCGCGACTAAATCCTTGTGTACCGGATTTGGCAATCTTGGCAGCAATTTATTAACAACACAGCCATGACAGCAGAAGCCAAGGCCACAACCACTCTTATGAGGCTCATCACACTTGAACTGACTAGACTGCCAGGCCCGTAACCAGCGAGTTTTGCGGGGGGGATCGTATAGTGCCGTCAGGCACTAGTTTTGAAACAGTAAAATGCCGGCTATACATCACACCAAAAACACTTAGCGGTACTAACTTGCTAGGCAAGACTTCAGCGTAGACGTCTTCGTGATGATTCAAGCAGACATAACATGCTGGACATTAGCTACTAAATCATCTGATCTGCACATTTTGTTTTCGAGCTTGATGATGATGAGTTGCTGCAGCTGCCCACAGTAAGCTGGTGTGTGAAATACGGGAATCTTTTAATTTAGTGCTTTGGGCAGAACAATAATTGTATGCCGATTGTAGGATTCACAGGTACAGACAGACCTGTATTTTGGCCACTGTTCGATCCAGAACGAACTGGACGTAAGCTAAAGGCAACTCAACGGAGATTGTGCTTTCGTGTTATTTAGGGTTATAGTCGGGTCCATCACAAGTCCTCATAGTGACAAGCCTTCGCAAGTCCACCACTATTTGCATCGCTCCATTGTTCACGTCTCGGACTTCCGTCTCTACATGTATATCTCAGATACAGATAGGAAACGATTTGCACGTAGAAACTGGAGTCCAAGTACGTGATGGCCAAATGGTGATGGGAGGGTATGGGCAGGCAGGCAGGGGGAGGAAAAACACTCACTGACTTACCACCTCCCCCCATATAAACCTGCACCATACTTACGTTCCCGGCTCATCCGCAACCCAGCCCAAAAACTCAACAGATGTATAGATCGGATGCCCTGTAATATGTTCAACGGGCCATGTAAATAGTATACAAGTCCCTGTGTAGGCTTGGGTGACTCTAGTAATAATTTTCGGAGTCGAATCGCGATTCTATTCGGAATTGATTCCATTTTTCGCGGGAAAACATAAAATATACTAAGCGTGATTAAAAGGTAAATGAGCGTGGTTATGTACATGTACATCGACGATACTACTTATTGTGCCGACGACGACCCAATTATTGGCACCGAGTGACACTAAACGTCCCCGAAATGATGCCAGCCTATCCTGTACCACACACAATTGTTTAATAATGTGAAAATGATCAGAAGTTAAATATTTTTACAAAAGTTGGAGTTTTGCCTTCGGAATTGCTAGGTAATTTCTAGAATCGCCAAGCTACCACTAGGAATTGAATCTAAATGGAGGGGAATCGATTTCTACTGGGAAACAATTCCTCAAATCTGGAATCGTGATTTCTATTCCTAAAGTGGAATCGATTCTACACGACTTTGGCGTGGAATCGCCCAAGCCTAGTCACAATTAAGCTATTCAAATGAACTTCAACAAAGGCATTCTCTTGTGCGTGTTCAACCTTTGCTTCTTGTTACTGGTCAGACGGACTTGTGCGGGAATCGACTATAACCCTGGTGTTATTTCGCAGCCTGAAGTTAACCTTTTTTTGCATGTGTAAACCACAAAATACACTCTTCTCTAACTTCGGCTGCGTTCGGGCGTGCAGTTCTCGTTACTCTGGAGTAATGCGTGCGCATTGCACTCGGGTCACATCACGCGAACGGCAAGTCCGCAGTCCGCGTGCGCGAATGGCAATCAGTGAAGATGGCCGTCTCTTGCCATCACTGCACAAAAAATGCCGTTTCATTGCTCACAAGAAATTGAGGAAATACAGGCCGTAAGTCGTGAGAACCTTTGATGCCGTCTAAAACAAACCTTAGTGAGTTATTGTTTCAGTTATCGAGTTGACACTTTTAGCAAATTCACCAAAAATCCCACCTATATTCCACCATCTTCGTACAAATCACATGACACTTGACAGGAGTACGAGCACACTCCCCATTTGTTGGGGAGTGGGGAGAGCATACTCTCACTGACCCGAGTGTCGTTATTCTTGCCGTTCACGCGCGCAGGAGTATAACTCGTGTTAACACGAGTACACGCCCGAACGCAGCCCTCATGTAGTGCAGTTATAATAAGCAAAACGTCACTAAGCATTCTCAAACTCATTGTTAACATATAGTGTGATGTGAAACATTTAAAGATGAACATGTGTGAAACTAAAAGGAGCCAAACACTTTAATTCAGAAAATATGATATACAACTGTAAACTGGTATACAAGTACTGTACATCAGATACAGTACATGAATTATATCCCAAATAAAAATATGTAAAACTGTCAAGTCCATTGTGTAGTGTGTCCTTTATTCCCAAATATCTTAAAGAACTCCCAACATTATACAAATACATACAGTGGGCGCATCGTGCAATGGGAAAAAAACGTACGGAACAAAATTGTACGGCAAATGGAACAAAACTGCACGGATAGTGACGTAGAATAAAATGAAATTAAATACTGAACGGCACGTCCAATCAGATGACAAGGATCTACTCGGGCGTTATATAAAGTAAATTAACTAACTGTTAATAAAATATTTACCGTGGACAGCATTTCAGTAAATTGCCCAACCATTCGGGTATAACCAACTGCATGATTACAATTTTCCAAATCATTAACCAACATATTGGTTAAAATACAATTAACCGATCATTGGTTAAAATATTTAACCACTTATTAAATTTTACCCAACCTGGGTTTAACCAGCTGTTTAGATGTTTACCTGGTAATACATGGTTGGTTAAAATTTTAACTAAGTTGGTTAATATTTTTAACCAACGTTCTGAGAGTGTATATAGAAATCAACAATTTCAATAATTTCTTGGTTAAAATCAAAATGATGCACGTTTTTCTTTTTAAAAAGATCAGTTAAAAATAATAATTTTAGTCTTGTTTGTACTGACAACAAATCTCCACTTATTACAATAGGATTTAAATCTCTTTAACAACAGCTGTAGACCCTCATAAACTATCCGATAACAGAATCGTATCGTCAGCATACAATAAAGAATTTAATTTCCGAGTGCCCAGTTCCACACCATGAATGGGGCTCTACTTAGCTCTGGTTCCAAATCATTCAAAATAAGGAAAATAAAATTAGGCTGAACACTGCTGTTAAACACCTATAGTACATGGAAAGGAATCGGTTACACCATGAGTTAATTTAACAGTCGGAGTACAAAATCAACAAAACAAACAGAACTTTATTATCAAGGGTGCTATATCCTAACCCGATTTAAAACCTGATTTAGTCCACTGGGTTAATCTATTTCGATTAACAATTTGAAATAATTTCCCTAAAGAACCAAGCTAAGTAATACCCCTATAGTTTCCGGGCGGCGTACCCTAACAGATTGCCCACACAGTTCACGTACTGTAAGGTTAATGTACAGTATGGTTAATGTACAGTAAGCTAGGCCGAGCGGCGTACCCTAATAGACTGCCTCCTATGGTTAATGTACAGTAAGCTACGCCAATCGGCGTACCCTATATTAAACGACTGCCCCCTATGATTCATGTACAGTAAGCTACGCCATGCAGCGTACCCTAATAGACTGCCGCCTATGGTTCATGTACAGTAAGCTACGCCAAGCGGCGTACCCTAATAGACTGCCCCCTGTGGTTCATGTACAGTAAGCTACGCCAAGCGGCGTACCCTAATAGACTGCCCCCTATGGTTCATGTACAGTAAGCTACGCCAAGCGGCGTACCCTAATAGACTGCCCCCATGTGGTTCATGTACAGTAAGCTACGCCAAGCGGCGTACCCTAATAGACTGCCCCCTGTGATTCATGTACAGTAAGCTACGCCATGCAGCGTACCATAATAGACTGCCGCCTATGGTTAATTTACAGTAAGCTACGCCAAGCGGCGTACCCTAATAGACTGCCCCCTATGGTTCATGTACAGTAAGCTACGCCAAGCGGCGTACCCTAATAGACTGCCGCCTATGGTTAATTTACACAGTAAGCTACGCCAAGCGGCGTACCCTAATAGACTGCCCCCTATGGTTCATGTACAGTAAGCTACGCCAAGCGGCGTACCCTAATAGACTGCCCCCTGTGATTCATGTACAGTAAGCTACGCCAAGCGGCGTACCCTAATAGACTGCCCCCTATGGTTCATGTACAGTAAGCTACGCCATGCAGCGTACCCTAATAGACTGCCCCCTATGCTTCATGTACAGTAAGCTACGCCATGCAGCGTACCCTAATAGACTGCCCCCTATGATTCATGTACAGTAAGCTACGCCATGCAGCGTACCCTAATAGACTGCCGCCTATGGTTCATGTACAGTAAGCTACGCCAAGCGGCGTACCCTAATAGACTGCCCCCTATGGTTCATGTACAGTAAGCTACGCCAAGCGGCGTACCCTAATAGACTGCCGCCTATGGTTAATTTACACAGTAAGCTACGCCAAGCGGCGTACCCTAATAGACTGCCCCCTATGGTTCATGTACAGTAAGCTACGCCAAGCGGCGTACCCTAATAGACTGCCCCCTGTGATTCATGTACAGTAAGCTACGCCAAGCGGCGTACCCTAATAGACTGCCCCCTATGGTTCATGTACAGTAAGCTACGCCATGCAGCGTACCCTAATAGACTGCCCCCTATGATTCATGTACAGTAAGCTACGCCATGCAGCGTACCCTAATAGACTGCCCCCCTATGATTCATGTACAGTAAGCTACGCCATGCAGCGTAGCCTAATAGACTGCCGCCTATGGTTCATGTACAGTAAGCTACGCCAAGCGGCGTACCCTAATAGACTGCCCCCTGTGGTTCATGTACAGTAAGCTACGCCAAGCGGCGTACCCTAATAGACTGCCCCCATGTGGTTCATGTACAGTAAGCTACGCCAAGCGGCGTGCGTGTTTTTTATTTACACCGCAGCGAGGGGTACACCCCAATTTTTCAACCCGAATAGAGTCTAAGTTTCCAATGACTGACACTTCTCGAGTGACAATCTTGGAAATAGTGACAACTCTTACTCTCACTATTAGAGAAAAAGAAGAAACCGAGAAATTTCGGAAAATCCCAAACATGCATAGATTCGAACCAGGGACCTTATCATTACAAGTCGAGCTCTCTTCTAACCAGACCACGAAGCTGGTTGCAAACCGACCGCATTCAAAACCCTAAATTCCTTTAAAATAACCAACCATAAACCCTAACCCTGAACCCTAACCTATTATATAGTCTCCTCTCAAGACGCTAAAAAGGTACAAACCCCATTGTTCTCCCCTCGCAGTGGTGTAAAAAAAAATTACGCAAGCGGCGTACCCTAATAGACTGCCCCCTATGGTTCATGTACAGTAAGCTACGCCAAGCGGCGTACCCTAATAGACTGCCCCCATGTGGTTCATGTACAGTAAGCTACGCCAAGCGGCGTACCCTAATAGACTGCCCCCTATGGTTCATGTACAGTAAGCTACGCCATGCAGCGTACGATAATATACATCCTGAGATCTCAGGGAATTTCCACTCTGCGAAGCGACGTGACAATACCCTGAGGAAATACACGCAAATCTGTGGAGCGAGCCGGCTGCTGTCTTGAGCCAACTCACGCCCGAGTCATTTTGATGTAATTTAATCAATTCGGTCATGTTATGCCGAAAAGGAACAATTTCTATACTTTCCAGAAATTGTATTGGGTTCCGTTCCTTATGACTGTCCCATTCCTACCAAACTTTCAAACGACGAACCTTATTTACTCCGCAGTTGTTCACATTAATAACAGGGATGCATGCTGACGAATGTAATGGAACGGATTCCCCAGTATGCTTTAAATAGCAGCCAATCGCCGACGCGGCCAGCATTACCGAGTAACATGTATCACATGCGTGCACGGTGACAGGATTTCTGTCGCTAGTCCCACCGCCAAATGGGGCTTTTTTCAACAGGGCCACTGTACGCAGGAGTTAGGGAGTGCGTTAAAGGGGCACTGTTGCAAGAGGATGATGGTTCATGTACAGTAAGATACGCCAGACTCGTATAATGTACAGTATATTTTTGTTAGTGTACACACTTTATATCTGTGAGTTGTATGTATCTAAAGTGTGTCTATGCAGATTTTTTTACCAAATAAAGTGACTTAAGTAAATGACTTCAAAACTGTGTTCGTTTGATTACTTTCGTTACATAAATTTGAGTTTTCTCTCTTTACATAAATGAAATTCCGTATTTCGTGATTAATTTCGTTTGTTGGCACCCGAGGTTCGTGACAATTGTTTGAAGCCCAGATGGTGGGCCTCAATTTTTTTATCCCCGTATGCGACCAAATACAGGACAAAAGGAAATTTGGTGAACAATATTCTTTGCATTCATTGCTTGAGCAACCTGTAAATTTTTAACTGTACAAGACATTTGTGGAGTCGAGGGGCGGTGGTGGGTTTGAAAAATACACTTGATCAAATGAAAAGCAATAAAATAGAACTCTCTCCTTCGGCTGCTCAACCAAGAATGACTCGTCATCCAAAAGTGGAGTAAAGTCAAACGGGCCCCACAAACGGGGATAACTGCACCATAATTTTGGTTATTCAGGCATTTCTCACAGGATAGTTTAATTATTCTCATGTAAAAACTGGAATTTCGGGTTGAATGAACAATTATGAAGACTATATCGGTTTGGGTAGTGGTAAACGACTATAAGGGTTACAATCAAGTGAATTTTTTTTCTGGAATAGCCGATTTCCAATTATACCAAAACATATCCAATGCTGTTAAACCCTGAATAAAGGGATTTTTAGGATATCTTGTAACTGTTAGGGCTCTACAAGTTGACCTAAAATCCTAAGTTGATTACAATCAGCATCAAACCATCGAAATTTTTCTTTACATGCTTAGAGTACTCTTGTCATTTTGCTTTAAAACGAGATATTTTTGGAAGCACCTTGCTAGCTACCGTGTAAATAATATTAAAGACCTAACAGATTGCCCCTATATAGTTCATTTACAATAAGGTACGCCGCCCGGCGTACCCTAACAGATTACCCCGACAGTTGCTGTTCATGTACAGTAAGGTACGCCGCCCGCGTACCCTAACAGATTATCCTAACAGTTGCTGTTCATGTACAGTAAAGTTCCCTAAGTAACCTAAGATATTACAGTAAGGTGTACCCTAAGATATTACAGTAAGGTAAACCAGGCGGCTTATCCTAACATATTTGCCCATATAGTTCATTTACGGTAAGGTACGCCGCCCGACGTATCCCAACAGATTACCCCTATATAGTTGCTGTTCATGCCGGGCGGCGTACCCTACCAGATAATTGCCCCTAAATAGTTCATGTACAGTAAGGTACGCCTAACATATTGCCCCTATATAGTTCATTTACAGTAAGGTACGCCGCGCCCGGCGTACCGTAACAGATTACCCCATAGTTGCTGTCCATGTACAGTAAGGTACATATTTCCCCCATAGTTCATGTAGAGTAAGGTACGCCGGTGTCACGGTCTCAGATGTTCCGCGTGCTCAGATGTTCCGATGACGTCACGGAACAGTTCAGCACGTTGCGTGCACGATCTCAGATGTTCCGCGTGCTCACATGTCCCGGTGTAAAAGGTAAAACTGTCCCCTTGCGAATGTGTACCCGGCTTTCCATAGACGAGTGCATACAACAAGCATTGTAACCAGTGGCGAACGTTGGCAACGTTTGCGTATGTGGAACGCAGCCCTGTACATCTGCGCGCCTACGTACATGGCGCGAATTCTGCTGATCAACTCAGCACTTCACCTAAACTGGTATAATTACGTATGCTGTGCGCATGACGTTCCGTGACGTAAGCTACCATATTTGGTCATCGGAACATCTGAGCACGCGGAACATCTGAGATCGGGACACCGGGTGGCGCGCGTACCCTGACAGATTTTCCCCATAGTTCATGTAGAGTAAGGTAAGGTACGCTGGGTGGCATACCCCAACAGATTGCCTACATAGTTCATGTACAGTAGTACGGTACGCCGCCGGGCGGCGTACCCTAATAGACTGCCCCCTACATGTATGATTCATGTACAGTAATAAGGTACGCCGGGCGGGGCACCCTAATAGACTGCCCCCTATTGGTTCATGTACAGTATACGCCGGGCAGCGTACGCTAATAGACTGCCCCATATGATTCATGTACAGTAAGGTACGCCAAGCGGCGTACCCTAATATACTGCAGCCTATGGTTCATGTACAGTAAGATAACTTGATTACAATCAGCATCAATGGTTTGATGCTGATTGTCGGAAGTATTATAGGAAGCACCTTGTTAGCTACCGTGTAAATAATATCATTAAAACTACTTAAAGCACCTTCGACATTGTGGTTTCCAAACGACCTATAATTGAAAGCGGTGATTTTTTTTCTTGAATATCTTCACATTCATATATGCATTTGAAAGGTTCTGTTGCAGATCGATGCCAAAGGTGGTTTTCCAAGAATCAGAGTCTTCTATCACCGATTTGCCAAATTCATGTTAAAAACATTGGTTTTAAAGTGAAGTCCATATCTTGGCACCTATAAGGTTTTAAAGATAATTCTGCTGTGGTGGGAGCCTATGAAATGTTTGCACCTTAAAATTACCTTCCTGAATTTTTAAGGTGGTAATCATCAAATCCAGATTTCTTGATAAAAAACAATCTCATGACACTTCAATAGCAGCTTTTTATACAATTTGAGCTGAAAACGATCATATTTTGGCCTTGCACTGTAATGAAAGCATTATATAACCTCAACCGTTAGTGCAGCACACTATGTAAACAAGTTAGTCAAGGGACAAATGTTGCAATTGAAGTGAGACTAATCATGAATTGCGAGGACAACAATTTGGTCCCTGGAACTTTAAAGTACATCTGTGTCAACCAAATTCAGTCAAATTAGGCATTTTTATGGAATACTTTTCCTTTTTTGGATGACATTTTCCTATCATCCATAAGTACCGACGGCACTTTTCATCTTCCATCAACTGGAAAGCCGCACGACTGATAGTTCCCATCGACAGATGGCACCCAAGACGCATCAGGGAAGCCCTCGAAATACACAAGCACAACACAATACCCAAGACATTGGCGTTAGCATCAGCAATATCTAGCACTCTCTATTAACCAACCAGACCGATGGGTCACCTATACCCTAGGTCCTCTCTCCACGACAGCCACTGCCACAATGACACGCACCAGTGAGCACACACAAGCGTTAGCCAACCACAGGATTAGGATAGCATACTCACGCCTCCACAACCCAAGCCATCCCGAATGCCCTCAACCAGTACCCATAGCCCTGTATCGTCAGTTCACACTCACCGGTTCTTTTCAGAACCACACATACAAAAGAGATCAACAACAAGAAGAACTACCGTACACTTCCATTGGGTTAGTTCACAATTCTGTGTGTGTTATGTGTTAGTTTTTAACAGATCTGTTATCTTAATCGGAATTGTGACCTCAGAACAAACACCGTGTTAACAGGACGGGTTAGTGTTAGTGTTAGTGTTGAAAGTCGTGCGCAGAACCGCAAATTATGAGTGAGGTCGCAATTCTCCATGTTAGTATTAGTGTAACAGATCTGTTGACTCGGCGTCTTGGGAAATGTCAAGGCGGTAGGGTTCTGCACGACTTTCAACACTATAGAATTGTTACCTCCGGTCTGTGTTACACAAGCTTAACCACCAAATTTCTCAATTGTGGGTAGAATGCAAGATAAAACACATTTATAAGTTGTACTGAAAACTGAACCTCAATTTATTGAGAATTACGAAAGTTCTAAAATAATAAAAACTAACACCACCCATTTCTATCAGATTAACTTAAAGGTACACACCGGCCTACGGTTTACATGATTTAGTGATGTAGCAGCATTGACAATACTTTTTTGATGGTCGTTGTGAAAAAAAGATCCCGTAATTTACTAAAGAAGTGCAAAATTACCAAAAACGGTCAAAAGACGGGTTATACGCTTTACCAGCCGTTGCAACTACGCGCGAGCTTCGCGACTTTCACAAACGATTCGCTCTTCTCCTACTCAGGATATCTCCAATTTTCTGCTCACTATTTCACTGGACAGCCCGGACGACCGAATAGGAATTTTTGTTTTCTTTGGAGAAGTTGGCATCATGTTTTTTCTTCACGAACGTACGTACACCGTAGCAACCAACCCACGCGTGTGTGCACTCGGGATATTTGCCGTGCTGCGCGGAGCAAATATCTTACACTCCACCGTAGCCTGCCGTATGCATGCGCTCGCTCCCGTTCTCCAGACTCTTGAAACAAACATTTATGTTCAAATGTTCATACTTATGTTCAACATTGTTTCATACCTGTATAAATAGTCTCTCTTTTGTCACTAATTACTTATAAATATTGGGTGAAAATCAGAGTTGAATTTGGTGCAGTTCTGCAGTAACAAACTTTCATGCGACTGGACACAAAACTAACTAGCAAGACCATGTGACTTTTCGGAACCAGAATCTGGTTCCGAAAAGTCACGTGACCTCTGTTTTTTGAAAATTGCTCAAAAACGGAAAAATTGTCGTGGTTTCTTTTCAGGATATGTTCACGGTCTGTAACAGGAGCTGTTAAACTAACATGAGATGTAACACTAACACGTCCTAAACACCATGTTAACATCGAGTTAACATTTTTTTTTTTCTGAGTTCACAATTCTGATTAATTTAACAGATCTGTTACACTAACACGCAACACAATTGTGATTTCGCCCGGTGAACAGTACAGAATTAACATGGTGTTAACACTGTGTTAACAGATCTGTTAACATGGTGTTAACCTGGTAATTCAATTTGAGGTCGAGATTAATGCCGTGTTGGCATGTTAACAGATCTGTTAAACTAACACACACAGATTATTGTGACCTCACGCAACATTAAGCAGAATGTACCTTTAAGATGTTTACACCTGGTGTTTTTAGATATGCTTAGGTGACGGCTGTCCAAAGTTGCTAATACAAACAAACAAATAATGCTATTAAAAAGAAAGTTGCAAAAAACATACCACCTTAAGGCCAAATGGAAGAGGGCGAATCTTCAAAAGAACCTAGCAAATAGAGGAGATTACAAAAATTAAGATCAAGATATTAAAAAAGCATTTTTGTGGCCAATCCTTAATCTGTTTGTCAGAACAAACACCGTGTTAACTCGACTTTCAACACTAACATTAACAGGTCATGTTAACATGGTGTTTGTTCTGAGGTCACAATTCCGATTAAGATAACAGATCCATTAACACTAATACGTAACACACAGAATTGTTACATCACCCAATGAGCCTAAAAGCCTAGGGCAGGCTGCTTTTCTCAATGGCTTCAAAGAGTGTTTGCGACCGTTTTCTTTTGGGAGAAAAAATAGCAATTGAAATATGAACAGCTTCTGAATTTGAGGATATTTATTATTGCTCTGTGTACTTTCAAGAGGTACAGTACATGTACAGGTATATGTGCTTGTGGTCCACAAGCAGCAAAAATGAAAAATAAAGTGCAAAAATAGCTTTTCATAAAAATGTGTAACCAAACGTTTAATCTTATCCTAGGATGCTAGGGTCTGTTAACAGAAAGGGGTCACCAATTTGTGACATGGGGATCGATTTCTGAAGTTTTAATTAGCACATGTACTGAAATAAATCATCGAGTATTAATCTATGGATTTGAAAGATTACAAAAAAATACTTTGGGAGATAACTTGTGTCATGAATTTTCTGTATGATTGAAAAATGTGAATCTTTATGGCAAGTCATACCAAACAGATTTAACTCCTTTTTTAGAGAGTCTGAAAACGAGGTTTTAAACGTAACATGCCTTGTCTTATGTAGGCTTAACAGATGATTAATAAAAATCAAAAGGCATGATTATCTCCAGAATACAGGCATTATACAACACAACTGGCATAATGCTCATTTTTATTGTACATCTATTTGAAGAAACTTTTGAGGTGGGCCATGTCACAAATTTGGGGGACTTCTAGTCCCGTCTTTTCATTTTCAAATTCATTTTTAAAAAATCCTTTGATCGAAATCTCGCAATTTTGTCTGTAGTATATCTTCTAGCATAGGGATCTTATCTATGTAAATTTTGTTCCACTAAATAGGGAGGATTAAAGGAAATAGTGATTAACTATTTAGCCAACTGCATTGGTGACCCCTTTTCGTGAACGGACCCACATGTATTTTACATGTACATATGTGTACATGTATACATGTACATGTGTCGTACATGCACATCTATACATGTGCACGTTTTTACATCATGTCCATGTACAATTACATAGAAAATAGACATTTGCAAAACTAAAGAAAGGGAAGTAAATTTGGGCCAAGATCAGTAATATACTGAAACGCAAAAGAAACTTACCACTTGTTTAAAATGTAATGAAATTGTAACAGTTCAAAATAAAACAAACCAACAATTGCTAATTGAAACATTGGCATTTTATTGATGACATGTCAAGTTTTTGACCAAGATACACCATCTCATCAGTAATTGTTCTACAGTAAAGAACAGAAGAGGGTGCAATGTCAGTCCCCATTCAATAGCGTGTGTGGCCACCACTGATTTGGATACAGGCAGTGCATCATCTGCGCATACTGCCTACCAGTCTTTGGATGGATTGCAATCGTGGCATGTTGCTTGAAATGCCCATTTTGCACTGGCCTTTTTAACGCCAACATCAAGACATCACGTGCAGCTCATTACAATCATCCCATACCCCTTGGCTAATCACCGACAGCTGTTCAACAGCTGTGCCATGAAGTGACCATTGAAGGTTCAAGTGACCTTCAGACACCGTTTGGTCTGACAGTGAGGACACTATTGTCCACAAATAAGTTCATGCAGTGTTATTGTTGTTATTTAAAGGTTTAAAAGGTGGTAAGTTTCTTTTGCGTTTCAGTATACCGGTACTACAGATACAAATTATGTAACACTATTTAACATTAGGAAATTAAAAGTTTAAATCCCATGTAATTTTCAAGTTTTATAAAATCATTTACTTTCACTTTGCCAAATGTACACATATTTAGTCAAGTACAATAATAACAAAAAAGGGATGTTGGTAAAATGCGGAATGGTGGAACAGAATACGGAACAGTGGATCGGAGGGGTGGAGCGGAAGGGTGGAACAGAACGGCAGAATGGAATGGTAAAACGGAACCGTAAAACGCGCAGACGTTTGTTCGACTGCACATCGTGTGCATTCCACCCTTCTGTTTCACCCCTCCATTCCACTGTTGGGGTGGTCTACATGTATCTGTTCCACCGATCCATTCCACCATTCCGTATTTTACCAACAGTGAACGATTTCGTTCTGAAATATTGGATAGCAGATTTGCTACAGTATGCAAATTTTGTTTTGCGTAGCAATTTTCGAATTTTGTTTAGCAATCCAGTATTTTTGTATAGCAAATTCATAATGGATGATTAAACGCTGCATATAAGGGCTTCTTTTGCGAGTTATTTTAAAGACCATAACAATGTTGTTAATATTCACATTTTAAAAGTGACGATCAAGTTGCCTGCATGGGCTTAATCACTATAAATAAAGCAAAAGCACACATTCATTTAAACCCGCACAGTACATGCAGTCTCTGAATAGCACAGTAACATTTTTAAAAGGATTTTTAATACTTGCAGGCTGCACAGTAAGAGTAAGACTCTTGAGAAGCTCATAAGAATTTTTTTCTTTTTTAAAGACTGACTTTAAGCATCGGCGAGTGCCGATTTGATGCAAAAACCGATTTGATGCAAAAACTCCAAATTTGTGAGTGGGAAAATTTTAATATTTTGTGAGAAAACATTTGCTAAACAATATTTCAGTCTGCCTCATGTTTTGCACACAAGGTCCAAAGCCATAATCAACTACATTTACTCAATTCTTTCCCATACCGCGCCAATTGCCTATAGGCCATAGGCCTCAGTCTTAGCAGAGCTAATAAGTGGAAGGCTCGACACGGCCAGTCATTGTCGGTAGCTGGTTCCACTTTCAAAATAACCTCATTTCTCCCACACATTTTTACACTTTGTCCATGAGAAAGAGTGGACAATGTTTTCCACAAAAATGACGATCAAATAAAATACGGTCGCTGCGATCATTCTTCTATGCTGGGATGCACGAAAAAACGATAATGAAAATCACGGTACGATCGACAGCCCAGCTGAGCTGATATCTCCATGCACATATACAACCAGGTTTTGCAAGAAAGCGATCGTGTTGCAAAACGCATGCCGATTGGCTGATAAAAATAACACGACTTGTTGCTACTAAATTCTGGCCAATGACGTTTAAGTTAATAAAACGGTGATCGGCAGCATGAGATATCAAGCCCCCGACTTGGATTTACTGTGTTCACGTGCATTGCTAGCTCTAGCTTCGCAGGTTTTTGTGCCGTAGCACAGAGAACGTGCTGTAGCGATAGCGAAGAGGCCGTGCCGTGTATTAGCGCCGCTATCATGCCGCTGGCTGTGGACCGTAATCGAGAGCTGTTTTTGACCGCTCGTGCGAATCAGAAGCAGTGAATGAAGTATTTTTTTATCAGTTCTCTCCATGGTTCTTTTTTCACGAAAGATAATTTATGTTAATTGTTTACTTAGCAGCACAATGTATGATAATTTTGTTGTGCGTACGGGTAATTTTTCATGCGTTTTGTACCGGAATTTCAGCGTATCGGGCCGATATGCACGTGCGTGGAAAGAACCCTGCCGTAAGCCGTCGCGATACGTTAGCCTGGTTAGTTTTCTATTTTCGTGTTTTCATCTCTCACTAACATTTACCGGTACAAAACTAATCTGGAAGTGCAAGAATAAGGTCAAGATGTTGAAAAAAAATGTCTCAAATTGCATCACTAAATCAAGACAAAAACTGCGATGCCATTTGAAAAGTGGCATCGAAGATTGTCAAACACGCGTCGCATTTTGCGATGCGATACAGGGGAAATCGTTCACTGTGCCATAAAGAAGTGAACTTGAGCGAACTCCGGAAAGCAAAGTTGTCTTCCTGCATGAAAAGTCTTACAAGAAGTACATTGTATTTCTCAAAGTGGTATACAATACATTAGTTACCACAATATTTCTAGCATAGTAAAACACACTTTCAGCTAACATGAAATTGGGTTCAGGACAGCAATGCCTACATGTAGTTACGACCTGTCAAGCAAGCTGAACTGTCATGACCATTTATGACCAATCACAACAGAGCTACATAGACAGCGCCCACATACATGTATGTAATAGTACATACTCACAAACAAAAACACATGCTTGTAATAAGCCATACTCGGCCGTACAATACTGCTTGCATGCAGTGGGCTTCAAGTGAATTTTTGTTTCAATTTTGGGCGATCCGCTGTTCAAAGGTAAGAAAGTGCGTATTTTATGAATTTTATGAATATGACACCTTTTGTAAATTACTGGTCCTTTACTCAGTGTGTGTCGACCCTGAAACAAAATGAATTTTCTTCAAAGAACCTGTGCTTTTCATGTCAGTCTTTTGTGCTTTCTGCATTGTGTGGCCATTTTTGTGATGGCTTGTTGCAACAGTTACTAAGTGGGCGGGGTTAATTGAGCAATCTCGGAACTACATGTATGCATTTAACACAGCAAATGGACGGTTTTTTGGTTGGTAACAATCTCCTAAGAAATAATCCACTAAGCGAGTTTGTGTGATAAACACTGTTTTTAAAACTCAGAAAAAAAGAAGAAAAAAATATTGCAAAAATAATGTTTATACTGCTCTAAAATCTGATAAATGATTACTGGAACAACCACACTGACGAACCCGTTTGTTTAACAAGATTTTTGTGCTTTGGTGGGATTACGCGGAGTTACGTTTAGTTAAGCACATTGTACTAACTTAATATCCATTTTGTTTTTAAATCTGCTGCAAAACCCAATATATTTGGGGCTTTATTTTACAAAATATTTTGTATCTTTGCGTATAATGTGTATGGTTTTGCAGTAGCACCGTAACCATGTGAATCTCTTTTGTATATGTGTGGTTCTGAAAAGAACCGGTGAGTGTGAACTCAACGTTTCGAACAGTGTGCTCTGTTCGTCTTCAGGAGTATAATGCGTATGAGGACAATTATTCTTAAAATAGAGGTTTTCCCCCCTGAGTACTTGATGACTGAGTACGAGAATTTTGACAAGGTAAAAATATCTTAAAATTTATCTCGAGTTTCCAGTGCTGTACTTTGACATGTATTTGTGTTAAACTAGTCATGCACATACCAAACACAGGGATTCACATTGGACCTTTTCGAGCGAGGATTAATTTCAATTTAGCATTATTAATAATTAATATATCTTAAATCTCATTGTATCAACAATTTTAGTTCATTCTATTGTTTCATTTTGCATCGGTTAAAATCTAAGTAGAATTGTTTTCTTTTTAATATGAAATATTAAGTGTACATACAGCTTATCGTAATATTAGGCCAAACAAAATAAATGGTGTGTTTACGGTAACCCGACC
Source organism: Henricia sp. BOLD:AAB3569 (assembly GCA_037783545.1). Classification (NCBI taxonomy): domain Eukaryota; kingdom Metazoa; phylum Echinodermata; class Asteroidea; order Spinulosida; family Echinasteridae; genus Henricia; species Henricia sp. BOLD:AAB3569. The sequence goes on along the minus strand of JBBELK010000104.1, from coordinate 136,449 downwards.
TACCTGAAATTTTTGAGGCCAAATTACCGACCTCAAACTTTTTTTTGCTAATTTTCAAGTTGATAATTTTAAATGAGCACTATCTGCAATAATTTCCAACGAACATAACATTTTCTGCACTTGTACATGAACATGGTTAATAGTGTTAATAGTAAGTTTCAAACATTGCAAAACAACACGCAAATGCATGAACTAAAATGTAACTAAATTGAGATTTCGCTTATACATCAAATTAACAAACGACTTTCTCAATCCTAGGTCACAAAGTTTACAACTTTCGTGGAATGCGGAATAGAAAAATATCACACTAAAAAAGCACACGTGTTTCTACAAGTTCCATTTCTTCGTTACTGAATTTAAAAATAGCAGCTGCTCTTTTTATGCCGATAAAAAAAATGGTCTGGTGGGGTATACCTAACTGAAAACATTCGCATGTCGATGTTATTGGACGACGTTGTGTATAGACCATTCTCATAACCATGGAAACCTTCCCTGTATGTCCGCCATAGCTGGGACATGGTCAGTGCATGAACTACAAGCGTTATTTGATAATGCTCATTGTTAATTAAGGTTTGTTTTGCCCTTACCCGACGTATATTAGCACTGTGTACTCGGTGCTTTCCCGAGACACTATGAAAAACTTCATAGCATGCTCGGGTGGGATTCAAACTCACAACCTCCTGCAAACAAGGCAGACGTCTTAACCACTCGACCACCGAGCTAGCCGGTGTTGAATGGCCGGTTCGAATCATTTTGCAACGGGGATCGCAATTAATTAGTAATTGATTTAGCTTGCATCGGAGAGAATGAATGTTAAAGTTGCATTGCCCGTGTTTCGGTGAAAGGATTAAAACAATTAATTTACACAAGCGAACGAATTTAGAAAGCTTACGTGTCTCTGTAACGAAAAATATCAAAAACTTAAATTTCCGACGTCGGGAATTGGAGATACAAGCCTTTTTCTTGAAACGTGCTTCACATGTTGTACATGTGCGCGTACGCTCATATGTACATAGTATGTGTACAATGTACACGCACATGTACATTTACGTCATAACCCTGTCGATTAATTGACCAACCAGCCATTTAATCATTTCTTGTTTTTAATCGACTGGCATTAATCCTTGACGGATTTTTACGTTCTTGGTACCAAATGAAAGCTGATAACTTTTTCTATTCTAGAAAATTACCTATTTAACTTTTTAAAAAAATTTGTCGCCCAAATCGCCCCAAACACGGGCAGTGCAACTTTAATTAAGGTTTGTTTTGCCCTTACCCGACGTATATTAGCAGTGTATACTCGGAGCTTTGTGTCGTCACTTCGAACAATTTGTGCATTTGTTGTAATGGTGAATTCACACTGAGCCTTTCGCGTGCGTGTAATTGCGATGGTGTTGCTTTGAGAAAAAGCGATGTGCAGGGAATTTTAAGAGAAACGAATTATGAAGAAAAAAATTCCATTCAACGTGTCCAAGCTGTGGTTTTCGGTGCGTTGTTTCACCCCAAATTCCTTCGACAGAATTAGCTTGGATGGAAAGTGTTTCACAATTCAGTGCTTTTCAGTGCATTGTTTCACTCAAAATGCTTTCCACACCGCTTTTTCTCAAAGCGACGCATGTGGCAATCATGCGCAAAAATGGCTTAGTGTGAATTTGTGTGTGTGAAGAGCGCGTTACGCGCGTCATGGATGCACGCTGTTCGATTTTATTAACAATGCAAAACGCACAGTCAATGCACTGGAAAAAGCTGCGTCCCAGTTATGGTGGACGTGTACAGGGAAGGCATCCTGGGAAAGGTCTATAGCCCTGTGCTATATTGGGTCATTGCAAATGATTAATTGGCTTTTTATAGACGTCTTTGCTCAATTCAAATAAAATTTATATGACATGCATGTAAAATGAAGAAATTGAGATGAAAATACAACAAATTTAAAATGAGTAACGATTTCTAACGCTTTTACAAAAAACCCAAAACTGCCTCACATTACCTAAATAATCTTAGGCAAACACATGAAAGGTCTGGATATCTATACATGTAGATCTGTGAACAACAAGGTGGTATTATTTTAATGGTAACCGTTATGCATACCGTTAATCAGGGTTTTCTTGCCAACGGTCTCGATGTGAAATCCCAGGTTCTGCAGTAAATCGTGGTCCAGGATCCGCCGTCCATCGAAGGCAAAAGCCGGCTTCAGCATGTTGTTGTAAACAGTCTGGTAATCCATGGTCTGAAAAAAAAACGAACCATTGGTCATATTTTTAAAAGGAGCCTGACCAGGTTTTTTCAAAAAATTGATTTCGTTCTAACCTAACAATCATATAAAATAACCTCCCCAAAATACTATCCATGGGAAGAAAATAGGAAATTTGCAATCTCCAATTTGGATGTGGAAGCAAAAAGGTTGGTGTAATCATTGTGGAGATAATCTGCCAAATTTTCCTTGTATATTCACGCACATAAGTTTTGCAAACATAAAGTGGACTGGATATGAATTAATAAAGTCAACCAGAAATCTGAACTAGGCCACTTGAAATGCCGATGGACCAGTGAAGACTTTAATAAGCCAACTGGCCCCATTGGCCAGTTTGGGAAAAAAGGTTAAGGGCAAACACTAAAGCCTTGTCCGCATTGGACTTGTTTTTGTGGGAGGTTTTACCAAGACCATGGTAAAGTGAAAAATGGCTAAATTTTACTGCTGTCCTCATTTTGACTTTATCGACACTGGAAAATTGTATCAAGACTGTGGGAGAGCATACGCAGTGTCCCTTCGCAGTATGACCTTCACGGTCCGGACGTACGCTTCCAGACTCGATGTGTCCGCATTGGACTTATCGTCTCGGGAAAAGTTACCTGGTCAATTTTCCTGGGCAGCAGTTGGCCAGGAAAATTAACCGCTGGACTCGGGAAACATTACTGAGAGGAAAACTTTCTAGGCCGTCTACATTGGACTTAAAATGGGAAAGGTACCCGTCGTCTCGGCAAGTTTGACCCTAAAAAAGTCCAATTAAAGGCCCTGTAGATGATCTGTTTTTGAGCGATTATGCGAATAAAACCATTATAAATCAAAAGAAAGACATCAACAAACTCATCCGAAGAAATTTAAGCTTTGTCAAATGTACCACGTTTAAACAAAAAATGAAAATCCATATGCGTTTTCCTGGTCTTGGTGGGGTGTTTCATTTTTTCTCAGTTGATCGGGTACTATGTGGCTTGCGTCATGCACTCTGTGGCGCACATTTTACTGCGTGTGCGCGCGATCCATAAAAATGCATCGCGTTGGAACATGCACGCCGAGTACACAGCGCCCAAGCATTTTGGACCGCGTAGATGCGAACCAAAAATAAGTAAATCGTTTGCAAACGATCTAAATAATTTCATCTTTACGGATTATTTTCTGGTAAAATTATATCATTTTGAGCGAAAACCTTTCATTGGATAGTTGCTATTAATTCAATCTTTACTTTCAGAACTTTCCCCCTGTAAACTCGTCGATTACTTTTTGGGGTCATTGCAAATGATACACTGGGCCTTTAAGAAGGCTTTTGACAAACCTTGAATTCATCCCATTCGGTGCAAACAACAAAGGCATGAGTTCCCTTTATCGCCTCATAGGGGTTGCTGTGTATGGTGACTAGACGATCAACTGTAAAACCAAAAACAAACGCTCATTAAACATCGATTACAAGATTGGAAAATGTTTACAAACAGTGTTACCTCCATGTGTTATAAATTGTTTTAAGTTAGTGCTCTTTTCTCAAGAATAGACGGCATAATAATATACTTTATCACACGTTTAGCAATGCTTGTGTCAACCTTTTTGACGCGCACAGGCACACCGAATGTAGCCTTTCCGCTTCAAACTCTTGGTGGCGTCTGTATTGTAAAGCACATTGAAAGGTTCTATAACATGAAACGTGCTTAAAGATAGTATACATAATTGGTAAACTGTTACAAATAGTTTTATCCCCTGTGTGATTGAAGATATGCATGATTAAAACCAACCTGAGTAAAAGTCAGCTCCGTACGTCGTCTAACTTTTGAGAAAACAGTCAAAAAAGGGTTTGCAGTCATTTCGCTCCAAAACCACTTCGCCCTGAACCATTTCGCCCTGAACCACGGCCTGTGCACGAAGTGGTTTTGGGGCGAAGTAGCATTTGGGCGATGTAGTGTTTGGACGAAGTGATTTGGGGCGAGATGGCACTCGGGCGAAATGGCACTCGGGCAAAGTGGATTGGGGGTGAAATGGCACTTGGGCGAAATGGTTTTGGGGCGAATTAAATTTCCGTCTCACGAGACGAAAAATAATTGTTTTACTTATTTCTCAAAGACTATAGCACTTCAGACAAAATCATTTTAGGGGAAGTTTTCTACGGTCATCATGTTAATATTGTGTAAGTTAGGCGTAAATCTGTGAACCTTTTCAAATTTTTGAGATACCAATCATGTATACTGCCTTTAAGTACTTTACAAGCGCAAACTATTCTTATCACCACTAACCTCTGGCAGGGTCATCGCAGACGCCTGGGTGCTTGAGCTCACTCAAGATCTGTTCAGGAACGACCTGCGGATCGTAGATACTCAGTCTGGCGCCCTCTTCAACCAAGTATCTGCAGATGTAGATACTCGACGATTCCCTGCAAATAGACACCATTTAACTAATTAAAGTGTTAGTTCTTGGTGACGCAAAGCTAATGGATTTTACCGAAATAACATGAATTTTCAAATTTATGCTGTTCAGCAATAACTATCAGTTATTTCACGTTTCATAAAATATATTGAGTGTTGAGTATTACCAAGCTTATGTGCACCCACAAATTAAATGCATAGTTCCGACCTGTCAATCAAGCAGAACCTGCCGACCAATCACAACAGAGATGGCAGACATCGCCCACATAGGTCAAAGTGCATTGCCTCACAAACGACATCATGTGATTTTTTGCACATACAGTTTGTACAGTGTTGTATGCGGTGATCCGGGGGAATTTCGCTGTTCAAAGGTAAGAAAGCACGTATTTCATGATATGTATATGACATTCCTGCTACTGGCCATTTACTCAGTGTGTTCTAAGATAACTGTCGACCCTGAAACATGAATACCTTTGAGTTTTCTCCAATGAATCTGTGCTTTCCGTTAAAAATTCCATTGGTTTGTGCAGTGTGTGTGGACATTTTGACGATAGCGTGTGAGGCATAGCAACAATATCCAAGGGGTTAACTGGGCAAACTCGGAACTATGCATTCTTGAATGGTTGTTTTAGACATTCATGTACATGTACATGTACATGTACATGTGTGTCCCACACGTAATGCTCTTTGTTTCAACTGAACAATGTCCCATGCGTAACACCAATTTTGCTGATTTGTCACTTTGGTATACTAGTCCGTTTTCAATACTGGAGAGACTTTTTGACTAGGATCATATCTCTGTGCAATGCCGGTTACCTTCTCTCAAAACAAAAGAAATATCTTAAGACAGATCTAAGGAGATAACTTCAGCCTAAGAATGGGAACCAATAGTGCAACATTTTTTGGTGTCCTTGTTACGTACGTTATATTGGAAATTTGCACACAAGGTATTCAGAAAGGTATGTTGTGACACTATTCGTTGCTGTTCTTTAGCTGAAGTTATCTCCTTAGATAATTGGGGAGCTGTCAGGGGAATGCCACAATCTCGGGGTGTTATGGCCGAGCGGTCTAGTGCGTCGAACTTAAGTTCCTGTGCTGGTACTAGAATGTAGGTTCGATTCCTGGCCGTGACAGGTTGTGGCACCTGTGCCCTTGAGCAAGGCACTCAACCACACTTGCTCCCATTCCTGTAATTGGCGGTCCCTCCGCTGGATGTGGTATATAAATAAAAATCTAAGTGCTGATAGGGTCGGCGCCACTGGCCAAGCAGGCACCTAGTTGAAGCGAAATGGTTCATACGGGCAGCGATAAGGACGCCTTTTGTTTCGAGAGAAGATGAATGACATTGTACAAATATAATCCTGAGGAAAACGTCTCTCCAGTATTGAAAACAGACTTATATACTATTAACTGAAAGGAGCGCGTTCAGATCACATTTTTGACCGACCCATTTTTCCCATGGGTTTTGAGATTTTGATACCATATCAATTGTCATATATTTACTTTTTCTTGTATAGGACGACCGGTTAGGGGTTAAAAAGGGATGTTAAGACGACTGGCCGCGTTAGGACGACCGATTGTCGGTCGTCTTAACGCTTTTTTGCTCTAAAACCATATTTCTAGGTCAAAAACCATTTTTATTAGGTTTCTCACCATTTTTATTAGGTTTGTAACCATTTCGGTCTAGGTCGAAAAACATTTTTATGAGAACTTTAAGTCGAGAAAATTGGTGTCAACGGCAGATTTTTTTGCCGACAAATTTGCCGTTTTAGTGGTCCCCCAGAGCACTCTGCCCAAAACGGTCGTCCTATACTGGAAAAAGTAAGTATATATATTTTTCACAATATCATTCTGAAATTTCGCGCTCTGAAATTGTATATTTTTAAGGATATCGTCGAAAAACCACCGATGTTTTGTAAATGAATTTATCTGGTTCCATAAAGCAGTGCAGTGCATGCTTCCACATCCACATTGGAGATTGCAAATTTCTTCTTCCCATGGATAGTATTTTGGGGAGACATTTTATATAATTGTTAGGTTAAAACAAAACCCATTTTTCTTAACACACTCCTTTAACCCTAACACTCCTCAATCCTTCAAAATCAATATAATTTTCCGTACACCCTAGAGAGTTAGAGTTAATGACCCTACTGAAAAGTAGTTTATAACATCGCCACTTCTCAAAAGGTATGGCGTACACTGGTTCAAAATCTGTAGAGATGTGGTTATTTCAGGCCACTTGAAATTTTGGAACGCTTGTTGATATGACAGTAGGGATTGTGGAGGCTTGAATGCAGTTATGGTCACCTAGTGTCCCCAGTGTCCTTCTTGAAAGCAAACCCGAGGATGGCAATCTTTTTGTCAGTAACTGTGTTGAAAAGACAGCGGATGATCTTGTTGGCAAAACGTCGACGCTGGAAATCATTCATGGTAATGACCTGAAAGTAAAGATAAATGGTCAAAAATAAAATGTTTTAGGTAATGAACTTCTAGAATTAAGCGGGTACCATTATGGGTTCAGCTACACTTGGGCTGGTTAATAGTTAATGGGGATATCTACCAACAAATTAATAATCATGAATAACAATATACATGTATGTGTATCTTGTAGTTAAGTCTGTTTTCAATACTGGGGAGACTTTTTCACCAGGATCATAACTCTGTGCAATGCCAGTTATCTTATCTCAAAACAAAAGAAATATCTTAAGACAGTTCTAAGGAGATAACTTAAGCAACAAATAGTGCGACAACATACCTTTCTGAAAACCCTGTGTACAAATTTCCTATTTAACGTCTGTAACATAGGACACATACTTTGTGACATTTGTTGGTGTCCTTGTTATGTACCTATCAATTGTCCCCCACCCTCTCCCCCCCGGCTACCCCATCTAAAAGGTGGGGGATTGTCACTTTTTGTGCGGGACCAAACCCCCACCTACATGTTGGTGGTGGTGGGGGGAGGGGGGAGGGGGGGAGGGGGGGAGGGGGGGAGGGGGGGAGGGGGGAGGGGGGGAGGAACAATTGATAGGTGCATTACATACGGTATATTGGAAATTTGCACGCAGGGCTTTCAGGAAGGTATGTTGTGGCACTATTCGTTGCAGTCCTTTAGCTGAAGTTATCTCCTTAGATCTCTCTTAAGATATTTCTTTTGTTTTGAGAGAAGATGAATGACATTGTACAGAGAAATAATCCTGGAGGAAAAAGTCTCTCCAATATTGAAAATAGACACATTTATGACAGTAAAGTAAACATTGTATATTGAGGCTACATGTACACTGTAATATACATGTATATATATGTACCAATGCCAGCAAATATACTGCATGATCCATACAAAAAACCTGTAACATTCAGGGACAAAAATTTGGTCCTAAACACCTCAAAGTATGCCTTTGTCAAATGATCACTTTTGCACGTTTTAAATTTTTTTTTATCAATTCCAGGGGTGTTTTTGGCATCCAAACTAAGCCAGCTCAGGCAAACTGTACATGTACCTAGATACAAAAGTTTTGTTTCTGGAGTTGTGCCTCAAGTGTCATGCAATAGACCTTTATCGCGGTGCGTCCATCTTTGTCTTGTTCCCCATACATGTACATGCCATAGTACATGTACGTGTCGGGCATTATCAGTGCGTGTTCGTGTCGTCTGCGCGATAGCGCGTGCAGTCTTCCGTTGTTGTTTCGAGAGAATCAATGTCCGCGCTGAGCGTTTTCTTGATCGCACCGCGCGCATGTCATTGTGATGCACACAATGAACATTTTCAACACGGGGCCAAACTATTTATTTCGGCAAGCCTCGCTTTGGTTACGTTCATTTTAATAGGGGAAAAGGGAAAATGGCCGCACCGTGATAAAGGTCTATTGCTTGTATTTGAGAAAACACGTATTCAAACCAAATTAAAAATTCGAGAATTATGACAGTGCAATTGTTCTTATCATGACAAACGAGCTTCGTCATTTTTATCGAGTTTCTAGCAATCTTTTGTAGTGTAAATGTGAAGCCTAAATTATCATGTAGATTACAAATGATGGTACACTATTTTAATAATGTAATCTTAAACCACTACATGTACATTGTATTTTTACGACCGTGGCGTACTTTTAACACAGCATGCACATGCTTGGAAACAGCCATTGTTGCGACACCAGTATTTAGCAAATTTTGCCTCTGAAGCTGTTTAGCAGTACTTAAGGTTACAGTCTCCATGAAATAGCCGGAGCCTCCGTTAGCACAAAATGGGCTGCTAAACAGCTACATGAAATTAGTCCCTAATGGCAGTTTCTGCATTTTTTGTCAGATGCAACTCTTTCTCATAAAGTTATTTTCTAATTTTTGTTGGGGGGGGGGGGGGGGGGGGGCGGTTTAGCTAATCGTGTCAAGTCTCATACACCGACACCATTACCATTTGTTTTTTCGCTCATCAATTTCAGAACATGTTTGTCGACACGGTCATAAAAGTAATACTTTTAGCAAGGTGAAACTGCCAACTGCCAATTTTTGTATTTACATGCATGTGTATGCACGTACCATACCATCATTATGTTGTATTTTTGTTATTTAAGATGTAAAGTAATACTTTAACTGTTTATGTGAGGTGCTTGTAAAAGACAAGTGCAGTCTGTGTACATGTTACTTCCGGTACTAGCAAATTTCCGAGATGGAAACCGAAAGCTAAAAGGAGCGGGAAAAGAAATTTTTTTTTAATTTTAATAACACCAATAAAAAGTCTGCACGGAATATTAACCAAGTTTTTGCCATTTATTGCATGATGGACAAAAAATGCGCCTCTGGGGTGGATTGCAATATAACCGTCTTTAGTCTGAGACACATCATGTGTCCTAACTGAGTTTATGACATCTTAGCTACGACACATTAAAAAATGCCTTGCAATATCCAAAAGTTAGTACGTCTTAGCTAAGACATAAAAGCTTGTATGTCTTTACTGTTGTGAGCGGCGTTTCAATCGCATTCGTGTGTTTGCATACCATCGCGCATGTGCACTACATTACTTGCCGGTTGTTGATGCCGTACGTACGCGTGACAGTGGCGTGAAAAACATCGTGAAAACTTTCAGAATTAACATAGGTCCAGCTTGAATCGTAATTTCCTTTCAGTGGAAACTGAGTTTATGAAAGATAAACTATGAAAAAATAAACTTTTGATCCTAGTCACAATGCTCCTTTTGTCTAAATTTAGCAGGAAATTTAGAAATTTTTTCCAAAGACATAACTTAGGACACATATTAGGTGTCTTAAATTTTATGTGTCCCAGGACACAAGTTAGGATACATAAATGTTTATTGCAAGGCAAAATCATCTATGATGTCTTAGTGATGTCAGAGTTAGGACGTCCTAGGGGTTAGGACGTCCTAACTGTCTTTATTGCAATCCACCCCAGAAATGGAACAGCAGCAGCTGGTGCAGCAAAAACTAGCTTTCTGTCAGACAGAATTAAAAACTGTGGATAATCAATACAGTGAAACTACCGTATGGTGCATAGTATTATGCATGTTTTTTTTTTCTAAAGCCAAACGTGGTGCTGACAACAATCATTGACATTTGGTATCGTGCCACATCACCAAAGAAATATAATAGTTGCACTCCCATTTAGTGTGTGCATTTACGGTGAAGTACATTTAGTTTTATCCGCTGGTGTCCCACAAAATAATTCTATATACACATCATTGTCATTCCCAAGTACCAGCATCCTGAGATCCCAGGGAATTTCCACTCTGCTAAGCGACGATACAATACCCTGAGGAAATCCACGCAAATCTGTGGAGTAAGCCGGCTGTTGTCTTGAGCCAACTCACGCCCGAGTCATTTTGATGTAATTTAATCAATTCGGTCATGTTATGCTGAAAAGAAACGATTTCTATACTTTCCAGAAACTGAATTGGGTTCTGTTCCTTATGACTGTCCCATTCCTACCAAAATTTCCGGCGATGATTTTAATTTACTCAGCAGTTTTTCAAATTAATAACAGGGATGCATGCTCACGAATGTAATGGAAAGGATTCCCCAGTATGCTTTAACGGTACACACCGGCTTCGTTGGGCTATTTTGGGTTCGAAATTGACCCATACAAGATTTTAGATGCCCTTCCGAAATAAACTGAACATGTCCTGAAAAGAAACCACGAAATTTTGCCGTTTGAGCAATTCTCAAAAAACAGGTCACGCGACTTTTCGGAACCAGAAATATGCAGCTCCATAGCAAAGGCATGGAGATGCGTATTTCGTGGCATGAATTTGGCGCGCGCGCATTGCTGACGAGCCTCTGCCTTTAAGTGCATGTACCAGCGATGACTTTTTTCCCCCGATACTGTGTGCATATGAACTCAACATCCGTGCTAGTCTATGACATACAAAATTAAATACAAGGTAGCACTTTAAACACTAACTGTATGAGGAACAAATTATGCATGAGCTTTTGTAGCGTAGCAACAACCACTTAATCTGATAAAGTAGTTGTTGCTACAAAAGCTCATGCATAATTTGTGCCTATAGTAGGTCTTGAATAATGTATTGTCCACGCATTTTAGGTGTGGCACCTAGAAACATAAAAGTTATTCACTTTTAAATGAAACATCAACAACAAAAACGACTAACGTTTTATAGTTATTAAACAATTACTGTCAATATTTTAAATTATTGGTGGTCCACTAATAATTCAACTCACGGAAAGGTGCACAAACGCATAAAGGTGCATAAAAACAGCGTTTTTCACAGGGCTACTGATGTCTAAAATACAAAGTATTTTTTTATTTTTTTGTAAAACAATGCTTTACAAATTCATTCAGAGAAGAAAAATTGAATTTCCTGAGAACCACAGACAATATAACTTTAAAGTGCAACCTTGTATTTTATTTTGTGTGCATATACATGTATACATGTACATGTACATGTATATGTGCAGCGATAAATGTAATTTTTCAACATGATGGCTTCGTTTCAGTTTGATACATGTACCTAAATTGTCTTAGTGCTGTGTGTTTCTGGTTCATGACGGTTTTACACCTGTAAAGTAGCTAGTCAAGTGAAGCAAACACGGGGAAAGACAAAAATTGTAATGTGTGAAGCCCGATCATAACTCTTCGGACAGGTGGAACACTTCGTCAGACAAGCCTAAACGTTTGTCTGTATTCGTCACCTGGATAGGGGACACATGAACAGTTAAGTCGCCCTCAGGTCGACCATGCCACGTGACAAAACAGCACCTGAGCTACGCCCGTCGGCATCAGAACAGTCGGCGATTGTTTTAAGACCTGTGTGTAGCTCAATCGGCATCAGGCAGCGCTAAAAAAAAAAATCAATAATCGCTAGAGTAGAACTTGTTCAATTTTTGCGACGTGATACCGATCGTCAAAGATGTGCGTATGACGCATGCATAGCAAGCACATCCCATTTTTCTTCAGAAAATTAACATGCGGAATCATGTATGACATGAGCATGGTTGCATTCACAGGCCTTGAAATAACCCACGGCACCAACCACGGCAAATTGCCATCGGCATGATCGGTGCCCTATGCTTTAGCCATGTTGCCCTTAAAAAGTTCCAACACAAATTTTCCATTTCATTATAGGAAAAATTGCCGTGCCCTTTTGAAAATGAATTTCGAGGACTGCATTCAGTTTGTGTCGAGTTGCCACTTGTTGGGTGATACTCACATGATTTATTCAGTTTTGTGACCCGAGCGTTACTTTTTTGCTTGATGCCGAGTGTTCTGGCGTGGCACAAGAAAATCACAGATCGACCTGAGGGCGACTTTAAAGCTACTCATGTTTACCTGTTGCCAATAAGCAGACACCTCGGGTAGATTCAAAGCATCGCACAGATATACCAGGTTTAGAACGTCTTTTTGAAAACAACTGCCACCAAATCCTAATGGTAAAAACAAATGAAAAATAACTTTTTTTTTGTGATGACATTTATTTCCATGCTTCAAATCAAATATACATTGTACCTCTTTTCCACTACAAAATGTCCAGGTTAACTCGGGGTAACCGAGATACCCGGGGCAGCGCGAGCATTCCCACTACGGTACTATTTTTCCGCCCTGGGTTAAGACAAAAAATTCGGCCGTTACCCCTGGGTTCTTTAACCCTGCCAGCGACCAGGGTTAAGGGTAGCAATCTCGGGTTAACGGCCAAACCCAAGGGTTAACATTGTAGTGGGAAACCAAGCAGGGTTACATGTAAGTGTTCACAGACAATCAGGGTTAGCACGCGCTGCGCTGGCACAGATCAGTACGTACATGTACGTACGTATGTGCACATTTTTGCTTTCCTAATAAGGCGTGGCTTCTCAAGCACCGTACATGTATATCTCAATTCATAACGAAAAGAAGAGGACAAAGATGTGGAAAGAAGAGGGAAAAAAGCTCCTCATCCAGGCCTGGTTGATAGACAAGTTCAGTAACAACTTGATGGGACTACTCAAAAATCAGAATAAGATGTTTGCAGATCTCCATTCCTCCAGTCCCTGTATATGCCTGCGCCTAGTGGGAAACTGCACTGCGTTAACCCGGGGCAAGCTCGCCCTTGGTTTAGCGAAACTCCGGGTTAAGGAAACAAATAGGAACATAACGCAGTTTGTAGTGGGAAAAGAGTAATAGAAGGTCAGATACATATAAGATAAAGTATTAAGTAATCTGTACAAAACGAGGAATAATTACATGTAGAAAGAAGAGAAATATGAAGACATGGAGGCATTTTCCCAGAAGCTTCAAGTATGGAATGCCAGTTACACGTACAAAAACAATTAACATACAAACTGGAATGAGAACAAAATAATGGTACGGTAATAACCCCCGACCATGTCATGTACTAAAATGTGACAAGAAGAGATGGTTCTCTATGTATATAAACTACATGTATGTTACATAATGGGAAATGAGCTGCTTCTTATAAGGCTGCTTAAACTTGCCAACGAAAGGCTGCATACATGTACAGTATGTGTACATGTAGCTTCATCCGAAGAGCTCCACAGACACAGTCCACAGAATCTTAAGGTGTTGCTGGCAAAAGACGTGCGTGTGAATGGAATAAACAAGTTGTGTTTGACATGTAACTTAGTGGAGTGTCTGTGGGTGTTTGAACTGAGGTAAAGAATGACCTACTGTGGAGGAAGAAGATTATTGGTAAATTTGAAAATGAATGTGTGAAGTTTATGCATTTCAGTAAGTGTAAGCATATTTAATTTAGCAAAGAGTGGTGCAGTGTACGAGCGTGTCGTACACTATACGAACCCTCACACAATCGAGGTCCGCATAAACCAGGACTGTGTGGACTTACACAGGTTCGCAGACGAATTGTCTCAGCATTTAAAAAGGGATAAGGGAAGTGGGAGAAGGGTTCAAAAAAATATATAAGGTGTGTAACGATTCCCTTAAACGATTTGGGGAGTTAGGGCGAAATCCTGCGTTTCGTTTTTGAGTTTAAAAAGATTTTTGGCCAAATTTCCTACAGTGCACGAGTACAAAGCGAGGTTCGCATAGTGGTCGGGGTGTGTTCACGTGGGTGAGAACAGGCACAAAGTCTCAGGGCTCGTTTTTGATTGAGAAGTAGGGGATACAACCTCTGATTGGACGAGCTGCGCCAGACGATGTTGCAATAATTCAAATAAGGCAAAACGAGAGAGTTATAATGGAGGACCATATTTTTTTTAGGAAGAAAGTGACGAAGCTTGGCTAAAACAGCGATGTTCCGGGAGGTAACCTTTTTGCAAGGATGGGATTTGTTCAATTTTTTGTCCCTCAGAAAAATTATTTAGTACGATATATACAGTTCTACAGGGCAGATAAATAATATTTTAAAAATTGAATGGAATAATAGCTGCAACAAATGGCTAAAGAGACTTGTACAAGTCTAATCCCAAAGCAAGTGCCATCTTTGCTTGCATGCTGCATCGCAAATCGATAGCAGCTGTGCGTGTATCGCGTGTGTGGTGTGTGATGTACTGTATGGGGCAAACAGCGGGCAACGAATCGATTTTACCGGCCGCTTTTACTAGCTTTAGCGATCGATGTTGCCTGGATTCTTTTTAATATTATCCTTACTTGTACAAGGTAAATATTTAAAACAAAACTGGTTCTTGTGATCGTTAAAATGTTTTTTGACATTGCACAATAATGGTGTTAATTTAAACGATCCCAAGGAAGCCACGCCCCCAAAGCCACGCCCCCAAAGCCACGCCCGATTTTTTTAAAATTCTCCACTCACACCCCTGTTATGAAGGAAGCTTATATTACATTGTACAATGGACTGTATACTCGTGATAGAATTCAACACCAATATAACGACAAGGGTTTCTTTTCACAATACTGCAGTCTGTTTAGTGATTGAATACACGACAGCTGTCGACTTTAATGGATCATTTATTTTCTCGGTCATTGACAAAAGTAATTTTAAATTTTATTGAATTTCTGCAGGCAAAATGAAAAACAAACAGCAACAGCTGTTGCCAGTACCGGTAACACCTAAATAACAAAACTGTGAATTAGTCAAAGAGTATTAGTCAAAGAGTATACAATCAATTACCCAATGGTTATGTAAAGTCTTGTTCATTTAATCAAGTGTTTGTCTTGGCCACAAATTCTGAATAAAAAAATAATACACTGCAAACTAAAAACTGAAAACTTTAGGCAAAAAAAATAAAACTATGTTTAGCGTTAGCGCACGCGTCATTTTCAACCCTGCGCGTCAAAGGTTTTTTTTGGAAAACAATCGCAAAACAATATCGTCTATTGGCACAAGATCATTAACTGTTTTAATTGGTGTTGTTTCCCTTTTGGGTTTAAGAGATATCTTTTATTGAGTGAGTTTCATCAGTTTTGTCCAAAAAGTTGAGATTTAAACGCCATACGCCAAAATAAAAAGAGATCAATTTCAGAATTTGCCACTTTCGACTTGGCCTCCTTCAATGTCAATAGGGAGCTTTCGATTACACGACGGCGACGTGAAACACAACGTAATGACGTCACACAAATCTACTGCGCATGCGACGACCTTAACTCTTCGTTCTCCCCCAAATGTCACGACGTGCATTGGGGTGTTTTGGCGTCGTGTACAGAACGGCGACGTGGGGTATTCCAAGGACGTCGGACAATGCATTTTCGGGTCACGTGGCTGATTACGCGTCGTCGTGAAAGTCGAAATGGGTTTGAGCAGCACGGGGAATCTTATGCAACGACGGTTGCGGTCAGCTTTTTTTCCCCGTTGTGTCTCTCTCCGTCGTGAAATCGAAAGTTCCCTAATATGTCGCTGGAGACGGTGGTAGAATGTGTTTGCTGAGCCGAAAGCTCTGCGGAAAGGCAGGATCACTCCAAATGTTACGCAAACCATCTCAATTATTTCGTGCAATTCATCAAGAGGTGCAAAGGGACCTTAGACATAGGACAATGGCAGATGCCAAGTCAAAAGTGGCAAATTCTTAAATTTAGTTTTTTTTCGTATGGCATTTAAATCTCAACCTCTTGGACAAAACTGATGAAACTCACTCAAGAAAATTTGCCAGGTTTTGTTTACATAACGTGAAATTTTGGTTTAAATCCGTTGAAAATTATAAAGTTATTCAAGATCAAAAGTCGGACGTGTTTTTTATACACGTACCGGTAGTATCTCTTATTTCTTAAAGATAGTATACATGATTGGTAAACTGTTACGAATAGTTTTATTCCCTGTGTGATTAAAGATATGCATGATTAAAACCAACCTGAGTAAAAACCAGCTCCGTACTTCGTCTAACTTTTGAGAAAAAAGGTTTGCAGTCATTTCGCCCCAAAACCACTTCACCCTAAACAATTTAGCCCTGAACCACGGCCTTTGCACGAAGTGGTTTTGGGGCGAAGCGGCATTTGGACGATGTACATGTAGTGTTTGGACGAAGTGATTTGGGGAGAAATGGCACTCGGGCGAAGTGGTTTGGGGCGAAATGGTTTTAGGGCGAATTAAATTTCCGTCTCATGAGACGAAAACTAATTGTTTTACTCATTTCTCAAAGACTATAGCACTTCAGACAAAACCATTTCAGGGGAAGTTTTCTACGGTCATCATGTTTATATTGTGTAAGTTAGGCGTAAATCTGTGAACATTTCTGATTTTCGAGATTACCAATGATGTATACTGTCTTAAAGCATAATTGGCAACTTCTGGTATAACAAAACATGATTAAACACAAAGTACATGTAATACATGTAGACTCTCACCTAAACTGGCTTGTAGAAACTTGGGTCCGATACGTGAATCCATGCCCACGGCATGGGCGACCTCTGACACATCAGCCCCAGTGGCTTCACAGACGACACTCATGGCGTTAATGCTGGATATACGCTGGGCAAGGAAAGCATTGGCAGCCTGCAGACAGCAAACAAAAACACGAAAATACATGTCAATCAAGCCGAACCCGCGACCAATCACAACAGCTCTAGCAGACGGCACCCACAAAGGTCAAAGTGATGCAATCATGACAAACAATCACGCTATTTTCTGCCCATACAGTTTGTATGTTGTATGCGCCAGTGACCGGGTGAATTTTGGTTTCAATGTCGGGCGATTCGCTGTTCAAAGGTAGGAAAGCGCATTTTTATGAAATATATGTCATCCCTGCATTACTAGCCCTTCGCTCAGTGTGTGCTATTGTAACTGTCGACCCTAAAACATAAATACCTTTGAGTTTTCTCCAATGAATCTGTGCTTTCCATGCCGAGTCCCGCTGCTTTGTACGTTGTGTCGTCATTTTTTTGCGATAGCTTGTGAGCACATAGCAACAATATCTAAGGGGCAGGGTTAACTGGGCAATCTCGGAACTATGCATTATATAACATTGGATGGTTTTGAGGTTGATATGAGAATATACATGTACACACCACACCGCCATCAAAATACTGAACGAGCCTAAGGCGAGTTTGGTATTTTCCTGACCAGTTCTCATATCACCCAAAATGACATCCAATGTTATTGTTATATAAAATGAAGCTTATACCTTCTTTGTTTTGTAAGATTTCTGCAAGATTTTCTCTTTTTTACCCTGTTTACACTTGATCCCGAGCTCGGGGTCGAACACCAAGCTCGGGATCAGCCCCAGATCACAAACCGAGTGTAAACGCTCTCAGGACCAAATATTGGCCCTGGATCAGACCCCGGGATTTTGGTCTCGCGTTGGCGGAGGGTTCTATCCCGAGCTCAGGATCAGTTTGCGGTTAGATGAGCAATTAACCTTTACCGCATCCTGCCGCATCCGCTCCAAAGCCGTAGTGGGAAAAAAGCCCGCGAGATTCAAGTGCCCTTGTACACTGTACATGCACAACCCATACACACATAGAGCATGACCTTTTACTGCAACTTCTGGCACCACGCTCGAGATCAACTACAGAATGTAAACGCGGCACTCAGGATCATTGCGGTTAACATTGATGCATTCTTATCAGGGGATCAATCTTGATCCCGAGCTCGGGACCAGTGTACACACGGTGTTTGGTGTTGAAAACATCAGTTCATTTGTAACGTTTACACCTGCATTTGCTTTTGTTATTGTTGTACAGTGTTTTTTGATACCGTACTCACGCTCAAGTTGAACACATGTGCAATGCCTTCACTCGATGCATGACGCGTGTGCTTTGGTGCGCCCAGCGTGGACGCACATCGGACTGGGGCTCTTTGCTGCACAGTATCAGACACGCACGGTATCCGCAAAAGCTTCATTTTTAATAGGTATAATAATAACAGTTACCTCAATAACAGCAGGGTACCATGGTGTAGTGAACTGAATCCAAGACTTTGGTTAACTATCAGTTATTTCATATCCTTTATGAAGTATCTTGTGTTGGGCTTTCGTGTACCCACAAGCTTATGTGCACTTAAAGAATTTCATTCTAGAATGGCTAAGAAATACATTACATGTGTATACATGTAGCGTACATTTGCACGGAACTGTACTGGCGGCACATGAATAAACAAAATTAATTGGGTACATACATGATTATTATCGTGTACATACACGTAATATCTTGTGTACACGATAATATCATGTAATTACATGATATCATATGTACGTACAAGATAACTATCATACGTGTACATAACTATCGTGTACGTACATGATATTATCGTGTACGTACATGTACACGATAGTTATAATTAGGCTTTGTAGATTCCATGCAAGAATCGAGTAGAATCGATTCCACTTTAGGAATCAGAGTTGCGATTCAAGATTTTTTAAGGAATCGATTCCCAGTAGAAATTAATTCCCTTTCATTTATATTCGATTTCCAGTGATTCCAAAAATTACCTAGCAATTCTAAAGGCAAAACTCCAACCTTTGTAAGATTATGTAGCCTCTGACCATTTCCACATTATTAAGAAAGTGTGTTTGGTACAGGCCGGCTTCATTTCGGGGACGTTTAGTGCCACTCGGTGCCAATAATTGGGTCGTCGTCGGCACAATAAGTACTAGTAGTATCATTGATGTACATAAACACGCTCATAATATCATTAAACACGCTCGGTATATTTAATGTTTTCCCGCGAAAAATATAATCTATTCCGAATAGAATGGCAATTCTTTTTAGGAATCGGAGTTGACCTACCAATTTCGACAGCTCTGACGACCAAGTGTTGGTTAGGATAATTCGGTCCTTGGCGATCCAGTGCCCATACACCGACGCTAAGTCATGCATCGCCTGTTGGCCAGATTTCGTCTGATCTCCACCAATCAGAACACGGTCTGGTTTGAACAGATCTTTAATGGCAGTACCCTCAGCTAGGAATTCCGGGTTAGAGAGGACCTGTGGAGGAAAAAAAAAGTTACACAAGTTTATTGGGAGTAAAAAGAATTTTTTAAAATGGAATTTGTCTAAGATTTTACTTTAAAGGGACATACCGGCTTTGCTGGGCTATTTTGGGCTCGAAATAGACCCATACATGATTTTAAAAGTATTTCTGAAATAGACCAAAGAGAACCTGAACAGAAACCACCAAATTTGGCCGCTTTTGAGCATTTTTTTAAAAATTGAGGTCACGTGATTTATCGGAACCAGATTCTGGTTCCGATAAATCACGTGGTCTTGGAGTTAGTTTTATTTCCAGCCATAGAAACCAGCGCCAAGTGCGAGTTGCTTTTGTCATTCGTGGTTGGTTTCTCTTCTTGTTGGAAAATGTCCTACGAACACTATACATGTACATACCGTATTTTCCATTTTGTACACAAATCTGCCAACAGATTTCATAAGAAGGGTTTCTGGGTGTTGATATGGACGAGCGAATCTCAGATTTTCGCGTTTCGCTTCGCGGCGATAAATAATTATCCGAAGAAAAAACAACATACATGTAGGCCGTAAGTTGACCTCGCGAATGACGAAACCGCGCGAGACCACCTATATTTGCGGGCACAAGACCCTATCTCTTCAACGCACGTTGCGAGCGAAATTCTTGGATTATTTTGTTTACGCAGGTTTTTGTAAACTCAGACGGCCCAAAACGCGTATCTCTAAATAAAATCTTGCATTCCAATTGATCAAGTGGGGTATCTATAATAATCAAAAATAAACAATCGAAATGTAAAAATTCACGATCTTTTCTGAGCCGACAAGTCAATCTTTGAAGATCGTAAACTACATGCAGCAAAAGATATGCAACACGCACAGCAGCCGACGTACGTACTGTCTACAGTGTACATACAGACCTCGCTAGCGATAGGCGAAACGCAATCTACCAAAAGTAGAGCTTGCAGACTTTTTTTTTTTTTTTTTTTTTTTTAGAGTACCCAAGTTCGAAGCATTCATTTTCACATGAATCCACACTTGGGTCATCCATTCCAAATTGGATGAAGAATATGCTAGCAGAGATAATTATGCATGTACATTGTAAAAAATAACATTTTAGTTTAATACCCGAATCACTTTCGGGTCGGTTGTATACTTAAGATTGGACAGAACAATTTATATACAAAAAAAAAAAATCTCGCCCGTGTTACACCCCGTTTACACTCGATTCGCCTTTGCCGAATCGAACTCCGCAATTTCCAAAAAGGGGAGTTGAAGCCGGGTAGGCACCAAGTGTAAACGCAAAAGGTGAATTGAAAAAGGCGGATCAGACCCGGGTCTGATTCGCCTTTTTCAAGTCACCTTTGGGGTAGGGTTGAACCCCGCAATTGCGGGGTTGAACCCTGCAATCGTCAAGGTCGCTTGTAGTGTAAACGCTACCCGAATACAGATTCGGCAATTTGAGTGTCCTTGGGGCGGTGCCCGCAGTGTAGTAGATTTAATTGACCAATCTGGCACTAGTGCAGCAACACCTAACAGCTCACGCATGCGCTGCAGTTACATTTAGTGGTGACTTTTGCGGTTTCTGAAGCGAGTTGAAGCGATTTGGGGTGTAGTGTAAACGCGGTAAATGTTCAGTTTTGTGGTCGCAATAAAAATGCTGGATCTGTATCCACCTTTGCTGATTCGAGTGTAAACGCGGTGTTATAGGAATAGGGGTTTTAGTCGTGTTGTGCCCGGAAGCTCAGATTTGACCTTTGCCGCGAGACTTACATACATGTAGTCTATTGAGGGCGCTAAAGACACCAAAAAGTTGCGTTCGAGTTGCTTCCTCGAGTCGGCACTGACCTGTACCTGAGGGATCATGCAAGGTGTGATGAGTCAGGGAAAGGAAACCAGATTAAACATGTGTCGACCCATATCGAACGCTACCTTTATTTACAAACACATAATACATCGCAACGGCGAGTAAAGCGTATAGCCCAATATTTGTCTCTTTTATTAATTTTAAACATTTCCAGTTAATTACGTGACATTTTGATAATTTGTTCTCACAACGACCATCGAAAAATGATTGGCAAGGATGCTAGATCTAAAACAGTAAGCCGGTGTATCCCTTTAACATCTGCACTTTATTTTCTTCATTTTCTTATTACATTGTACTGTTTATCAACCACCAAAAAGTTAAATTCTCATAAGAAATTGTGATTTTAGCATGAAAAATTGTCACAAATTTCATAGAAATTTTGTCTTTAGATCAGGTCCATGGTTAGCGCACTGGATTGAAACTGCAGGTACAGGTATGAAAGTAAAATCTTTCCACAAGTAGAACTAAATGTACCGTTTTCTTTATTTTCCATAAATTTGATTGGTTGTGATTTCCTGTGCATTAGAAGTTATATTTTCTTAAACAAAATAAATAAATAAAATTAATAATAATGGGACAGCAATTAGCCACAATTACAGTTGACTATTTATTGGTGGATTCCTAAAGTAACATGACAAGGAAAGATTATATAAAACGGGTCAAAATAGCAACTTTCCTGTGCTTTCAAACTAAAACATGCATTGTCAGTATAATGATCTTTCATGCAATGCAAAGACTGAGCCTGACATGCCTCAAATATGTATCAAGTTTGTAAATGCTTTGTAGTACCTTTATACTCTCCTGCTCCTTTGCCAAATATTCAAGTACACGTATTTGAATACTCGACCAATAAAGAAGTATTTGAATAATAATTTTAGGTTAAAGGATACGAATATTCACAAATTCAATGAGTTCTACATGTACATACATTGTGTACATGTACCGGTACATGAAAGAAATTCGGGTGTTTACCAGAAAACATACTAAACACCGGAAAACATGCTAAATGCCGGAAAACACCAGAAAGCACAAAAAACACCCCCAAAACATACCGTACTGTAAAACATACAGGAAAAACGTACAGAAAACACCGAAAAATACTGTGTTTTTTCCTGTATGTTTTGATTTGTTTTTAGGGTTTTATGTTTTTCCGGTGTTTTGGGGCATTTTCCTGTATGTTTTTGGTTGTTTTCCTGTATGCTTTCGGGTGTTTTTCCAGTATTTAGTGTGTTTGCCAGTGTTTTCTGGTTTATTTTGGGTGTTTGCCGGTGTTTTCCGGTAAATAGGATTACCGCGAAATTCTGCCAATGTACTGTAAATACATATGTACGTGTAGATCTACACAGTACATGCAGAAAAAGTTTATTACTGCATCACAGTACAGTGTATGTGTATACATGTACTTCCGGAAATTGTCTGATTTGGATGTTATTTTATAATACCGGTACATAAAAGTTGTCACCATGTCAGTCTAAAAAATATGTACATGTACAGTGTAGTAAATTATTTGAATTTATGAAGCCCTACCGTATACTGGTACTGGGACAGTTACATGTACGTGTATTTATTTATTTATTTATTTATTTATTCCATTTATTTACCCAGGGTGTGCCCAAACAGTTTACAAAAACTGGTTTCTATTGGGGCCCTGCAAACACACATTGAACAACTTCACAATCACAAACAAACTGGAATAAGATATATTTGTACAACAACTACAGCATCAAAAAACTAATGGTTACAGAAGAACAACATCACAAGTAAAATTTATACATGCATGTGACACTAAAATTTACGCTAATTACGGGAAGGGCGAAAAACCCGCAACAACTCTTTTTAATCGAAAACAAAAGTTTAAAAATGGGAAAATTCCCCTCCGGCTCCAAAATTAAAGTTTGATTGTATGGCAACCAAGTCATACGGCTCCGTAAATTAGCATTTCTCACTTGAAGTTGATCATGTGAATATTATGTGTATGTTTGGCGAAGTGCCGATTTGAATGAGCTCAAAGAAGACAAAGTTCTAAGGTGTGCACTAAGGCTGTTCCAAATTGCGGCGCCAGTTACAGCAAAACTCGAGGCGTAAGACCCCTTTCATGCAAAGGGAATTTTCAGTGTCTTTTCGGCAGATTGACGAGTTTCTCGAGTTTGTACGCAAGGTGTAAATAGACTGCCATATACTGCGGGGCCAAGGAATTGATGCTTTTAAAGACAAATATACATGTAGCTTTCTTGTATTTAACTCTCTCTGGATAGGCAAGCCAGTCAAGCTTTTTAAACATGTCAGCTGATGGCGTTAGGAAATCGCATTTCAGTATTATTCTGGCTGCACGTTTGAGGCATTTGTTCAAGACGGTGTTATGAGATGCGTAACGGTCACCCCATACTGTGCAACAATAATCTAGACTAGGCATGACTATAAGCTTAACATAAGGGTGTTCATGTGCTTTTGAGTTACACAGTCGCGAATTCTTGTTAACATAGCTAATTTCGAGAAAACTGTATTCTTTACATATTCGACATGTTGGTTCCAACTTAAGGTTTCGTCAATAATAACACCCAAGCATTTAAACGATTTAACGTTATTTGCACTTGATCATTATTAATGTGTACTCTGAGCTCATGCGCGCTTATCTCTTTCTTTGAGCCAATTAGCATACATTTAGTTTTACTGGCATTAATTTTGATTTTATTTTTAACAGACCACAGATGAATCATGTCTAATGACTTGTTAAGGCTAGTTTCAATTTCGACAATGCTTTCTGAACTGCATACATATACAACTTATCGGATACATAAAGAGGCAGTTCATATGTATAAGAAACAATAATGGGCCCAGAATTGATCCTTGTGGTACACCGACACTTATACATGTAGGCAAGGATTTTGATATACCGGTATGTTGACTAATATTAACGGTTTGACTGCGATCACCGAGATAGGACTTAAACCAGTTTAATACCGAGATCGACATGTTCAGCTTTTCTAGTTTTTCTAACATAATTTTATGGTCAACGCAGTCAAATGCCTTACTGAAATCTAGGAAAACTGTTTTTTTGCGATGGCTTGTGAGCACATACATGTAGCAACAATATCTAAGGGGCGGGGTTAACTGGGCAATCTCGGAATCTGGGCAATCGAAAAATGTACAGAAAACACAGAAAAATACTGTTTTTCTGTGTTTTTTCCTGTATGTTTTGATTTTTTTTTTTTTAGGGTTTTATGTTTTTCCGGTGTTTTGGGGCATTTTCCTGTATGTTTTTGGTTGTTTTCCTGTATGTTTTCGGGTGTTTTCTGGTTTATTTTGGGTGTTTGCCGGTGTTTTCCGGTAAATACATGTAGGATTACCGCGAAATTCTGCCAATGTACTGTAAATACATACGTGTCGATCTACACAGTACATGCAGAAAAAGTTTATTACTGCATCACAGTACCGGTATGTGTACATACTTCCGGAAATTGTCTGATTTGGATGTTATTTTATAATACCGGTACATAAAAGTTGTCACCAACTCAGTCTAAAAAATATGTAGTAAATTATTTGAATTTATGAAGCCCTATATACTGGTACTGGGACAGTTACATGTACATGTAGGTGTATGGTACATGTAAGAGACCACTTTACAACACTTTAAAATGACCTACCGGTACATGTACATGTATACAGTACATTCCCCTTGCATAATATTTTACATACATGTACATGTACGTGTACGTAATCTTAAAACCGAGGGCAGAGGTGTGAAGGCGGGCTTCTGGCGCCTTAAAACCAGATTGCTCCGGTTAGGTGAAGATCGTTAGCCATGGGAGGTGGTTCACCTAGGAGAAGGAAAACTCTGATTTCAAACCCGGGCAAAACCCAAACCACCTATTCTTGGGTGTGGGGACACTCAGCAGGATGAAATATGACCTGTCAAGGGCGGATGAGCTCCTAGGGGCCAACGGCCATCCTCCAGAGAGCACACTCTGCAAAAAGCTACGGGATCTTCTTGGTGCAGCTGTCGGATTCATCTGCCGCTGAGTTCACCGAGTTGGTCCTTAAAGGGCCTGTGACGTCCTAAACAACTTTATGCCTAAGCTTTGCTTCATAATGACGGATTACTTGTTCTGCAAGACATACTATTGTTCGTTTGGATGTAAAATCAATAAAAGGTGGCATTTTTCAACTTTGAAGATTTCATTGCAATAAATCACAGACAGAGGGCGCTGTTTTTAGTGCATCACATAAGGAAGACAGAAGGGAAAAGTTAAGAAAAAACATAAGACTTCAAGTTGGACTTGTGGCAAATTGCTGCAGTTTCTACCCCCAGTTTTGTCATGGCTTACAGCAGGCAACATGTAAAACAAACTCAAACAGCCATGGATTACAAAAGTTTCAGGAAAATTGAGAAAAAAGTGGAATCTTTTGTGCACAGGTCAATGTGATTTTCCTGTGTTTGCCTCTTGTGACATAGTGACCTTGGTCATGAATATGCATATTTTCATTAGCATAAAAACTAAAAACCTTTGTTTTAACCCCCAAAGCAAGCTCCAAATAGGATTTTTATGACTTTAACTGAGTAAAGTGGTTTTAAAGCATAGATTTCATTGATAACAATCCTAAATAAGGGGCCCTTTAAAGGGGAACATGTGTTCTGGGCAAGCATGTGCTCTCTATGATGCCCAGGCGTCCGCGCCGAAGGTTGCAGTGTGAAGGCCGTCGTCATTCCAAGCGGGGTATAGGGAGACTTCGTGTCCTGCTGCAGCGACCGAGCAGCCGTATTTACGGGTGGCCTGCTCGCCACAATCCGTGGAGGGCCCGATAAAAGGAGGGTCAAACAGTCAACCCCACCTTTACTTCCTGACACAACCAATTATTTTCTTCGGATCGGAGCATGGAATATACGGACATTGAACTGGACTGGACCACGACCACGGCTTTTGGATAGCGATTTTGAACCTAGGAAGACATTTTTTCTCAACAATGAACTCACTCGGTTGGATATGGACATTGTGGCTCTGTCAGAGACCAGATGGTTGGAGACGGGCAGCATCAAAGAGAAGGACTACACATTCTTTTGGAATGGCAAGGCTGAAACAGAAGCTCAAATGCATGGTGTTGGTTTTGCAGTCAAGAACTCCCTGCTGAACCACATAGATACTCCTGTGGGCATCTCCCCACGGCTGATGAGGATCCGGATTCACATTGAAAGCGGTTACTTGTCCCTGCTCAGTGTATATGCGCCGACTCTGCAGGCGGACGAGGACATGAAGGACAGCTTCTACAGGCTCTTGGAGGATGAGGTTCGCTATGTTCCAGCACGAGATTCGGTGTTGGTACTGGGGGACTTTAATGCCAGAGTTGGGAAGGACTATGGGAACTGGCCCGACTGTCTTGGCAATCAGGGTGTCGGCAGAATGAACAGCAATGGTCAGCGTGTCTTGGAGTTGTGTGAGGCCCAGCGTCTGTGCGTTACTAACACCTACTTTGCCAGAAGGATCTCACACAAGACCACCTGGCAGCACCCAAGATCACGGCACTGGCACCAACTAGACTTGGTTCTCTGCAGAAGGAGCCTTCTTAAGGAGGTTCTCCACACGAGAGCGATTCGTTCGGCTGATGGGGATACAGACCACTGCCTTGTCCTCTGCAAGATTCGGACATCTCTGAAAAAGCTGCACAAGTCACAGCAGGCGGGACGGAAACGGATCGACCGGGAGGGAGTGAAGAACCCGGAAAAGGTCAACAGCTTCCTCAGGGCAGTTAGCGAAACCGGCGGAGAGGATTGGGAGGACATCACTTCGATCGTGCATAAGCAGGCCTTGCGGCACTTTGGATCCCAACCACGAAAGGGAAAGGACTGGTTTACGAAAGATCTGCTGCCGCTCGTGGAGGACAAACGGAAGGCCCTGCTCCGGTACCGAGAGGTGTCAACTCGCTCAAATTTTGCCAGACTCAAGACTGCTCGACAGAATCTACAGAGGGAAACTCGAAAGTGTGCAAACCAGTACTGGCTGGACCTTTGCCAGAAGATCCAGGTTTCGGCAGACACCGGGAACCTCCGGGAGATGTATGACGGCATCAAGACTGCAATTGGCCCAACCAGAAGGAAGGTAGCACCGCTGAGGGACCTCCAGGGAAATCTCCTCACTGACACGGACCAGCAGCTCCAACGATGGACTGAACACTACAGTGCTCTGTATGGCAGTGAACCCGTCATCGATCTTGAAGAAATAGACCAATCTCCAGACCTGCCATGTCTGTCTGAACTGGATTCCGTCCCCACTGTGGAGGAACTCTTGAGGTCCATCAACGATCTCTCCAACAACAAAGCTACAGGTACTGACGGCATACCAGCAGAAATCATCAAAGTCCTGGCTGTATCGCACAGCCCTACCCTGCTGCAACTCCATCGTTCGGTCGTCAGCTACTGGCAACGTGGGCAGGTGCCTCAGTGTCTCAAGGATGCTCAGTTTATACAGTTGTATAAGAACAAAGGGGATAAGTCTGACTGCAACAACTACCGCGGGATCTCCCTGCTGAATGTGTTTGGGAAGGCTGTGGCTAGGCTCGTGCTCAAGAGGCTTTAAGTTTTGGGTGAGTTCATCTACCCAGAGAGTCAGTGCGGCTTTAGGTCAAACAGGTCAACGATCGACATGGTGTTCACCCTACGACAGCTGCAAGAGAAATGTAGGGAGAAACATGTAAACCTCTACATCGCATTCGTGGACCTCACAAAAGCCTTTGACACAGTAAGCCGAGCTGGGTTGTACAGAGTGCTTGTGAAAATTGGCTGTCCACCGACGTTGCTCAAGATTGTCCAGTCATTTCATGATGGGATGGAAGCCTCTATCTCCTTCGACGGCAACGTGTCAGACAGTTTTTCTGTCAGATGCGGGGTGAAGCAGGGCTGTGTGATGGCGCCATGTCTCTTCAACATCTACTTCTCCTACCTCCTTCACCATGCCTTCGACGACAACACCCTGGGGGTATGCTTGCACACTCGCTTCGATGGAGGACTCTTCAATGTGCAGCGCTTCCGAGCCAAGACCAAGGTGTCTCACTCCACTGTTACTGACCTCCTGTTCGCTGACGATGCCGCGCTAGTTGCTCACACGGCAGATGATCTTCAGTCCCTGTTGGATCGTTTCACTTCTTCTTGTGCAGTCTTTGGACTCAAGATCAGCGAGTCAAAGACGGTCGTCATGTGCCAGGAAGTGGAAGACCAGGCAGCACTGCAGACGTTCTTGGTTAACGGGAAAAACATAGCAGTGGTAGATGAGTTTTGCTACCTCGGGTCCTGCATTTCAAGTATGGCCAGCATGGAGGCGGACCTCAACAGACGCATTGGACGAGCTGCGGGCTGCTTTGGACAACTCAGGAGGCGTGTGTGGGCAAACAAGAAGCTTAGGCTAAAGACAAAGATCGCAGTCTACAAAGCGTGTGTTTTGCCTACACTGCTGTATGGGTCTGAGGCCTGGTCGGCCTATGCTGCGCAGATCACCAGGCTTAACAGCTTCCACCTGCGAAATCCGAGGCGGATTCTAGATGTCAAGTGGTGGGACCGAGTGTCAAACGCAGAGGTTCTGCAGCGCACTCAATGTGCAAGCATGCATACCATCCTCACAGAGCGCCGGCTCAGATGGTTTGGTCATGTCTGTAGGATGCCGCAAGACCGTCTTCCCAAGAGGACTCTTTTCAGCGAAGTCAGCACTGGAGCCCGAGTTCGTGGAAGACCTCTACTCCGTTTCCAAGACCGCGTACGGGACGACCTACGACACTGCCAGATCAAGGAACGCGGAGTGGAGGAGCTATGTGCTGTGAGGGGTGCGTGGCGGAAAGCAGTCCACGAGGGAGCAGATGCGGCGGAGAAAGAGTGGCGCAAGGAAGGACGGGCGCGCCGAAAACAATCAGCCCAAGGGGCGGTAGCATGATCCCCATTGGATCTTATGCGGCCAACCAACCAACTAACGTAATCTTATCATATGATAATATACGGTAGTATCTAAAAATATTTACAGATCACAGCCCAATTACAATAAATAGTCCATATAGGCATTTTATAGATAAAAACAGATTCCAATGACCAAGTGAAGGGCAATGGGAAAATCAGATGTGAAGGACACTTCTACTATAGTTCCGACCTGTCAATCAAGCTGAACCCGCCGACCAATCACAACAGAGCTACAGCAGACGGCGCCCACAAAGGTCAAAGTGATGCAATCATCACACAATCACGCGATTTTCTGCCCATACAGTTTGTATGTTGTATGCGCTAGTAACCGGGTGAATTTTGGTTTCAAAGTCGGGCGATTCGCTTGTGTTCAAAGGTAGGAAAGCGCATTTTTATGAATATATGTCATCCCTGCATTACTAGCCCTTCGCTCAGTGTGTGCTACGGTAACTGTCGACCCTAAAAAATATGTGCTTTCCATGCCGAGTCCCGTTGCTTTGTATGTTGTGTCGCCATTTTTTTGCGATGGCTTGTGAGCACATAGCAACAATATCTAAGGGGCGGGGTTAACTGGGCATCTCGGAACTATGCATTGACAATGGATTGAATAATGTCAAAGTCCATTACGCTGAAAGTTATCAAGCATGTGTACATGCACATACAATGTAGACTTCGCGGTGGCCTAGCTTTTCCAAACTAGAATATGAAAAGGAGATAGACAAAAAGAGTGGAGGGTTGAAATGTTTTAAAAGAAAATGTTAGCCACACCCTAAGCCTGCACACCTTTGCAATTTACGGTACTCAGGTACTGGCCTATCGGCCCACATACCGGTACATGTACCAGGCTGGTCTGACCGTACACAAATGACCGGGGCAAATCAAACTGGTTTGGTTTTTCCGGCATCCGATGGTCCGGTGTCCGGTAAATTGCAAAGGTGTGCGGCGGGCTTTACGCAGCAGTTTTAATAAGTCCCTAATTCTGTGAATTGTTTTTGCAAGTGCCAAACTTGTCTAAAAGAGCATGTCTCGATGTCAAGTTTCTAATGTAACAGAACATGTACATTTCAAATTACTGTGGAAGAACTGTTTTTATTGCCCTTAGAGTGGATTCAAATTCTGAGTTACTGGTTGCCACTAATTTTCCTCAATACCATTGTCCAACCAGTTTTTAATTCCTACATGCATATTATATTTTCCCCTATTTTTTTTTTATCAACTTTTTATTTGTTTTGAATGCTTCATTTACTTTTATTCTTTAACTTATTTTTTAGTTCTTGCCGGTTCTTTTCATTTATCTTGATAATCTTTTTTTAAATATATTGTTGTCTTCTTGTTTTGTTTGGAATGCTTTGAATGCTTTACTTATTATACAGAGTTTTTACTGACAGTTATTTTAATATTTATGTGTATGGATCCCATTCCTGTAATTGGCGGTCCTTCCGCTGTTGGATATGGCAAAAAAAACAAATACATAAATAAATTGTGTACGACTCAATAATCACCCAAAAGTGTTAAATATTTTAAAGGGAAGTGAATTTAGGAGTGACAAACATTCAACAGTTTTGTTCAAAATACACCACTAACAATAAGTTGTAGATATTGGTACATGTATTAACGGTACATGTACATGTATGATTACCTGTACATGTATTACCGGTACATGTATCTGTTTTTCATGTGACAAGATGTGTCTGTCATGCAGACTATGCATACGTACATTGTACAACAGACCGATCGAGTAAGCTCCCCCCATTTAGCAATTGCCTAGCAACATGCCACACATGTGAGGCACGTGTGCAGTAGAGTCGCGTGGCCGTGCCGTGCGTCAGCGCTCATGGTCAGCGCGTCTTGAAACACGCACACACCACACAAAAACTGCACGTTCGAAGGCATGCACACAACACACCTGTATTACTTGTAATACACAAAACCACATTTATGAAGGGATTAAAAGTAGGTTTGGCCAGTCTTATACAATCCGTTTTAAACCGGTTAGGGTCACTCGTGCTGCAGTTTGCCGTAGCTCCGTGCACAAAATTTTGAGGACTCATCAGGTAGCTACCTCAACCTGAGGCTGTGATTGGTAAATTCAAAAATGGGCGGAGCTTACTGGATCGGTCTATTGTCTAATCATATACAAAATAATTCAAGCAGAATGCATACCCTCAATAAAATATAATATGCAGAGGGTATCCCCCTACCATTGTTCCCCTATTGTGTCTCAAACATCCAAGGAATTCCAAAGGAATTCCTTTCAGTTTTTAGGGGTGTTTGGGGCGCGGGAGGGGTGGGGGTGGTGCGTTAAAAACAGGGAAGAGTGTGTTTAAGAATAGGCGCATTGGGGGGAGGGGGGGGGGGAGGGTGGAGTCCCTTTGCTGGGTATAAAAATATCTATAGGTCTTTACATAAAAATAGGAGCCAAAATGTGACATTTTTATGCATAAAAATGGACTTTTCAAGTTAACTAAATTGTTGGAAGAAATTTCTGTGCAATTTCTAAATTAAATGTAGAATTTTTAAAATAATTTACAAATGGTTAGACATGTCTTGGTATCATAGTCTTGAAAATATTCAAGAATTTTTTTTACGACGTAAGGGGGGGGGGGGGGGGGACTGTGGGGGTGGTGACTGCAGGAATTTTTTTAAAACTCTTGCGATTACATTTCAAGTCTTTTTGACCAGTTTCTTTCTGGAAAAGGTAGTTGCTGATTTTACCCAGCTGTAGAACCTGGACTTTATCGATACATTATGAGCAAAATGTTACATTTTGAGCGAAAGATTCATACTGTCATGTCACACTTGCATTTAGAAGATCGCACTAGTTTATCGAATCGTTCTCGTTACGTTTTGGGTAGTATCAACAAATAAAGATGGTGTTTGATTCATGAGGTCATATATTCTTTATATGCTGAGGGTAATTGTTCTCTGACGTCCGGTAATTATAAAAAATCAACTCCAGAAGTGTCACGACTTAAGGGGGACACTGTCCTGTTTTCATGGAATGACACTTATCTGCGTACACCCCACAACATTCCTACATGTAACTTATTTTAAAGGCCCTGTAGATGATCTGTTTTTGAGCGATTCTGCGACTAAAACCATTATAAATCAACAAACTCATCCGAAGAAGTTTCAGCTTTGTCAAATGTACCACGTTTAAAAAAAACATAAAAATCCATATGCATTTTCCTGGTCTTGGCGGGGTGTTTCAAATAATCGTTCTCAGTTGATCGGGTACTATGTGGCTTGCGTCATGCACTCTGCAGCGCACATACTGCGTGTGCGCGCGATCCATAAAAATGCATCGCGTTGGAACACGCACACGGAGTACACAGCGCCCATGCATTTTGGACCGCGTAGATGCGAACCAAAAATAAGTAAATCGTTT
Organism: Henricia sp. BOLD:AAB3569; assembly: GCA_037783545.1. Taxonomy (NCBI): domain Eukaryota; kingdom Metazoa; phylum Echinodermata; class Asteroidea; order Spinulosida; family Echinasteridae; genus Henricia; species Henricia sp. BOLD:AAB3569. The sequence continues at coordinate 103,872 of JBBELK010000104.1, read as the reverse complement.
GCAAACGATCTAAATAATTTCATCTTTACGGATTATTTTCTGGTAAAATTATATCATTTTGAGCGAAAACCTTTCAATGGATACATGTAGTTGCTATTAATACAATCTTTACTTTCAGAACTTGTCCAGTGTAAACTCGTCGATTACTTTTTGGGGTCATTGCAAATGATCCACTGGGCCTTTAAGTAGTGTACTTAAAGTTTCTCTGGCATGTTCCATAGACTCTGCACACAGCGACCAGTAAACGGAATTCATGCCAATGCAATTCCACACTCTAAACATTTTGTGCAAAAAAAAAAATGAAAAACTGCAATACAGCAGTCAATATTCAGAAGCGGCCAGTAAAATACTGTCGTGTTACATTAGAACTCCTTGGCTGATGTAACTCCATATTATTATTAGTGTTATTATTATTATTATTTCTTTCTGGTATTCATACATGTACCAAGGATTCCCCAATAGTGCTCATTGCACCGTCACTCGCAAGCGTGAGGAAACCCATGAAAAATTTAAATTAGAAATTACCAGAGACACCGGGGAATATCCCCTTGCTCTTTACGAAAGAATGCTCTGGGATCTTTAGAGTGCGTTACCATTACCTAACACACTGGTTCAACGGCTTTTCATCCCTTCCGAAGGATGGAGCAAGTGTGGTTGAGTGCCTTGCCCAAGGGCACAGGTACCGCAGCCGGATTCGAACCCGCAACCCCAAGTTTTCACTCATGATTGCGAGTCGATGACCCAAACCACTCGGCCACGGTACCCCCATCCCCCCCCCCCCCCAAAAAAAACTGAAATTTCCGACATCAGGAATTGGAGATACAAGCCTTATCTCGATAATCATAAATTTTCACAGATTTACGCCCAACTTGCACAATATAAAATATGATGACCGTAAAAAACTTCCCCTGAAATGGCTTTGTCTGAAGTGCTATAGTCTTTGAGAAATGAGTAAAACAATTAGTTTTCATCTCATGAGACAAATTCAATTCGCCCCAAAACCATTTCGCCTAAGTGCCATTTCGCTTAAGTGCCATTTCGCCTAAGTGCCATTTCGCCCCCAAACCACTTCGTCCAAACACACCATCGCCAAAATGCCACTTCGCCCCGAAACCACCTCGTGCACAGGACGTGGTTCAGGGTGAAATGGTTCAGGGCGAAGTGGTTTTGGGGCAAAATGACTGCAAACCCTTTTTTGACTGTTTTCTCAAAAGTTAGACGAAGTACGGAGCTTGTTTTTGCTCAGGTTGGTTTTAATTAGCGCTGGGAGTTACTGTTTATTTTTCTAAACGTTTAAACGTCAATTTAACGTTCGTTTAAACGTTTAAACGAATAGTAAACATAACAAAAGGTAAAACCTATTACCGCGCTCGCAATAAAAAGTTCTTTGACTTGGTATCATGTGCGTTCGCGCAGCACCACTGACACTTTATTGAATTGGAGCATACGGTGCATGATGCAGGCCACGAAAGTTCAGCTAGGCTTTGCTGTAATTAATTGGATACTTTCGAGAAGTCACTCAAACCCAAAGTCAGCAACCAATGAGAGAATGGAATCAATAACAGTTCCAACACAACTACGATCGTCGGCTCTGCAGTGTTTACGGCCGCCCTGCTTTGAATTCAACTTGCAAGATGAAACCGAAAACCATCAGTAAAATCGATTCCGCCCGCGAACGCAACTACAGGTACATCTTCGGCTTGAAACCACAAAGGTTACCGACCGTTGGGCTCATCACAGCGGTATGCTGCCCGATTCTTTTAGAACAAAACTCCTCTTTAGAAATTTCCGGCGGCGCAAAACAGCCATTAGATCTTTGAAAAAGGGAGGATCGTTTTTTCACAAGTTGGTTTCGGATATCCGTTTAGCATTTTTCTAAACGGATAGTTACATTTCGGTCGTTTAAACGTTTCAACGTTTACACGTCGCAGCTCTAGTTTTAATCATGCATATCTTCAATCACACAGGGGGATAAACCTATTTGTAACAGTTTACCAATCATGTATACTATCTTTAACTTGAAACAGGTTTCACATGTTGTACCGGTACATGTGCGCGTACGCTCATACTTAGCATGTATAGTGTACAATATACACACGTACGTGCAGATGTACATTTACGTCATAACCCTGTCGTATAAAAGACGGGGGCAGTCTTTTATTATTTATTATTTTTAGTCGACTGGCATTAATCCTTGACGGATTTTTACATTCTTGGAACCAAATGAAAGCTGATAACATTTTCTATTCTAGAAAAATAGCAATTAAATTTTTTCTTTTAAATTTACGTTTAAATTGGCCTAAAATTGGACAGTGAAACTTTAATGGTTTTTATACACACCTAGCTCTGTGCCAAAACATTGGACAGACAGAGTACCGGGTAACCTGCATTTTCCATCAATTTCGTTAATTTGCTTCATTTTGTGCATGGTACACTGCACATGATTGTGTCCTTTAAAAGCTTACGTAGCTCTTTAGGGTACTGGTACCGGTAGATGCTGGTACAGTGTACAATGTACCATAGTATCACGGAAATACATGTAAGGCTGGGAGTCTTAAATGCACTGTAACGGTATTGAAGTGCCTGTGTCATTATACAAATAATGAATGTTTATGAGTGCAATGGCCATGGGAGGAATCTTTTCATGAGGTAAAAGATGGAATGTTCCATTCAACAAGGCAAAGCTGAACATACCGTATTCCATCTTTCACTGAATGAAAATATTCCTTCCATTGCACGAATTAAAACATTCATTATTTGTTTTATATTTATAACGCCCAAGTACATTGTAGATCCTTGTCATCCTACTTTTTAAAAATTATTCAGGCTTACCCTTCAAGTTTATTTCATCCTCCGTCGTAAAAAGTTTTTGTGTGAGGGGTCGCTTTCACTGGTCTCGCGTCATACACAGTAACTTGACACGCACAGTCATACACATACAATACCGTACATGTACATGCGCACGCGCTGAATTAATACAGTGGTACCGGGCGCAGAGTGCAACGGACAAAAGATGTACACACATGGAACATGTATGGAACAAAACTGCACGGCAAATGGAACAAAATTGCACGGTTAGTGACGTAGCTCATCAAATGGATTAAATATTGAATGACACGTGACATGCTATCGTCCAATCAGATGACAAGGATCTACTTGGGCGTTATATAAAACCAAATATTCATTACTTTTACTCAGCTGCACATCTATGCAACACCAAGAGAAAATTTGCCTCTTATAATAAACACCTCAACAAAAGTAAGTTCCCCCCTAAATCATGTAAATAATTGCTTATATCTCCCAAAGTAAATTTTGGAATTACACGAAACTTGGTGTGAATGATTAGTGCAATGCATGCAACGTGTATTTCAAGTGGTGGGTCCATACAGCTGTGCCTAATGTTATGCATAAATGAGCAGCATTTAAAGGTGAAATGGACACTTTTCAAAAATTGCAAAATGCAGTCATCAAATTATTCCCTAATTCTTTTCACACCGCTGTAGATTTCCGCATCAGTGTAGCGAAGGACTTAACACGTTTAGGGGAAATTCATTTGATTACTGCATTTGACGTCTACACTCACAGTAATGTACAAGAGAAATGGGCAAAACACTCATTTGGGTGTACAATGACGGTGTATCGATATACCGTAACAATACTTTACCGCGCATGGTTAATGAGTTCAGTTGTTTTTCTTCCTCCATGCTTCAACTAAAAATAAACCCGCGCCTACGGATAGCAATGTTACTACTAACCACCCTCCCCCAGAACACCCTACCTAAGAGGTGGAGATTGTCACTTTTTTAGTGACAAAATTCCTATCTTTGGGGTAAAATTTAAGTGACAAAATCCGTACCCAAGGTGTCAAAACATGCACATTTGGTTCCCAGGTGTGTCAACTATTTGATTTCTGTGTGTAAAATTCCCCACCATGGGGCATAAAAAACGTAACCAAGTCCCTACCGGTACCTAGGGGGTGAGGCAGCATGGGGGGTGAGGCAGCATGGGGGGAGAGGAAAACGACTGGGAAAAAATGTGTCATTAGGTGTGTTGCCATTGGACTTTCTTTTCCGCTACCACTCATAAAAATTACCGTGACTATTGTAAAGAAACTGAATTCTCGTATGTTTTGTTTAAGGAAACTGAATTCATTTAACGTGGATAAGATAATTTTGGCAATTTTTTATGACACTGTAATGGCCGCTGTAAATCGACGGGGACGCTAGTTCTCTGTGTGTCCCCATTGGACTTAATTTTGTAATTCTACCGCACGACCACGGTAGTTTAACCAAAAATAGTCCAATGGGAACATCACTATATACTGCCTATGCGTTCCCTAAGTGGAGAACCACTGTCCAAATCTAATGACCGATATTATTTATCGCTGGACTTCACCACTCCGATGTTAATGTGCACGAGTACAGCAGGTACCGGTACACGGTACAGTGTATTAATTTTAAACTACCGGTACATGTATTTAGATCTACAGTGAAACTTGTCTATAGTGGCCACCCTCGGGACCGTGAAAAAAACTGGCCACTATAAAGAGGTGGCCTCTTTATAGAGGTTTCTTAAGCATTATACACATGGCAATTGGGACCAAAGGTGGGTGGCCACTACATGTATATGCAGGTGGCCTGTTTATCAAGGTGGCCTTAAAGGAGCATGACCAGAGTTTCTGGAAAATAGTTTTCGATGTAACTTACCAATATTATCAAGTAACTCCCATACACACCTCCCATGTCCCAAAAACCCGAAAACATTCGCGATTTCCAGTAAAAAATTGAACAAAACTATCGTCGGCCTTCAGTGATAAACGTTGATACTGGAAAATTAGTTTACAAATAATCGGTGGATTTTCAACGATATCCTCGGAAATATGCGGCCTAGAAGCGCGGGAGTTTCAGTTTCGTAATCAGAAAAATATAACGGATGTTATGATATAAAAATCTCATGACCCATAAGAAAAGTCCCGGGGAGTTATGGGTAAAAAAAAGTGATCTGGTCACACTCCTTTAATAGCAGGTTTCACTGTACAATGTACTTGTAGTTGAGTATTTTCAAGTACATGTAAATTTAGAACAAGTGCACTATTAAAAGATAAAACCCAACAAACTCAAAGTTCCTGTACAAAGAAAACAAATAGTAAAGGTTGGACTGGGTTTAATATAGTACATCTGAAAGTCAAGGTAAAGTGTCCGATGCCGTGTTTCTGTCTTGTTGAACCACATTCAGTTGACATTGATTTTTCTATTTGATAGAGAATAGAAACTAAGGATGGGAATTGACGGTTAATTCAGAAACCGGTTTGCAATTATTTAAAGTGTAGGTTAACCGGTCAACCTTTCGGTCAACACTAAAGATTGTCGCTGGTGTTTATACAATTGTATTTCTTTCCAAAAACATGATTTACACATGTACATGTATGTACATGTTGCAATTATGATACAGACAGAATTTTAAATTAAATAAATAAGTGCAAAGTGAAAAATGCAGTTGGGTCTTTCCACAGTAAAGGGGGCATTTTGGCAACACAGACCATATTTTCGACGAAATACCTTTGTCTGGTCTCAAAATAAAAGAAATGAGTTTAAGTTGTTCTGAAGAGATAGCTTAGGCCTAAAAAAGAGTTACAAATAGTGTGACAACATGCCTTTCTAAAAACCCTGCGTGGGGGGGGGGGGGGGGGGGGGGGGGGGTTGGGAGGAGGAAATCGACTGGAAAAAAGGTGTCATTAGGCTTGTTCCCATTGGACTTTCTTTTCCGCTTCCTTGCAGGAAGTTACCGTGACCATGCGGGAACATTCCTCCGTGTAATCTTTCCATGCGTTCCCATTTGCCACTTGTTTTCAGTGCTCATGCTGTAAACCTTCCATGTCCAAGCCCATTATTTACTGCAGGCTCATGTTCTTTTTACAGGGCGAAACTGTTCCCACTGGACAAAAATACAGTCCTAGAAAATTACCACGGCTGAGCGGAAACTTTCCGTAGCCCCTCTTGGCCTGTAAGTTTTACATCGTGGCCGCTGTAAATCGACAGGGATGCTAGTTCTCTGTGTGTCCCCATTGGACTTAATTTTGTAATTCTACCGCACGACCACGGTAGTTTAACCAAAAATAGTCCAATGGGAACACCACTATATACTGCATATGCGTTCCCTAAGTGGAGAACCACTGTCCAAATCTACTGACCGATATTATTTATCGCTGGACTTCACCACTCCGATGTTAATGTGCACGAGTAGAGCAGGTACATGTACATGTGTACAGTGTATTAATCTTAAACTATTTAGATGTAGTCGAGTATTTTCAAGTACGTGTAAATTTAGAACAAGTGCACTAAAGATAAAACCCCGCAAACTCAAAGTTCCTGTATAAAGAAAACAAATAGTAAAGGTTGGACTGGGTTTATACATTTGAAAGTCAAGCTAAAGTGTCCGATGCCGTGTTTCTGTCTTGTTGAACCACATTCAGTTGACATTGATTTTTCTATTTGATAGAGAATAGAAACTAAGGATGGGAATTGACGGTTAATTCAGAAACCGGTTTGCAATTCTTTAAAGTGTAGGTTAACCGGTCAACCTTTCGGTCAACACTAAAGATTGTCGCTGGTGTTTATACAATTGTATTTCTTTCCAAAAACATGATTTACACATGTACATGTATACGTTGCAATTATGATACAGACAGAATTTTAAATTAAATAAATAAGTGCAAAGTGAAAAATGCAGTTGGGTCTTTCCACAGTAAAGGGGGCATTTTGGCAACACAGACCATATTTTCGAGGAAATACCTTTGTCTGGTCTCAAAATAAAAAAAATGAGTTTAAGTTGTTCTGAAGAGATAACTTAGGCCCCAAATTTCCAATATACGCTCGTAACCGAGACAGCCTAAAATGTAACAAGTGTCCGTCCCAGTTACGAGTGTACAGGTATATTGGAAATTTGTACACGGGGTTTTTAGAAAGGCATGTTGTCACATTATTTGTAACCCTTTTTGGGCCCAAGTTATCTCTTCATAACAACTGAAACTTATTTCTTTTATTTTGAGTCTGAGACCAGACAAAGGTATTTTCTGGAAAATATGGTTTGTGTTGCCAAAATGCCCCCTTTGCTGTGGAAAGACCCACATACAAAATATACGTCCGTTGCAAAGAAGACTGATTTTGTCTGTGCATTTTTTCAACTTCATTTGTGAATATTCACAATCCTTACAATGTAAATTTGTATTAGAGTATTTTATTAATAATGAAATGTTTGAACATTTTGCACAATACCTTCTATTTGAAACTTCAAATCAGTTAGTAACAACCAACCAACCAACCAATCAACGAACACACACCCCAAACCCCCTTTTACACACGAAAGCTGCAAAACTACCAGGTAGGAGCATGCATTGGACTTAAACTCACGCGAGCTATGCCTTTCATGGAAGGTCAATTTGTGATTTCCTAAATGGACGTTCATTTTACAAACAAAACTAATCCCTCAACAAGGAAAAACAGGCTGCGTTTGTGTTTTAACACAAGTATACTCCTGCATGCGTGAACGGCAAGAATAACGACACTCCCCGAGTGTCATGTGATTTGTAAGAATATGGCGGGATATGGGTGGAATTTTAGATGAATTTGCGCAACGTGTCAACACGATAACTGAAACAACAACTTACTAAGGCTCGTTCTGCCGGTAGATGGCATCAATGATTCTGCAAAGGTTTTCACGACTGTATGTCTGTATTTTCTTCAGTTTCTTGTGAGCAGTGAAACGGCGATTTTTTTATGCAGTCATGGCAAGAGACAGCCATCTTGACCGATGGCCATTCGCACATGCAGACTGCAGACTTGCCGTTTACGTAATGTGACTCTAGTGCAGTGCGCACACATTGCTCCAAATAACAATTTGGGTTCCAGTTTAAAAAATGAAATATGAAAAATACGCACCTCAAATGAGCAGTCTGACTTTTTGTTGGCTTGCAAGATGCACTGTATACTCTCAGCTGCTTTGACCGGAACCGTACTCTTCTCAACCACAATCTTGTTTCCTTTAGTTGTAACCTTGGCTATATGTCTGGCTGCGGCCTCAATGTACTTCAGATCTGGCGCACGCCCCTGAGGAAGAAAGAGACAATTTCATTTTAGTAAGGAAGGACGAAATGTGAAAACTTGGAAAGACTGCCTTTTTTTAATGATTTTTTTGCTACATTGAACATCATTTGACATGAAAATCAAAGAAAACTGCTCTAGATTGAAATGCTGTCTGAGCACAGATACCCGTGGATTTTGTTCTAACCCAAAAATCCCTTCCGAAGGATGGAGCAAGTGTGAATAAGTGCCTTACTCAAGGGCACAGGCGCCCCAGCCGGGGCAAGTTCTGAACCCGCAACCCCAAGTTTTCACCTGTACTCCGCTACGGTACCTCAAAGAGACCCCATTAATAAATTGACATTTTGAAATCCAATCAACTGAAAGCCACACCTTAAGAACACCTTTTGTTATGCCAAGATGCACTCACTGCATGTACGGTAAATTATGCATGTTAATATGTAAAACATACCTTGCCAAGTCCAAACGTCTTGGTGGGTGTGTTAACAGAGATAAAGATGAGATCTGCATCCCGTATGCCACTGTCGATGTCCGTTGAGAAAAACAGGTTTCTGCCTCGACACTCCTCTACAACGTTCTTCAGAGAAGGCTGGAGAGAGGTCAAGCCAAGGAGAATTGGTGTCAACAACACGGTCCATTGAGATATAACACTCCTTAAAATGTAACCCACTCCAAGAAAGATATAACAGTCAAATGCTTTTCCGGATCCGCACAACATTGAGAAAGTGAAATTTTGGAAATAATTATTTTTACTAGTCGCCACTTATATTCTCCTTATAATGACTTAAAGGGGCTGTGTCAAGGTTTGCACATGCGCAGCAGAGCTTGAAAAAGTTGGGCTCTGTTTTTCAAATTTTGTCGCTGGGTTTTGCATATCTTATTCAATCTTTGCCATCTCTTATAATTCTTTAGTAATTTTGGCAGTGGTGTACTTGTCAATGCCCAGGTTGTCCTGATACATTACTTTTTACTTGAAATGGCGCCGTTTGCTGTATTTTTAAGCCGCCAAACATCAATATCACCGGGTGTGCGGCAGTCGTTCAAAAGAGAGGTTTTTCATCCCATCAAAAAACTTGACAAAAACACGACAGAAACGACATCGAATGATATCAATGACATGGTTGGATACAGCAATTTGTTCAACCTTGGTTTCCACCAAAACATGCTTAATTGGTCCTCACAGCAAATTTACAGCACATCTTCTGTCGATGGAAAGACACCGTGGCCGCCGCTGTACCAATTTTTTTCCAGACATTGATCACGCGCGCGCGATACCAAATCGAATAAAGGCGTGCAACACGATGTACTATGTAGTTGAATTCTGCTTATTGCAAACACCCATGAACGAACACACACTGCCGCACCCATGCAGCACGTGCTAAGTACACAGTGTACATTTACGCACATAAACCAATGGCATTGACGGTTGTGTAACGAAATTGTACTACATTCATCTGAGCGTGCACGTATGTCAAAAATTGAAAAGATTTGGCGCATGTGCAAACCGTGATACAGCCCCTTTACGCACTAAAAGGTGTTAATATTTGAAAGAGAAGTAATTTTAGGAGTGAAAAAAACAATTAGACAATTTCCTTGAAAATACTTAAACTTTTTCTGCCTGTTTCCATAGACTTAAAGGGCTTGTGACATGCTAAACAACTTTGTGCCTAAGCTTTGCTTCGTAAAGACATACTATTGTTCGTTTGGATGTAAAATCAATAAAAGGTGGCCTTTTTCAACTTTGAAGATTTCATTGCAATAAATCACAGACAGAGGGCGCTGTTTTGAGTGCATCACATTATAAGGAACACATAAGGGATAAGTTAAGAAAAAACATAATACTTCAAGTTGGACTTGTGGCAAATTGCTGCAGTTTCTACCCCCAGTTTTGTCATGGCTTACAGCAGGCAACATGTAAAACAAACTTAAACAGCCATGGATTACAAAAGTTTCAGGAAAATTGAGAAAAAAGTGGAATCTTTTGTGCACAGTTGAATTTGATTTTCCTGTGTTGGCCTTTTGTGACATCGTGACCTTGGTCATGAATATGCATATCCATTAGCATAACAACTAAAAACCTTTGTTTTAACCCCCAAAGCAAGCTCCAAATAGGATTTTTATGACTTTAACTGAGTAGAGTGGTTTTAAAGCATAGATTTCATTGATAAAAATCCTAAATAAGGGGCCCTTTAATACAGACGGGGTCTGTGGCAACCAGTGAACGGAATTTTTGTATCGGAAGTACCGGTATCATTTTTGATAGCAAAAATGTCAAAGCATCGAATATGCATTTATAAGTGCACTATCCTCTACACGGACATATGTATGCAGATTTCAAAAATTTGAATTTTTGAAGCCAGATTGGAACACTACCCACAACAAAAATATCAACTTTTCCATTTGTTTGGATGCCAGTTTGGCAAGCACAAAAAACAAATCTCGACCAACGTTTATCAAACAATTACGTACCGGTACTGTCAATATTTTGAATTATTGGCGGTCTCCCAATAATTTAACTCACGAAGTCCGACTTCCCTTTTCTTCTGTCTTTCCGAGACAGAAGAAAAGAGATTAGACAGGCCACTAGTCCAGAGGGCACCCTGTAAGCTACGCATTACAGACCAATCACGGGAAGTCAGACTTACATGTAGGCAAATGTAGGCAAGGCGAAAAAAAACGTTTTTGACAGGGTTTCGATTTCTAAAATACAAAGTACATTGTTTGATTTTTTCGTTAAAATAAAGTAAATGCTTTAAAAATTCGTTCGGAGAACTTGCCGAGAACCACAAACAATATAACATTAATGAGTACGGCATTCCTTACTTTTAGGCCACCCATTTTTGTAATAACTTTTATAGCTGTAAAACTTACTTTTTTGCACTAATTTCACTTTTGTGGAAACGACCAACTCTTCTTCATTCCTCTAATCCATATTTTTTAAACATTTGGACAATAATTCCTTTAAAAAATACAATTTCTGTTACCTGTTTTGTCAGCTTCAGCATTGCTAACTCACTTGAATTTGGCCTGCTGCTGTTTCATGTTGTAAAAAACTCCCACTCATTGACCAATCAGAGACCGGGTATTAAAGTGAAACCATTCTCAGCCAATCAAAAACGGTCTTTCATGCTCATTGAGCATAAAAAGCCATCTTGAATTTGTTAAACCTTGAGGCAGTTATTCCTGTTTTCACCCCACAATTTCCCTCAAAAATCAAAACCCTGCCCTCTTTTCACAAAAATAATCTAGTCAATCTAGAGAAAAAGATCAAGAGAAACACTAAAGGTAAGTGGTTTGATAAAAATGACAGTTTTAATCTCTTATATGGAACGGGGTACTAAAAGTAAGGAATGCCAATGAGTACTCTATGTGCAGTTTTATCTGACAAAATCTTACCTCATAGATTGGCAGTTTGTAATCTTCGGAATTCCACTGGTCAATACGTTCTTGGCTGAGGTCCACTACGGTCACTTTAACCTCCGGACATTTATAGGCAATAACCGAGCAGGTTGGCCCACCAACATACCCTGCTCCAATACAACAGATACTATTCACTACCATCTTGGACCTTCAATGTTGGCTGTATCTGTGTCAGTCAAAGAGTACTTTGCGAGATGTTCTTATAAATCTGTTGGTACAAACAAATTGGAATAAAAAATAACCAAAAATGAATTTTACTCTTGAATAAATTTAGGGATATGACTTATTAAAGGCAGTATACATCATTGGTAATATCGAAAATAAGAAATATTCACATATTTACGCCTAACTTACACAATATAAACATGATGACCGTAGAAAACTTCCACTCAAATGGTTTTGTCTGAAGTGCTATAGTCTCATGAGACGAAAATTCAATTCGCCCCAAGTGCCATTTCGCCCCAAAACCACTTCGCCCGAGTGCCATTTCGCCCCAAATTACTTCGTCCAAACACTACATCGCCCAAATGCCACTTCGCCCCAAACCACTTCATGCACAGGCCGTGGTTCAGGGCGAAATGGTTCAGGGCAAACTGGTTTTGTGGCGAAATGACTGCAAACTCTTTTTCAACTGTTTTCTCAAAAGTTAGACGAAGTACGGAGCTGGTTTTTGCCAGTATGCCTGGTTTTATTCATGTGAAATGCCTATTACAAGGCTTCCGTGTATGGTGTCATGACAACCTGAAGCGAACGGCGATGCCTTCACATTCCGGTGAATTTCTAGTAACTGAATGATTCTTCTCCGTATTTCAGTTTTAGAATTTATGAAGGTACATGTACTTGATAACTTTATTTCCATTTAAAGGAGTGTGACCAGATCACTTTTTTTTACCCATAACTCCCCGGGACTTACCTTATTAGTCCGGGAGCCCACTGGGATTTGATGTGACTTTTGCGCCCAAAAGGTTTGACTGCTAAAATGAGTTGTATGGACCGTGGTAACTGTGGAAAGGCAATTCTTGCAAAACGGGGGTGGTGCGTTTGGGGAGGGGGACGCTGACAAAACCCCCAAAAATCGGTTTTAATTAGACTTTCGCGCCCAAGCATAACTCCGGTACCAAATGATAGCCAACAATGTGCCAATCACGAAATTACAACGTAAGAACGGAAAATATGGTGCGTAATTAATTTAAGAACGGTCTTAATTAGTCAAAAAATACGTTTTAATTAGACTTCCGCGCCCAAGCACAATTCTGGCACCAAATGATAGCCAACAGCGTGCTGATCACAAAAATATAACGTAAGAACGGAAAATATGGTGCAAATTTGGTTTAAGAACGGTCTTAATTAGTGCTAATTTAGCGCGCGCTGTTAGTGACACTCGAGAAAAGACTAACATGCAGCGAACACGTGCTCACACACACACATTCGTATGTGGCGCTGGCGCGCGCTAGTCTTCTCGCAGGGCATACTGTGTAGGTGTATGTGTATGCTGTACAATACAATGTACACAAGCCGTTCGTAAAGCGCGTAGCAAGTATTATGCGACTTCGATATTATAAAATACGACTTAGATATTAAAAAGCCGTTGTACATAGCTTATTTTCCATGAGAGAAATGATTCTGTGGTATAGGATTATACGGTTAGATAACGTTACGGTGTTTATATACCTCCGTTATATAAATCATAAAGCGTGATTCCCATAAATGCGTGTTTGGGGAGCGATGTTCGGTGGGCAGTTGCTTGGTCAGGGATGTGAGCAGTAAACAATACGAGGGAGGCAAATGGGAATCCAGTCACATTAAAGAGAACTTAACGTGGAAACGTTCTATACTTTTGAATACGAAAACAATGAAAAAAGGCCTGGGCAAATTTAAGAGCCAAAAGAGAAGTTAAAAAGATTAAGTTAAAAAGAGTTTCACACAAACCTGTTTTATTGCGGAAGAACCATGGAATGAAATTCAAGTATAACGTTACTAAATAATTGTATAGTGTTTGAATGAAACAACACCTGCTAAAATACAGAAATACAAACTTAAGGAATACGCCGGGTTTTCCATTGTCCTGTAAGCCCAATACAACATTTTTTGCAGTTACCTAAACTTCACGAGTTGAAAAGAACAATCCGACTCCATTCCAGATTCTGGGCGATATTCTTTCGCTTTTCTAGTGTTGACAGCAATGGTAACAAACATGGTAACAAATACAACATGATTTTCCCAGTGTAAAATGGTACCCTTTTGGAAGAAATTGCCAACTGAAGGTGCTTTTTTAACCATTCATTCAGCATTAATTTATGCACACACACAAAATATTATGTAACACTGTTATATTTGTTTTTAAAAGTTTTCCAATCGTTATATCTAGATGAGCCTGGATCCGCCACTGGTGAACGGAAACTGAGGTCCTTCCGGGAAATAAGGGATAATTAAAAAAAAAGAAGGTGGTCCGTGAAATTATTCTTAATGGATATTCGACTGGAATAAAAATCATGCACCAGTTTACCACATCTTCAAATTTGGAGTGTTAGATTATAAAAATAAATGGGCATGTTGGGCATGTGCACACCTGTCCAAAGCAGTCCGTGACGTAGGGCTATATGCCCCGGAGAAACTCACTTTAGGCATGTTTACACGGAGGTTGTTCCCCGGAGGGAACAAATCAAATGCATTTGTTGATACGAACGTGCCTGAAAACTTTTTGGGGGCGTACTATCGGGTTGGCGTAGTGATTAACCAGCACGATATATATGACAAAGGGACTCCTAACGCCCCTCTCTTCCCACTCTCAACCCAGGTATTCTTCCCTTCAACGCACCCGCCCCACAACAAAAATAAAAGGAATTCCTTTGGAATCCCTTGGATGTTTGATACACAATGGGGGAACAATGATAGGGGCATACCCTCTGCCACATATATCGTGCTGCATAATGTGAATTAAATCGGTACACGACCTATTTAGTTCCAAAACCCAGGCTACAGCGGGACGTGTTGAAATATTTCAAATATTTAACAAAATGGACATCTTTCCTGCCTGTATTTTGCAACATTATTATTAAATTATGATGGGGAAATTACGATGGCAACAAATCCCTGCAATGCATGAAACGTCTTCAAACATGCAATCTGCATGTGAAACTCAACTTTTCAGTTGATTTCCTCATTGCTCTTGAATTTTCTCCCCGCCCCCACTTTTTTCTCTTTATGTGTCTCAATTCCCATTTGCCTTCTCGTATTTGTTTACAGCTCACATCTGTAAAGAAGAAGAAAGAAAGAAACTGCCTATACCGAACACGGCCCCAAAACATTCATAATAGGCTTAAATATACTAGGGAATCACGCTTACGGAGCTACACTGTAATGTTATCGTATGACTGTATAATCCCATGCCAAAGTCATTTCTCTGGAAAAGAAGCAAAAAATAAGCTATAAAACAACGGCTTTTTAATATCGAAGTCCTGGTCAGTACTTGCTACGCGCTTTGAACGCAACGGCCTGTACAACAATACAGTACAGTATAGCCTACAATACATTGTATTGTACAGCGCACACTAGCTACACATGCCCTGTAAAAAGACTAGCGCGCGCCAGCGCCACTTACGAACCTGTGTGTACTGTGTGTGTGTGAGCGCGTGGTTCGCCGCATGTTAGTCTTTTCTCGAGTGTTACTAACGGCGCGCGCTAAATTAGCACTAATTAAGACCGTTCTTAAACCAATTTTGCACCATATTTTGCGTTCTTACGTTATATTTTTGTAATCAGCACGCTGTTGGCTGTCATATGGTGCCAGAATTATGCTTGGGCGCGGAAGTCTAATTAAAACGTATTTTTTGACCAATTAAGACCGTTCTTAAATTAATTACGCACCATATTTTCCGTTCTTACGTTGTAATTTCGTGATTGGCACATTGTTGGCTATCATTTGGTACCGGAATTATGCTTGGGCGCGAAAGTCTAATTAAAACCGATTTTTGGGGGTTTTGTCAGCGTCCCCCTCCCCAAACGCACCACCCCCGTTTTGCAAGAATTGCCTTTCCACAGTTACCACGGTCCATACAACTCATTTTAGCAGTCAAACCTTTTGGGCGCAAAAGTCACATCAAATCCCAGTGGGCTCCCGGACTATATGGGTCATGAGATTTTTATATCATAACATCCGTTATATTTTTCTGATTACGAAACTGAAACTCCCGCGCTTCTACTAGGCCGCATATTTCCGAGGATATCGTCGAAAATCCACCGATTATTTGTAAACTAATTTTCCAGTATCAACGTTTATCCGCTGAAAGCATACTCGATACCGGTAGTTTTGTTCAATTTTTTACTGGAAATTGCAAATGTTTTGGGGTTTTTGGGACATGGGAGGTGTGTATGGGAGTTACTTGATAATATTGGTAAGTTACATCGAAAACTATTTTCCAGAAACTCTGGTCACGCTCCTTTAATTCCAGGAGGTAATTTCCTTCAAATCTTTGTTCAATGTTTACGAAAAAAATACCCAATATATTTTGTCACTCAGCTCCACAATTTACAATTTCCTGCAATAAAACTGCATTGGACCAAAGAGCAAGGAACAGACGAATAAATGCAACACTATGGTCGATTTTAAGACCTCATCTTGGTGGCCAAGCTGCACCTCATCCATCGGTCCTCCAGTTTGGGGCTTGATACAGAATGAAAGGCAATTACCATTACCTCGGCATGTGATTGTTGAAATGTTTTGCCTGGCTCCTCCTCGGAGCAACTGTTATATTCAAATGAACCTTATCCGGTCGAATACCCCCACTTTTACCCTGGGTCCCCGTCTTAAATTAAAATTAGATTATCTGTTGATTCCAGGACTGAGGTAATTTCCTTCAAATCTTTGTTCAATGTACATTGTATACGGAAAAAATACCTCCGGCAATGTCATTCACAAACTGCAATTATGCTTACCATTAGATAATGAAGGGATTTTCGAGATGAACGTCCATGGAGCTATAACAAGGTATATTAACTCAGCAAATGACCAGCCTGATGATGATCGCCACCGTACCGCGCCCCGGCTGCTGTGTGTGTGTGCGTGTCGCGCATGTGTAACCGGAACCGTGTATATAGTCTAGTCGAGTCGAAGGGTAACTCAAAAGCCCAAAAAGGGTAACTGTTAAAAGTTCCAAAAATGTACGAGCTGAAGAGAAACCTTTAAAATGTTAAACATTGTCTGTAGTTTGTTTAAATTTATTAAAATACATACATAGTGAAATTTAATTGATGTTTTTACTTTTGGAAATAATATATGCAATTAAATCGCTATGCTTGATACAATATTCCCCCGTAAAAAAATTGTTTGGTCCAAATCAGCCTGTGCCTGCACGTCTGAATCCCTGTCTACTCGAATGAAAAAGAAGTTGGGGAGCGGTTGGGTACCCGATGATTGGTACTGCGGAAACAAAAACCATAAACTGAGGGTGTGGAAAAGTAAAAATACCAACCATGCCTAACGGAGAAACAATGGAATCTACGGAAAATCCCACGGAACTGCCTGAACTTTCTGTTCCGAATGGAGACCCTAATGACGGCGCCGCCTTGCAAGAGGATGCCGAACCACAAAACGAGCGGGAACTGTCGCAAACCGATCACCTGAATAAGTCTTTGCTGACTTCCTTTCTGACTCGGCTGAACGATCCCAGCGCTAGCTCCACGTATCCCACAGTGGCGGCGCACTCCACGATCACGAATCAGCAGCAAGATCACGGCGCCGGTGGTGAAAGAAACACGTCTCACCATGGCAACGAAAGAGATGAAGATTCAGGGTCACCATGGTTACAGAATGATGGGACTGGCGCAAATGGTGCGGATGCACAGAAATGAGATTACTCACCGACAGTGATACTGAAAGAAAGAGGAGAACCGAGAGACCAGTTGCAGACTACTCAAGATATTAAAACTCATCAAATAAATATAATCGGCAGTACATCAACCAAATTGGAGATGACTTGCAGACAGACAAGACTACACAAGATTAATTTAGCTGAAGCAAGATATGAACCCGAACCAACTACACATTTGGTTCATCCCATCTTTGTGTTGAGAAAACCCACTGTAATAATAATATGCCCTTTAATTTAAGTGTTGTCACTAAATTATATGTAATGTACATGTATTAACAAATATTTAACCTTCCGACATCCAACAAAAATTTAAACAACATGCCATTTTGTTTTGTGGCCGAGTGGTTAGGGCCATTGACTCACAATCATGGGTGAAAACTTGGGGTTGCGGGTTCGAATCCGGCTGCGGTACCTGTGCCCTTGGGCAAGGCACTCAACCACACTTGCTCCATCCTTCGGAAGGGATGTAAAGCTGCTGGTCCAGTGTGTTAGGTAATGGTAATGCACTCTAAAGATCCCAGAGCATTCTTTCGCGAAGAGCAAGGGGATTCCCCGGTGTATCTGGCCATTTCTAATTCTAATTCTTCATGGGTTTCCTCACACTTACGAGTGACAGTGCAATGAGCACTATTGAGGAATCCTTGGTATGAATACCAGAAAGAAATAATAATAATAATAATAATTTATATCCTCTGTCATTGCATTGCAAATCCATAAACCAAAGAATAAGAAATTTTTTAATTATTCCAGGAAACTCTAAAGTGAAAATATCAGTATTACCGTACTATAGTGATGTCCCTTAACGTGGCGCACTTCAACAACTCACCAGTTGGAAATCCATTCACATTGCAGCAAAATCCATCAGCATATGAGGTTCATGTTTTTACAACTTGATGCAGAAATATGCCTTCCAGAAAAACAGTAATTCACTGGAAAAACTTCGACCGATGCCGCAAAAGTTTACTCACAGAAGATCGCCTGAGTGATCCCTTAAACATGGCGCACTTGACGCCGATTGCTTGAAATGCTAAGAACCATGCTACGGTGACCTGTTATGACCATTTGCACGCACCGTGAAATGCCTATTACAGGCTCTCACGCAAGATGTTACGTCAACTTGAAGCAAATGGCAATGCCTTCACATTCCGGTGAATTTCTAGTAAATGAATGCTTCTTCTCCGTATTTTAGTTTTGGAATTTACATGGTACTTGAGAACTTGAGAAAGCGCAAAAGATTGTTTATTGCACCAAGAGAGAACGGAAGGTAAAGTGCGCCACGTTAGGGGCTGCGCTACGTTTAATAGGGGACATCAAACAATATACACTATTAGAGGCCCATTGTATCATTTGCAATGACCCAAAATTTACTTTGAGTTGACCAAAAAAAAATACTTACTCAAACTTTTGATAGCAATGGTAACAAACACCACATTAATTTATTTCTGTCCATACCAAGAGGGTATTTTCTGCATAAAAATTAACAACTGTAGGTGGTTTTAAAAATGTGTGCGCACACAGACTTTTCTACCGTTTACTTACCGTAACACACAAAAAAACATGGATTTTGAAGGTTTTTCTTAAGCATTGATTTCATCTATGCAGATAAACGTACTGTAGGCTATTTTACCAAGATTATTCTTCAGAAGTTCAGATACAGTGTGTTATGTGAATCCTTATCCCAGGAATTTGGAGAAAAAAATCTTTGGTCTTGCAAATGTCAACAGAGCTTCTGCACCGGCGGCCATGACAGGGGGCAGGTTTTCTTATTTAAATTATGTAACAATAGAACTACAAAGCACCTACTCATGCATGACACTTGGTAACAATGTGACTGCCCCCTGTCATCGCTGCCGTGCAAAGGCTCTATTGGGCCTTTAAAGACGAGAAGAATTTCACACTATGGGCCTGGCCACCAAAATGTTTTAGTGCCAGTAAACAAGTCTATGGAGATTCTACTGTTAGTGACATCATAGCCTTACTCATGAATATGGAAATTATAATTAGCATAATAATAAACTTAAAACTTCAACCATATAAATCAAGTTTCTCAGCATGATTTTCTAAACAGAAAATTTTACGTATATTTCATATGACCTTTAAATTTAACCTCAACTCCTGTGGCACAGACCGCATCGAATAGTGCCATCTTGTCGGGCAACCTTTGATATTTAAATTGGTGAACAAAGCAAGCATAAAATGTGCAACCATGTATTTTTAAAGAAACTGCCCTACAAGATGGCAGCTATTCGATACAGACTATATAGAACGGGGGCCATTTTTAGAAAACGTTACGCTTAATCAAACATTTCGGATTAAGCATACCATGAATATTGCTAAAGCAAGGGCGTATTTCATTAAACTACTTGTTATGCGTTTGCAACGCTTTAATTTTTTTATGTCAACGTCAAAATTTCAAGTACCATCATTGGTTATGTTTCCATTTTGGGATGATTATCACTACCACAGAAGACCCTTGCCTGTCGCTGACTGGGATATTTCAACAACAGCTGAAAGTTGTGTACTGTTGGAATATGTCTCGAAATTTGGCGAGTGTGGTGAACAAAAAAAAATTGTGTCATGTTAGCAACAAAATCGGTAGGTTACCATGCGGTTTGGTTTGCTTGGTGTATGCTTATTCTGTCGGTCGCACATCCTGGCATTTTTGTGACCCAGTGTCATATACCTTTGTATACAGGCATATACATTGTAGCACCATGACTAGAGTGAAAACAAATTCATTCATGCTTGCCTTAGATACGTGTATGTGTTGCGTAGACAACGGCTTTGTTCCTTCGCTTGTCACCATGGGCACACCATTGTTTTCACTCCAGCCCTACCGGAAGTGAATTTGTGGCGACCGACAGAATTGTAACAGTTTTATGAAATAGAGAGCGTTGCTTAATCAGAAATCGGGTGCTAACATGTTTAATGAAATTGGCCCCCGACTGCTGGTTATAGGCACTCACAGGCTAAACAGTAGACACTGCCTTCTCTACCCAAACACGCAGCCAGGTACTGATAAAAAAATATATGTACAGTGCTTTTCCCAAGGGCACACACTCCATGGAAGCTGCATGGGTTGGAACCCACAAGCTGCACGATTTAAGCAAGGTGTTTTGTGGCATTTGTACATTGTATCACACCGGCTTACTGTTTACATAATGTAGCGATCTAGCATCCTCGACAATAATATATCGATGGTCGTTGTGGAAAAAAAAAATTATCAAAATGTCAAGTACTTAACTAGAAATGTTTAAAATTAACAAAAGAGACAAATGTTGGGCTATACGCTTTACCAGCCGTCGCGATGTATCATGTGTTTGTAAATAAAGGTGGCGTTCGATATGGGTCGACACGTGTTTAACCTCGTTTCCTTGTTTTCCCCCGACTCATCACACCTTGCATGATCCCTCAGGTCAGCGCCGACTCTAGGAAGCACATCGAACACAACGTTTTGGTGTCTTTAGCGCCCTCAATAGGCCTAAGCTGTTTTTTTCTTCGGATATTATTTATGGCCGCGAAGCCGCGAAAATCTGAGAGATTCTCGTGTCCATACCAACACCCAGAAACCCTTCTTATGAAATCTGTGTACTGTGTATGACAAAAGCAACTCTCACTTCGCGCTGGTTTCTACGGCTGGAAATACAACTAACTTACAAGACCACATGACTTTTCGGAATCAGAATCTTGTTCCGAAAAGTCACGTGACCTTGAATTTTTGAAAAATGCTCAAAAACGGCCAAATTTGACGGCGTCTTTTCAGGATATATCCAATTTACTCTGGAAAGTGCTTCAGAATAATGTATGGGTCTATTTCGAGCCCAACAAAGCCGGTGTGTCCCTTTAACACTAACCCCTTGGTCCTATGGGAAAATCGTGTACAAATTGGTCGTGGAGGATTTGGTACCAATAGGGTTTAGGCCATAAAAGAAAGTGAGAAATAAACTTGACTCCTGTTTTACAAAGAGAAACTAAGTAACCAGTGCAATTTGTTTCTGTTGGTTTACTCAAATCAGCAATCTTTCTTTTTCCCATGAAATTCCACACAGACAATGGCACCAAAGTTATGACATGTTAGTACGGATGGTACAATGTATATCTATGAAAACAGGGGAAAAATGTTCTGTAAAATGTAGTTCAAAGTTTACCAAAATGTAACACAGAGAGGATTGGATCCTTTCATACCCTATTCATGCTTTAGAATGCATAGTTCTGACCTGTCAATCAAACCGAACCCGCCGACCAATCACAACAGAGCTAGCAGATGGCGCCCACATAGGTCAAAGTGATGCAATCATTACACAATCACGCGATTTTCTGCCCATACAGTTTGTATGCGCCAGTGACCGGGTGAATTTTGGTTTCAATGTCGGGCAATTCGCTGTTCAAAGGTAGGAAAGCGCATTTTTTTATGAATATATGTCATCCCTGCATTACTAGCCCCTCGCTCAGTGTGTGCTACGGTAACTGTCGACCCTAAAACATAAATACCTTTGAGTTTTTTCCAATGAATCTGTGCTTTACATGCCGAGTCCCGTTGCTTTGTACGTTGTGTCGCTATTTGTTTGCGATGGCTTGTGAGCACATAGCAACAATATCTAAGGGGCAGGGTTAACTGGGCAATCCCGGAACTATGCCTTGTTCAGTTGGGCCTCCTGAATCTATACCCAGCACGATATTGGGCCTAAGGACTCCCGGCCCCCTAATGCCCCTATGACTCAACACACTCTTCCCTTATAGAAATCGTTTCTTTTCGGCATAACATGACCGAATTGATTAAATTACATCAAAATGACTCGGGCATGTGTTGGCTGAACACAACAGCCGGCTTGGGTGGATTTCCTCAGGGTATTGTAACGTCGCTTTGCAGAGTGGAAATTCCCTGAGATCTCAAGATGACAGACTACAGAATGCAAACAGATACATAGGCATTCCAAAGTGGATCACATATGGACCTATACCCACGATATGGGGCCTATAAACTAGTCATGGGATGCACACTGTTGTTAATGGATGTCAGAAGTACGCCTTGCAATTGATCACTAACACACTCATACAAGTAACAACTGTCTGAATTTATAAAGATACATGTACAATTTTAGGCTCAATGTTTAATATCTTTATCAAATATGATTTTCTTTGTGTGAAAAAAACCTTTTCACATAAACATAATGCTGAAAAACCAACTAAAGCGCATGGGCAAAATGTACAGTTTGCTATTTTCTTATAAATTGTTAAAAATGTTACAGACATATAAAAGGACATCTCTCGTCTAAAAAATTACTGAAATACTTTTTACAAAAGCGTTTTTCTTTACTTTAAAAAAAATCATAACAGGAAATATAAAGCACACTGCTGCTTACTGTCACTTGCTATGTCCTCTTCTTTCCCTTCCCTGTTAATAATGACTAGATGTCCTCTTTGGCACTGCAGTGTAACTTCACACTTAGAATTTTGGCTAGTGCAAACTGATTACATGTATGACCAATCAAATTACATGTTATGATGGCAGGGGTCGAAATTAACACTGGTCCTGTGGTTCGAGACCAGTAACAAAATCAGAAGGACCACTAGATCTGTCGAAGACACTGGTCCGATGGACCAGTGAAAACATTTACTGACTCATGGAAACATTCTCTGATGCCTAATCCACAGTAAACAATTCTTATTCAATGCGAAGAATTCCTGATCGCTTTAGACATTTTCAGATAACTACATTTCTTTCTCCGATTTCTCCAGACATGCCCCAGTGTTGGATCAAAAAGCAATCCCATCCATCCTGCTCTCAGTGACCTTAAACCAGAAAGTGTTGCAGTGTATCTCGGTGCCATTTTGAAAAGCACCAGCAGACCACCAAATTTTCAGCAGCACCAGTAGAGTTCTCTAATTAAATCTACTGTACCTTCCGACCAGCATGAAATTCAGGTTAATTTCGACCCCTGTGATGGATACATTTTCTAAACATTCATACCATACTCTAATACACTCCAGCTGGGGAATTTTATCTGAAGTGAGCTACTCTTAGAGAGAAAGAGATTAGCCCCAATACATCATTTGCAGTTACCCAAAATTTTACTTCACGAGTTGACAAGAAAAACCTGACTAAAAGTGTTGATAGCCATGGTAACAAACACCACATGATTTTTTCCCCCGATTTAAAATTGTACTTTTGTGGGAAAATTTGCCAACTGAAGTTGTCTGCAGACAACATTTTTACCATTCATTCATACACAAAAACCATGCATGGATTTTTCAGGATTTCTGCAGTATTACTGCATCTACGGTATGTGGCTGAAATTTCTACAAGGCAGTTTTATCAACGTACGCTTTTAGTCATGAGTGGAAACAACGCCGTTTTTAACAGTTTACAATCATGTACTTTAAAGCTGTATACAGAATTCCAATGTCCCAAAATTATAATCAACTCAAATGGAACATAGAAGTGATTCCAGTTGTCCGATGCAATAATTCATCCCGAGATGTTATCTTTTTTATAAGAAAACAATAACTGATGATGAATTAATATAAATGGATGTGCACACACTTTTTGTTTACAAGTGTGCCCTCATTTGAACGAAACAAGTCCCCCGACTACCATGATAGTACGTATGGCTCTGTTTTCTGTGCAATATAGTCAGGGGACCAGCCTAAACAGTCGCTGTTTACGCTGGAGAAGCGCGCCACTGCCCCGGACTATCGATAAACGCCTAACCAAGGCTATACATAGACTGGCTTTTATTAGACACCTCCTCATTCACACATGGAGATAGACATCGTTTGTAACAGTTTTCCAAACATGTAATCTATGTTTAGGGTACTACAGTCCACTGTGTGGTGAAACTGCATCCTCCAATACACTCTAGCTGGAGGATTTTGGAGTGTGTGGCCAGCCTGCATTGAACTACCCTTAGAGAGCAAGGGTTAAGGTACTACAGTCCAGGCTTGTAATGACTCAGACTTAAGACTCAGGACTCGAGACAACTCGAGTCCATATTTTTAATGACTTGACTTGACTTGAGAATCGAACCTCAAATGACTCGACCTGACTCAGATTTTTTGACTTGAGTCTGCCAAAAATAAATTAGATCTTTTGTGCATTTTTTGTCATTTTGGGTACCGAAATGTATTTCACCAATACAGAAACCTTGTCCAGAGCAACATAAATGTGAGTTTCAGCATTTAGACTGATTTTGAAATTAGCTTGAACAAATTTACTGTCATAACTATTTGACCAATTTGCCTGACTTGACTTAACTTGGGATTCGAAGGCAGCTTGACTTGACTTGGGACTCGAGCAGAGATAGACTCGTTACAGTCCACTGTGGAGTAACTGCATCCTTCAATACACTCCAGCTGGAGGATTTTGGAGTGTGTGATGACCGGCCTGCATTGAACTACATGTACCTTCAAAGAGAGGGCCTGGACGAGTGCCATTATCATTCGTCCAGGCCCCTAGCCGGTTTTAAACGTATGTTTAAAACTGGCCAAACCCACTTTTATTCCTATTCATAAATACCTTTTTTTTGTAAATCAGTAAAACTCACAAATTTGCTTGCCGTTTTGCCATTTTTGCATTGTATTTTTGTATGCATCGCGTTGTTCTTTTGAACTACTAGCTGTGCATCGAGTTGTTTTTGTTCGATCGCGCTCGTTACGCGTACTACAGGCGTGTTGTACGCACATGCATACGACGAGGTACTTTTCACATTTTGCTTTCGGGAGTGTGCAGTTTCTGCGTGCATGTGTGTGTTCCATACGTGCTGACTATAGCGCAGGCACAAACGCGGGCCAGGCAAGAGAGTGTTTAAGACTGGCTGGCCGATCTTTATCGTCCGTTTAAGACTGGCCATGTGACGTGCTCTCAGCCAATAGGGATGCGTAAACTGTCCAAGGTACTTATTAATGTTTGTTATAATTTGTAATAACAATTTGTAATTTTTAGCATATCTGCCAAATTGATTTCACTTTCAAAAAATAATAATGTTTATCTTCCGGGTTTACCTAGAGTTAAAAAAACAAATTTAAAAAAACAAATTTTCTGCAATAGACGACTAAAGTGTGATATCAGTTGCTAGAGTAACTGGGTCTAAACATTCGCCATTAATCTGAAACATACATTGCTAAAGCACAGGGAAACAGTTCACTGGTTTTAGTGTAGACCCAGTAACCTTGGCAACACACAAAGGGTGACGTTTTCACTTTAGTAGTCTGTTACAGTAAAATCTTGTAATGTAACATAGGAAGAGAAACATAAGTTTCAATTAAAATGTTACTTTTCGCAGGGTTGCAATAACTCGGACTCGAGTCCCGATTTTCACTGACTTGATTTCACTTGAGACTCGAACCTCAAATGACTTGACTTGTATTTCAACACTAAAGAAGCCTTGGCTAGAGCAACATGAATGCAAGTTTCAGCGTTTAGACTCCTTTTGAAGTTAGCTTGAACAAATTTACTGTTGTGACTACTTGACTTGACCCAACTTGACCAATATGCCTGACTTGACTTGACTTGACTTGACTTGACTTGGGACTCGAAGGCAGTATGACTTGACTTGACTTGACTTGACTTGACTTGTGACTCGAAGGCAGTTTGACTTGACTTGACTTGTGACTCAAAGGCAGTTTGACTTGACTTGACTTAAAAACTTAAGACTCGGGGACAACCCTAGTTTTTTGAGAACAGGATAGAATTAGTCAAATGGTACGCAGGTTTTGCACATCAATGCAATAGACCTTTATTATGCCATGGGCATCTTCGTCTTGTTCCCTGTACATACCTGGCACGATTCATGCGTGATCGTGAGATAGTCTAATTTACCGTACGGCGTTGTTGTGAGTGAAAGAATCTCTGTCCGCGCTGCGCATTTGCTTGATCGCACTACAAGTGTGACATTGTGATACACACGCATCAATTTTACCACGAGACCAAACTATTTTTCCGGCAAACCGCGATTTGGTTACATTGGTTTTAATACTACAGGGAAAATGGTTGCATCGGTCAATTATGGCAAACTGGAGGCTTTTTTGTCTGGCTGCAGACTCTATCTGAGTGTAGTCCGATTGTACAAACCATAGTCAAATGCTCCCATAATGGCAGTGGTGTCCAGTCTGAAGTTCGTGAATGCGGGCACGCTCAGTCTCTCCCTGTGATGCGGCTTGTCTCCTTTTGTTACATGTTTCACCGAGTCTGTGGAGTTGGAAATTTTTAAAAAAGAGAATTTTGCAAAATTTATGCAAACAGTATCTGGTATTTATTTATTTATTTATTTATTCACCACATCCAACAGCGGAAGGACCGCCAATTACAGGAATGGGATCAATTAACATAGATATTATAACTATCAACTTCTAAGTTGAATTAGAAACGGCCAGAGACACCGGGGAATCCCTCTCCTTGCTCTTCACGAAAGAATGCTCTGGGATCTTTAAAGTGCGTTACCTAACACACTGGACCAACGGCTTTACATCCCTTCCGAAGGACGGAACAAGTGTGATTAAGTGCCTTGCTCAAGGGCACAAGTGCCACAACCTGTCACGGCCTGGAATCGAACCCACATTCTAGTACTGGCACAGGAACTTGAGTTCGACGCACTAGACCGCTCGGCCATAACAAACCACCCATTTTATTAAGGTGAGCAAAAAATACAGCAGTGTCCAATGTAGCATCAATATAAGATGTGTCAAATATAGAGTATATGATTGTCACCACCCATGACTAAAAGCGTTAGTTGATAAAAACTGTCAGAAACTTCTGTAGAAATTTCAGCTACATAGATGCAGTAATACTGCAGAAAACCTGAACAATCCATGCATGGTTTTTGTGCATGAATGAATGGTAAAATAGTTGTCTGCAGACAACGTTTTAAAAAGAACCTTCAGTTGGCAATTTCTCCCACAGTACCCCACTCGGCCACGGTACCCCACAAAACATAGGAAGTTTTTCAAGATCTCATTCTTTTTGCTGTGTAATTATAAAGACCAAATCTTGAAAAATCAAGAAAAATTCAGAAAAATTCAGAACAACTTACCAGTAGATAAATCACCGAGGTGACCTTTTGCTGAATTTCTCGTCTGAAAATACAACCACAATACAATCAAGTTTTAACCATTCCTCTCTAGGTAAAAAATTTGACCAACAGTTGTCAAGTTTTCGTCAGATATGGCTCCGATTTCATCACAACTATGACCTAGACCAGGTGCAATTAAAGTTGCGCCAAATTAGGAAACAACAATAGATCAGTAAACAATGACTGGCTTACCAGGCTGACTAACCAAACATCAGATTACAGAAAAATCATATGGTCTTCATCAGGACTCGAACCCAAGACCTTTGAGTCAACTCTAGTCAATAACCCCCGTTTAATACAGGTGTACTGGAGTTGCGCCAAACCAAATTGAATTTGGAACGACTTTAGATCAACCCAAATGAAATTTGGTTTCAGGCAGGTGAACTTTCGCTGTGCAAAACTGAGAGTGACGCACGAATTCCTTGCATGTGTCGTTATTTTTTTGAACCGTTTTCATTACACAATGTATTTTTTAAAATGTCATGTTTTTCATGCTTCTGTGTCTGTCAAACCTAATGGATTATACAAAACGTGAAAAGTGTTGTCCACACCATGAAAACCAGAATTTAGCAACCTGAACTCGGATTTAGTTAGTTACAACGGATATTTTGTAGAAACACGGAAAAAAGGACACAATCACAGTACTGAGTCACTGGCATAATGTATGCATGCGAGTCTTTCCACGGTAAAGGGTGATTTTGGCAACACAGACCATATTTTCGAGGAAATACCTTTGTGTGGTCTCAAAAGTGTCCGACCCCGGTTACGAGCGTATATTGGACATTTGTACACAGGGTTTTTAGAAAGGCATGTTGTCACACTATTTGTAACACTTTTTGGGCCTAAGGTATCTCTTTAGAACTTATTTATTTTATTTTGAGACCAGACAAAGGTATTTCCTCAAAAATATGGTCTGTTGCCAAAATGCCCCCTTTACTGTGGAAAGACCTAGTTCTAGTATTAATACACTTTCCAGTTGGAAATAATACCAAAATCGCATGCCAATTGTAAGGTTTTCCACACATTAGGTTTAACTAATCCGACAGTCGATCTTTCGGTGAACCAAGTCGCTCCAAATTGTTTCATACGTCAAACTTCTGGCGCACTTAATTAAAAATTTGGGAAAAAATTTAGTTTGGCGTGACTTTGGCGTGACTCTGTATGAAACGGTGGTAACTTACTATAACTCATGCAATCATTAAGACTGCGCCTTACCAAAATTTGATACTGTTTCTGCGGACTTGCAGCACCATTAACTTGCATCTTGCCCTTAGCATGAGTTTGTACCGCCGTCGGTGATGCTCTATTGTGCTGTTGATATCGCCTCCCGTTACTCCCGTCCCTAAATTCATGTTGGGAATCACGAAGCCTCATAAAGACCTCTGTCTGGCTTTGATTCTGACTGACAAACGCCCTCTGTTGTTTCATTTTGTGTCGGTGATCGTTCAGTAACTGTTTGTGATCTGCCGTAATCCCGTTGAGAGTAGGTGGACCTGATAATTTTTCTTTACTGGGCGTTTCCGAACCGTACTGGTACGCGGCCTGTTGAGCAAGCTTTGTCAGTGCCTCCAAGGGTGATTCGATTCGTGGAGGATCTTTGTGGCCTTTCAACTTGTCAATTTTTTTCTTGAGTTTCCTTCGCAAGAGTAAAACATGACAAAAAGCAGAAATACAAAACGATTACAAAGCGATGATTCAAGCAAATTTGAGATTAGAGAAAAATCGTAAGGGCCTTATCGGGATTTGAACCCGAGACCTCTGACTCACTAGGCAGATGCTCTACCAGCTGAGCTATAAGGCACAGTTGGTGTACTCCCTCGGGTTTTCCCATATAGACCCAATTCTGCATGGTGGCGCAACTGGGCAAAGTAATGAACACAACATCTGGTATGGTGCCTGATCACCATTGAAATGAAACAACCAAATTTGAGATGAGAGAAAAATCGTAAAGAAATGATTGATTATACTAAATCTTAAATTTGAAAAATTAGACCATTGAATAATAATAATAATAATAATGGTGGACTCTTGTATAGCGCACATGACTGTTGCCATTATTACCGCCGCCATCAGGAAATCACCAGAACCATTTTGCTTCAATAAGAAGGCTACCTGGTCAAGGCGCACAACCTTATCAGCAGTTAGATTGTGGCATTCCCCCTAACAGCTCCCCAAATATCGCTTGGGTTGACGAGGCAATTGAGATTAAGTGTCTTGCCCACGGACACAGCATATGGCTGTGTACCCACGAGACCACACATGCTCTCATTAGCATTTAATTTCATTTAGCTTTTAATTTTGTAATACTTTCGAAAAGGTTGTGTCATGGCACATGCAAAAACACATGGCAGTAAACAAGTAATGACAGAAAAATGACACTATTTCAGTTTTTCCCCTTTTGAGGAAAATTATCGCTCAAAGACATTTTTGTTTCCGTGTCCATTTTTGTAACGTAACTAACCGTCAAATAGGTGATTTTAAAAAAAGTCCTGTGTAATGGCATCACACTGGGTATAATTAATTGAGATTTTATAATTTGTGAGCCGCTCCACTGAAAATAGGCACTTGTCGCACAGGCCAGAACTGAGATAATGGCTAATTTATGTATGTATGTCAAGTAGGGCATTTTTTTATCGATACCAGGATTTCTGCACGAGACCACCTATTAAGTATCCATACATGTACATCACCTAAAGAAGTTTAAGTGAATAAATACTACCAGAAATTTCAGTGTTTTTCTAATGCGTACCTTCATGAAACTATAGGCTAATTTGGCTAAAACAATGGGAAAATCACTGATATTTCATGCTTATTTTCATTGCCTTCGGCAGGGGTTGGCACTATATCCCATACACCAGAAGGCTTCAAAAGAAGGCTTTTGGACTCAGAATTTGCATGGTGGCTAAGGACTTTATGCCTTAATAGAAGTACAACCTTTTACACCATTTTTCTTAAAAATTTTGCTCTTAGTCATCAGGGAAATGGTCATAACTTGGTCAATTTTTGACGGATTGACACAATGTTTGTAGTTTTGTGAAGCTTATAATATACTCTATCGATTAAGTCATTAGCTCCATTTTCATTTTTTTATGCAAAAGCCTACTTTCGGTGGAGTCGCTCACATTTACAGACAACTTACTTCATGTATGGGATTGCCATAAAGAAGTTGTTGGGGTTTAATCCCAGGTTCAGCTTGGGTGCGTTGTCCTTTTTGTGAGTTGGAAGGTCATCAATGTGGAACCATTTCACACCCTGTTAATGGAAGTAGTGAAAAGTGACCATAAATATCCCATTTAACATATCTAACAGGGCAGACCCAAATTTGTACAAGGATGTATGTTTTCAGATATTTATTTGGGGCTTAGTGCCCCATTATACATCATTTGCAGTACCGCTGGGCGACTTGTGGATTTTGCTACTCGCGAGTAGTTGCGGCAAAATGAAACAGTTCATTGAACCAGACGTACGCGGCAGATGACACGTAGAGATCTGCAGTCGTTGTACATGATCGTTGTGGTTCAAAACATACTTGTCGGACTTTCAGCTTGCACAAAGGACACAATGAATTAAAATAGACGGCATACACAACAAATAAGTCACCTGCACACAGGTCGTGCTGGGAAACAAGCTTGTTACAGTGTAACAATATAGCATATACGCGAGTATGTAACGATACTCCCGGCGCTGCAATTAATCGAGTAGTTTAAAAATGATAGTCTCGAGTACGAGTACCGTTTACTACTCGTGATTTATCGAGCTATTCGCCCAGCGGTAATTTGCAGTGACCCAAAATGTTAATTCCCAAGTTGACAAGAAAAACCTAACTAAAAGTGTTGATAGCAATGGTAAACACCACATGATTTTTCCCATGCAAAATGGTACCCTTATAAACTGCTCAAACAAAGTTCGGAAAGTCAAGTTTGACTGACGATTTATCTCTTGTTTCAAAATAATTTTCCTTGAATTTTATATCATTGGAAAGCCCTGTTTTTCCTCTTTACGATGATGTGTCATTTGTTATGATTAAGCAATTGGGGGACCTGCAGCACAGCTGAATACGGGGGCGGGTGTAAAGTGAAATGTCACAAAATGCATTGCTATTGTCAAAAAGTGCATTGACACATTCCCATCCTCCAAGCAAAAGGGGAATGCACTGCATGACAATAGCAGTGAATTTTGTGACATTTCACTTTCCACCTGCCCCTGTATTCCGCTATACTGCACATCCCCCAATTGATTAATCATAACAAATGACACATCACTGTAAAGAGGAATAACAGGGCTTTCCAATGATACCAAATTCAAGGGAAATGATGTATTTAACAAGAGAGAAATCGTCAGTCAAACTTGACTTTCCGAACTTTTTTGGAAGAGTTTATATAGGAGACTGTCTGCCAAATCAATTTTTTACTATTTACTCAACACAAAAATCATGCATGAATTGTTAAGGTTTTCTGGAGTATCACTGCATCTATGCAGTTGAAATTTGTACAGGACAGTTTATCAACATTATTCTTTAGTAATATGTAATGCTGCTGTTCCTGAAATTTCTGAAATTGGCCCCCTCGTAAAAAATTGTTGGTTTTTTTTCCAGCTACAAAGGGGTTTCTGTACCTTAATTTCTCCCCTTGTTTTGGGTTTAAATTCGGTATCCATGGGAACATTGGGTACCACATACAGCCTCGAAAGTTGGTCATTGAAAGTGGCTTCAAGAAACTCATCCTCGTCAATTAAGCCTGAAATGTCGTATCCAGTTTCCTCCGACACCTGGGGGAAAAATAAGAGTTTGTACAATTACGTTAAAGATGTATTGTCGGTTTTGAATATGGCACCTTGAAAAATAAAATGTTTTTTTGAACTGATATTTTTCTAGAAAAATAAAAGTTATTCGCTTTCAAATGAGACATTAAACAAATTTTTTTGTTAATAGTTATCGAACAATTACTGTCAATATTTCAAATTATTGGCAGTCCACCAATAATTCAACTCCAGGCAAGGTATAGACTTGCCCAAGTCTGACTTCCCGTGTTTGGTCTGTAATGCGCAGATTAGACAAACCACTAGTCCAGATGGAGGGCTGTATGCTGCGCATTGCAGACTATACACGGGAAGTCAGACTTGGGCAAGTCTAGGTAAGGTGAAAAAAACGGCAGTATAAAAATGGCATTTTTCACATGATTGCAGATGTCCTAAATACAAAGTATTATGTTTTTTTGTTAAAATAAATTAAATGGTTTTAAAATTCGCTCGGAGAAAAAAAATTTGAGGAGAACCACGGAGAATATAACTTTAAATTAGACACTGTCACATATGGGTAGAGGAATACATCACATGGTCCTCATCAAGATTTGAATCCATGACATCTGCAGTGTTCTCCACTGGCCGACAATTTGTCCGGATGGGTACCGCGGCCCCACGGCATTTGCGACACGCACTCGCTGGGCTTCACGGATTACCGTGACAACAGGTTTTCGACAGTCATCTCAATTAGTCCACCTCTAGACACCGATATAATCCCAAAACAGATATACAGTTGGTTGAATCTGTATCTGAGCTCTATATTACCAGCGAACATTTGTGTCAAAAACACAAATTCACCTTTTTCTAAGCTTAAAGTGGACACTAGCTACACTGACCTGCCAATTCTCATTTGATTGTACACGAGAAGATTGAATGCTGAGTGTACTAGATTTGTATCCCATCATCAGGCGATGATCCATGTTCATTAAAATACAGGAATACAATGGATTTAGGGGGCGTACGCCCCCTAAATCCATTGTGTTTCTGTATTTTAATGTGGCTGGATCCGCCCCTGATCATGCACTGCGCCATGTACTGCGCGCAGTGAATTGTTGGGAAACCGTAAAGGCACGTATAGAGCCACATACTTTTCTGCTAGCAGCCACGTGCGTTTCCCCACGTGACTCTATTGTTCTCTCCCGATCTGGACGACAAGCAATAGTGACCCCCTGTGAAAGCGCCCTATAATATTCTCTAAACCATCTGAATTCCTCACCTCTCGTATTGCACACAGTTTGGCTGCCTCGCCTTCGTTGACTTTCCCCTTGGGGAATCCCCAACTGGTTTTGCTGAAATAGCTCTGTACCAATACAATCTGCAAAGCAATAGATAGAATTCTGATATCAGGGGCGGATCCAGGAATTTTTCCAGGAGGGGGTTTTGCCCGTCAGATTTTTATGTCAGCTTGTTTCGGACAGGCGGACACACAAAAAAGGCATTATATTATATTTTTTGGTGTCGGAGCAGGGAGGGGTTTTGACCCCTAAACCCCCTCCCCCCTCCCCCCCACCCCCCCCCCCCCCCCCCCCCCCCCCGCCATTTCACCTTAAAACCACTTCGTCTAAACACTACCTCGCCCAAATGCTACTTCGCCGCCAAAAAAAAAAAAATAAAAAAAGTGACTGTTTTCTCAAAAGTCAGACAAAGTACGGAGCTGACTTTTGCTCAGGTTGGTTTTAATCACGCATACCTTCAACCACACAGGGGGATGAGCCTAATTGTAACGGTTTACCAATCATGTATACTACCTTTAAGCAGTCTTGTTGAGCTATACAGGTGCTCTCTAAAGCTAGGTTCACACATTCCTGAATTATTGCCATGATTGGCCATGGTGTAAATTTCTCAGTGAATTGTAGTCTTACCCCAAGACTGAGATTTGTTGTCCCGCTAGTTATTTACGTGCCCCGCCATTTGGCAACCACTCACACCAAGGGGGAAAACAAATCTCAGTCTTGTGCAAGACTACAATTCACTATTTTTTTTACATTGTGACCAATTATGGCAATAATTTGGGAATGTGCGAAATTAACTTTAGACAGGTTTGACTATCATAAGGCCCCAAAATAAAAGAACTTTGTTTAGCGTAAGTTAAAGTCTCCCAAAATGACGCAGTGACGCGGCTTTTTTTTTGGCGATGTTTTTTTTTTCTTTTCGTTTTTTGTAAGTGTATAAAGTCAAGTTGACATGAAGCCAACAGGCATGTTTTTAATCAAAAGAGCGTGATCCACAACTGGTAAACACTGGATGAAGATTTCAAAATTTCTTAAATTAATCAAAATAATACCTCGATCTGCAAAGAAATGTCCATATTTTACAATCATATTACAAAAATTAACAGAATAAATTTGACTGGGCACACTGTGCCATCACATTTCAAGAAAGTTGAAAATGCATGTACAAATTTGACTTTTTTGTCAATTGTATTGATTATTTGTCCCTCACGCATAAAAACAACCTCCGCATAAAAATGTTTATCAATTTCAACATGTGATAAACTGTGTGTGTGTATTAACATCACTAGAAGGTAAACAGATAGGTTCACTTTAGTTTTCATTTGTTGTTGACTAAGAAAAGGTATGTCTCTTAATTTCCGTCCCTCACGCGTGAGGGACGTTATTGGATCACGCTCAAAACACTAAAAAAAAGAAAAAAACCTTTGACGCACAGGGTTAAAAGTGACGCGCGCTAACGATATATATATTTTTTTTTTTTGTGTTTTTGAAAAAAAAGCTATGACGCGCAGGGTTGAGTTTTTTTTGGGGGGTGCCTAATATCTAAAGTAAAAAATCAATCTTATTCTTGGTTTCAATGTGAAAAGTCAGACCTACATGTTGTAGTGTTTGATTGAGCATTATGGCACCGTAGGTAGGCACGCTCATCTTGTATTCCTTCCACACGGCAAAATGCTCGTCCACTTTGGCATTTTGCTCCTTGAGAAATGGACAATGCCTGAAAAGTAGTCATGAGTTAAGGTTTGTAAAATGAAGTAACATCAAACATGAAAGCTCAGTTTAAGCCCCAATACATCATTTGCAGTTACCCAAAATGTTACTTCATGAGTTGACAAGAAATTTTGGGTTTTTTTCTTGGAAAATTGTACCTTTGTGGGAGAAATTGCCAACTGAAGGTGCTTTTTGTTTTTTTAAATTTGTTTATCATTTATTCAACACAAAAAAATGTGCATGAATTTTTCAGGTTTTTCTGAAGTATTACTGCATCTACCGTATTAGTGTTCTTGCCAGGATCGGAAGTAAACAGGGCGCTGCTGGCCAATTGCAAAATCTAGTCTTGCGGGGGGGGGGGGGGGGGGGGGGATTTCAGCCTTATGTTGGACCCTAACAAAAAAGGTCAAAAGGTGTATTTTCCACATGCAAATCATGTCTACCTATCGGATTTTTCACATCTACAAAGGACATAGAAGACAAAATCGCCATCGTGCCAGGCCTTCAAACACAAAAAGGAGGAGAAAAGCCGTATTTTCCGTGTGCACATCATGTCTGTCGATCTTTTTTGCGTCTAGGGTCACTGGTGTTCGAACACGAAAGACATAATGGCCATGGCAGGCTTCGGAGCACAAAACGGGGGCGAAAAACCTAATTTTCATCACGTAATCATGTACGATTAGATTTTTAGCACCTATAACATCTCCAGTGTTTTAACACGAAGGACATAGGAGTCAATAACATCGTCAAGACTGGCTTCAAAACTCGAAAAGGAGGGTCAAAAAGCCGTATTTTCTGTGTGCAAATTAGGTCCACCGATCAGATCAGGAGACAAAAACACCGTTTGTGTTGGATATAAATTACCGATTTTATTCGGGTGTTCCTGATTTTTCGGTGGGCGGCAGGATTTTTAACGGGGTGCAGTATTTCAAAACCGGGCGCTGTGCTTATGTGGAAAATATAACAGGGCGGTGCAGCCCTTGATATGGGCCTGGCGAGAACAGTGTGGCTGAAATTTATACAAGGCAGTTTATCAACATTATTCTTTAGTTATGTAAAGTTGCTGTTCCTGTTTTTAAAAGTTTTAAATTCATGTAATCTGTCTTTATATGTTTGGGTTCTACTCGAGTTCATAGAGCAAAGTAAAGTACAACAATTGTACTTTCCAAAAAAAGAAATGCAATTTTGTGATCGGAACAGAAATACAGTGAACTTGCGGGATAAAAAGGCATCGATATTGGAATCGCTTTCAAGACCGTTCCATTTTAGTGATGTATGTCCAGGTCCATAAGGACCGGTTTGAAAAAAATTAAGTGATTCCCACAGCAATGAAATTTGGCATTTCCCGTTTCTGAGAGAATTCTGTCATTAAGTTCTCTCTGAAAACTCTGATTAAACTTGCATTGGATGAGCTGACCTCTGGAGTTGCACGTCTCCCAAACAGCCCTTGAAGTGCAAGAGCTCTGGAAGGCACTTCAGGCAGAGTGTTGCAACTCTGCCTAAGCGGCTCTTACGGAGGCTGGTGCAGTCAGCCCTTGCCACAAGAGGTATTCATACCTGTTAATTGCCGACTGCCTAATTATGCGTTTTTGTTAATTACTCTGCGTATGAATTTAGTTTAAATCTCATTTTCCATGACTTTATATATTATACGCTTGAGAAACATATGGTAGAATTTGTGTGGCCTGGGTAAGTTCATTCACCCGCTGTATCAGTTACAAGCTACTGGGCCAGCAGTCCCACATGGGAATTCGCCATTGACTGTGCACAAATGGCCTTAGTATGGGGAGGGGAGGGGGTAATTGATGCAGTTGATGAAATTGATGAAATTTAGCAATTGGGAACTGTCATCTGTTGGGCACGTTCTTTTCAGTCAAGCTTTTTTTTTTGCTTTTTTTTTAGTGTATCTAGCTATAAACGGAGTAAAGGGAGGTTTCGACTGTCCATTTAGCCAACC
Organism: Henricia sp. BOLD:AAB3569; assembly: GCA_037783545.1. NCBI lineage: Eukaryota > Metazoa > Echinodermata > Asteroidea > Spinulosida > Echinasteridae > Henricia > Henricia sp. BOLD:AAB3569. Next base: position 66,717 of record JBBELK010000104.1, on the reverse strand, counting down.
CCCCACCCTATCGCCCCCCTGCAAAAATTCCTGGATTCGCACCTGGTTATATACAATCTCTAGACCGTCCGAAAGAATTTGGAAATGCTAAGAGTCCATTTATGCAGAGGTATATGCCCCGTTCATTGAGTTACACACTGCCAGCTGTCGACCGGTACACTCCTGTAACGAGGTACCTGGATCGCCCTGGCCACGTGCATCGCAGGGTTAATGACCGACAAATGTTACATCTCTGAGTTTCCATGATCTTTCAGTTGGAGTCTATTTTACGTTTCTTTTTGGAGCTGTATATTGTTGATGTCACCTAACGTGGCGCGCCCCCTAACATGGCGCACTTTAATTTTCGTTCTCTCTTGGCGCAATAAACACTCTGTTGTACTCGACATTAAACGGAAATAAATTTCTCAAGTACCTTCATAAATTCCAAACCAAAAAACTGAGGAGAATCATTTATTTACTTGAAATTTACCGTATCGCCATTCGTTTCAGGTTCACATGACATCACATTTAACGTGAATAAAATTGCGTCTATCGGCGTTGTGTTCTGTATCACGATGCGTGCATGCAAATGGTCGTCACGGGCAACCGTAGCATGGTTCTAAACATCTCAGCGTCAAGTGCGCCACGGCGCGACTTGAGCCAAGATTGACCAAGCAACACTTTCAGCTATCTGGAAGTAACACTACACCCATGGTTCTGGTCATTCTTTGCAAAGGATATTAGCTCTTGAGAATTCTCGGATTCCACATCCTGGTAGATTGGGGGTCTCAGAGCGGTAGAAGTCAATGTAAAACCAATGAGCCAACTCGATCTGGAAAAACACCCTGATCATGTTGTTCCTCTCCTCAGCCGGGATGTTGATTAAAAAGCGACTGTTGAGGGAAAAAAATACAAAACACGCATTAAAGGGACAGTAATTTAGCATAATGAATAATATTTTTTCTAATAGTATGAAGTCGAATTCCAACATGAATGCATAGTTCCGAGATTGCCCAGTTAACCCCGCCCCTTAGATACTGTTGCTATGTGCTCACAAGCCATCGCAAAAAAATGGCGACACAACGTACAAAGCAACGGGACTCGGCATGGAAAGCACAGATTCATTGGAGAAAACTCAAAGGTATTTATGTTTTAGGGTCGACCGTTACCGTAGCACACACTGAGCGAAGGGCTAGTAATGCAGGGAGGACATATATTCATAAAAATGCACTTTCCTACCTTTGAACAGTGAATCGCCCGACATTGAAACCAACATTCACCCGGTCACTGGCGCATACAACATGTACGAACTGTAAATCGCGTGATTGTTCATGATGCAATGCACTTTGACCTATGTGGGTGCTGTCTGCTAGCTCTGTTGTGATTGGTCGGCAGGTCCGGCATGATTGACAGGTCGGAACTATGCATTCTCAATTTGAATGAAGGATTCACGTCAAATGACTTTTCACTCGTAAAGTTGCCACGCGGGTCGCTTTGACAAAAAGCCGTTTGGTGGTAATTTGACGTGAATCCTTCATTCACCGACCACACAGTGGCACACTAAAACAAATCCCCCCTCATCCAAAAATGGTACGTGCTGGAACTGGTCTGGTGCTTGAAATTGTTAGAGGCGAGCGCCATTGCTCTGAAAATAACGATGCCACGAGTCAGCACGAGTTGAAGTTTATGAAGTTGAATTCGATCGTCAAATTGTTAAAAACGGAGGTGTGTACGTAAGTTTTGAGAAAATTACGGCCAGGGAGGTATGTAGAACGTGTAGAGATTTTGATTTTACCAAAAATAGCAATTTCCTGTAAAATGACTTGTCTAAAGATTCCATTTTGAGCAACGATTTTGATGGGGAAAAAAAGTGCTGTTCTTGAAAGCCACCCAGTTTGGTCTGGGTGGCTTTCAGTATTTGGAAGTAGGCCCAGATAGCCCGCCCTCTTGTGGTCATCTCATTGTATGACGCCACTAGCAGTACAATTATCTGGACCGTGATTTGCTCATCTGTAAACACGGCTGTTGTCCCGAGTGTGCTCGAAAAAATTACGTTGGACTAGTTTTTTTCTGTTTAGAAGAATCATCAGGGAAAATGGACCACGGTACAACATTCTGGAGATTCCAGGTACTTCCATGGTAATTTTTTCAATGTTTAATTTTGACTGTAGTAGTGAACTATAGTTTGGAGTACGGCGGCCATCTTGCCACGTGCAGCAAAATGTAAGATAGCAAATGGGGTTAAATTGGTGAGGGGCTAAAAGTGTTATATAGAAAATGATAACGTCCCAATATAAACGTCAAAAAAATACTTTTAGCCTTATAAAAGTAACCGGAGCCCTGTTCACGGGTCTAGTTCGGATATTTTTAAGACAATTTTCTTTTGCCGTTTTACCTGCAAAGTGAGTCCAAAACTTCAAGTGGGATTGCCACAATAGCCTGTTGAACATCCATGATTGACACAGTTTGACGGTCTATTCGTAGTATTAAATGCTGATGTCAAATCCAGTGGCAAAGAAACAATTGATGACTCAATGTGATTTTTTCACGCAACTGTCTGTTGGTAAAAATAACAAAGCTTTAATGTGACCAACTTTCCTACATATCTCCTTTCAACTCAAGTACATGTAACTCTGCAGTACAGTCTTGCTCATCAGGACTAGGCCAATGAAATTAGATTACTAGTTTCTCGTCAACCACTTTTCAAATGTTGATGAGGTTTTTTTTTCATTATTCATTATTCATTATTTCTTATTAATGAAAAATGCAACCCGTTATACATATACTAACTGCTATTTTGAAACTGATTTAGGCTCTAAAAGTACTGTCACCTAGAAAGTTAGTGCCAGTATCAGTTCCATGGAGTTATACATGTAGCTTGTGTTTGAAGGAAGAACTTGAGATGGCAAAAGTCATGGGAAATTACAAAGGAGTTTTAAAAGAGCAATACGTTTTAATATGGCAGGCCTTTACGGCCCCCAAAGAGGGTGTGCATTCCATAAGATCGGTACAGTTCCTACCCACAAAAACCTTCTCTAGATGCACGTGTTCCAAAATCCGTGGACGCTGCTGTCACTGTTTCTGTATAGTGTCAACCAATGCACAGTTCCGATTGCGAAACCACTCCGTTGCTTCGTCTATGCCATCGACCAAACCGGCCTTCAGTTCGTCGAAAAGTTGAATAAAAACATATGAATCACTCACATCCCCGATGTCCACAATTTTCTATTTAACCACACACCTGTCTTCATGATAAACCGCCAGGGAAAACATATTCTATACCGGGAAAAATCCACACAAAACTGCAAAAGACACAAAAATTTGCATGCGAATGCGCGCCAGAACAAATGGTATAACCCGAGAACACTGCACTCGGAACAGGATCACACATCATATATCCGTCGAGAACGAGTTACCCGTGTTAAGAACAGACCGCCCGAACTCGACCTGCAACAAACGGTTTTCGCAGGTACCCACCGCCCATACTGGGTGCAGGGGTAGCGCTGATATGCTGTACGGTTGGTATACTGCATTCTGTGATACATTTTGCGAAGCTAGCTGCACAACACTGACTGCGCAACCGAAACAGAAACTTCGCTTGGGAGTAGTTTGAGTCGGATTTCCCCCTGTTTTTTTTGCAAAATAATGAATAATGAAATGTTTTGGTGCGGGGTCAAAATCACAGACGAGAAACTAGTAATCTAATTTCATTGGCCCTAGGTATGCATGATAAAAAATTACTATAAAATGTGTTTTTTGCAGATACTTTTCCCGGCACTTTTGCCCCTACTTGGAACGACACTTTTACCGTGAAGTTTGCAGGACCTTTATTGGGAATTTGCCGGGACGTTTGCCTTGACTTAGTCTTAGTCGGACATTTAGCGCGAGTTTTGGTGCCACTTTTGCCGGCACTAGTTTTACAAACATTTCACCCGATTTCAGCTGCAATTTTTGCTACAACATTTTCTGGCACTTTTGTGCAATTTTCCTGGGAAATTTGCAGGGATCCGGATTTCTGTTGCGACTTTACTGACGTTTGTCGCGATGTTTGCTGGAACTTTTGCTAGGTCTGTTGGGGACGTTTCGCAGGATATTTAAAAAGTTACAACAAAATGATAACAACAAAAGGGGTACCAGTTGTCTCGGGTTCGAGTTGTCTCGGGTTCGAGATGTCCCGGACCGGGTGTCGTTGAAACCCGGAGGTCGGAGGTAACCCGGAGGTAGAATTTGTTGTGACCGTGTAGTAGTGCTACAACATGTACAACCTACCTCCGGCTTGTTATTTTAGTACTGCGTAGCTCCGGGACACCGTCAACGCACCAACTACACGTTAGCAAAAACAATCTACCTTTGGGTACCTCCGACCATAGAGCAAGGAACTGCTCTATGCTCCGACCACCTCCGACCTCCGGGTTTTATAAATTTCCTCCCGAACCCGCGGGTACGAAATGTTCAGGGGTCGAGTTGTCCCGGGGTCGACATGGTCGAGTTGTCCCGGGTACGAGTTGTCCCGGGTACGAGTTGTCAAGCATTCAATGCCAATAAGTTGACGGAAGTAATTAAACAATAAGTCAGCATAATTTACAGTTTAATTCCAGACTCGAGTTCAACTTGGCCTGGGTATATTCTTTTGAGTCGATGTTATCGTGGTAGAAGCTTTGCTTTGTTATGCAATTTGGTCGGGGGCGCCCCGCGGCCGGCCCTTTCCTTGAAATTTTTCGCACATAAATTGCGTCCGGAGCCGAAACAATCGAGTACTGTACTCCGATCCTACTACTGACATCTTGTGCAAAAGGAATCGATACTTAATTTTCTACCAGTTTTTAATTCAGTATTTATTTTGATTTTGAAGGTCTTTTGTTACTTTTCATCAATATGGTTTTGAATCAAGAATACTGATACATGTATTTGCAAAAAGTGGTCATTTTAACAAGTCTTATAAGTGCTTTGCTATAAAAATGCGACAAAATATACTATTCGATCAAAACGTTTGTGCTACAAAGTATTTGAAACATAAAAGTATCGACTCTTGCACGAAGAAAACTTTGTCTTTAAAAACAAATTTTTAAATTCATCATTTTACATAAATTAAAAAATTAATGTGTGTCTATTTTCTTCATCATATTTCATTTTATGACGGGATCTTGGGTCCAGTTTGGCCTAATTTAGAGTTCTGTTTTTAGCCCCATCTTTATTTTACAAAAGCCTAAATATGGCGGCGCCCATTGACCAGTCTGCCTCGTGTGTGATTCGGATCCAGAGACGTTTTACGCCCCTCTCCGTAAATTCCACCAACCATTCCCCATTTGGTCTATTTGTGACCCAAACATTCAACAATTTCCTTGAAAATACCCAAAACCGTTTCTGCCCTGCCCCTGTTCCATGACTTGACCTATCGCAAATAGAATACGTAGCCGTGGCGTAGGGTAGCCTTGCCGGGAAGTTGCCCTTGGCTTGGCTTGAGCATGTTGAGCATGGATGAATCCTTCCTCCGTGGCTTGAGTGATGAGTTTTCACAAAAGCAGCACTGTATAAAAAAGTGTATTGTGGGATTGATAGGTTCATTACTTCTGAATAGCTGAAACTATAGGCCTTTTTTTTTTACTGCAAGCCAATGGGGGATGATGTTATTAAACTTAATATTTAAATCTTTTGACATGAAAGTTGAAACTGCAATTTTTGGGGTAAAATCAAAATCTCTACACGTTCTACATACCGCAGTGGTCGTTATACTCTCAAAACTTGCGTACACTCCTTCATTTTGTTGTTGGCCAAAATTGCCAACGCTTGCAAATGCTTGCGTATGTGGAAAGCAGCCCTGTTCTTGACATGGGCCACACACGACATACAATGGGCCCAAACGGCAGAAACGAACGAAAACGCCTACGCCCGAGCTCCACTGTCGAATGCTCTGGGATCTTTAAAGTGCGTTACCGATACCTAACACACTGGACCAACGGCTTTACATCCCTTCCGAAGGATGGAGCAAGTGTGACTATTAAGTGCCATGCTCAAGGGCATAGGTACCCCAGCCTGTGATTGCGAGTCAGTGACCCAAACCACTCGGCCACGGTACCGCAAAATTAGGCAGATTTGATGGAAAAACCTAAAATCTTGAGTGAGAAAATTAAGATTTTGTGAGGAAACACAAATTTTTCAGCCTGTTTCATATGTTTTGCACACAGGGTCTGAAGCCATGATCAATTTCTCAATTCTTTTTGAATCCATATACAGGTGAGGCAAGGACTTAAGTGACTTGGCAGAAAGCTGACAACCATGTCTCTCTTCAGAATATCAACGCTTTCCATCTCACGAACAGGCATGTTTCTTTGGAACTGCAGTAATCTCACACGGAGGTTTTCTCAATCTGCCGTTTATTGTTTTGAAGCATTTATTGAAAAAGAGTTGGAAAAAGCGCAGAGAGAGTTGGACACAGAAACACTGGAAAATCCTGCTTCTCTGTTAAAAAAATTGGAGAGGTTTGTTTCATTTATATACGTATTATTATTAATAATTTGAGTAATCCCAAAATGCTCCCTTTCTCATGTGCTTGCAACATGTAGTGCTTAGCTAACATGTATTTAAATAAAACTTTGTGAGGCCTCGTTTGGAAATTTGGTTTAAATCCATTGGAAAATGGCTGAGTTATTTAAAGGCACAGGCTCGTCAGCAATGCGCGCATGCCAAATTCGTGCCACGAAATACGCAGCTACATGTCTTTGCTATGTTTTCGGACTTTGCCCCGTTTTGTATACAAATGCACAGAAATTTGTATTTCAATGGGTCAAAATCCCCACCCTGACCCTGGGGCACGAAAACAGTCCTATACTTTTAGAATGGAGCTGTGTATTTCGTGGCACGAATTTGGCGCACGCGCATTGCTGACGAGCCTGTGCCTTTAAGATCAAAAGTAGGACATGTTTTTTTGACATGTAGTAGTACTGTTTGTGTGCTATATAGATGTACATTGTACATGTACACTCATCCACATTATCATTAGATAAATGTGGCAAAGGAGCTCGGTTGAAATAGTGATTTCAAAGTTGTGATTGATTTTTATGTTTTTTTATGTTGATTAAAGCCCCAATAGACCCCTATCACGGCGGCCATGACAGAGGGCAGGTTTCCATATTGAAATGATGTGACAATAGATTCACAAAGTGCTTACTCGTGCATGACGCACAGTGACAATGTGACTGCTGTCTGTCAGGGCCGCCGTGCAAGGGGTCCATACAACATTTGCAGTTACCTAAAGTTTACTTCGAGTTCACAAGAAAAATCCAACTAAAACTTTTTTGAAAGCAATGGTAACGATTACGAACACCACATTATCTTTTCCTGTGTAAAATGGTACCTTTGTGGGAGAAATTGCCAACTGAATGTATTTTTTTAAGATGTTTGCAGACAACTTTTTACAATTCATTCAACACAAAAAAAAACATGCATGGATTTTCAGATTTATTGAAGTATTACTGCATCTATCTATAATTTATGTGGCTGAAATTTCTACAAGGCAGTTTATTAACATTATTCTTAAGTTCTGTTGTTCCTGTTTTTAAAAGTTTTCTAATCATGTTATCTGTCTTAAAACAGGGATCAAAAACAGAAGGTTTCAGCTAAAGAAAAGGCCCGCATCGCTCGCTTATTCCGCCCACCCCAAGAGCCTCGCGTACTCAACCGGGACACAATGGAACAAATACGCTTCCTCAAGCAGGAACACGGTGAAGAATGGAGCATCCCTAAATTAGCAGCTAGTTTTGGAGCGACCGAAACAGTCATCATCAAAGTCTTAAAGAGCAAATTTGTACCATCCGAGAAGACGCTTAAAAAGCAGAATGAAAAAGCCGCAGTATATGCTGGCCTCACCCCGGAAAGGGCTCCGTCTGCAGCTAGGCACGGAAATCCTGCGAAATCAATGTTAACAGTTGTCAAAACACCGGTTCAGCCTATAAACCTGGGCAGGGAGACTGAAGGAAGGAATTGGCAAAAACAAGATTTTCGAAACCAGTATCGGTCAGAAAATATGCCAAGACACAGGTCAACGATTACTTCGGCACCAAAAGAGGAGAACATTTCTTGTGACGAGAGAAACCACTCCGAGAATCTTGGACCTAAAAAACAAATGTCTGATGGAGTTCACTTCAGAAGGGACAATGTGGCTAATGAGAGATCGAGACGCAAAAATCGCGTCTTTGTTCAGGAATATGACACTGAGTCAGACTCACGCGATACTGCTGTTGATGATGAGCTTAACATTGACATCGAGAACTTGTCAAGTTACGACGATGGAATTCCGCCGCCGCAAATTGTAAAACGTGGAAATGAATTCTTTGATGAAAATGGTGAATTTCTGTATCGAGTGTGACGCAGGTGGTTAAAAAACGTTTAAAAATGTGTAATTTCCACACTGACAAAGGAAAAGCTTGCTTATTTTGTCTGAATTCTAAAGCTGCATAATTTTCTGTTTAAAGGAACCTGTTCACATTTTTCCATAAAATGGATTCGGCTCTAACCTAACAATCATTTTAAAAAACCTTCCCCAAATACTATCCATGGGAAGAAAACAGTAAATTTGCAATCTCCAATTTGTAGTGGAAGCAATCTCCAATTTGTTGGTGTAATCACTGCACTGTATAAATTAGTTTACTAAACTTGAGGATTTTTGATGATATCCTCGAAAATATACGAATTGAGAGCGCAAAATTCCAGAATGTTAGTGAGAAATATATGGTATCAAAATCTACACCCATGGGAAAATTGGGGGCTAAAAAATGTGATCTGGACACGCTCATTTAATTACTTTGAATTTTTGCGCCCACGTTTGGCTATTTTTGTTAATCAGATAACTAATCAGTGTGGTGCATGAAGTTCATAAGTCCCCTATACATGTACTTTTATCATGTTCAGTTCAAGTCATCACTTCACTAAAACGTGTTATAAACGTCCATTTGGTACGGGAGTTCGTCTCGGTACGGTGTCCTCTGAAGCTTCTAGGTTTTAACCATTGTAATAGTTCAGTGGTCAAAGTTAATATGGTACAAATACAAACTAACTTCCCACAACTAGAACTCAAGGACACTAGCCGTAGCAACTCCAGTTGCGTTATGTACAGGTCTTGATGTCCTCCAAAAGCCTTTTAATTTGTATAGTTACAAGTCAACAAAGACTAGTGTGGTTATATCAGTCAAAAAAATCTGTTGGCAGTTTGGCAGTTTTTCAATACAATATTTTTGTTATTAAAAAACAAACTTCAAACCTATAAAGCCTCGTCGTCTACACTGGCAAACATTTCATATAAAATATGACAAAACTTCAAGTTTGGTCATGTTTTTCAGAACATTTTGCAGGTGTGAACAGCCCATAATAAAACATCAGCAAACTTCACCAGACCGAATCTGTTTGCTCATGTTTTATGTCTGAACCAATCAGGAACCAGTTTTAGGTCATGTGATTAGAGCCAGCTAATCGTGATCATGTGACCGTTCAAGACGTTTGCTTCTGTTTGCCAGTGTTGACGTGGCTCAATTTTAAGTACAGGGATATCGGTTTGTTAATGTTTTTGCCTATTCTTGTGACAAGGTGCATCTGTCATGAATATACAATTGTCTAATCATATACAAAATCATTCAAGCGCAATGCATACTCAATAAAATATCTGCGTACACGCCACAATATACTTAACTTAATTGTGAGTAGTGTACTTCCAGTAAATGATCAGGATATTAAAAAAAACTTGAAATGATTTAGTCTGATGTTAAATTAAAGGTACACACCTGCCTACTGTTTACATGATTTAGTGATTTAGCAGCATTGACAATACTTTTTTGATGGTCGTTGCGAAAAAAATATCATCAAAATATCCCGTAATTTACTAAAGAAGTGCAAAAATAACGAAAACGGTCAAAAAGACGGGTTATACGCTTTAGGCTAATGAAACTCGATGTTATGTTTCCCGTAACATTTTTGTCAAGCCCAAATGAGGCAACTATTTCATTATTCATTATTCATTATTTTTCAGCATTTCATTATTTGCAAAGTAACAGCTTTTTGATCAAAACTTAGCGCGCTCTATACCCTCTGATAGTGTGTTAAAACACAACCCTGATCAATTTAGACACAAATTTGTATTTATTAAAATATCCTTCACCATTTCCCAGGTATTTATGATTTATTTAAGGATCAAGATATATTTAAATAACAAAACGCATTTATAACAGTCCACACATTTCAAAAGGGAATTGCAAACCATGCTGTTTTGGACATGTTGGACTGTTGTGAAGATCCAACATACATGTAGGCAGATATTGGTACAACATGATAATTTACACTGTCGTTACCGAGTTCAACAATTGACTCAAATAACTGCAACAAAGTGCACGTTTGAGACACAGTCGTGATAGTCCATGGCATCTTGGTTACACCCCCTTCCTGTATCTTCACTGACACAAACATTTTATCTGTCTCGCATGATTTAACCTTCTTGAGATCTCTCCAAAACACGACAAACGATGCGACATGTGCGATTTACGATTCTGATGCGTCGACAGTAGTATAAAGCTAGCCGCAGTCAACTTAAGTGTCAGCAGGCCTACGTACGATGGCCCATTTGTGGTCCGCGCCGCTTGCTAACGATAAATACAATCGCCCATTTGTAGTTTGTGTAGTTCTAGGCTAGCACTCGCAGCTGCAAACCACCGATCTAATAACTACGATGGAGTGGACAGTTGTGTTTGTACAGCAGCGCGCCGGGCTTGCGCGTACGTACGTGCAGGGTTTTGCACACCGGGAACATGCAAAAAAATGGCAGCGCTGTCTTCTCCAGGAATTTATTGTAAATCACTGTTCACGTGCCGGCGGCCAGCCGCGCTTGATACTAGTACCATGGTACGTACTCTGCTACTGGGGTATATTTTTTTGGAGGAAGAAAATGACGTTAAAAATTGTTTGGCGGGAGGACAAGAATGAGCAATGTGAAATTCGAGCGCTGATTTTAAAAATCCAACCAAAATGGCAGGAGAAAAAAATTAAAAACTTGATATTTTTGGGAAAATACAAAATAATGAATTGTTTTAGGATTTTGGCATCTCAAACGCGGCCGAAAAATCCAAACGCGGGCGGGTTACGGGAAACATAACATCGAGTTTCATTAGCCTTACCGGCCGTTGCAACTACGCGAGAGCCTCACGACTTTGTCACAAACGATTCGCTCTTCTCCTGCTCAGGATATCTCCAATTTTCTGCTCAGATTTCACTGGACAGCCCGGACGACCGAATAAGAATTTCCGTTTTCTTTTGAGGAGTTGGCATCCGCAGTTTTTTCTTCACGAACGTACGTGCACCGAAGCAACACGCCCTTGTGTGTGTGCACTCAGGCTATTTGCCGTATACTGCGCGGGGCAAATTTCTACACTCCACGGTAGCCTGCCTTAGCAAGCGCTCGCTCCCGTTCTCCGGACTCTCGAAACAAACAATTATGTTCGAATTTTCATACTTATGTTTAGCTTTGTTTCATACCTGTATAAATAGTCTCTCTTTTGTGAATTACTTATAAATATTGGGGGGAAATCAGAATTGAATTTTGTGCAGTTCTGCAGTAACCAACTTTTATACGGCTGGAAATACAACTAACTCACAAGACCACGTGACTTTTAGGGACCAGAATTTGGTTCCGAAAAGTCACGTGACCTTGGATTTTTCAAAAGTGCTCAAAAACGGCTAAATTTGACGGCGTCCTTTTAGGATATATCTAATTTACTCTCGAATGCGCTTCAGAATAATGTATGGGTCTATTTCGAGCCCAAAATAGCCCAACAAAGAAGGTGTGTTCCTTTAATTAAGCGCCGCGCTAAAATGGGCGTTGCCATTTCATAAAGCCCATTTTCTGCTAAAGCGTGCTAACCGTTTTAATAACTCGATGCCATTTTTGTCAGTCTCTTTACATCACAAGATTTATACTGTAACCATAAGAATACTGCTAATACGACATTATGCTTACACATGTAACAAAAAGTTATATTTTCATTCCTGATAAATAAGGTTTTTGAAATAACAAGGTAATCTACAAAATCCAAACGATCTATTATATTAAAAAGATCTGATTATAATTTTATTCAACGATATGCATCTTGCAAACGCAAGAAATGGCACAACAATTCTGGGAATTTCATCAGGCAGACCTTAAAGGAACACACCCGGCCGGCTTTGTTGGGCTATTTTGGGCTCGAAATAGACTCATATATTATTCCGAAGCGCCTTCGAGAGTAAATTAGATATATCCTGAAAGGACGCCGTCAAATTTGGCCGTTTTTGAGCACTTTTGAAAAATTCAAGGTCACGTGACTTTTCGGAACCAAATTCTGGTTCCGAAAAGTCACGTGGTCTTGTGAGTTAGTTGTATTTCCAGCCGTATAAAAGTTTGTTACTGCAGAACTGCACTAAATTCAACTCTGATTTCCCCCAATATTTATAAGTAATTGACAAAAGAGAGACTATTTATGAAACAAAGTTAAACATAAGTATGAAAATTCGAACATGATAATTGTTTGTTTCGAGAGTCCAGAGAACGGGAGCGAGCGCGTGCTACGGCAGGCTACCGTGGAGTGTAGGATATTTGCCCCGCGCAGCACGCCAAATAGCCTGAGTGCACACACACACCTGCATATGTTGCTTTGGTGTACGTTCGTGAAGAAAAAAACATGATGCCAACTCCTCAAAAGAAAACGGAAATTCCTATTCGGTCGTCCGGGCTGTCCAGTGGAATCGTGAGCAGAAAATTGGAGATATCATGAGTAGGAGAAGATCGAGCGAATCGTTTGTGACAAAGTCCAGCTCGCGCGAAGTTGCAACGGCTGGTAAAGCGTATAACCCGTCCTTTGACCGTTTTTGTTAATTTTGCACTTCTTTAGTAAATTACGGGATATTTTGATGATCTTTTTTCACAACGACCATAAAAAAAAAGTATTGTCAATGCTGCTACATCACTAAATCATGTAAACAGTAGGCCGGTGTGTACCTTTAAAGTGTGACATTTTTATGCATTTGTAAAAACAGCCTTTTCAAGTTAACAAAATTGTTTTAAAAAATTTATATAGGGGCCTACAATTTCTAAATAATGTAGAATATTTAAAATAATTTACAAATGGTTAGACATGTCTTAGTATCATAATCTTGACCCCAGGTCGGGCAAAAGGTGGAGTAAATCCAAACTCGAGTCTTACAATTCTGGTACAGTTATAGGCAAGAGTTTTGGTTCACCTTGTGGTTGAAGTATTTTTCAAATTTGATCCTGGCTATGCTGACGCATTCTGCCCAGCTAGACGGTCGATTCCGAAGAATTTTGGTAACTGCTACTGAGTTTTCTGGCTGTTCGGAATTATTCATCTTCTGCACACACACAAACATGAAAAGTAGACTTATGAAAACTGCTATTATTAGTTTTTGTTTGGCTGTTTTGGGGGTTTATATTTGGTGACAATGCATATAGTTCCGAGATTGCCCAGTTAATCCCGCCCCTTAGATATTGTTGCTATGTGCTCACAAGGCGTCGCAAAAAAAATGGCGACACAACGTACAAACCAACTGGGCTTTGCATGGAAAGCACAGATTCATTGGAGAAAACTCAAAGGTATTTATGTTTTAGGGTCGACAGTTACCGTAGCACACACTGAGCGAAGGGCTAGTAATGCAGGGATGACATATATTCATAAAAATGCGCTTTTCTACCTCTGAACAGCTAATCGCCCGACATTAAAACCAAAATTCACCCGGTCACTGGCGCATACAACATACAAACTGTATAGGCAGAAAATCGCGTGAGTGCGTAATGATTGCATCACTTTGACCTATGTGGGCGCTGTCTGGTATAGGTCTGTTGTGATTGGTCGGCGGGTTAGGCTTGATTGACAGGTCGGAACTATGCATTTCACAGTGGTATATCTTTTTTAAAGATCTTAGAGTGTCTGCCCAGTGAGTCAGAGGTCTCGGGTTCAAATCCCAATAAGGCCCTTACGATTGTTTTTCTCATCCAAAGTTCGGTTGTTTCAATTCAATTAGCCTTTTTGAAGTATGGCGGACACAATAGGAGGGCGCACTTTGCAGTGGGTATAAAATCGACTAAAAAGCAAAATAACTCAGTTTTTCACTTTACACTTATTAATTTTATTTATAATTCTGTCTATGTATTATAATTACATGTAAATCAAGTTTTTGGAAAGAAATACAATTGATAAAAAAAATCATACCCAAATGAAATTGCGCCCTTAGTCCTTTTGTTCCGCCATACTTCTAAAAGGCTAATGGTGATTAGGCACCATACTAGATATAGACCTCTCTTTTGCACGTCACGAATCACGTGATAAAACAAATCAGCCATTTTGGTTGGCAGAGTGACCGTGTAAACAAAACTTCCCGCGCAATTTATTACTGTACGTGCTAGTCGACACATTTACGCCGCGGTTTTTGTCTCGTTCGATTTCAAAGGTGTTGCTGCTGCAGCTGCAGTCGGCACAGAAAATAATTTTGTCCGCTTTCCGGGACCGGAAACGTATCCTGATCAACGTGAGGCCTGGAATGCTGGATCTGTGTCGTCACTGGGCGGCATAAACATCGTCTATCGACCAAGACAAAGTCCAAGCACAGCCATCATAATACCTATCGCATCTGCAGCGGCATGACAGGTTCGATCGTTGTTTTATTCGTTTTGTATGGGCTAAACGTTGATGCTAGTGTGATAGAGAAGAAAATATAGCCTTTAATATGTATAATTTTTCCATTTTTCTAATAGGAGTTTCTCCCCCTTGTGTACTTTGTCTATGGACCCTCTGTTTTCTCTTGTCTGTGTCCCACTTTTTGTATGTAACTTGTCCTTTATGTAGTGTGTCCCCTTTTATGTAAATTAGTTTGTGGTTTTGAGAAGGTCACTGGCCTGTGACTGTTGGTCAGTGTACAGACTGGCAGAACAGAGATAAGACCTGTTCTCTCCTCGATCTGTGTGTTTTAACTATCTAAGCATTTCTTCCCTGCCAGAGAATACTTGTTTCTGTACCCCTGCTGGTGAGTTCCTTCATTATTTCTAAACCATTTTTGATTACATTTGTTTCTTTAAAACACTTTAATATTGTACTGTTGTTTTAAAGAACTTATGAAAAGTTTACCATTTAAACCACTCTAATGCATTTTTCTTTAAGTTTTGAAGTTCAGTTTTGTTACTTTAAAATCGGTTGAATTTAGGGTCTGATTATGATTAGATGTTATTTTCTTAGTTTTCTTTTGAAATACATTGTGTAAGTTTTGACATTTGAGTTACTTTCGTTGTTTTATAACATTTTTTCTTGTTAAATTTAGACCAAAGACATGTGCTTCAAGTTTCTTTGTTCTCAGCTTGGCCACATGAGTCCATGCTGGCCTTGGTCAGTGATGAAGATTAGCTTGTTTATTCTGCCAGGCCCAGAAAATGGTTTATTGCCCTATGCATATTCATTAGCTGCCCTTACATAGCCCCTAGATCATTGCCCACTTTGCTTATTGTGTATTTTATTCCATTTTCTTAATTTGCCTTTTTCTTATGTTTTGTTAACAGGTTTCCCTGATAGTTCCTCCAGTACTTTATACTTTACACTGTGTTGGTTTTATAGTTGGTTTTATAGTTTGGTTTTAAAGTGTTGGTTTTATAGTTTGGTTTTAAAGTGTTGGTTTTATAGTATTATAAATTAATTATTTCATACAAGGGGCAAATACATGTAGATTAATTTTAAAGGCAGGCCAGGTGCTTGTCAGCAATGCGCACGCCAAATTCGTGCCACGAAATATGCTGCTCCATGTAGCAAAGCCAAGGAGCTGCATATTTCGTGGCACGAATTTGGTGCGCGCATTGCTGACGAGCCTTTAAAGAGGTGCATGCACCGGTAAATTCACCAACATTTCTAATAAATTCAAAAGGATAATTTCAGAATATCTTTTTTGTGTCACCCTTGTAAGTGATAGCGTCAGTATGATTCAGCGCGTATAGATGAACCACAATAATAAGAGGACTGTTAATACAACATTCTCCTTAAAACAAGGACACATTTAGGTTACAATTCCTTGTTCTTATAATTGTTTTCTTTGCTGACAGTACAAGGTTCTGGTTATAACAAGGTATGCAATTTCTCAAAAATCCCTTATTAAAATGAGATTAAATTATTACAATGCCAGTAAATTGTTATCAAATTCCTATCTGTTATTGTGTGCTACACCAGTCCTAGCATATGCAGCATGTGACAGAGGGTGCTCCCATTGTGTCTCAAACATCCAAGAGATTTAACAAAAATTTTAAGGAAATGTTTCCTGCTAGTACAGCAGCATGAATTTCAGCCCAGGTCCTGTACAGACAAGCACACACTTGAACAAAATTTGCATGCCTCTGACTACACGGAATAAATCCTACAATAGAATAACAATTTAACTCTGGCGTCCGAGATTCGTTTATTCTTCACATGTATAGTCATCATGCTAGGGATAATTAATAATTATTTTTATGTTGAAAAAAAAAAGACTAAGTAAAATGTATGTGCCTGCACCGATGTACAGTGAAACCTACTATTAGGGCCACCCTGATAAACAGGCCACCTGCATATACATGTAGTGCCCACATGTGTATAATGCTTTAAAAACCTTTATAAAGAGGCCACCTCTTTATAGTGACCAGTTTTTTTTATTTACGGTCCCTTGGGTATAAACAAGTTTCACTGTACCACAGTGAGCTGTAATAATTAAGGAATAACTCAACTTCAGTGACAATTGTATTACATCACATGTCTTTTCTATCACTGAAGAAAGCACCGAGACCCTCAATATTGATGACAATTTGAAATTTTCAATTGGTTTAATTCCCGGAAAAATCATTCCATACATGGACGGAAATAATTGGAAAGTTGATCATGGCTTCATACGGTCCTTGTGTGCAAAACATGAGACAGGCTAAACAAAATGTCAAGTGTTTCCTTATTCAAATATTTGTTTTTTCTTCTATCAAATCTGCATCCAGTCATTTTAAAGAAACAAAATTCTGATCAACTTCCCAACTCTTACTAAGAAAAGTCCGTAAATTCATCTTTGCTGCATATGGCCCAATTCCGTACGTTTAGAATGCTCCTAAAATATTTTTTTAAAAATACTTTGAAGAACTGTCCACCGTCTTTCATGATTCTGATTAGCTACTGCTCCGATCAATGGAAGTCCAACGACAAACTTTTACGGTACCACTGGTTATAGAGCACATCAATATGTAGGCCCACAGCCGCCACATGCTGCAGCTGCTGAAGGAACAATAGCCTCGGTCTGGTCCGCAAGTGATGATGTCAGCATACATGAAAATGTTACGACAGGCGTATACCCGATGTAAAAGTGCAAGCTGGATTATAAAAACAAGAGAAAGAGCAAAATTTTTAGATTTTACTTAAAAACTGTTCCCGGCATACATGTACTAGGCTTGGCACATGGGGTTCCATGCAGGAAGTGGCTGGGTGTGGAATTTTTTTACAAAACAATCTTCTGTCAAATGTTGCCCTGACCAATCCAAGAATGACAAATTGTAAGTACAGCTAGGCGAAATTGGAAGAGCAGTGTTTTCCACTATAGCTGATTTGTCCTGACGTGCTGCCCGGACAGAATCATCATTAGTGATGTCATTAGTGATTTTGAGTCAACTCGGCCCCGAGTCAACTCGGCCCCTAGTCAACTCGAACCTCCCCACGGCTACGGTACCTGTGCCCTTGGGCAAGGCACTCAACCACACTTGCTCCATCCTTCGGAAGGGATGTAAAGCCGTTGGTCCAGTGTGTTGAGTAATATGGAAACGCACTCTAAAGATCCCAGAGCATTCTTTCGTGAAGAGCAAGGGGGATCATCCCCGGTGTCTCTGGCCATTTCTAATTATAATTCTTCATGGGTTTCCTCACGCTTGCGAGTGACAGTGCAATGAGCACTATTGAGGAATCCTTGGTATGAATACCAGAAAGAAATAATAATAATAATAATAATAATAATAATAATAACTAGAAGTATGTCTGTTGATAACAGAGCATATGGCTTTCCGCTTTTCTTTTTTGTATGTTTGTATGCATGTAAAACTGCATGCTGTATAATACTACATCTACACTTTGTACAATGTAAATGCATACCGTACGTGTATATGTACATGCACAGTGACAAGATTCAAAAATTCATAATAAATCAACAAATCATGCATGTCATACTAATGTAACTTGGTATGTCACATGTTAATGACCAGGTCCAGGCACCTGCTAGGTTTCAAGGTCATACGACCAATGGAGGAAGTAAACGACCTTAGCTAATGTATGCTGCACAAACGCGCTTATTTGATGACATCATCGTGACGCCACAAGATTTTGCTGACAATATGCATTAGAACAAGTCACAAGAAACCTAAAACACAAAATTTGACCTCCATCGGCCTTTTCGTTCTCTAGATATAGCCGTTAGAATAACGCATGTTCAACCGAGTGTAATTTGACACCTGGTGACGTCATCAAACTTTTGAAGGTATGGACATGTTCACTGACCCTCAGTGACCATATGCACCAATTTTGGGCCAATTAGCAAAAACCTTGCCGCAAATATCTCTTCAAAATACGTTTTGGCCATTTTTCAACTCGCCGCTAGAGGGCGCTCTTTCGTATGACGACTTAACTTTTGGTATTTTTGTAATGCCCAAGGGGTCCCGAGACTAACAACGTTGACCCAACCTCGGTATCTGCTACCAGTTTTAAATGACAACGCAGCCTCGTTTTCGACCAATAGGAAGCAAGATTCAAGGTCATTGTCTTTGCATGAAATTTAGACATTGGATAGTCATGACCATTGCCGAAACAAAAATGTTTGTATCTCAAACGGTTGAATTTTTACAGATTTTTTTAATTTTTAAGGCATTAAATTTCAGACATATGTAATCTGACCCCTGGTGACGTCATCAAGATGTAACCTCTTTGGTATAGTACTTTAGTATGGGTTCCTTATTGTGACCAAGTTTGATGATGATCCAAGCTTTGCAAGCGACCCTTCTAGCTGCGAGACAGACTATGTGCTTTGTCTATGGGATATGGGGAAGTGCAGATGTATGCATATTGTACATGCTTATGTACACACACACATACTGCACTGTGTGTATGCTTTAGTATAGGTTGCCAGATTCAAAAATTCATAACAAATCAACAAATTACGTCATAGTAATGTAACTTGGTATGTTAAATGTTAATGACCAAGTCCACGTCCCTGCCAGGTTTCAAGGTCATACGACCAATAGAGGAAGTGAACGACCTTGGCTAATGTATGCTGCACAAGCGCGCTTATTTGATGACGTTATCGTAACGCCACCAAATTTTGCTGACAATATGCATTAGAGCAAGTCACAACAAACCTAAAACACAAAATTTGACCTCCATCGGTCTTTTCGTTCTCTAGATATAGCCGTTAGAAGAACGCATGTTCAACCGAGTGTAATTTGACACCTGGTGACGTCATCAAACTTTTGAAGGTATGGGCATGTTTACTGACCCTCAGTGAACATATGCACCAATTTTGGGCCAATTTGCAAAAACTTCGCCACAGACATCTCTTAAAAACGCGTTTTGGCCATTTTTCAACTTGCCGCTAGAGGGCGCTCTTTCGTGTGACGACCTAACTTTTGGTATTTTTTTGATGCCCAAGGGGTCCTGAGACTAACACTTTTGACCCGATCTCGGTATCTGCTACCAGTTTTAAATGACAGGGCAGCCTCGTTTTCGACCAATAGGAAGCAAGATTCAAGGTCAATGTCTGTGTACGAAATTTAGACATTGGATAGTCATGAACATTGCCGAAAGAATAAAGTTTGTATCTCAAACGGTTGAATTTTTACAGAAGTTTCAATTTGAAGGCCATATATTTCAAACGCTTGTAATCTGACACCTGATGACGTCATCAAAATGTAAACACATTTGTGCAGTACTTCATTATGAGGTGATTGTTGTGACCAAGTTTGATGATGATCCGAGCTTTGCAAGTGACCATTTTGCCAGGCCGAAAGACCATGCGCTTTGTCTATGAGGTTTTGGGAGAAGAATAAAAAAAGCTAAAAAAACTAGAGGTATGTCTGTTGATAACAGAGCATATGGCTTTCCGTTTTTCTTTTTTTGTATGTTTGTATGCATGTAAAACTGCATGCTGTATAATACTACATGTACACTTTGTACAATATAAATACATACCGTACATATACATGTACAGTATGCACAGTGACAAGATTCAAAAATTCATAATAAATCAACAAATCATGCATGTCATACTAATGTAACTTGGTATGTTACATGTTAATGACCAGGTCCAGGCACCTGATAGTTTTCAAGGTCATACGACCAATGGAGAAAGTAAACGACCTTGGTTAATGTAAACTTGAGGAACTCTTATTTGATTACGTCATCGTGACGTCACAATATTTAGCTGATAATATACATTTGACCAATTCAAAATACGTTTTGGTCTTTTTCAACTCGTCACTAGAGGGCGCTGTTTCGTGTGACGACTTAACTTTTGGTATTTTTTGAATGCCCAAGGGGTCCTGAGACTAACACCGTTGACACGATCTCGGCATCGCTTACCAGTTTTAAATGACACGGCAGCCTCGTTTTCGACCAATAGGAAACAAGATTCAAGGTCAATGTCTCTGCATGAAATTTAGACCTTGGATAGTCATGACCAGTGCCGAAAGAATGAAGATTGTATCTCAAACGGTTGAATTTTTACAGATTTTTCAATTTGTAAGGCATTAAATTTCAGACACATCTGGTGACGTCATCAAGATCTAACCTCTTTGGTATAGTACTTTACTATGGGTTGTGACTAAGTTTGATGATGATCCAAGCTTTGCAAGCGACTCTTCTAGCACCGAGACAAACTGTGTGCTTTGTCTATGGGATAGTGCAGATGTATGCATATTGTACATGCTTATGTACACTCGTATACATGTATATACTGCACTGTGTGTATGCTGTAGTATAGGTTGCCAGATTCAAAAATTCATAACAAATCAACAAATGACGTCACACTAATGTAACTTGGTATGTTATATGTTAATGACCAAGTCTACGTCCCTGCTCGGTTTCAAGGTCATACGACCATTAGAGGAAGTGAACGACCTTGGCTAATGTATGCTGTACAAACGGGCTTATTTGATGACGTCATCGTTACGCCACCAAATTTTGCTGCTAATATGCGTTAGACCAAGTCACAACAAACCTGAAACAAAATATTTGACCTTCATCGGCCGTTTCGTTCTCTAGATATAGCTGTTAAAAGGATGCACGTTCAAGCGCGTGTAATTTGACACCTGGTGACGTCATCAAACTTTTGAAAGTATGGGCATATTCACTGACCCTCAGTGAACATATGCACCAATTTTGGGCCAATTTGCAAAAACTTTGCCACAGACATCTCTTCAAAATGCGTTTTGGCCATTTTTCAACTTGCCGCTAGAGGGCGCTGTTTCGTGTGACGACTTAACTTTTGGTATTTTTGTAATGCCCAAGGGGTCCCGAGACTAACAACATTGACCCAATTTCGGTATCTGCTACCAGTTTTAAATGACAACGCAGCCTCGTTTTCGACCAATAGGAAGCAAGATTCAAGGTCATTGTCTGTGCATGAAATTTAGACATTGGATAGTCATGACCATTGCCGAAACAAAAATGTTTGTATCTCAAACGGTTGAATTTTTACAGATTTTTGAATTTTTAAGGCATTAAATTTCAGACACATGTAATCTGACCCCTGGTGACGTCATCAAGATGTAACTTCTTTGGTATAGTACTTTAGTATGGGTTCCTTATTGTGACCAAGTTTGATGATGATCCAAGCTTTGCAAGCGACCCTTCTAGCAGCGAGATAGACTATGTGCTTTGTCTATGGGAAATGGGGTAGTGCAGATGTATGCATATTGTTCATGCTTATGTACACCCGTATATACTGCACTGTGTGTATGCTGTGGTATAGGTTGCCAGATTCAAAAATTCATAACAAATCAACAAAGGACGTCACACTAATGTAACTTGGTATGTTATATGTTAATGACCACGTCTACGTCCCTGCTAGGTTTCAAGGTCATACGCCCATTAGAGGAAGTGAACGACCTTGGCAAATGTATGCTGCACAAACGGGCTTATTTGATGATGTCATCGTTACGCCACCAAATTTTGCTGCTAATATGCATTAGACCAAGTCACAACAAACCTAAAACACAAAATTTGACCTCCATCGGCCTTTTCGTTCTCTAGATATAACCGTTAAAAGAACGCATGTTCAACTGACTGTAATTTGACACCTGGTGACGTCATCAAACTTTTGAAGGTATGGGCGTGTTCACTGACCCTCAGTGAACATATGCACCAATTTTGGGCCAATTTGCAAAAACTTCGCCACAGACATCTCTTCAAAATAGGTTTTGGCCATTTTTCAACTTGCCGCTAGAGGGCGCTCTTTCGTGTCACGACTTAACTTTTGGTATTTTTGGAATGCCCAAGAGGTCTTGAGACTAACACTTTTGACCCGATCTCTGTATCTGCTACCAGTTTTAAATGAAAGGGCAGCCTCGTTTTCGACCAATAGGAAGCAAGATTCAAGGTCAATGTCTGTGTACGAAATTTAGACCTTGGATAGTCATGACCATTGCCGAAGGAATAAAGTTTGTATCTCAAACGGTTGAATTTTTACAGAAGTTTCAATTTGAAGGCCATATATTTCAAACGCTTGTAATCTGACACCTGATGACGTCATCAAAATGTAAACACATTTGTGCAGTACTTCACTATGAGGTGATTGTTGTGACCAAGTTTGATGATGATCTGAGCTTTGCAAGTGATCATTTTGCCAGGCCGAAAGACCATGCGCTTTGTCTATGGGGTTTTGGGAGAAGAATAAAAAAAGCTAAACTAGAGGTATGTCTGTTGATAACAGAGCATATGGCTTTCCGCTTTTCTTTTTTTGTATGTTTGTATGCATGTAAAACTGCATGCTGTATAATACTACATGTACACTTTGTACAATATAAATACATACTGTACATATACATGTACAATATGCACAGTGACAAGATTCAAAAATTCATAATAAATCAACAAATCATGCATGTCATACTAATGTAACTTGGTATGTTACATGTTAATGACCAGGTCCAGGCACCTGATAGTTTTCAAGGTCATACGACCAATGGAGAAAGTAAACGACCTTGGTTAATGTATACTTGAGGAACTCTTATTTGAGTACGTCATCGTGACGTCACAATATTTAGCTGATAATATACATTTGACCAATTCAAAATACGTTTTGGTTTTTTTTCAACTCGTCACTAGAGGGGGCTGTTTCGTGTGACGACTTAACTTTTTGTATTTTTTGAATGCCCAAGGGGTCCTGAGACTAACACCGTTGACACGATCTCGGCATCGCTTACCAGTTTTAAATGACAAGGCAGCCTCGTTTTCGACCAATGGGAAACAAGATTCAAGGTCAATGTCTCTGCATGAAATTTAGTCCTTGGATAGTCATGATCAGTGCCGAAAGAATAAAGATTGTATCTCAAACTGTTGAATTTTTACAGATTTTTCAATTTGTAAGGCATTAAATTTCAGACACATGTAATCTGACACCTGGTGACGTCATCAAGATCTAACCTCTTTGGTATAGTACTTTACTATGGGTTCCTTATTGTGACTGAGTTTGATGATGATCCAAGCTTTGCAACCGACCCTTCTAGGAGCAAGACAGACTGTGTGCTTTGTCTATGGGATAGTGCAGATGTATGCATATTGTACATGCTGATGTACACTCGTATATATACTGCACTGTGTGTATGCTGTAGTATAGGTTGCCAGATTAAAAAATTCATAACAAATCAACAAATGACGTCACTCTAATGTAACTTGGTATGTTACATGTCAATGACAAAGTCTACGTCCCTGCTAGGTTTCAAGGTCATACGACCATTAGAGGAAGTGAACGACCTTGGCAAATGTATGCTGCACAAACGGGCTTATTTGATGACGTCATCGTTACGCCACCAAATTTTGCTGCTAATATGCATTAGACCAAGTCACAACAAACCTAAAACACAAAATTTGACCTCCATCGGCCTTTTCGTTCTCTATATATAACCGTTAGAAGAACGCATGTTCAACTGAGTGTAATTTGACACCTGGTGACGTCATCAAACTTTTGAAGGTATGGGCATGTTCACTGACCCTCAGTGAACATATGCACTAATTTTGGGCCAATTTGCAAAAACTTCGCCACAGACATCTCTTCAAAATAGGTTTTGGCCATTTTTCAACTTGCCGCTAGAGGGCGCTCTTTCGTGTCACGACTTAACTTTTGGTATTTTTGGAATGCCCAAGAGGTCTTGAGACTAACACTTTTGACCCGATCTCTGTATCTGCTACCAGTTTTAAATGACAGGGCAGCCTCGTTTTCGACCAATAGGAAGCAAGATTCAAGGTCAATGTCTGTGTATGAAATTTAGACCTTGGATAGTCATGACCATTGCCGAAAGAATAAAGTTTGTATCTCAAACGGTTGAATTTTTACAGAAGTTTCAATTTGAAGGCCATATATTTCAAACGCTTGTAATCTGACACCTGATGACGTCATCAAAATGTAAACACATTTGTGCAGTACTTCACTATGAGGTGATTGTTGTGACCAAGTTTGATGATGATCCGAGCTTTGCAAGTGACCGTTTTGCCAGGCCGAAAGACCATGCGCTTTGTCTATGGGGTTTTGGGAGAAGAATAAAAAAAGCTAAAAAAACTAGAAGTATGTCTGTTGATAACAGAGCATATGGCTTTCCGCTTTTCTTTTTTTGTATGTTTGTATGCATGTAAAACTGCATGCTGTATAATACTACATGTACACTCTGTACAATGTAAATACATACCGTACATGTACATGTACATGCACAGTGACAAGATTCCAAAATTCATAATAAATCAACAAATCACGCATGTCATATGCATGTTAATGACAAGGTCCAGTCACCTGCTAGGTTTCAAGGTCATACGACCAATGGAGGAAGTAAACAACCTAGGTTAATGTATACTTGAGGAACTCTTATTTGATTACGTCATCGTGACGTCACAATATTTAGCTGATAATACACATTGCACCAAGTCAAACGACCTTGGCTAATGTATGCTGCACAAGCGCGCTTATTTGATGACGTCATCGTAACGCCACCAAATTTTGCTGACAATATGCATTAGAGCAAGTCACAACAAACCTAAAACACAAAATTTGACCTTCATCGGCCTTTTCGTTCTCTAGATATAACCGTTAGAAGAACGCATGTTCAACTGAGTGTAATTTGACACCTGGTGACGTCATCAAACTTTTTAAGGTATGGGCGTGTTCACTGACCCTCAGTGAACATATGCACCGATTTTGGGCCAATTTGCAAAAACTTCGCCACAGACATCTCTTCAAAATAGGTTTTGGCCATTTTTCAACTTGCCGCTAGAGGGCGCTCTTTCGTGTCACGACTTAACTTTTGGTATTTTTGGAATGCCCAAGAGGTCTTGAGACTAACACTTTTGACCCGATCTCTGTATCTGCTACCAGTTTTAAATGACAGGGCAGCCTCGTTTTCGACCAATAGGAAGCAAGACTCAAGGTCAATGTCTGTGTATGAAATTTAGACCTTGGGTAGTCATGACCATTGCCGAAGGAATAAAGTTTGTATCTCAAACGGTTGAATTTTTACAGAAGTTTCAATATTGAAGGCCATATATTTCAAACGCTTGTAATCTGACACCTGATGACGTCATCAAAATGTAAACACATTTGTGCAGTACTTCATTATGAGGTGATTGTTGTGACCAAGTTTGATGATGATCCGAGCTTTGCAAGTGACCATTTTGCCAGGCCGAAAGACCATGCGCTTTGTCTATGGGGTTTTGACGGAAGAATAAAAAAAGCTAAAAAAAAAAAAATCAGAACAGATACAAGGACTTTCCGCAAGGAGTGCGGAAAGCCAAAAAAAAAAAAAAAAAAAAAAAAAAATCAGAACAGTTTCAAAGGCTTTCCGCAGGAGTGCGGAAAGCCAAAAAAAAAAAACTAGAAGTATGTTTGTTGATAACAGAGCATATGGCTTTCCGCTTTTCTTTTTTTGTATGTTTGTATGCATGTAAAACTGCATGCTGTATAATACTACATCTACACTTTGTACAATATAAATACATACCGTACATATACATGTACAGTATGCAGTGACAAGATTCAAAAATTCATAATAAATCAACAAATCGTGCATGTCATACTAATGTAACTTGGTATGTTACATGTTAATGACCAGGTCCAGGCACCTGATAGTTTTCAAGGTCATACGACCAATGGAGAAAGTAAACGACCTTGGTTAATGTATACTTGAGGAACTCTTATTTGATTACGTCATCGTGACGTCACAATATTTAGCTGATAATATACATTTGACCAATTCAAAATACGTTTTGGTCTTTTTTCAACTCGTCACTAGAGGGCGCTGTTTCGTGTGACGACTGAACTTTTTGTATTTTTTGAATGCCCAAGGGGTCCTGAGACTAACACCGTTGACACGATCTCGGCATCGCTTACCAGTTTTAAATGACAAGGCAGCCTCGTTTTCGACCAATAGGAAACAAGATTCAAGGTCAATGTCTCTGCATGAAATTTAGACCTTGGATAGTCATGACCAGTGCCGAATGAATAAAGATTGTATCTCAAACGGTTCAATTTTTATTTTTACAGATTTTTCAATTTGTAAGGCATTAAATTTCAGACACATGTAATCTGACACCTGGTGACGTCATCAAGATCTAACCTCTTTGGTATAGTACTTTACTATGGGTTCCTTATTGTGACTAAGTTTGATGATGATCCAAGCTTTGCAAGCGACTCTTCTAGCACCGAGACAGACTGTGTGCTTTGTCTATGGGATAGTGCAGATGTATGCATATTGTACATGCTTATGTACACTCGTATACGTGTATATACTGCACTGTGTGTATGCTGTAGTATAGGTTGCCAGATTCAAAAATTCATAACAAATCAACAAATGACGTCACACTAATGTAACTTGGTATGTTATATGTTAATGACCAGGTCTACGTCCGTGCTCGGTTTCAAGGTCATACGACCATTAGAGGAAGTGAACGACCTTGGCTAATGTATGCTGTACAAGCGGGCTTATTTCATGACGTCATCGTTACGCCACCAAATTTTGCTGCTAATATGCGTTAGACCAAGTCACAACAAACCTGAAACAAAATATTTGACCTTCATCGGCCGTTTCGTTCTCTAGATATAGCTGTTAAAAGGATGCACGTTCAAGCGAGTGTAATTTGACACCTGGTGACGTCATCAAACTTTTGAAAGTATGGGCATATTCACTGACCCTCAGTAAACATATGCACCAATTTTGGGCCAATTTGCAAAAACTTCGCCACAGACATCTCTTCAAAATGCGTTTTGGCCATTTTTCAACTTGCCGCTAGAGGGCGCTGTTTCGTGTGACGACTTAACTTTTGGTATTTTTGTAATGCCCAAGGGGTCCCGAGACTAACAACATTGACCCAATCTCGGTATCTGCTACCAGTTTTAAATGACAGGGCAGCCTCGTTTTCGACCAATAGGAAGCAAGATTCAAGGTCAATGTCTGTCAAGTTTGATGATGATCCAAGCTTTGCAAGCGACCCTTCTAGCAGCGAGATAGACTATGTGCTTTGTCTATGGGAAATGGGGTAGTGCAGATGTATGGCGATTGTTCATGCTTATGTACACCCGTATATACTGCACTGTGTGTATGCTGTGGTATAGGTTGCCAGATTCAAAAATTCATAACAAATCAACAAATTACGTCACACTAATGTAACTTGGTATGTTATATGTTAATGACCAAGTCTACGTCCCTGCTAGGTTTCAAGGTCATACGCCCATTAGAGGAAGTGAACGACCTTGGCTAATGTATGCTGCACAAACGGGCTTATTTGATGACGTCATCGTTACGCCACCAAATTTTGCTGCTAATATGCATTAGACCAAGTCACAACAAACCTAAAACACAAAATTTGACCTCCATCGGCCTTTTCGTTCTCTAGATATAACCGTTAGAAGAACGCATGTTCAACTGAGTGTAATTTGACACCTGGTGACGTCATCAAACTTTTGAAGGTATGGGCGTGTTCACTGACCCTCAGTGAACATATGCACCAATTTTGGGCCAATTTGCAGAAACTTCGCCACAGACATCTCTTCAAAATAGGTTTTGGCCATTTTTCAACTTGCCGCTAGAGGGCGCTCTTTCGTGTCACGACTTAACTTTTGGTATTTTTGGAATGCCCAAGAGGTCTTGAGACTAACACTTTTGACCCGATCTCTGTATCTGCTACCAGTTTTAAATGACAGGGCAGCATCGTTTTCGACCAATAGGAAGCAAGATTCAAGGTCAATGTCTGTGTATGAAATTTAGACCTTGGATAGTCATGACCATTGCCGAAGGAATAAAGTTTGTATCTCAAACGGTTGAATTTTTACAGAAGTTTCAATGTTGAAGGCCATATATTTCAAACGCTTGTAATCTGACACCTGATGACGTCATCAAAATGTAAACACATTTGTGCAGTACTTCATTATGAGGTGATTGTTGTGACCAAGTTTGATGATGATCCGAGCTTTGCAAGTGACCATTTTGCCAGGCCGAAAGACCATGCGCTTTGTCTATGGGGTTTTGGGAGAAGAATAAAAAAAGCTAAAAAACTAGAGCTACGTCTGTTCTATGAACAGATCGTAGGGCTTTTTCGAATTTTTAAAACTTTTTTTAAGCATGCTTAGCTTGCAAAATTAGATGTTATTTAATTTAAAAAATGTTTACCTTTAATGTGTTACCTTTAAAGGATTGATGACGTAATCAATGTTTTAACAACACAGACATGTTTGGTGGTCGACGCACTCTATAATCACCACTACTGGGCTAATTTGCGCAAACACTGCTTTTAAAGAGCATTTTATGACTTTTAATTTCGCCGCTAGAGGGCGCCCTTTTATGGAATGACGTAGAAACTTACATTTTTGGAAACCCTATTTACCTTAGACACTAACGCCCGCATCTCGGCAGCTTTCCCCACTTTCACAAAATAGGTTCATTTAAATGCACTTCCGGTTTCTACCGGAAGTGAGCAAGTTCACAGGTTATGGCGATATTTTTTGGATACCCCACCCTAGTCGAACTCAAACACCTTTGACCCCATCCAAATACCTCTTACCAGTTTCAAATGGCGAGGCAAAGTCTGTTTGACCAATAGGGAATGAGGTCAAATGTGAAGGCATGTGGGAATCTGAAAGACCTTTATTAATTATCGTATATGCCTAAAGAATCAAGATCGTAGGTCAAAGGTTGATTTTTTATGAAATTTTGCATATGGAAACATTAAATTTCATCCCCTTTAAACTTAACCTGATGACGTCATTATGACGCCATTGTTGGGTGCACACTTCTTCTACTATGTCTTTGATGTTACCAGGTTTGTTTGAGAACAACCTCAAGTTTGGGAACAACCTCAAAAAGTGCCGACAACGCCCATGCGTTATGTCAATGGGGGAAAAATCAGAAGAAGAAATAAACGGAAAAGCCAAAAGTTAACGACCTTTGCTAGTGATCGTATATGGGAAGGAATCAAGGTTGTAGCTCGCATTTGTTAATATTTTATATTTATAATATTTGTATCACCTTTAATCTGACACGTGATGACGTCATTATGGGATCATCAGTTAAATACCTTTGTTAATGACAGTATATGGCGCAGGAATCACGATCATAGGTGAATCAGCTGATTTGTTACGAATGTTTGAATATGGAAAACATTAAATTGTATGTTCATTTAATCTTATAACTGATGATGAACAGTTTTTGAGTTGTGTCAGTTTGCCTGGGTGGGGAAGTACTGCTATACAGATCTACCACTTCAAGGTGTTTGATGAACTGTGAGATACCAAGTCATGGTGCAGGTAAAAACTTTTGATTACTTAATTAGCTCCTTGAGGAGTATCATAACATGTAGGTTCAGGATTTATACTAAGAGAGTCTTGAGCTAAATTTCATATAAAACAAAATAACATGTATATTATGTAAATAGTACAGAAGCCTTCATCGATTGAGAAAAAATTTGTTTAGATTTGAAAATATGGCAATTTTCAGTTTTTGCACTTTTAAAAACATCAATTAAGTTACTGTAAAATTAGTACTATTTGTAATAATGTCACATGGCGTTATAAATTAAATATTTAAAAAGTTTATCCTGAAAACTCAGTTTAGAGGCAATTTTGATTTCCCTTTGCGAATTATAAACTGTTCATTTTTAGTTTGTTTTGTTCACATTTGGGATGGAAATTGCGATGTTTACTCGAAATACTAATATACATATATTAGTCATCAAAGGCAGAAATCAGAGCACATAATTTGTTAAGATTAAAAAGAGTTTGGCCAAGGAGGACAATTTCGTAATCAGATAAGTACATGTACTATATGTTTACACGTATTGCGCATTCTCTCTTTAGCTATACGTGTATCACTATGAGGGCGCTATATCACTTTCACGGTAGCAAAATGCGAGTGCATGGCCTGGCATGGTTTTACGCAAATTGTGACTTGGCTGAACTTTGGCTCTCAATTGACCCAGGAAGGAAGGGTCGGATGAAAATGACTACACAAAGCAAATTGTAGCGCAGGATCCGATCTATAATGTCTGCTAATTATGAAGACCCTGGGTCATGTGGTTTTATAGAGGGAAACATTTTACGAAATGCATTTTTTGCTAATTTTTATGAAGAAAATCCACTTTTTTGCCATTTTTAAATAATTATAATTACGTAATCATTGACGTCATAGTGATGTTGTACATGGTGGTGGAAGTTTGTGATGAGGCCCATGCCTGTACCTAGTTTTATGAAAATCAAGCGTACTTTAATAGCTAAAATTGCTTCATAAGTACACAAAAACACAACAAATGTGAATTTTGAAATGGCTGAACTTTGACCTTCGATTGACCCAGGAAGGAAGGGTCAGATGAAAATGCCTACACGAAGAACATTGTAGCCCATGATCTGATATATATGTATGCAAAATATGAAGATCCTGGGTCATGTGGGTTCATACAGGGAAGCGTTTTACGAAATGCATATTTTGGTACTTTTCATGATAAAAATCCACTTTTGTGCCATTTTAAAATTATTATAATTACGTAATCATTGACGTCATGGTGACGTTCTACATGGTGGTGGACGTTTGTGATGGGGCCCATGCCTGTACCTAGTTTTATGAAAATCAAGCATGGTTGAATAGCTAATATTGCTCCATAAGTACAAACAAATACAAAAAATGTGATTTTTGAATTGGCTGAACTTTGACCTTCGATTGACCCAGGAAGGAAGGGTCAGATGAAAATGCCTACACTAAGAACATTGAAGCTCATGATCTGATGTAAATGTTTGCCAAATATGAAAACCCTGGGTCACGTGGTTTGGGCAAGGGAACCATTTTAAAAAGTGCATATTTCGGCAATTTTCCGCTTTTTAGGCATTTTTAAAGTGTTATAATGACGTAACGGATGACGTCACAATGAAGCCATTCTTGGGTGCACACCTCTTATACTATGTCTTTGATGTGACCAAGTTTGGTTAAGATCAATGTTTGGGAACAACCTGAAAAAGCGCCGACAACGCCTATGCGCTTTGTCTATGGGAAAAAAATCAGAAGAAGAAATAAACGGAAAAAAAAAAAAAATCAAAACGAAAACAAAGGCTTTTTCGTCCTAAACGAAAAAGCCAAAAAATCAAAACGAAAACAAAGGCTTTTTCGTCCTAAACGAAAAAGCCAAAAAATCAGAACAGTTTCAAAGGCTTTCCGCAGAAGTGCGGAAAGCCAAAAAAAATCAAATCAGAACAGTTTCAAAGGCTTTCCGCAGGAGTGCGGAAAGCCAATAATAACTTAACTAAGGCCCAGGACGTGACAACTGGACCACACTTGGAAAATGTACAATGTTTCCAAGCAGCCGATCTAATTTTCTGGATCATTTGACGCAACATGCGGTCACGCTCATTTCCTTCCTCCATATGTTTTCACTCAAGGCTTGTGCGAGAAGAACCGATGACCGGCCGCGGTACGCCAAAAAGGGCTTGCGAGAGCGAACTTGACACGAATCTGACAATTTGCACCACATTCGCTTAAGTACAACTTTGTAATTATGCGAATGTTCACCGCAAATTGTTTGACGTCAGGTTTAAGTTTGTGTGTCTCGGCGGGCAATTGCGCAAGCAAGTCAGTTGCACATGGGGCGGATTGCATTAAACGGTGTAAACATGTTGGGTTGTACTCTCGTTTTAATGGTTGGGTTGTACATGTGTGAACCATGCCGCAAACCTTGATTATTGATATTTTCTTGGGCCCGATGTCATGCGGCGTTACTTAATTCTGGCAACTACGTCTACGCCGACTAGTATGATCTTCAAACTTTTCTAAACGTAGCCTACATTTATTTGCCAATGACGGTCGAGTTGTCATGGGGCTTAGTTTGTTGGGACCGAGTTGACTCGGGACCGAGTTAACCTGCAGTACGCACTACGCAGTGAGCATGGGTCCCAGGTCAACTCGGTCCCAGGTCAACTCGGTCCCAAGTCAACTCGGTCCCAAGTCAACTCGGCCCCAAGTCAACTCGGTCCCGACGAACTAAGCCCCAGGACTGTCATTGGCAAATAAATGTAGCCTACGTAAAGATAAGGTTTGAAGATCATAATCGGCGTAGTCGCCAATAAAAGTAACGCCTTACGTAGTCTTGATGCAAGACCGAGTTCGCGATCCCCACATTGTTCATTTTAGCCGCCAGAGGGCGTACCTACACTTACAACGTGAACTCGAAAACTCGGTCTTGATTACTCCGTAAGAAAAAAGTTCGATAACCTTAATGGAAGCACATGAATAATTAAACAGCAAGGTCAAAAATTATGGGCGCCTGCGTAGAAGAGAAAGCGATGCCTCCATAATTAGGTCATGTGGGATGGTAACTTGCCGTGTACATTTTGTACGTGTGCAGTGCTAGTGATTCACCGTGCCGCGCGAAAATGATATCGGGCCGTTTTCGTGCAGTGACCGTGGTGCATTGCCTGCCGAGAAGCGGCATTTCTCGGTACGAGTGCGCGCCCAGCCCAGCCCGGTGACTTCCTGTCCCCGGCCGGGGGTGCCTGTACGTGTAGATTAAGACCCAATGCCATATGGCCAAAACATTGAACAATGTTGGACAACAGTGGGAAAAAATCTAAAAATCATGAAAATTTCTCTCTCTTAGTTTTTACACCATGGTTTTTACAACTAAACTAAAATTTTACATGGTTTTATAACAATGGAAATCCAGGCTGGGGGCCTAAAATCAGACATGTCATAATTTTATTTCTCATTTTTATCATCAAACTTGTTCTAACATACATTGTTTATTTTTCATTTAATACAAAATAAAGACGTTTATAGTGGTCGGATATGGAATTCAACCTACAAATTCAAATTATTTCTGCACTTGAAGTCAAATATTAAACCAATGAATCAGACAATGTTGACGAACATTTCCTTGGACAATGTTGGACAGCAGTGGGAAAAAATATAAAATCATGAAAATTTCTCTCTCTTAGTTTTTACACCATGGTTTTTACAACTAAACTAAAATTTTACATGGTTTTATAACAATGGAAATCCAGGCTGGGGGCCTAAAATCAGACATGTCATAATTTTATTTCTCATTTTTATCATCAAACTTGTTCTAACATACATTGTTTATTTTTCATTTAATACAAAATTAAGACGTTTATAGTGGTCGGATATGGAATTCAACCTACAAATTCAAATTATTTCTGCACTTGAAGTCAAATATTAAACTAATGAATCAGACAATGTTCACTACGAACATTTCCTTGGACAATGTTGGACAGCAGTGGGAAAAAATATAAAATCATGAAAATTTCTCTCTCTTAGTTTTTACACCATGGTTTTTACAACTAAACTAAAATTTTACATGGTTTTATAACAATGGAAATCCAGGCTGGGGGCCTAAAATCAGACATGTCATAATTTTATTTCTCATTTTTATCATCAAACTTGTTCTAACATACATTGTTTATTTTTCATTTAATACAAAATAAAGACGTTTATAGTGGTCGGATATGGAATTCAACCTACAAATTCAAATTATTTCTGCACTTGAAGTCAAATATTAAACTAATGAATCAGACAATGTTGACGAACATTTCCTTGGACAATGTTGGACAGCAGTGGGAAAAAATATAAAATCATGAAAATTTCTCTCTCTTAGTTTTTACACCATGGTTTTTACAACTAAACTAAAATTTTACATGGTTTTATAACAATGGAAATCCAGGCTGGGGGCCTAAAATCAGACATGTCATAATTTTATTTCTCATTTTTATCATCAAACTTGTTCTAACATGCATTGTTTATTTTTCATTTAATACAAAATAAAGACGTTTATAGTGGTCGGATATGGAATTCAACCTAAAAATTCAAATTATTTCTGCAAATATTAAACTAATGAATCAGACAATGTTGACGAACATTTCCATTTTGTTTTTAGTTAACCAAACTGTGCAAATTTCCTTCAAGGGCTTCTGTCCTATCTACAAAGTAGTTTGCTGTTGTTCCCTGGAATTCGTAAAAACAGCTTCATATCCACAAAATTAATGGGCCTTCTCAAAGCATTCTCCTCAAAGCACTGAAAATGGTGAAATTTTAAACATTTAGTAAACTAATAAACATCAAATTTAAATTTGTTCCATTAAACGTTATTCCAGTATATTTTCGGAGGCTTATGCAAGCAAGTTGCTCTAATTAATTTTCTGCAATTCTGCTTGCTGTAAAAACAAAAACATGCACGAAGAATCAGAAAAAAAGTATTGTTTTAAATAGGCCGTAAAAGGTCGATCCTTGGGTCACAACAATTTGCCTTATTTTATTGTTGGCCTAAATGAAAATCAAATGGGTCATATTTGACTTTAGAAAATGTACAATTACTTTTGTAATGTACAATTACTTCAAACATTGTGTACAAAGCATGTGATAGTGAGTGAAATTAGTAGTTTTTAAGAAAGTGGGTGGTTCTTCACTCAGATTAATTCACTCCTAAATTTTGGTTTTTTTCTATCATATCTGAACTAACTGATGCTTGCAAGTCATGAAAAATAGTAGTGGATAACTTCTCTGAAATCGTTTAGCACTTTTTTTTTTACCGAAGCCAATAATATGACAAGCATGCCATAGTATAGAGGAGAAGAAAACAATCCCAGTCGTTTTCTTCCTCCATGCGTAAGCGATGAAATAAAATCGTGACCAAGCAGAAAATGCCCCAAGAAAATCTCTAAATGCCAGTCTTTGATAGCCTTTGAACTTTTCGATTCCCAACTTGGAACGAAAATGCTTCGTCTTCACTGGCCGCCCACGAGCAACGCAGGCCGGCAAGCGGCAAGGCCCGGACGTACGGTACAGGCGAGCCACTACGCGCAAGATAGCTTTGTCCGTGGACAACGTGTTTGCCTCATATCATGTTTGCCCGCTGACTGCTGATCGATCGATCGATCAGCGACTGGAAAAGCAGCGACATTTGTATGCACTGTCCTGTCCAGTGTGTACTCTGGGTACCAGACAGACCTGAGCTGTTGTGAAATATGGAAATTAGATGACGTCACGCATTTCAACGTGTCACACAAAGGTATGCCAGGAATTCGCTCGGTATTTTGCGAGCGATTTATACGGAATATGAAAGACTGTCTTTTCGACTGTATTTCAGGTGCGCCCTCTGGCGGCCAATGGTGAATAGTCTATGTACATCGTGTATTGCGCGCAAAAAGGCAGTCTTTCCGAAAGACTACGCCTTACGCCGCACGCGCACGACATCGGGCCCAAGAAAATATCAAGGTTTGCAGCACGGTTCATGCTTAAAACGAGAGTACAACCCAAAATGTTCATAGGCCTACCGTTTAATCAAATCCGCGCCCCACCAAAATTGTCCGTAAATCTGACGTCAAAGCAGTGGACATTCGCCTATTTAGTTGAACTTAGGCCTAAGCAAATTTGTGGCGCAAACTGTCAAATTCGCGTCAAGTTCGCTTTCACAAGCCCTCGCGTATGAATTTGTCATGTACAAAAATTTAAAGTTATTCGGCATATTGCGTCAAATGAATCGGAAAAGATCGGCTGCTTAGAAATCTTGTACATTTTCAAGAGCGGTCGAGTTGTCCTGGGCCTTAGTTCGTTGGGACCGAGTTGACCTGGGACCGAGTTGACTTGGGACCGAGTTGCTTCTAAGTTCTAGCTTCGTGCACTTCCTCCACCATGTCCACGGTTCGTGCATGCAATCTGGAATTCTCAAGTTCCATTTGGAAATTCAACCATTAATTTCTCTCGATGTCTGATCTACTTCTCTGACGTAGGATGACGACAAATCCAATGGATTTCCTCAGAAAAAAAATTTGAATGATCTTCGTTGATTTGGTCGATGCGTCGTCGGTGGCCGGGGTTGGCAAAGTCCCATGCGATATATGCCAAGTACTTTGCCAACCAGAGAATGCGCATGCGTCAGTTTCGGGCCAATGTTTACAAACAAAAGAAAGGTCTATAACCCTTTATCACGGTGCGTCCATCTTTGTCTTGTTCCCCATAGTACCTGTTGACTGTGATTAGTGCATCTGCGCGTCCGCACGATAGCGCGTGTATCTATTTTTGGGAATCACTGTCCACGCAGACGCACTCTCTTGATCACGCAACGCCTGTGCCATTGTGATGCACACATTGAACAATTTCAAAACGGGACCATTTTTTTCTGCTAGCCTCGCTTTGGTTACGTTCATTTTAATAGGAGAAAAGGGAAGATAGCCGCACCGTGATAAAGATCTATTGTATTCGTTGCATTGCCCAGTTGTGCTCCCATGCAACACCAAGAGAAAAATTGGGTTCGTTGGGAAAACCTGATATGAGGGAGTGTGCCATTGTGCCTTATAGCTCAGCTGGCAGAGCATCTGCCTGCATGGTGAGTCAGAGGTCTCAGGTTTGAATCCCGATAATTAAAACTAGTGCTATTAAGCAAAATATAAACCTTTTACACAAATTCAGAAAACTATGAAAGAAAACAGATACCAAACCAAATGTTATACTAAAGATAGATTAGATACAGCATTTTAAGATAAGTAAGTTTCAATCTCTTGGGTAGTGACCTATCGGGGGAACCACCAATCAGAAGAGCAGGCTCATTTTGTCGTTTTTATTTGCGGACCAACTTTTAAGCCTTGACCACGCCCTCAAAAAGGATTGGATTGCTTTACCCTTGATATGAAGCAAACCCATGTGCCTAGTGTGTGTGCATATAAAATATGAAGTCAATCTGATCATCCATGTGGGCACCAAGGGGGGCCAAACAATGCTAAAAGTTACCACGATAATAAAAAAATGAGGGTTTTCGGGGAG
Organism: Henricia sp. BOLD:AAB3569; assembly: GCA_037783545.1. NCBI lineage: Eukaryota > Metazoa > Echinodermata > Asteroidea > Spinulosida > Echinasteridae > Henricia > Henricia sp. BOLD:AAB3569. The sequence continues at coordinate 29,177 of JBBELK010000104.1, read as the reverse complement.
CTACATCTTGTAAAGGAAACATAGTACCATACATTTGATAGCAGAATCATGCAGATTGGATGACATTCGTTATATGTATATCAATTCAATGTGTATATCAAAAGTAAAATTTACCAAGCATTTTTGAGATACAGGCCTCCAAAAATGCACAAAACCTCAATGGCTATGATTGGGAAAAAGTGGGTAGGGCAGGGATTTTCTGGAGGTCATATCTCAGCAACGAGTTGGAGTTGGCCTCTAAAATTGTGTACATGTTCAGAACATAACATAGCTTGAGGTATTTCTACAGAAAGTTTCGTCCAAATCCGAGTCAGACCCCGACAACCTCTAGGTGATTTCACACAGAATTACCTATATGGGTTACGTCACAAATTTTGCGTATACAGGGAAGGGTGGGGGTCCAAAAAGTCAGGGGGCGGTCGGGTTGGCGTACGGGTTCTTTCCTCGCCTTTCACCTCTGGCGTCCCGGGTTCGAATACGGGGCGTGTATGTGGATTGGGTTTGCAGTCCCTACTTGACCGCGTGGGTTTTCCCCTGGGGCATTTCTCTGGGGTTTTCCTCCCACTTCTAAAACTGCAACTCCTTCTTCGTCATCTCAAGTTGATAATATAGTATAGTTAAAAAGCTAAAACCGTATAGTTGATGGCATAAAGGGCCTTAGTTGCCGAAGATGCCATGAAATATACAACAACAACAACAACCAAAAAGTCAGCATTTCGTGCCTGGCCCCCAAGGCCCTTTTTTTCAATTTACAATTTTTCTCTCATCTCAAGTTGTATTTTCAAGGCCCAACTAATCATTTGCAAGATGAAATGTTTTACGGATAACTTGGGCAGTATCTGTCTCATGGTCTATAAATTTCCACCAAACTTTATTGCACTTCGCATTAAAATGTTAAACTAGTTCCTCACTTTAAAAAAAAAAAAAAGGCCACAATAGGCCATAGCTTTCACTTACAAAATGCCTGTACATAAAGTCATATTTATATGTTACAAGTGGCAATGCAATCATCAAAAGCATGTGTAAAAATCCAGGGACTAGGAAATGACCCGTGATCTCAATACATCCTGTTAGCTTTGTGAAGTGAATGTCAGTGATCAGCACGTGGTCCACTGATTGTGAGCACTAATGCTGGAAGTCACGGCGATACAGGGGCGGGGCTAAAATAGATACGCCTTTTCCTGCCGGTGACTGCTTGTCAGTGACACTCACTGACAGTGATCATGGTTGACCAATCACAGCAGTTGGCGGGTATCTGTAGTCACTGCTCAGGGTGTTCGATTATTGAATAAAATCTAGGAGCGCTGACATCAGATATCAGTCTGAAAGGAAACTTTAAAGTGCCAAGTGCTTCCTGATCGAGTCCAGAACATTCAAGGCAACAACAGTTCACCATTGACTTGTCAAGGTATGTATAGAGAATAAATGATTTTTCCCATTATATCTGATCTGCAAATGAAACTTGTTCAATGGAATAACAGCGTTACCTAACTAAAGAATAATGTTAAAAACTGCCTTGTAAGAATGTTGGTCATACAGATCAAGGAATGCTTCAGAAAACCTTAAGAATCTATGCATCTCTTTGGTAACAACAAATGTTTGCAAACAACTTCAAATGCCAATTTCTCCAACAAAGGTATACTTTACACAAAAAGTCAGGCCTTTTTTGTCAACTCATGAAGTAAAATTTTAGGTCACTGCAAATGATGTAATTTGTCTGTGCACATAGACCTTTATCACGGTGCGTCCATCTTTGTCTTGTTCCCTAGAGTACGTGCCGGGCACGATCAGTGCGTCTGCGTTACCGCACTATAGCGCATGTATTCTCCCGTTGAGATACTCTGCGCGCTCTCTCGATCGCGCAGCGCCTGTGTCATTGTGCACACAATGAACATTTTCAACACGGGGCCAAATTATTTTTTTCTGCAAGCCTCGCTTTGGTTACGTTCATTTTAATAGGAGAAAAGGGAAGATGGCCGCACCGTGATAAAGGTCTGTACTGATTTCACCTTGTAAAATTAAATCTGAATGACCGAAATGGATAACATTTTAAAGGCAGAACACATGATTGGTAAACCGTTACAAATAGTTTTATCTCACTGTGTGATTGAAGATATGTACGAGACTGCATCACATGCGCGCGTGCAAAACAGGTTCCTAGCGTTCATTGGCTCGGTTGACAGTTTGTTTTCGATCTGGTTTCAAAATGTTTACGTGTTGAGTGTTGTTGTGATGTTGCACGTACGGGTCAACTATTTGCATATGTAATGAATAGTAGCAGTAGGTGGTTTGAAAAAGGCCTCATGGCAAAATAGAAGGCATAACATTCGCCCAGCCCCTGTATACTCCTCTCAAGACGCCCAATTGTCCCACATTTTACCAAACAATATAACTCCAAAGCCATGAGGCCTTGCCAAAAGGCCAATAAATTAACCCACCCCATTTTTCCCCAAACCTGATCCCCAACCATCCTCCCACTGTGATCTACCAACCCCTTAAGAAATATCCTACCAATCCCCACCCCTACTTTTGGAAGGCTAAAAGTGAATTTTTGATGTTAACATCACGGCTGTCTGAGGGTGACATAGAAGCACTGCGCATGTGCGAATTTTTAACGGCCGTTGGTGTGTTTTATATAAGGCGTGCTTTTTGATGTCGAAATCGTACGGGTGTTATCCTACGCAATGTTTGGAAAAAATAAGCAATAAACAACCAGTAAAAAAATACAGTATGACTTTAAATAATTCAAGTCTTTAAAAAGGCAGATATGACACGGAATTACGGATAAAAAAAAAATTACTTTGAATTTTTTTAAATATTTGAACGTGGCAATAAAGCCGGATGTTTGTTTATATGTGTTCAAATAATTGTGAAATTTGGCGCGAAATTAGCGTAAAAAGTGTCTAGTACCTGTACTACGTGCTGTACTTTGTATACAGTACATGCTAGGCGTTCGCGTGGTATGGACTATATACTCGTAACAATAATTCAGCGTTACGTCAGTAATCGATACTAGCTGCGCCGCCGTATTCGCTCCGTTCGCTCGTGTTGACTTATGTTGCGATGTGTGTTTTTCAAATTCAAATTATAGTCAAAATATGTTTATTGCCCGAATAAGTTTGTAATGACTATTGTTCAAGAATCTGGCTTTTTTCGACATACATTGCTTTGTCAGGGAAAATGGTGGTTTTGGAGAAATTTCTCTAAACATTTTGATAAAAACAAATAGATTTTGTGCGTTTTGAAAATCTACAAGATGACCTAAAATTGCAGTTTAGTCCAAAGTTTATGAATAATTTTCGCCAAAAAAAGCCCTCAAATGTCTAACCATGTTTCATACATGTTCCCCAAACGGGATTTGCACCCAAAAAAGACTCACCTAGGACCAAAAATTTTATTTGAATTCCTGGTCCAGTTTTATTTTTCGAACCGCTAGCGTCGTCTGCTAGCGACAAACAACTGTCGTTTGCAAATAGTCAGACTCTTTTGGTCTGGAAACCAAATTATTTCTATGCCCGTTATCTCTACGAGACTCGGACCGGCGTGACATGTGGACGGAATGACTAACTATTAGCTGATTATGGTTTTTTGTCCCGATCACTATTTTGTAAATTGCTACATGTCTGAAATCTCACTTTTACAGTCCAAATCAAACATTGAAAAAATACCATGGAGGTCCTTGGAATCTCCAGAATTCTGGGCAGTGGTCGATTTTTCCCGATGAATCTTCTAAACAGCCAAAAACTTGTCCAGCGTAATTTTTCTTTACATTTTCCCCGTAATCATGGTAATCTTGACTGCTTAACACATGTTCAGTCGAGGCGCATAAGTCATAATTCCGCAAACAATGCAATACCACAAGAGGGCGGGCTCGCTATGTGCCGATTGGCTGTGAGCTGTGGCCGGCTGTGAGCCCTTTGAGCCCCACAGCCTGCCCTCTTGTGGTATTGCATTTTTTTGCGGAATGGCGTATGCGCCTCGATGGAACATGTGTTAAGCAGTCAAGATTACGGGGAAAATGTAAAGAAAAGTTTGTTGCTGTTTAGAAGATTCATCGGAAAAAACCGACCACTGCCCAGAATTCTGGAGATTCCAAGGACCTCCATGGTATTTTTTTTAATGTTTGATTTGGACTGTAAGGTAAGATTTCAGACACATGGCGATCAAAACAGCCAATCAGCTAAAAGTGAATAAATCTGTCCACATGTAAACGTCAAAAATTCACATTTTAGCCTTCTAAAAGATCTGCCACCCCATTTAGCCAACCCAGTTTACTCCCATCCGCCTGTTTCATCCTGCCCGCCCCGCCCCAGAGTTTCTTTACGTCTAGCGTCTAGCCAGCGTCTAGCCCCCTCCCCCTCCCGTCCCCCCCCCCCCCCCTCTAAAAGTACCCCACCTCTATGCCCACAGATCTGCCACCCCATTTAGCCAACCCAGTTTACTCCCACTCCGCCTGTTTCATCCTGCCCGCCCCGCCCCAGAGTTTCTTTACGTCTAGCGTCCGTCTAGCACCCCCCCCCCCCCTCCCCCCTCGTCAACTCATGAAGTATAATTTTAGGTCACTGCAAATGATGTAATGGGACTTTAAAGGTATGGGTATTGTCTGTGCCTATACTGATTTCACCTTGTAATGTTTGTTTTAATTGGGAAGAGGACAGACAACTCTTGGCTTGGATGACGTTATATTAATCTTTCAAAAGGTAGACAAGAATTCACTTACAAGGAACATCATCTCTCGTCTTCGGTTACAAACTGAATGATCGATTAATAAGTTATAAATGGTAGAAATTATTTAAAGAAATAATAGTATTAGTAAACGGAAGCTACATAATTTACAAATTGTTTAAAGGGTAGAGTATACATGTACATCATTTGCACTGACCCGATAAAAGTGTTAATAACAATAGTATACTAAACACCACATTAAATTTGTGTAATGTAGTCTTTACTAAAGTCGTGATTTTGTGGAATTCCTCATGTGCTTGAAGTACTTAGAATATCGCTTTTGCCCTTACCCGACGTAATTAATTAACACTGTATATTCAGTGCTTTCCCGAGACAATATGAACAACTTTATAGCATGCTCGGGTGGGACTCGAACTCACGACCTCCTGCAAACAAGGCAGACAGCTTAACCACTCGACCACCGAGCCAGCCGGTGTTGAATGGCCGGTTCGAATCATTTTGCATTAAACGTTTAAACAAATCAACATCGTTTATTTTTTGACTGTGCATCTTTATAATTATGCAGATGGGCATCGTTTTGCCGATCGTCCTAGCAATCATGAACTTTATGGTCAACTCTGCCCATCTCCAAGCTGCTACTACTGGGCCGTCTACTGCTACCAGTGATGACAAGGCAGACCCCGTTTGCCAGACATGCTGCACGGGTCCCGCTGCAGTACCAGGCATTCCTGGCATGCCTGGCCAACCGGGTCCGTACGGACAGAAAGGAGATGTGGGTCCATCGGGTCGGAAGGGCGACATGGGACGTGGAGAGAAGGGTGACACGGGTGAGCAGGGAGCACGTGGGAATCATGGGCCTAAAGGAAACGATGGGGTAGGTCAGCCCGGTAAGATGGGTCCACGTGGGCCACCGGGAGTAGTTGGACCAGCTGGGGAACCTGGTGACAAGGGTGAACCAGGGGAGATTCCAATCGACTCCCTTAGCCCTGTAGCTTTCACAGTTGTGAGGACATCGAGCGCGGAAGTGTCATCGTCTCAGACAACTCGTTTAACCTTCGATGAAGCCACGACACGTTTGCCAGGTACTGACTTTGACCTTGAAAATGGTACATTTACGTGTAATGTGTCAGGCGTCTACGTGTTTATGTTCTCCGGCCACAAATACTCTAATCAAATCCTCTACATCCACCTGAATAAGAATGACGATGTGATCGTGACTGGTCACAGCTCATCCAAAAACAAGTACGACCAGGTGTCAGGGAGCGCGGTGCTTACCCTGCAGCAGGGAGACGTGGTATATTTAACCTTTTCAGGCAGGGCGAGTGCTAATAGCAGATTCACTGCATTCAGTGGATTCCTTCTTTCAAGGAATAATCCCGAGGCTCTAACTTAGACCAGGGTCATTCTTTTTACGAACCTAACCCTAGCATCAATCTATTGGATAAAATAGATAAATAATTAATTACCTATGAAGCGCCTTACATCTTAAAAAAGACCTCAAAGCGCTATACATAAAACCCATCTTAAACCCAATCTAAATGTATCAATCTAAAAGTGACCGATCGTTCACTTTTTGAACTTTCTTCTTGAATTGTTTTTAGTCTATTTGTAAACTTATTTGGAATTTGTTTTATTTGTTTTAACCATGTAAAGTGTCAAAATTACCTCGAGATCCACCTCTATAAGAATGACGGTGTGCCAGCTCATCCGATTACACGAACGACCAGGGGTCAATTTCACTGCTCTTTTTATTTGTATGTATGGGTCCGGGTAAAATAAAAATATAAGTATTGAATAAAAGCAGCGCACGTTTTAAAATAGTTTTTAAGTCTATTTGAGTCTTGTGTGTGACGGTCCGGCTAGGCCCCGTTGATCGGATCAGCCGGTCGCTGTCGTGATGCCATAAAAAAGAAAATGTTATTTCTTGGCTCGTCTTCGTCAACAACGTTCCGATGATCATGTTTTAATATTCTTTTAATTATACATGTTCAATAAAAGGTACATTACAGTGTATTTAAAACTAAACCGGTTTCTAATGGCCTGCATTTTAGTCGAAATAAAAGAAATTGCGCGGTGATTTGAACGCCAGTAGTTTGCCAAGGTGAAAAGAAGTTCCCCCTATTTAACAATACTTGCGCATGTTACATGTATTCACATGTATATACGTGTATCTACACATATATACGTGTACATGGGTATGTGTGTACGAGCATTACATACACTATACGAACTTTCGGACAAAAGAGGTCCGCATAAACCAGGTAGCACCGTAAATGTGTGGACTTGCACAGGTCCGCAGACGAGTTGTCTTAGCATTTGGAAAAGGATAAGGGGAGGGGAGGGGGTTAAACAAAAGGTATAAGGTGTGTAACGATGCCCTTAAAAGAATTGTAGAGTTTGATCGAAATTCTGCGTTTTGTTTTTGAGGAAAAACAAGATTTTCAACCAAATTTTCTACATGCTTTGAATTTTATAGTTGGAGAACATTGTTCAAAGAAAAAACATATCTACAAAATATGTTGCAGAAATTTCAGCTACAGAGATGTATCAATGCTTCAGAAATCCTTTAAAATTTACATGTATGCATGGATTTGGGTAAATGGTAAAAAGTGTTTGCGCACACACATTTTTAACACCACATTCAGTTGTTAATTTCTCTACAGACAGAACTATCTTGGACAGAAATACATTCATGTGGTGTTTGTTACCATTGCTATCAACACTTTGAGTAAGGTTTTTCTTGTCAACTCATGAAGTAAAAATGTGGGTCATTGCATAATAGTTCTTTCTTTAAAAGAAAAGTTGTCTTGAAATAAAATCAACCTGAAATTGTACCTTTATAACTTGGTCCGGCAATCCATTAGCGGTCCAGAATGTGTTAACATCGTAGGCTTCTGAGCAAAAAAGCTTTCAAACTGAAAAATCAGAGAAAATTAAAAGTGCAGATTGGACACATTTTCATGGCTACGCTGATTTAGACAAATATTTTCTGCTCATTATAAATTGCTTTTAAAGACAGATTCATAAATACATGTACCTTAGACAGTTTACGCATCCCTATTGGTTGAGAGCATGTCCCGTGGCCAGTTTTAAACAGACGATAAAGACTAGCCAGCCAGTTTTAAACACTTTCTTGCCTGGCCCGCGTTTGTGCCCGTGCCCCAGTCAGCGAGTATTGATTGCTTTCCGGTGACGTCACCCTTTCCATCCACCATTTTGGTGGGCATTTTTCATGACCCACGTGGCTCGAGTAATAACCGGCAAAAAGAGCAAAAAAAGCGCATTGGTTGCACTTGCTTGAACTAGCTTTATGTTGTTGCGCCATGGCTGTTGTATCGAGAAAGATACGCATTTCTTCAGGCTAAACATTGCGATCAAGTAAAAGCACTTTCGTTTTTACAAGCCGAGTGCATGCTCAATAATTTAAACGTATGACAACGCCCATGTGCGGCATCTTCGAATGAAAATACGCTGGTGAGTATTTTTTACGAGTGTTCATGTGCGTCTATTGGCGCGCGCGTGTACGCGCGCGACTGTTGACCACCAAACATACCCGGATGTTCTACGTCATCGAAAGCAATCAATTGAACACACAAACGCACACAGAAACTACATGCGCCCGGAAGCAAAATGTGCAAAGTACCCCATTGTGTAACGCGCGTGATCGAACAAAAACAACTCGACGCACAGCTTGTAGTTAAAACGAACTCACGATGCATACAAAAATACAATGCAGAATATGGCAAAACGGCAAGCAAATTTTGTGAGTTTTACTCGTTTACACAAAAGGTATTTATGAATGGGCATAAAAGTGGGTTTTGGCCAGTCTTAAACAATACGTTTAAAACCAGCTAGGGGCATGACCCTAGCTGGTTTTAAATGTATGTTTAAGACTGGCCAAACCCACTATTATTGCCTTATTACTTGATTGGAAAACATTTAAAACCAGGAACAGCAGCATTACATAACTAAAGAATAGTGTTCATAAACTGCCTTGTAGAAATTTCAGCCACATAGATGCAGTAATACTTCAGAAAACCTGAAAAATCCATGAATGTTAAAACAATTGTCTGCAGCCTTTTTTTATTTTAGGAAAGCACATTCCATTGGCAATTTCTCCCACAAAGGTACTATTTTGCACAGAAACAAATTTCATGGTGTTTGTTACCGTTGCTATAAACACTTTTAGTTGCAGTAAAATTGTTGATAACTGCAAATGATGTATTGGGGTTTTAATGACATACCTTATCCCGAGCCCATTGTATAGTGTGTTCTACCGTAGCAGGGAATGACTTTAAGGTGCAGTAGGGGACCGATTCATCTGGCGGGTCACGCTGGCTCCTGTAGGTCTCGGTAAGGTCAGGTACGATGACCTGAACATGATCTTTGGCTCCCATGGTGCCGGACTCCATTAGTGGTCTTTTGTTGGTCACACAACGACTGAAAAGAGATTTTAAAAATTTGACATGCCGTCGCCGACAACCTTTTTTTGGTAAAGCCTGTATACAGGATTTTAAATTTCTGAAAATTTGAGTGGAAAAACCTTTTTTCTCAAATGGAGAATAGACCGATCCAGTAAGCTCCATCCATTTTGGAATTTACCAATCACAGCCTCAGGTTCAGGTAACAACAATTTTTGGTTACCCGAGTTCTCAAAATGTTGTGCACAGAGCTACGGCATATGCAGCACGAGTGACGCAAAAACACCATAAACATCATTTTTATCAGTTTCTGTGTGCGTGTGCGTGTGCGTGTTTCAATACGCGCTGCCCAGGGCGCGGACGCTGACGCACGGCACGGCCACGCGACTCTACTGCACACGTGCATGGCACGTGTGGCATGTTGCTAGGCAATTTTTAAATGGGCGGAGCTTACTGGATCGGTCTATAGTGTAGTTGCGCATTTTAGTGGGGGCCATGACATATGACAGCTGTGTATGCACAGCAACGCGTAAACAAGCGGGACGAAGTGTACTGCGAGACGGAAAATTTGACGCTGTCGTCGATTCGCATAAATCTCAGTCCCAGGCAACAAGGTCTAGTTTTGAGAAGGTTTTCTTGTGTTGGTGCTAGCTGCTGTACCGGCGATGCCTCAAGATTGTGCCGTTTCGAGCTGCCACAACCGGCGGTGGAGGCCCGGAGGGACAAAAGTGTGTGGGTTTTCAACATGACTGCGCGGCCGGCTCTGGCATCTTTCATGTCTTTTGGTGATTACCAAAAAAGTGATCGGGGCCAATTGCCTTCAGTCAGCATGCACCTGGCATTAGGTAGGCATTGCATATGCAGCTATAGGGATATAGGCCTACATGTACTGAGTGGTTCCAACTGTCCATAGTGTCCAATGCCATAACTCTAAATACCTGAGATATCTTTTTAAGAAAACGATAAGTTATGGTAAAGTGTGTGCAGAGCCATATATATAGAGAGAGTTGCAACAATGAGGTCCCGAGTCGAGTCAAACTGCCTTCGAGTCCTAAGTCAAACAGTCTTCGAATCCCAGGTCAAACTGCCTCCGAGTCCCCAAGTCAAGTCAAACTGCCTCAAAGTCCAAAGTCAAACTGCCTCTGAGTCCCAAGTCAAGTCAAACTGCCTTCGAGTCCCAAGTCAAACTGCCTCTGAGTCCCAAGTCAAGTCAAACTGCCTTCGAGTCCAAAGTCAAACTGCCTTCGAGTCCCAAGTCAAACTGCCTCTGAGTCCCAATTCAAGTCAAACTGCCTTTGTCCACTCACTTGGCCAGTTTCACCCGTAGCGATCCCCAACAATGCATAGTTTTTCAGCATCTCACATCCGATAGCACCACAGCCAACCATGAACAACTTGAGGTTGCATAACTTCTGTAGAAGGTCCTCACCGAGGCAGATGCGGAGAGCGTCGTAACGATCATTCCTGATTAAGAAAGAGAAATATCAACAAGAATAGAGTACTATTAAAGTGAAAACGTCACCCTTCGTGTGTTGCCAAGGTTAATTTTAGTCTACACTCAAGGGGCGTTCACACTTTTGCGGAAAAATCACACTGCCGCGCTGCGCTCACCGCATTGCATGTGGTCCTAATCGTCGATCTTTCCAATATAGACTCTGGTTACTTGGGGCTTCTCCGATACCTCATTAGCTCAGGGTCGATCCCGAGCTCAGGGTCGAACACCGAGCTCGGGAATCGGGATCAGCTCCGGATCACAAACTGAGTGTAAATGCTCTCGGGACCAAATTGGCCCCAGTTCAGACCCCGCGAATTTGGTCTCGCGTAAGCAGAGAGTGTTAAAAATGCCAAGCAACCGTTAAATGCACAGGATCGTCAGCAATGTGCACACGCCTAATTCGTGCCACGAAATACGCCGCTCCATAGCAAAGGCACGGAGCTGCCTATTTCATGGCACGAATTTGCGCGCGCGCATTGCTGACGAGCCTGTGCCTTTTATCATGTATGGTGTTGATGCTCTTTGTGTTTTAGAAAAAGGCTTGTGGGGTTAGGGTTGAGGTACCTCGGTTGGAATGTGCTTGACGAACTTTGATGAGATTCCTTTGGCACTTCACTTGCATCCAAGTGCAACTGGAAAAATTAAATAAAAAAGAAAGGAACTATTGGTTTTGTAAATGTCATAATTAACCACTTTACACCAGAGGACTTGTAAACACGTTCTGGCAATGTAGTCACAGGGTCGGTCGACAAGTTAAAATGCCGGCTTTGCCGCCGTCTTCCACAGTTGCTGTACATAATTTAATCTTCATTTCCAACTATTTTGCAAATTACACATTTATATTTTGAATCATGTACGTTTTTCTACATTCAGACTACGATTTTAAAGGGTGCTTTATTGTGCCAGTGGGTCATTCAACGAGGTTGGGTACAAAAAGTGTGACATACCAGATCTTAAATATGAGTAACATTCCAGCCCAGCTACTTTAGTAAGTATATTCATTTCATAAAGAAACACATGTTACACTACAATTTACATCACATTGTAACAAAACTGGACCTCCAAAATGTACTCGTAGTGCTAAACATATGCGGTGTCCATGTTGCGTAGGTAAGACAAATATTTCATGATCTGTGAGAGATTGGTCAGTGAAAACAACATGACAATATTGGGACACCTAGCCATATTCAGTACAACAAATATTTTACCAGATAAATAATTCTCCAGTCTTTAAATAAAAGAACTTGTACCAACGCAACATGGACACCGCTTCGTTTTATATACCCAACCTCATGGAATGACCCCAGTGCGATTTTTGCCAATTTTTTTAATTTCTAAATATTCAGTAGTGTCCATTTTAGTGTACATGTATTTTGTAGGTTTTAGGAGTCAAATTTATAATGGGGGACCTATTTTTGGGTTTCACTTGGCTTGACAACGGTTGCTATCCGCCATTACTGTTTCCATACAATGGCACGCAAAAGCGGAAAAAAATTCAACACTGATAATTTTGCCATCAACCCTGAAAAACAAGTCTCAACATTTTTGAAAAATTGCCAACAAAAGCACGGTATGCCAGTTTCAAACAGTCTATGAACATTTACAAGACATATGCCAACATTAAATTATCAGTGTTTAATTATTTTTTGCTTTGCCGTGCCATATATAGTATGGACACAGTAATGGCGGATAGCAACCGTTTTCAAGCCAAGTGAAACCCAAGAATGTCTTTAAAACGTATACCGAAGTAGCAAAAGACATTGTGCTGAACATGTGCAACTCGTACATTAATGTTTACAGAGAACAAGTAATATATGATCCACTGAAAAGCGGATACAAGCTTCACAAGGAATGGCAATTACAGTAAATGCCTTGTTGGTGCACACCACTAAATCAGGCCCCCATAGGAACCAATGCTAAATGCCCAATTTTCAAAAATCATTTTAAAATACTCAACTCTATCAGCGTCTCGGGACAACAACCAAAACACTTACTAAAGTATCATCTATTCAATTCTGTTCAATTTTATGACGGTAATTCGTCACTTTTATTCCTTAATTTCCACTTGAAACAAAACTACCCCTGCATGAGTGAAAATTTTGTTTCGTTCGGTACATAGATCAAATGCCTTTACATTCTTCCTTTGCATTCCTTTCCCTCCAGAAATTTACATATCAATTGACTACTTTTGCATTTAAGAAGGCATTCTGGCGTGTTTCGCCACTTCAGGCTTATGCACTCTCACTGAATGTCTATTGCTCCATGTTTGTATACACTACGCATACGGTTTCCCACCCACCCGCCCTTTATGGTCTGTACGGCGTTTTTTTTTTTTTTGTGCTTTCTCACAGGCTTTTTCAGCTTTATCCGCCTATCTGATGTATGCCAGGACATCACTGGTCGTGAAATTTGCCTCTTTAGCCGGACTCCAAATTACTGTGCACCCTACAAGTAGTGCCATGGTCGCTAGCAGAATTGCCCCTGCGCCGTGAAGAAACGCAAGTCTTAGCCAAGTCTCGATACCATTCAGATCATTGCAGAGCTTCTATTTTGGTCACATTCCAGCACAAATCATAACGATGCAGTTGTATGACGCTAGCCCGAGGAACCACCAACTCGCAGGGTACACGGTATCTATTGTGCAATTGTTAAGCGATTTATTGGATTTTCTTTTTTGCGGTTTTAACTTTTCTGAAATTTCGATCTTTCGTGACATTCACAACTGCTGCCACCTAATATAGTTGATATTTGTAATGGCTTTTGCAATATTCTGTTAGAAACTTGTTCAACTTGGAACTCTTATTAATGTTTTGTGTATTTTTGAGAGTAGAATCAGTTAATTGGAATCGGGTTGAAGGGAACCGGATCTTGTCCGAAGGGCCTCAAGGGCCTTAATTGTTGAATCATCAACTCTAGATGCACGTTTTTTCATGCTTTGATTTTCATAGCACATCGGAATCTTTCATGCGTACGATTTTGTTTTTTCGTGTGTAGAGTGAATGGTTATGCAAAACGATTTCTTACGGTTTTAACTTTTCTGAAATCTCGATCTTTGGTGTCATTCACAGCTGCTGCCACAATAATATAGTTGATTTTTGGGAATGGCTTTTGCAATAATCCGTTAGAAACTCGTTCAAAAAGTTGGAACTCTTATTAATGTTTTTATGTAATTTTTAGAGTAGAATTAGTAATTGAAGCGAGTTGAAAGGAACCGGACCTTGTCTTAAGGGCCGTAATTGGTTGCGTCATCAACTCTAGATGCACGTTTTTTTTTCATGCTCTGATTTTCATAGCACATCGGAATCTTTCATGCGTACGATTTTGTTTTTTCATGTGTAGAGTGAATTGTTATGTAAAACGATTTCTTACGGTTCTAACTTTTCTGAAATCTCGATTTTTGGTGTCATTCACAACTGCTGCCGCAATAATATAGTTGATATTCGTGAATGGCTTTTGCAATAATCCGTTAGAAACTCGTTCAACTTGGAACTCTTATTAATGTTTTTACGTATTTTTGAGAGTACAATTAGTAATTGGAAGCGAGTTGAAGGGAAACGGGCCTTAAGGGCCGTAATTGGTTGAATCATCAACTCTAGATGCACGTTTTTTCATGCTCTGATTTTCACAGCACATCGGAATCTTTCATGCGTACGAGTGTTAATTGTTGTTATACATTAACGAGAGCCGAAAACGGAAAGTACATTACATTGTCTTTAGCTTTTTACTTAATGATCAAGTTCGTCCGATTTTTATTCCCATGTAAAAATATTCAGTCGGACAATTCTGCAGTTAGTCCTTTTACTTAATCTCTCATTCACATAGTCGGAATAATGTTAGTCTGGTACCCGGACCAAAAATTTGACTAGACTGAATTCAGTCGTTGTATGTGGAGCGGGAACCAGTCTAGAATAATGTACAACTCGGGTATTAGCATTGCAGATAATCGGTTTAATTCATTCCTTTTACGCACTCGAAGAATCCACCTTAGGGCGCTCATAAGTGTTTCCCTTGAGCTTACCCCTCTTTAACAAAATTCAATTGTTTCAAAAACCCGGGAACAAACCTAGGTAATGTGGCAATGATAAGGGGAGTGCGCCTCTTTTTGATGTCATAGGATGCACCCACGTTTCCTCCTATAAACAAAGATAAAATAAAGGAGGTTTTTCGTGGCCTCCGAGCGCCAGTAGTTTTTTACTGCTTGGACTGACGTCAAAAGCATTGCTATGTTCCTGGGCGAGTTCTCGATCCCAGAGATTTCTCTGATTGTCGTAGCACATGGAAATCTTTTATGCTTACGATTTCTGCCTTTTCGTGTTCTAACAATCTCGATAAAAATTTCACATGATAGACCTTTTCGTTTTGTAAACGCCAACAATTTACTAAACCAGTGTATTACTCTTACTATTACTTGTTCAAATGTAGCCTATGTTGTTTGAGTTGTTGAAAGCCGGACGATGTCCGAAGAGCCTAAAGGGCTTGGTTCCAGATGGTTACCACAGGACATAATGTAAGCATTGAAGGCTAGCTTATGCCCGAGAGCCACCGAGGTTTCTAAAGTTTTTAGTCATCGAGGCTGGTCTTGTGTTTTCTGTCATATTCGCTGTATAGTGACTTGGTTATATATTGTTTGTAGATTGGAGACATTCAGTTCATTGTGTACTGGAGCCGCGATCCCATGCTGTCTCAATAAAATAAGTTAAACTTATTTCATGTTCTGTGTGTGGTTATTTGAGTCTGTGTATAGAACGAAACTGTTTTTCATGCGTATGAGCGCAGCGAAGGAGCATTGAAAATTGCCAAACAGACCAGCGTCCATTTTGGGAAAAAAGTCACATATATATATATGCTACTGGGCAAAATAGGGCCACTTTTACGAGCTAGTTGGATTGTCCAAAATGTTTACAGTTAGAAAAAGAAAAAATTCTCCATATCACGATGATGGCCATTTTCTACACAAGACCACACTCGTTCAGCTCGCAACTTTCTCTAATAAAGAAAAATGTGAGGACATACAAAATATTCATGAGCTCGGCGCACTGATCTCTGCCTATTTAGTTGCAAAATTAAAATTACTTTAATCCTGCAAAGAGTGCTCTAATTAAGAATTTACCGTAGTAATTTGATAAATATGCAACAAATTCCTAGAGAAGATTTTATACGTTGTAGTTGTACAAGTACTTTTTACTGTAGCATCAGTTGTATATGTTGCAAAATTTGACTGGCGAAATATTATTTTGTTTTAATTTGACGAAATTGATTATGCCAATAAAGCATTGTATATATGCATCAGGATAAGAGACTTTACACTTCAATTTGTGATACATTTTTAAGATTTAGAATCATTATTTAATCAGTCTGGCATAGCAGTACTTTCCCGTCCGGGTCAGTATGTGGATTGGGTTCTCGGTCCCTGTTTGATTCCGTGGGTTTCCCCTGTACATGTGTGCAGGGGTTTTCTGACCCACCTCTAAAACTGAGCATTTCTTTATCGTCTTCTCTCCACGGGTTTCTTCAGCTTTACGAGCTACAGTGCTATGGGAACTTTTGAGGAATCCTTGTTTTCAGCACCAGAAAAAAATATAATTAGTTCGAAAAAAACAGGGTGTTTCTAAAATGTCCAGGCCAAATTATACAACCTGTGAATCAAGGTTTCTTCGGATCCTGATAGGGAATCTTCTTACATACAATTTTATGATTCAGATTTTCAGGAAATGTTGCTTAGAACCCATAGATATTCTTTGAATTTGACCTTGACTGCTTACCCAGGGAATGAAATATGAAATTTTGAAAAATTCATATTAAGGAAATATTTTGAATTTTTGTCCAAAATTTACATTCTTGAAAATTTGCTTCAAAAACTGCCGAAATAAGTCAATTTTTGGCAAATTTTGAGAAAATTTACTGGACTAACCACTTATGATTTTTCAATTGTTTTGCCAAAAATTGCATGATTCAGATTTTCTTCAAAATTATAATACAGGAAATGTTGCTTAGAACCCATAGATGATAATCTCAGGTTGCCTGGTTTGGGCTGGACATATTTTGTGTGAGACAACTTGTATTTTTTACAGTACTTAATACATGTACTTAATACATGTACTGCACAAGTACTTTTACAGTCACATATTAAATGTTCCAAACAATTAATTGCTAAAATATACGTCATTGAAACAATATATCATTATATCGTGAACAAAGATATAAACAAAATTGTCACTATAAAATTAACATTGTGTATACACTGTTACAAGAGCTTTATCACAAAACTAACACTGTATATCCATTTGTGGCATTTTGAGAAAACTGCCATTTTATATTACAAATAAGCACTACACGGAATTGCAAATTCCAACAAGTAAAACAGTTTTTGTGGGATATAACAATAATCTATTGGGGGAAATTCTGTAAATTCAGATTTACACCTCAGAGACTTTGAAGGCTTGTAATGTTTCACATATTCAAGTTGTTTGATTTTAACCCTTTCATTCCCGGAGGCGCCAAAAGGAGCCCTTTGTTTTTTTCGCTTTAATCCCAAAGGCACCAAATGGTGCCCGAGATTGTCTTTCAGTTGAGACCCAAGGCGACTTTTGTCACCACCTGCAAATGCTTTCAGATTTTTTTTGTTTGGCGCCCTCTATTGGCATGAATGAAGACGGTTCAAGTTTTACACGCGCGCCCGCCCTATATAAATTCACAAAACTAAAAAGGGACAACAATAGGTGGGTTTGCCGTGAATACATAAAAGGGGAGGACGCACAGTACAGACGCCATTTGCATCCTGAAACTATGATGGCAACAGACGTCGATGGCATGTTGGCCGAAATTTTGGCAGACAGTGGCTCAGAATCACAGGAAGGTTCCATTCAAGATGAGTCTTCTGACGACGATCCACTAGAAGACCATGAAGACGGCATTACTGCAGCATTTCCTGAGGTAATAATTACTAATTCTTTGGTGAACATTATCATCAGCATGATCGGTGTTATGTTAATGAATCAATTAGGCTAATTGCTATCCCATGTAATTCACCAGGCCCAGTATTTTTGTAGGCCCACCCCTAACGTCGGCCTATATAGGTCTATGGGGTTACAAATGCTGAAATTGAGAAATGTACATCATACATGTAGTAAAAAAACCGCTCAAATGGCTCTTGTTTCCTTGTTCGCAACTACAAAGATTATACTCTAATGTTATAGTTTGTTTTTGTTGCAGCTTATCGACCAACCTGACCACCTGCCAAAATCGAGCAAGACTGCGAAGGTAGATTTCCGATCCGGTTGGGAGCAACGAGACCATTTCCAGTGTCCGACTGTGCCCTTCACGGGGAATCCTGGCCCGACCGGCGACTTTGCTACGCTCTCAGCAGTGGAGATCTTCAAGCTGTATTTCTGTGACCTTGTGTGGCAGATGCTGGTGAACGAGACGAATCGCTATGCGCAACAAACAATAGACTCTAACCCTGATAAACAAGTTTCCTGGCACCCGACCAATATTCCAGAAATGATGGCATTTGTGGCACTTATCGTTGCTATGGGCATGAACAAATCATCTCAATATAGAATGTACTGGTCGACATCTGAACTGTTTAGCTTGCCATTCTATCCGTCGATCATGTCACGCAATCGGTTCCTTTCAATTCTGAGATTCTTTCACATATCCAATAACCAAATTACTCAGACAGCCTCGGCTAAACGTGATAAACTTTCCAAAGTTCGACCCTTGATAGAAGTACTCGTCCCAAAGTTTCTAAACCTGTATAACCCTGCGCAGAATTTGTCTCCAGACGAGAGCATGTTAAAATTCAAGGGACGATTAAGTTTTGTTCAGTACATGCCGAAAAAAACAATCAAACGGGGTATGAAAGCCTTCTCCCTGAATGAATCAAAAACAGGGTACACATGTAATTGGAAACTATACACGGGAAGTGAGAACACCCAAACTGTTTATGTTGCACACATAAGTTCAGACTGCCCGCATCCAAAAATACTGACCAAGCCCGCAAAATTAGTCATTGATCTGGTCCAGGGACTTGAGAATAAGGGTCATATACTATATTGTGACAATTACTTCAATAGCCCAGCTCTTGTAGCTGAACTGTCTGAACTAGGATTCGGGTGTTGTGGTACTGTTCGGTACATGACCCAGGGGATTCCCCATGTTGCCAACCCCAAAAAACACAAAATGAAGAGAGAAGATGTCCCCCTTTTTTTGGTAAAAGGTGGGCAGTTGTGTATCGTTTGGCAAGACAAAAAATCGGTAACACTTTTAACAAATATCGGGAACTCTGACGTGTCAAAAAAGCAAATTCGGTGCAAGAAGAGCACAAGTGGATTTCGTGACGTTCTGAAGCCAAATTGTGTTGACCTGTATAATTTGAATATGGGAGGTACTGATGTTGCAGATCAATGTTTTCAGTACTACAATCATACGCACAGGAGTTTAAAATGGCGGAAACGAATTTTTTTCCGTATGCTCGATATTTGTATCGTCAATAGCCGAGTAATTTTTAACGGCATAGAGGGCAACAGACATGTCAGTAACCTAGATTTTCGTGTAGGTATTGTACAAGGCTTGCTGTTAGGTTGGGAACGTACTAATGCAACAAGTCGGCCGAGATACCACATTCCTATTGATTTGGCAAGACAACAACACTATCCTGGCAAAAACCGCAATGGAAAGAAACGCGACTGCATTGTTTGTAGCAACCGCACATTAAACAGGCGAAAACAGACCCGGATGATCTGTAAAGAATGTAATAAACCAATGTGCACAGTTCCTTGTTTTGAAAAATATCATACCAAATGATTGTAAGTATGTATATGTACAATCTGCTCGCCTTCAAATCTGCTCCCCATGCCCCCGCCCCCCTCCCCCCGCCCCCCACCCCCCACCCCATTCAATGTTGAAGACTGGTTCGACAAGCCACGGATTCAAACCAACATTGAATGGGGTGGGGGGCGGGGGGAGGGGGAGGGGCGAGAGAAAATACAAGTACATGCAGAAGTAGGGTTGAAGACATCTTTTTAGACGAGCATTTTTAATTTTCTTAGATTTTTTACTTTTGAGTGCTTAATTTTCTTTTGTATTGTATACTTTTTAGGTATTTTCATTAGGTTTTTCTTTTTTATACTGATGTACGAGTACAGGGCCTTGTATTACTTTTGTTGTGTAAAAACTAGCTTGAAATTACACTTAATAAATAAAAAGATGCACACTAAATTTCTCTCCTTTTTGTATGATTTGTGTCATCAGGTGTACACAAAATCATCAGAGCTATTTAGTGCATGTAAACCACAGAGGGCTCACTTCAATGAAATGTCTCCCAAACCAGTGGGTCTCTAGTGACACTGGGCTCGTAATTACTGTGGTAAACAAGGGTACTGTCTTATATGAGTGGGTGGTATTGAAAGGGTTAAAGTGTAATTCCTGAAAAATTTATTGTGATGCCATTCTCAGTAAGTGTGTAGAGTCCCCAAAACCCTTGGTTTCTGACGTACGGTACTCATTGAGTACATCCGAAACCGAGATATTTGTGAATGTACCACGCATATTGGGAATGGCATGACAATATGTTTTCCAGGAATTACACTTCCAGCAATGATGATTGAAAAACCTGTGTTTAAAATCAAACAACTTTAATATGTGAAGCATTACAAGCCTTTAAAGTCTCTGAGGTGTAAATCTGAATTTACGGAATTGTCCTTTGATGAGTGTATAGGACGTGCACCATTCGAGAAAGTACTAACACCGTTATCTTAAATTTCTTCAGGCTAGTTTATGCTACGTTTACATCATGTCCCCGGCAGTCCCGGCGCCCCGGTTTGGCCAAAACGTGGCGTGCCGTGGAACTTTTATTGTCTTTTTATTACTTTGGCTCGACTCGGCCCTAGTTGAGCCGGTGTGTTGCGTTCTACCACGGTGCGTTACGTCCCGGTACGAAAGCGTGGCGCGCCGTGCCGGTTCCGGGACGCGAGGCGGACGGCGCGCCCCGGAACCGAGACGGCGCGCTACGTTTTAAGCGCCGTTCCACTACGGATGGGTCCACGTCCCAGGCCGGCCTGCTAAGTTCTGATGCGGTGCCTCACGTCCGTCCCGTTCGTGTCACGTTTGTTGTCCCGGCCTAATACGTTCCGAACGATGTGCGAGGGTCTGCTGCGGCGCCCTGCGACTGAACGTGGCAGCTGTCACGTTTCACGCCCCGGTGGTCACCCGGTGGTCTCCCAGTGGTCTCCCAGTGAGCCCCGGAAGGTATAAATAGTGCGCTCCACACCTTCATTTTCACTTGGCGGTCGGGTTGGCGTACGGGTTCTTTCCTCGCCTTTCACCTCTGGGGTCCCGGGTTCGAATCCGGGGCGTGTATGTGGATTGGGTTTGCAGTCCCTACTTGACCGCGTGGGTTTTCCCCTGGGGCATTTCTCTGGGGGTTTTCCTCCCACTTCTAAAACTGCAACTCCTTCTTCGTCATCTCAAGTTGATAATATAGTATAGTTAAAGCTAAAAAACCGTATAGTTGATGGCATAAAGGGCCTTAGTTGCCGAAGATGCCATAAAATATACAACAACAACATTCATTTTCACTTTGTCCTGGAGCGCGACGCGGTGAGGCGTAACTGGCCCTGAGCAACAACCGTCACACACCTTGGCTCACCGGGCCGCATTCACACCATGCTAGTGGCCACTACCGTGACGGGCCCTGGTAGACCGTGGGGTGCCGGGCTTCCAAACGTGGCGGAGCGTGAGGCGATCAGAGGTCCCCGGCACCCCACGGTGCCACACCCCGGTGACTCAAGGCACACTGCGGTCCGTCACGCCCTGTGACGGAAGCCCCGTCCCACTGCGGCCCAGGACGATTCTCATTAGTGCCGGGACTGCCGGGGCAAATTTTATGACAGAGCTGCTCACTGGCCGGTCACCGGCCGGTGGCAAGGGTGAGCCACGGTCATTCACGTTTCGCCACCCCGGTCCCCTACGCTCCCCGTAGCATAATGCTACGTTTACACCATGTCCCCGGCAGTCCCGGCGCCCCGGTTTGGCCAAAACGTAGCGTGCCGTGGAACTTTTGTCGTCTTTTTATTACTTTGGCTCGACTCGGCCCTAGTTGGGCCGGTGTGTTGCGTTCTACCACGGTGCGTTACGTCCCGGTACGTAAAGCGTGGCGCGCCGTGCCGGTTCCGGGCCGCGAGGCGGACGTCCCGTTTGCGTCACGTTTGTTGTCCCGGCCCAATACGTTCCCGACGGTGTGCGATGGTCTGCTGCGGCGCCCTGCGACTGAACGTGGCAGCTGTCACGTTTCACGCCCGGTGGTCACCCGGTGGTCTCCCGGTGGGTATAAATAGTGCGCTCCACACCTTCATTTTCACTTCGTCCTGGAGCGCGACGCAGTGAGGCGTAACTGGCCGTGAGCAACAACCGTTACACACCTTGGCACACTGCAGTTGACCAGGCCGCATTCACACCATGCTGTGGCCGCTACCGTGTCGGACCCTGGCAGACCGTGGGGTGCCGGGCTTCCAAACGTGGCGGAGCGCGAGGCACCGGCCGCGATCAGAGTTCCCCGGCACCCCAAGGTGCCACACCCCGGTGAGTCAAGGCACACTGCGGTCCGTCACGCACTGTGACGGAAGCCCCGTCCCACTGCGGCCCAGGACGATTCTCATTAGTGCCGGGACTGCCGGGGCAAATTTTTTGACAGAGCTGCTCACCGGCCGGTGGCAAGGGTGAGCTACGGTCATTCACGTTTCGCCACCCCGGTCCCCTACGCTCCCCGACGTCCATCCCGGTGCCTCCCCGGTGCTCCTCTACCGGGGCGCCGGGACTGCCGGGGACATGGTGTAAACGTAGCATAAGCAACAACCGTCACACCTTGGCGCACCGCATTCACACCATGCTGTGGCCACTACCGTGACGGGCCCTGGCAGACCGTGGGGTGCCGGGCTTCCACAGTATCAGATGCACAGACATTTTTATTTCAATGGGTCAAAATTCCAACCTGGCCTGGGGCGTGAAAAACGTGACCAAAATTCCCACCTATACACCGTATCGAAATCCGCCATTTCATGGGGCAGTTTCTTTGTTCCTCGAGGACATACATTGTTGCATATATTGTGCTTCCACTGTTGAATGGTTTAAGTAACAAAAGGTGCCCCAGTAAACAAAAGCGGAAGGGGTGGGGAAACAATAGGTACATTGTACAATACTATTAACAAATAAACCAAAAATGGTGGGTAAGTAGAACCGAGAAAACTATCAATTTTTATTCAATTTTAGTTTCAAGCTAAAATTACTAGTCTGGGCACAGTACAGACTGTTAAATTTTGTCATCACACTGCATGGACAAAAGAACACAAAACAGGCAGTTACGAATCATATATAATTTTAATGGTGGGGCGGGGGAGGGGGGGGGGTGGTGGGGGGGGGGGGGGGGGGGGCGGTTTGGAAAAAAGCAATCAGTTAAGTTTATATTTTATTGCATCGTTTAGTGTAATAACTTGATGGTTTATCAAAGCAGACTGTGGCAGGATCACAGTTTGCTTTTATGGTATATTACTCGGTACTTCCATCTCCAGGGTTCATTTTCCATTCCATCAGAGCAATGGCTGGAGAGAAATATACTGCCAGCTTTTTGCTGGCTGCCGTATCCGTGTGCTTTTTCGTAATGCCGGTATCATCAGGCAGCCCGGGTGAACCTGGCAAGCCATACCAGCACGTGTGCGGGATCGTCAGCCGACGAATCCTCGGCCGACGACGGGGGGGGGGGGGGGGGGGGGGGGGGATCTGGTGGATCGGACGATCGCCCCCGCGGAACAGGGAGTTCCGCTCTACAAAATAAAAATTCAATAATTCGAATAATTAAATTTTTCATCGCACAATATAGCCAGTTGTTATTGTATTATGTTGTTGTATATCACACAGTGATCATATCTGAAAGGGGGTCATCTACTTATCCATGCATTCTTCGTTATGTATGCAATGTTATGTATAGCCGGCATTTTACTGTTTCAAAACTTGTGCATGACGGCACTATTCGATCTCCCCCGCATAACTCGCTGGTTACGGGCCATACGTGTACCTTGATTAGAATGTTTAAAACTTATCTAGGGTTACAGCATGGAGGAAGGTTACAGCTAACATCATAATTTGGATTATGAATGAGCTGTACAAACCATCTTTTGATATTCAAATTTATAATTAATTGACCAAAAAAAAGAAGGTTGTTGTTTTTAACTGGGTAATTAAGCAACTACATGTATGTCAATATTGCATTAATTATACTAATTAGAAGTCATCACTATTGAAGAATCTATTTTTTTAAATATAAATTATTCATTTATAACAAAACAACATTGATGTTAAACAAAAAATGAAATGATGTTTACATCATAATAGCAAACACATATAAAGCACAGGCACTTGGTCGGCTGTTCACAACCTAGATGTAAATAAGAGTCTAATATCTAATTAATTATATGAATTTTTTCCACAACTTCTGGCTCTTGTAAAACACAGAACATTTTACGCAGGGTTGCTCGAGAAGGGCGATCGAGTTACATGTACATGAGCACATATATTTTGCCACAATCGGTCAAACCTCAGCGCACTGAGAAGTACATCTAGTTCCTTTTAGTATGTAATGAGCTGGGAAGACCTGCAGTGAATTTGGCCAACAATAGGTACATTTTCCTAGATTGAAAATAGAGAAAGTTATATCCCTTTCCCACTACAAAATCTCCGGGTTAACTTGGGGATAATGGCAATCCTTAACCCTGAGATACCCCGGGGCAGCGCGAGTGTTCCCACTACTTTTTTGCTGCCCCGGGTTAAGACAAAAAATTCAGCTGTTACCCCGGGGTTCGTTAACCCTGCCAGCGACCAGGGTTAATGATGGCAATCTCGGGGTTAACGGCCAAACCCCGGGGTTAGCATTGTAGTGGGAAACCAAGCGGGGTTAAGTGTTCCACAAGCAATCTCAGGGTTAGCGCGCGCTGCGCTGGCACACATCATATACATATACATACGTGCACATTTTTGCTCTCCCAGGGCAGGTTCGCCCCGGGTTTTGCAAAACTCCGGGTTAACATAACTTGGGGTCAACATACCCCGGGGTAAGAAAAGCTTAACCTGGGGCGGCAAATCTCCGGGTTAAGCAGTTTGTAGTGGGAAAAGGGTATTATTTGAATACTATATGATGTTTGGATGCGAAAATTTACAATCAGGAAACAAATTCTAGAATCTGAAGAACAAAAAAAAACTGAACAATTATGAAATTTTCTGACCTTCTAATGTTGGCACAATTCCAATCTTACACTACTTTAAAAACCAACTTCATGTTCTACTCCAAATTATCCATTTCACGTTGTTATTTATTATTTTACTTTAATAAGGGCGCAATAAATTACAATTGCACAATAAAAAATTATGCTTCGGAGATTAACGCCATGACAGAACCTAGCTCGATCCCACATCTTCATTGGTACGTTAGAAATTACATGTACCCGTATACGTCACATTCCTGACAACCAGTTGCTATCCGCCATTACTGTGTCCATACTATGGCACGAGAAAGCGAAAATAATTAAACACTGATAATTTACTGTTGACGCATATTTTCGCAAATGTTGCGCACTAAAAAAAAAGTTGGAATGGCTTTTAAATGTTTATAGACTGTTTAAAACTGGCATACCGTGCTTTTATTGGCAAGTTTTAAAAAATGTTGAGACTGAGGGTTGATGGCAGAATTATCAGTGTTGAATTATTTCCGCCTTGGCGTGTCATAGTATGGACACAGTAGTGGCGGATATGATAATTGTTGACGTCACGCGTATGGCACGCCAAAGAGGAAATAATTCAACACTGATAATTTTGCCCGACCATCTCCGATTTTGGTGAAACTTGGCATACTTATTGATTGGGATCCCACAGCATCAAATCTGAAATTTGAGGTCAATCGGCCAGTGGTTTGGGAGATATAGCCCCCTAAATTTTGAAATTTTTGGCAAAAAGGGGCATACATGTGTATATATATGGACGCCAATGTTTGAACCCTATCTCAGGAACTACTGAGATACAAGGGGATTAGTCGAGGATTCCAAATCTGACATTATGTTTCAGATCAGAGTACGTTGCGGTACAATGACCTTTTGACCTTTGTTTTGACCTTGAGATTGACCTTGTGGATCACATGACCTTGAGATGAATTTTTCCTAAAATTTAATCTCCCACATGTTAACTAAAACATATAAAAGTTTCAGAGGTAATATTCCCCGTTTAGCAGCAATATGCATTCAAAAATTGCAAACCCGCTGAAATGATTGATACAATGCATTGCCATGTACATCAATAATAATCGAGCTATTCGCCCAGCAGTAGTATGTATGTTCAATGACTACCTATGCATTAATCGTATATTTATTTTTGAGTGAATGGCCCATCTTAATGACATTTTTAAATCTAATTTGCATATTTATGACATCATTTATAATGACTCCATTCGTAACACAATAAACTTTATCATACTCCTTGACCCTGAAAACATGGGTATAGATACCTTGTTTGTCAAGATTGGTTGTGTATTGGCCAAGTTATTGAGAAAATTAGATTTTCTCCGTGGAGGGTAAGCGAAAATCTTCGTGGGGGTACTGTAGCAAAATCTATACAGATTTGGGCGTGACACCCAAACTTTTTTGAAAGGTCTTGGTATTTTTATACAACAATAAAAACATGGGTGACATCGTATTTGCGATGGCCACAAACTCCCCCTAGAGCCTAGACTATTTGTTGAATTCTTCAGATCTGACAGAAATTCACTTATTTCTTTGTAGCTGGAGATTGTGAGATGAAAACCACAATAGACGACAAATACCAGTACCTTAGCTTCGCCATTGACCTGTTGCGATTCGAGTTCCAAGTCAAGGCAAAATACGATGCCAGGATTCTCCTGAGTCCGCGACCTGCTGGCGACTGGCACATGTATAGGATAATCATTGGCGGCTGGTGGAATACAGAATCAGTCCTACAGGACAACAGGAGCTCCATCAACAAAGCCGTCTACAAGGCAGTTGGTCTTTTAAGTGCAGATGAGTTTCGTGGGTTCTGGATATCCTATAACATCTCGACCGGTCGTCTAGCCGTCGGGAAGCAAGGCGAACAGGCACCATTCATGGAGTGGGTAGCCCCAAATCCAATCCCAGCCAAGTATGTCGGATTCGCCACAGTTTTGGGATTCACAGGAACTTTTCGCTATCCATGTCCTATCTAAATCTTAAAGCAAGTACACCATTGTACATGTCGTTCACATCATGACAGGGCTATCCACTGGGCTATCCTATAATAAAAATCGCTGAGTGGCAAACAGACTGAGTTTCATCAGCCTTCGGAATTGCTGTATAACTGTGTCATCCTCAATATAACTCTTAAGCACCAACACCAACCACTGAAGCAAACTGATGTAGTTCCGTTCCAAACACTTATCATAACACAAATATCTGAATATCATTCGTCACCTTTTGTGCGTGCACTGATGTGATACTTGTTGAATCTTTCACAGACTCAATCATACAATATTTTTAGCATCTCTTAAAGACAGATTACATTGAATGGAAAACCTTTAAAAACAGGAATAACAGCATTACGTGTACATACATTAATTAATGAAAGAATATTTTTTAAAACGACATGTACCTTGTTGAAATTTCAGCCACATACATGTCTATGCAGTAATACTTCAGAAAACATGAACAATCTATGCACGGTTTTTGTGTATGAATGAATGGTAAAAATGTTGTCTGCAGACAACTTTAAAAGAAAAAACACCTTCAGTCGGTAATTTCTCCAAGCCACACAAGTATACATTTTACATAAACAAAAATCCATGTTGTGTTTGTTACCATAGCTATCACACTTTTAATCAGGTTTTTCTTGTCAACTAGTGAAGTAAAACTCGCATTAATAATGTTTATAACACGCCTCTTTCTGATTCTCAATCCTGACTGGCTGAAACGCAGTCACGTGAGGTTCACTAATCTAGGCTAGTGCATGAAATTTGCGCCAGCGTGAACTAGACGCGCGTATCAGGTTTTGGGGCGCGCGCGTTAAGACTTCACGCGCGCGTGATTCCCTGCTATAGTGTTCCTGACCGGTCACTAGTCTCAAAACTAGTGACCGGTTACTGCGCCCTCTGGAGGTTGCTCGTTAGATGTATTAAATTGAATTCCATCTGCACATGTGTGTATTTTTGCCTGAGGCGTGGTTATAAAACACATATGGACTGGCATAATTCGGTCTCTAGTGCACGTCTATGTGCCCCTCGTGACTGTGAGTGACCACAAGAGGGTCCTATTTCCCTCGGCCTTCGGCTCTCGGGAAATAGGACCCTCTTGTGGTCACTTACAGTCCCTCGGGGCCCATAGACGTGCACTAGTGACCTCATTGCCAGTCCATATGTGTATAATATGTATGTAGTCTAATCTTTCATAATTATTGAGGACTGTTGCGCACCATTCTGTATTTCACACAATAGGGGTGTTCGAGATGCTTACACCATGTAACGGGGGTTTACACCGGGGGAAGCCCCTGGAAGATGCAAAACGAACAACACAGGGTTTCGCTTTGAATTTCTGGGAACACGGGTCAAAGGTTGGTATTAGGCGGGGCTTTATAAACACTGTTATCATTTGACTCACGAGGAAAAATAAAAGCCTGTGCCACTCAGAATTAGTTGTCCTAAAAGTACCGCAATAAATGCCCACAGACGTCTATTGATTAAGCAAAATGTATTTACAGCCCTATTCCTCCCGTTTTGTGTCATAAATCTGTGTTTTTTCTTCGTACTCACGTCGCGGTTCCATGTTTTACTACTCTCGGTTATTAATTACTATGTAGGTGACGTCATTACATCGAGCCTTACACCAGAGACCCTGCCGCGGAGTCGGCCAGTGGGTGGCTGCCACCGGGGCAGACACGTGTATCACGTGATGGCTAAAAGAACGCTCCGGTGTAAGTTGGTGTTACATGGTGTAAGCATCTGGAACGCCCCTAATTTTCACAAAGAAGAGTATTTTTTTTCATCTTAATATTATTTCTGCAGGCAGGGGCGTCGGAAAGCAGTTTGACATTGGACTGGCCTTGCTGAATAAAGACAAACGATATATGGGTCTGTCCACGGTAATGGGGTACATTTCTGTAACATTCAAGATCCTAGGTCCCAGTTCACTTCAAATGTCTTAATTTTATCTTTAAATTATCAAGCTAAACTGAGCAAATAACTTTTTCACCAAGGAGTAAGAAAAATAGTCCTACAACATACATTTGTGAAAACCTTGTGCACAAATCTTTCGCATGTAACAAAGACGGAAAAAAATGTCACAAAATTGTCTGTCCACGTTACATGCGTAATAGGAAAATTTGTGCACTTGCTTTTCAAAAATGTAGGTTGTGGCAGCAATTTTTTACTTTTTTGGCAAAAGTTATCTCCTGAGAACAAAACAAAGACATTTCTTTAATTCTGAGATAAACTAAAGACATCTGAAAGGAATTATTGACTTATTTTTCAAATGTACCCCATTACTGTGGACAGACCC